>CAUYWW010000276.1:0-1252502 GCA_963576845.1 Megachile leachella
ATCGCTAGAACTATAATAGTCATACTTATTACTTATATCATTATCAGTATAACATGCATTAGTAGCCCTATTATGCAGTTATTATCGCTAGAACTATAATAATTATACTTATTACTCCCAATATTATCAATATAACATGCATTATTGCCCATATTATGCAGTTATTATCGCTAGAACTACAATAATTATACTTATTACTCCCAAACTTATCAATATAACATGCATTCTTACCCATATTATGCAGTTATTATCGCTAGAACTATAATAATTATACTTATTACTCCTAACATTATCAATATGTCATGCAGTATTGCCAATATTATACAGTTATTATCGCTAGAACTATAATAGTTATACTTATTACTTATATTATTATCAGTATAACATGCATTATTAACCCAATTATGCAGTTATCATCGCTAGAACTATAATAATTATACTTATTACTCCCAATATTATCAATATAACATACAATATTCCCCATATTGTGCTGTTATTATCGTCAGAATTATAAGAGATATACTTATTACTCCCAATTTTATCAATATAACATGCATTATTACCCATATTATACAGTTATTATCGCTAGAACTATAATAGTTATACTTATTACTTATATTATTATCAGTATAACATGCATTATTACCCCTATTAATCAGTTATTATCGTCAGAACTATAATAAATATACTTATTACTCCCAATATTATCAATATAACATGCATTATTACCCATATTATGCAGTTATTATCGCTAGACCTATAATAATTATACTTATTACTCCTAATATTGTCAATATGTCATGCAGTATTGCCCATATTATACAGTTATTATCGCTAGAACTATAATAGCTATACTTATTACTTATATCATTATCAGTATACCATGCATTAGTAGCCCTATTATGCAGTTATTATCGCTAGAACTATAATAATTATACTAATTACTCCCAATATTATCAATATAACATGCATTATTACCCATATTATACTGTTATTATCGTCAGAACTATAATAAATATACGTATTACTCCCAATATTATCAATATAACATGCATTATTACCCATATTATACTGTTATTATCGTCAGAACTATAATAAATATACGTATTACTCCCAATATTATCAATATAACATGCATTATTACCCATATTATGCAGTTATTATCGTCAGAACTACAATAAATATACTTATTACTCCTAATATTATCAGTATAACATGCACTATTACCCATATTATGCAGTTATTATCGCTAGAACTATAATAATTATACTTATTACTCCTAATATTATCAATATGTCATGCAGTATTGCCCATATTATACAGTTATTATCGCTAGAACTATAATAGTTATACTTATTACTCCCAATGTTATCAATATAACATGCATTATTACCCATATTATGCAGTTATTACCGCTAGAACTACAATAATTATACTTATTACTTTTATTATTATCAATATAGCATGCACTATTACCCATATTATGCAGTTATTATCGCTCGAACTATAATACTTATACTTATTACATTTATTATTATCTATATAACATGCACTATTACCCATATTATGCAGTTATTATCGCTAGAACTATAATAATTATACTTATTACTCCTAATATTATCAATATGTCATGCATTATTACCCATATTATACAGTTATTATCGCTAGAACTATAATAGTTATACTTATTACTTATATTATTATCAGTATAACATGCATTATTACCCCTATTATGCAGTTATTGTCGCTAGAACTATAATAATTATACTTATTACTCCCAATATTATCAATATAACATGCATTATTACCCATATTATAGTGTTATTATCGTCAGAACTATAACAAATATACTTATTATTCCCAATATTATCAATATAACATGCATTATTACCCATATTATGCCGTTATTATCGCTAGAACTACAATAATTATACTTATTACTCCCAATATTATCAATATAACATGCATTATTACCCATATTATACTGTTATTATCGTCAGAACTATAATAAATATACTTATTACTCCCAATATTATCAATATAACATGCATTATTACCCATATTATGCAGTTATTATCGCTAGAACTACAATAATTATACTTATTACTCCCAATGTTATCAATATAACATGCATTATTACCCATATTATGCAGTTATTATCGCTAGAACTACAATAATTATACTTATTACTTTTATTATTGTCAATATAACATGCACTATTACCCATACTATGCAGTTATTATCGCTCGAACTATAATAATTATACTTATTACATTTATTATCATCTATATAACATGCACTATTACCCATATTATGCAGTTATTATCGCTAGAACTATAATAATTATACTTATTATTCCCAATATTATCAATATAACATGCATTATTACCCATATTATGCAGTTATTATCGCTAGAACTACAATAATTATACTTATTACTCCCAATATTACCAATATAACATGCATTATTACCCATATTATGCAGTTATTATCGCTAGAACTATAATAATTATACTTATTACTCCTAATATTGTCAATATGTCATGCATTATTACCCATATTATACAGTTATTATCGCTAGAACTATAATAGTTATACTTATTACTCCCAATATTATCAATATAACATGCATTATTACCCATATTATACTGTTATTATCGTCAGAACTATAATAAATATACTTATTACTCCTAATATTATCCATATGTCATGCATTATTATCCATATTATGCAGTTATTATCTCTAGAACTACAATAATTATACTTACTACTTTTATTATTATCAATATAACATGCACTATTACCCATATTATGCAGTTCTTATCGCTCGAACTATAACAATTATACTTATTACTTTTATTATTATCAATATAACATGCATTATTACCCATATTATGCAGTCATTATCGCTAGAACTATAATAGTTATACTTATTACTAATATTATTATGAGTATAACATGCATTATTACCCCTATTATGCATTTATTATCGCTAGAACTATAATAATTATACTTTTTACTCCCAATATTATCAATATAACATGCATTATTACCCATATTATAGTGTTATTATCGTCAGAACTATAATAAATATACTTATTACTCCCAATATTATCAGTATAACATGCATTATTACCCCTATTATGCGGTTGTTATCGCTAGAACTATAATAATTATACTTATTACTCCCAATATTATCAATATGTCATGCATTATTACCCATATTATACAGTTATTATCGCTAGAACTATAATAATTATACTTATTACTCCCAATGTTATCGATATAACATCCATTATTACCCATATTATGCAGTTATTATCGCTCGAACTATAACAATTATACTTATTACTTTTATTATTATCAATATAACATGCACTATTACCCATATTATGCAGTTATTGTCGCTAGAACTGCAATAATTATACTTATTACTTTTATTATTATCATTATAGCATGCATTATTACCCCTATTATGCAGTTGTTATCGCTAGAACTACAATAATTATACTTATTACTCCCAATGTTATCAATATAACATGCATTATTACCCATATTATGCAGTTATTATCGCTAGAACTACAATAATTATACTTATTACTCCCAATGTTATCAATATAACATGCATTATTACCCATATTATGCAGTTATTATCGCTAGAACTACCAATAATTATACTTATTACTTTTATTATTATCAATATAACATGCACTATTACCCATATTATGCAGTTATTATCGCTCGAACTATAATAATTATACTTATTACTCCTAATATTATCAATAAGTCATGCATTATTACCCATATTATGCAGTTATTATCGCTAGAACTACAATAATTATACTTATTACTCCCAGTGTTATCAATGTAACATGCATTATTACCCATATTATGCAGTTATTATCGCTAGAACTACAATAATTATACTTATTACTTTTATTATTATCAATATAACATGCACTATTACCCACATTATGCAGTCATTATCGCTAGAACTATAATAGTTATACTTATTACTAATATTATTATGAGTATAACATGCATTATTACCCCTATTATGCAGTTATTATCGCTAGAACTATAATAATTATACTTATTACTCCCAATATTATCAATATGTCATGCATTATTACCCATATTATACAGTTATTATCGCTAGAACTATAATAATTATACTTATTACTCCCAATGTTATCAATATAACATCCATTATTACCCATATTATGCAGTTATTATCGCTAGAACTACAATAATTATACTTATGACTTTTATTATTACCAATATAACATGCACTATTACACATATTATACAGTTATTATCGCTAGAACTATAATAGTTATACTTATTACTCCCAATGTTATCAATATAACATGCATTGTTACCCATATTATGCAGCTATTATTTGCTAGAACTATAATAATTATACTTATTACTCCTAATATTATCAATATGTCATGCATTATTACCCCTATTATGCAGTTATTATCGCTAGAACTATAATAATTATACTTATTACTCCTAATATTGTCAATATGTCATGCAGTATTGCCCATATTATACAGTTATTATCGCTAGAACTATAATAGTTATACTTATTACTTATATCATTATCAGTATAACATGCATTAGTACCCCTATTATGCAGTTATTATCGCGAGAACTATAATAATTATACTTATTACTCCCAATATTATCAATATAACATGCATTATTGCCCATATTATGGAGTTATTATCGCTAGAACTGCAATAATTATACTTATTACTCCCAATATTATCAATATAACATGCATTATTACCCATATTATACTGTTATTATCGTCAGAACTATAATAAATATACTTATTACTACCAATACTATCAATATAACATGCATTATTACCCATATTATGCAGTTATTATCGCTAGAACTACAATAATTATACTTATTACTCCTAATATTATCAATATTTCATGCATTATTACCCATATTATACAGTTATTATCGCTAGAACTATAATAGTTATACTTATTACTTATATTATTATCTGTATAACATGCATTATTACCCCTATTATGCAGTTATTATCGCTAGAACTATAATAAATATACTTATTACTCCCAATAATATCAATATAACATGCATTATTACCCATATTATGCAGTTATTATCGCTAGAACTACAATAATTATACTTATTACTCCCAATGTTATCAATATAACATGCATTATTACCCATATTATGCAGTTATTATCTCTAGAACTACAATAATTATACTTACTACTTTTATTATTATCAATATAACATGCACTATTACCCATATTATGCAGTTATTATCGCTAGAACTATAATAGTTATACTGATTACTCCTAATATTATCAATATGTCATGCATTATTACCCATATTATACAGTTATTATCGCTAGAACTATAATAATTATACTTTTTACTCCCAATATTATCAATATAACATGCATTATTACCCATATTATAGTGTTAGTATCGTCAGATCTATAATAAATATACTTATTACTCCCAATATTATCAATATAACATGCATTATTACCCATATTATGCAGTTATTATCGCTAGAACTACAATAATTATACTTATTACTCCCAATGTTATCAATATAACATGCATTATTACCCATATTATGCAGTCATTATCGCTAGAACTATAATAGTTATACTTATTACTAATATTATTATGAGTATAACATGCATTATTACCCCTATTATGCAGTTATTATCGCTAGAACTATAATAATTATACTTTTTACTCCCAATATTATCAATATAACATGCATTATTACCCATATTATACTGTTATTATCGTCAGAACTATAATAAATATACTTATTACTACCAATACTATCAATATAACATGCATTATTACCCATATTATGCAGTTATTATCGTCAGAACTACAATAAATATACTTATTACTCCTAATACTATCAATATTTCATGCATTATTACCCCTATTATGCAGTTATTATCGCTAGAACTATAATAAATATACATATTACTTATATTATTATCAGTATAACATGCATTATTACCCCTATTATGCAGTTATTATCGCTAGAACTATAATAAATATACTTATTACTCCCAATAATATCAATATAACATGCATTATTACCCATATTATGCAGTTATTATCGCTAGAGCTACAATAATTATACTTATTACTCCCAATGTTATCAATATAACATGCATTATTACCCATATTATGCAGTTATTATCTCTAGAACTACAATAATTATACTTACTACTTTTATTATTATCAATATAACATGCACTATTACCCATATTATGCAGTTATTATCGCTCGAACTATAACAATTATACTTATTACTTTTATTATTATCAATATAACATGCACTATTACCCATATTATGCAGTTATTGTCGCTAGAACTGCAATAATTATACTTATTACTTTTATTATTATCATTATAGCATGCATTATTACCCCTATTATGCAGTTGTTATCGCTAGAACTACAATAATTATACTTATTACTCCCAATGTTATCAATATAACATGCATTATTACCCATATTATGCAGTTATTATCGCTAGAACTACAATAATTATACTTATTACTCCCAGTGTTATCAATGTAACATGCATTATTACCCATATTATGCAGTTATTATCGCTAGAACTACAATAATTATACTTATTACTTTTATTATTACCATTATAACATGCACTATTACACATATTATACAGTTATTATCGCTAGAACTATAATAGTTATACTGATTACTCCTAATATTATCAATATGTCATGCATTATTACCCATATTATACAGTTATTATCGCTAGAACTATAATAATTATACTTTTTACTCCCAATATTATCAATATAACATGCATTATTACCCATATTATAGTGTTATTATCGTCAGATCTATAATAAATATACTTATTACTCCCAATATTATCAATATAACATGCATTATTACCCATATTATGCAGTTATTATCGCTAGAACTACAATAATTATACTTATTACTCCCAGTGTTATCAATGTAACATGCATTATTACCCATATTATGCAGTTATTATCGCTAGAACTACAATAATTATACTTATTACTTTTATTATTATCAATATAACATGCACTATTACCCACATTATGCAGTTATTATCGCTCGAACTATAACAATTATACTTATTACTTTTATTATTATCAATCTAACATGCACTATTACCCATATTATGCAGTTATTATCGCTCGAACTATAATAATTATACTTATTACTCCTAATATTATCAATATGTCATGCATTATTACGAATATTATACAGTTATTATCGCTAGAACTATAATAGTTATACTTATTACTCCTAATATTATCAATATGTCATGCATTATTACCCATATTATACAGTTATTATCGCTAGAACTATAATAGTTATACTTATTTCTTATATTTTTATAAGTATAACATGCATTAAGACACCTATTATGCAGTTATTATCGCTAGAACTATAATAATTATACTTATTACTCCTAATATTATCAATATGTCATGCATTATTACCCATATTATACAGTTATTATCGCTAGAACTATAATAGTTATACTTATTACTCCTAATATTATCAATATGTCATGCATTATTACCCATATTATACTGTTATTATCTTCAGAACTATAATAAATATACTTATTGCTCCCAATATTATCAATATAACATGCATTATTACCCATATCAAGCAGTTATTATCGCTAGAACTACAATAATTATACTTATTACTCCCAATGTTATCAATATAACATGCATTATTACCCATATTATGCAGTTATTATCGCTAGAACTACAATAATTATACTTATTACTTTTATTATTATCAATATAACATGCACTATTACCCATATTATGCAGTTATTATCGCTAGAACTACAATAATTATACTTATTACTTTTATTATTATCAATATAACATGCACTATTACCCACATTATGCAGTTATTATCGCTAGAACTACAATAATTATACTTATTACTTTTATTATTATCAATATAACATGCACTATTACCCACATTATGCAGTTATTATCGCTCGAACTATAACAATTATACTTATTACTTTTATTATTATCAATATAACATGCACTATTACCCATATTATGCAGTTATTATCGCTAGAACTACAATAATTATACTTATTACTTTTATTATTATCAATATAACATGCACTATTACCCACATTATGCAGTTATTATCGCTCGAACTATAACAATTATACTTATTACTTTTATTATTATCAATCTAACATGCACTATTACCCATATTATGCAGTTATTATCGCTCGAACTATAATAATTATACTTATTACTCCTAATATTATCAATATGTCATGCATTATTACCCATATTATACAGTTATTATCGCTAGAACTATAATAGTTATACTCATTACTCCTAATATTATCAATATGTCATGCATTATTACCCATATTATACAGTTATTATCGCTAGAACTATAATAGTTATACTTATTTCTTATATTATTATAAGTATAACATGCATTAAGACACCTATTATGCAGTTATTATCGCTAGAACTATAATAATTATACTTATTACTCCTAATATTATCAATATGTCATGCATTATTACCCATATTATACAGTTATTATCGCTAGAACTATAATAGTTATACTTATTACTCCTAATATTATCAATATGTCATGCATTATTACCCATATTATACTGTTATTATCGTCAGAACTATAATAAATATACTTATTGCTCCCAATATTATCAATATAACATGCATTATTACCCATATCAAGCAGTTATTATCGCTAGAACTACAATAATTATACTTATTACTCCCAATGTTATCAATATAACATGCATTATTACCCCTATTATGCAGTTGTTATCGCTAGAACTATAATAATTATACTTATTACTCCCAATATTATCAATATGTCATGCATTATTACCCATATTATACAGTTATTATCGCTAGAACTATAATAATTATACTTATTACTCCCAATATTATCAATATAACATCCATTATTACCCATATTATGCAGTTATTATCGCTAGAACTACAATAATTATACTTATTACTTTTATTATTATCAATATAACATGCACTATTACCCATATTATGCAGTTATTATCGCTAGAACTACAATAATTATACTTATTACTTTTATTATTATCAATATAACATGCACTATTACCCACATTATGCAGTTATTATCGCTAGAACTACAATAATTATACTTATTACTTTTATTATTATCAATATAACATGCACTATTACCCACATTATGCAGTTATTATCGCTCGAACTATAACAATTATACTTATTACTTTTATTATTATCAATATAACATGCACTATTACCCATATTATGCAGTTATTATCGCTAGAACTACAATAATTATACTTATTACTTTTATTTTTATCAATATAACATGCACTATTACCCACATTATGCAGTTATTATCGCTCGAACTATAACAATTATACTTATTACTTTTATTATTATCAATCTAACATGCACTATTACCCATATTATGCAGTTATTATCGCTCGAACTATAATAATTATACTTATTACTCCTAATATTATCAATATGTCATGCATTATTACCCATATTATACAGTTATTATCGCTAGAACTATAATAGTTATACTTATTACTCCTAATATTATCAATATGTCATGCATTATTTACCCATATTATACAGTTATTATCGCTAGAACTATAATAGTTATACTTATTTCTTATATTATTATAAGTATAACATGCATTAAGACACCTATTATGCAGTTATTATCGCTAGAACTATAATAATTATACTTATTACTCCTAATATTATCAATATGTCATGCATTACTACCCATATTATACAGTTATTATCGCTAGAACTATAATAGTTATACTTATTACTTATATTATTATCTGTATAACATGCATTATTACCCCTATTATGCAGTTATTATCGCTAGAACTATAATAAATATACTTATTACTCCCAATAGTATCAATATGACATGCATTATTACCCCTATTATGCAGTTGTTATCGCTAGAACTACAATAATTATACTTATTACTCCCAATGTTATCAATATAACATGCATTATTACCCATATTATGCAGTTATTATCGCTAGAACTACAATAATTATACTTATTACTCCTAATATTGTCAATATGTCATGCAGTATTGCCCATATTATACAGTTATTATCGCTAGAACTATAATAGTTATACTTATTACTTATATCATTATCAGTATAACATGCATTCGTACCCCTATTATGCAGTTATTATCGCGAGAACTATAATAATTATACTTATTACTCCCAATATTATCAATATAACATGCATTATTGCCCATATTATGGAGTTATTATCGCTAGAACTGCAATAATTATACTTATTACTCCCAATATTATCAATATAACATGCATTATTACCCATATTATACTGTTATTATCGTCAGAACTATAATAAATATACTTATTACTACCAATACTATCAATATAACATGCATTATTACCCATATTATGCAGTTATTATCGCTAGAACTACAATAATTTACTTATTACTCCTAATATTATCAATATTTCATGCATTATTACCCATATTATACAGTTATTATCGCTAGAACTATAATAGTTATACTTATTACTTATATTATTATCTGTATAACATGCATTATTACCCCTATTATGCAGTTATTATCGCTAGAACTATAATAAATATACTTATTACTCCCAATAATATCAATATAACATGCATTATTACCCATATTATGCAGTTATTATCGCTAGAACTACAATAATTATACTTATTACTCCCAATGTTATCAATATAACATGCATTATTACCCATATTATGCAGTTATTATCTCTAGAACTACAATAATTATACTTACTACTTTTATTATTATCAATATAACATGCACTATTACCCATATTATGCAGTTATTATCGCTAGAACTATAATAGTTATACTGATTACTCCTAATATTATCAATATGTCATGCATTATTACCCATATTGTACAGTTATTATCGCTAGAACTATAATAAATATACTTTTTACTCCCAATATTATCAATATAACATGCATTATTACCCATATTATAGTGTTAGTATCGTCAGATCTATAATAAATATACTTATTACTCCCAATATTATCAATATAACATGCATTATTACCCATATTATGCAGTTATTATCGCTAGAACTACAATAATTATACTTATTACTCCCAATGTTATCAATATAACATGCATTATTACCCATATTATGCAGTCATTATCGCTAGAACTATAATAGTTATACTTATTACTAATATTATTATGAGTATAACATGCATTATTACCCCTATTATGCAGTTATTATCGCTAGAACTATAATAATTATACTTTTTACTCCCAATATTATCAATATAACATGCATTATTACCCATATTATAGTGTTATTATCGTCAGAACTATAATAAATATACTTATTACTCCCAATATTATCAGTATAACATGCATTATTACCCCTATTATGCAGTTGTTATCGCTAGAACTATAATAATTATACTTATTACTCCCAATATTATCAATATGTCATGCATTATTACCCATATTATACAGTTATTATCGCTAGAACTATAATAATTATACTTATTACTCCCAATATTATCAATATAACATCCATTATTACCCATATTATGCAGTTATTATCGCTAGAACTACAATAATTATACTTATTACTTTTATTATTACCAATATAACATGCACTATTACACATATTATACAGTTATTATCGCTAGAACTATAATAGTTATACTTATTACTCCCAATGTTATCAATATAACATGCATTGTTACCCATATTATGCAGATATTATTTGCTAGAACTATAATAATTATACTTATTACTCCTAATATTATCAATATGTCATGCATTATTACCCCTATTATGCAGTTATTATCGCTAGAACTATAATAATTATACTTATTACTCCTAATATTGCCAATATGTCATGCAGTATTGCCCATATTATACAGTTATTATCGCTAGAACTATAATAGTTATACTTATTACTTATATCATTATCAGTATAACATGCATTAGTACCCCTATTATGCAGTTATTATCGCGAGAACTATAATAATTATACTTATTACTCCCAATATTATCAATATAACATGCATTATTGCCCATATGATGGAGTTATTATCGCTAGAACTGCAATAATTATACTTATTACTCCCAATATTATCAATATAACATGCATTATTACCCATATTATACTGTTATTATCGTCAGAACTATAATAAATATACTTATTACTACCAATACTATCAATATAACATGCATTATTACCCATATTATGCAGTTATTATCGTCAGAACTACAATAAATATACTTATTACTCCTAATATTATCAATATTTCATGCATTATTACCCCTATTATGCAGTTATTATCGCTAGAACTATAATAAATATACATATTACTTATATTATTATCTGTATAACATGCATTATTACCCCTATTATGCAGTTATTATCGCTAGAACTATAATAAATATACTTACTACTCCCAATAATATCAATATAACATGCATTATTACCCATATTATGCAGTTATTATCGCTAGAGCTACAATAATTATACTTATTACTCCCAATGTTATCAATATAACATGCATTATTACCCATATTATGCAGTTATTATCTCTAGAACTACAATAATTATACTTACTACTTTTATTATTATCAATATAACATGCACTATTACCCATATTATGCAGTTATTATCGCTCGAACTATAACAATTATACTTATTACTTTTATTATTATCAATATAACATGCACTATTACCCATATTATGCAGTTATTGTCGCTAGAACTGCAATAATTATACTTATTACTTTTATTATTATCATTATAGCATGCATTATTACCCCTATTATGCAGTTGTTATCGCTAGAACTACAATAATTATACTTATTACTCCCAATGTTATCAATATAACATGCATTATTACCCATATTATGCAGTTATTATCGCTAGAACTACAATAATTATACTTATTACTCCCAATGTTATCAATATAACATGCATTATTACCCATATTATGCAGTTATTATCGCTAGAACTACCAATAATTATACTTATTACTTTTATTATTATCAATATAACATGCACTATTACCCATATTATGCAGTTATTATCGCTCGAACTATAATAATTATACTTATTACTCTTAATATTATCAATAAGTCATGCATTATTACCCATATTATGCAGTTATTATCGCTAGAACTACAATAATTATACTTATTACTTTTATTATTACCATTATAACATGCACTATTACACATATTATACAGTTATTATCGCTAGAACTATAATAGTTATACTGATTACTCCTAATATTATCAATATGTCATGCATTATTACCCATATTATACAGTTATTATCGCTAGAACTATAATAATTATACTTTTTACTCCCAATATTATCAATATAACATGCATTATTACCCATATTATAGTGTTATTATCGTCAGATCTATAATAAATATACTTATTACTCCCAATATTATCAATATAACATGCATTATTACCCATATTATGCAGTTATTATCGCTAGAACTACAATAATTATACTTATTACTCCCAATGTTATCAATGTAACATGCATTATTACCCATATTATGCAGTTATTATCGCTAGAACTACAATAATTATACTTATTACTTTTATTATTATCAATATAACATGCACTATTACCCACATTATGCAGTTATTATCGCTCGAACTATAACAATTATACTTATTACTTTTATTATTATCAATCTAACATGCACTATTACCCATATTATGCAGTTATTATCGCTCGAACTATAATAATTATACTTATTACTCCTAATATTATCAATATGTCATGCATTATTACGAATATTATACAGTTATTATCGCTAGAACTATAATAGTTATACTTATTACTCCTAATATTATCAATATGTCATGCATTATTACCCATATTATACAGTTATTATCGCTAGAACTATAATAGTTATACTTATTTCTTATATTATTATAAGCATAACATGCATTAAGACACCTATTATGCAGTTATTATCGCTAGAACTATAATAATTATACTTATTACTCCTAATATTATCAATATGTCATGCATTATTACCCATATTATACAGTTATTATCGCTAGAACTATAATAGTTATACTTATTACTTATATTATTATCTGTATAACATGCATTATTACCCCTATTATGCAGTTATTATCGCTAGAACTATAATAAATATACTTATTACTCCCAATAGTATCAATATGACATGCATTATTACCCCTATTATGCAGTTGTTATCGCTAGAACTACAATAATTATACTTATTACTCCCAATGTTATCAATATAACATGCATTATTACCCATATTATGCAGTTATTATCGCTAGAACTACAATAATTATACTTATTACTCCTAATATTGTCAATATGTCATGCAGTATTGCCCATATTATACAGTTATTATCGCTAGAACTATAATAGTTATACTTATTACTTATATCATTATCAGTATAACATGCATTCGTACCCCTATTATGCAGTTATTATCGCGAGAACTATAATAATTATACTTATTACTCCCAATATTATCAATATAACATGCATTATTGCCCATATTATGGAGTTATTATCGCTAGAACTGCAATAATTATACTTATTACTCCCAATATTATCAATATAACATGCATTATTACCCATATTATACTGTTATTATCGTCAGAACTATAATAAATATACTTATTACTACCAATACTATCAATATAACATGCATTATTACCCATATTATGCAGTTATTATCGCTAGAACTACAATAATTATACTTATTACTCCTAATATTATCAATATTTCATGCATTATTACCCATATTATACAGTTATTATCGCTAGAACTATAATAGTTATACTTATTACTTATATTATTATCTGTATAACATGCATTATTACCCCTATTATGCAGTTATTATCGCTAGAACTATAATAAATATACTTATTACTCCCAATAATATCAATATAACATGCATTATTACCCATATTATGCAGTTATTATCGCTAGAACTACAATAATTATACTTATTACTCCCAATGTTATCAATATAACATGCATTATTACCCATATTATGCAGTTATTATCTCTAGAACTACAATAATTATACTTACTACTTTTATTATTATCAATATAACATGCACTATTACCCATATTATGCAGTTATTATCGCTAGAACTATAATAGTTATACTGATTACTCCTAATATTATCAATATGTCATGCATTATTACCCATATTATACAGTTATTATCGCTTGAACTACAATAATTATACTTATTACTCCCAATGTTATCAATATAACATGCATTATTACCCATATTATGCAGTCATTATCGCTAGAACTATAATAGTTATACTTATTACTAATATTATTATGAGTATAACATGCATTATTACCCCTATTATGCAGTTATTATCGCTAGAACTATAATAATTATACTTTTTACTCCCAATATTATCAATATAACATGCATTATTACCCATATTATAGTGTTATTATCGTCAGAACTATAATAAATGTACTTATTACTCCCAATATTATCAGTATAACATGCATTATTACCCCTATTATGCAGTTGTTATCGCTAGAACTATAATAATTATACTTATTACTCCCAATATTATCAATATGTCATGCATTATTACCCATATTATACAGTTATTATCGCTAGAACTATAATAATTATACTTATTACTCCCAATATTATCAATATAACATCCATTATTACCCATATTATGCAGTTATTATCGCTAGAACTACAATAATTATACTTATTACTTTTATTATTACCAATATAACATGCACTATTACACATATTATACAGTTATTATCGCTAGAACTATAATAGTTATACTTATTACTCCCAATGTTATCAATATAACATGCATTGTTACCCATATTATGCAGCTATTATTTGCTAGAACTATAATAATTATACTTATTACTCCTAATATTATCAATATGTCATGCATTATTACCCCTATTATGCAGTTATTATCGCTAGAACTATAATAATTATACTTATTACTCCTAATATTGCCAATATGTCATGCAGTATTGCCCATATTATACAGTTATTATCGCTAGAACTATAATAGTTATACTTATTACTTATATCATTATCAGTATAACATGCATTAGTACCCCTATTATGCAGTTATTATCGCGAGAACTATAATAATTATACTTATTACTCCCAATATTATCAATATAACATGCATTATTGCCCATATGATGGAGTTATTATCGCTAGAACTGCAATAATTATACTTATTACTCCCAATATTATCAATATAACATGCATTATTACCCATATTATACTGTTATTATCGTCAGAACTATAATAAATATACTTATTACTACCAATACTATCAATATAACATGCATTATTACCCATATTATGCAGTTATTATCGTCAGAACTACAATAAATATACTTATTACTCCTAATATTATCAATATTTCATGCATTATTACCCCTATTATGCAGTTATTATCGCTAGAACTATAATAAATATACATATTACTTATATTATTATCTGTATAACATGCATTATTACCCCTATTATGCAGTTATTATCGCTAGAACTATAATAAATATACTTATTACTCCCAATAATATCAATATAACATGCATTATTACCCATATTATGCAGTTATTATCGCTAGAGCTACAATAATTATACTTATTACTCCCAATGTTATCAATATAACATGCATTATTACCCATATTATGCAGTTATTATCTCTAGAACTACAATAATTATACTTACTACTTTTATTATTATCAATATAACATGCACTATTACCCATATTATGCAGTTATTATCGCTCGAACTATAACAATTATACTTATTACTTTTATTATTATCAATATAACATGCACTATTACCCATATTATGCAGTTATTGTCGCTAGAACTGCAATAATTATACTTATTACTTTTATTATTATCATTATAGCATGCATTATTACCCCTATTATGCAGTTGTTATCTTTAGAACTACAATAATTATACTTATTACTCCCAATGTTATCAATATAACATGCATTATTACCCATATTATGCAGTTATTATCGCTAGAACTACAATAATTATACTTATTACTCCCAATGTTATCAATATAACATGCATTATTACCCATATTATGCAGTTATTATCGCTAGAACTACCAATAATTATACTTATTACTTTTATTATTATCAATATAACATGCACTATTACCCATATTATGCAGTTATTATCGCTCGAACTATAATAATTATACTTATTACTCTTAATATTATCAATAAGTCATGCATTATTACCCATATTATGCAGTTATTATCGCTAGAACTACAATAATTATACTTATTACTTTTATTATTACCATTATAACATGCACTATTACACATATTATACAGTTATTATAGCTAGAACTATAATAGTTATACTGATTACTCCTAATATTATCAATATGTCATGCATTATTACCCATATTATACAGTTATTATCGCTAGAACTATAATAATTATACTTTTTACTCCCAATATTATCAATATAACATGCATTATTACCCATATTATAGTGTTATTATCGTCAGAACTATAATAAATGTACTTATTACTCCCAATATTATCAGTATAACATGCATTATTACCCCTATTATGCAGTTGTTATCGCTAGAACTATAATAATTATACTTATTACTCCCAATATTATCAATATGTCATGCATTATTACCCATATTATACAGTTATTATCGCTAGAACTATAATAATTATACTTATTACTCCCAATATTATCAATATAACATCCATTATTACCCATATTATGCAGTTATTATCGCTAGAACTACAATAATTATACTTATTACTTTTATTATTACCAATATAACATGCACTATTACACATATTATACAGTTATTATCGCTAGAACTATAATAGTTATACTTATTACTCCCAATGTTATCAATATAACATGCATTGTTACCCATATTATGCAGCTATTATTTGCTAGAACTATAATAATTATACTTATTACTCCTAATATTATCAATATGTCATGCATTATTACCCCTATTATGCAGTTATTATCGCTAGAACTATAATAATTATACTTATTACTCCTAATATTGCCAATATGTCATGCAGTATTGCCCATATTATACAGTTATTATCGCTAGAACTATAATAGTTATACTTATTACTTATATCATTATCAGTATAACATGCATTAGTACCCCTATTATGCAGTTATTATCGCGAGAACTATAATAATTATACTTATTACTCCCAATATTATCAATATAACATGCATTATTGCCCATATGATGGAGTTATTATCGCTAGAACTGCAATAATTATACTTATTACTCCCAATATTATCAATATAACATGCATTATTACCCATATTATACTGTTATTATCGTCAGAACTATAATAAATATACTTATTACTACCAATACTATCAATATAACATGCATTATTACCCATATTATGCAGTTATTATCGTCAGAACTACAATAAATATACTTATTACTCCTAATATTATCAATATTTCATGCATTATTACCCCTATTATGCAGTTATTATCGCTAGAACTATAATAAATATACATATTACTTATATTATTATCTGTATAACATGCATTATTACCCCTATTATGCAGTTATTATCGCTAGAACTATAATAAATATACTTATTACTCCCAATAATATCAATATAACATGCATTATTACCCATATTATGCAGTTATTATCGCTAGAGCTACAATAATTATACTTATTACTCCCAATGTTATCAATATAACATGCATTATTACCCATATTATGCAGTTATTATCTCTAGAACTACAATAATTATACTTACTACTTTTATTATTATCAATATAACATGCACTATTACCCATATTATGCAGTTATTATCGCTCGAACTATAACAATTATACTTATTACTTTTATTATTATCAATATAACATGCACTATTACCCATATTATGCAGTTATTGTCGCTAGAACTGCAATAATTATACTTATTACTTTTATTATTATCATTATAGCATGCATTATTACCCCTATTATGCAGTTGTTATCTTTAGAACTACAATAATTATACTTATTACTCCCAATGTTATCAATATAACATGCATTATTACCCATATTATGCAGTTATTATCGCTAGAACTACAATAATTATACTTATTACTCCCAATGTTATCAATATAACATGCATTATTACCCATATTATGCAGTTATTATCGCTAGAACTACCAATAATTATACTTATTACTTTTATTATTATCAATATAACATGCACTATTACCCATATTATGCAGTTATTATCGCTCGAACTATAATAATTATACTTATTACTCTTAATATTATCAATAAGTCATGCATTATTACCCATATTATGCAGTTATTATCGCTAGAACTACAATAATTATACTTATTACTTTTATTATTACCATTATAACATGCACTATTACACATATTATACAGTTATTATAGCTAGAACTATAATAGTTATACTGATTACTCCTAATATTATCAATATGTCATGCATTATTACCCATATTATACAGTTATTATCGCTAGAACTATAATAATTATACTTTTTACTCCCAATATTATCAATATAACATGCATTATTACCCATATTATAGTGTTATTATCGTCAGATCTATAATAAATATACTTATTACTCCCAATATTATCAATATAACATGCATTATTACCCATATTATGCAGTTATTATCGCTAGAACTACAATAATTATACTTATTACTCCCAATGTTATCAATGTAACATGCATTATTACCCATATTATGCAGTTATTATCGCTAGAACTACAATAATTATACTTATTACTTTTATTATTATCAATATAACATGCACTATTACCCACATTATGCAGTTATTATCGCTCGAACTATAACAATTATACTTATTACTTTTATTATTATCAATCTAACATGCACTATTACCCATATTATGCAGTTATTATCGCTCGAACTATAATAATTATACTTATTACTCCTAATATTATCAATATGTCATGCATTATTACGAATATTATACAGTTATTATCGCTAGAACTATAATAGTTATACTTATTACTCCTAATATTATCAATATGTCATGCATTATTACCCATATTATACAGTTATTATCGCTAGAACTATAATAGTTATACTTATTTCTTATATTATTATAAGTATAACATGCATTAAGACACCTATTATGCAGCTATTGTCGCTAGAACTATAATAATTATACTAATTACTCCTAATATTATCAATATGTCATGCATTATTACCCATATTATACAGTTATTATCGCTAGAACTATAATAGTTATACTTATTACTCCTAATATTATCAATATGTCATGCATTATTACCCATATTATACTGTTATTATCGTCAGAACTATAATAAATATACTTATTGCTCCCAATATTATCAATATAACATGCATTATTACCCATATCAAGCAGTTATTATCGCTAGAACTACAATAATTATACTTATTACTCCCAATGTTATCAATATAACATGCATTATTACCCATATTATGCAGTTATTATCGCTAGAACTACAATAATTATACTTATTACTTTTATTATTATCAATATAACATGCACTATTACCCATATTATGCAGTTATTATCGCTAGAACTACAATAATTATACTTATTACTTTTATTATTATCAATATAACATGCACTATTACCCACATTATGCAGTTATTATCGCTAGAACTACAATAATTATACTTATTACTTTTATTATTATCAATATAACATGCACTATTACCCACATTATGCAGTTATTATCGCTCGAACTATAACAATTATACTTATTACTTTTATTATTATCAATATAGCATGCACTATTACCCATATTATGCAGTTATTATCGCTAGAACTACAATAATTATACTTATTACTTTTATTATTATCAATATAACATGCACTATTACCCACATTATGCAGTTATTATCGCTCGAACTATAACAATTATACTTATTACTTTTATTATTATCAATCTAACATGCACTATTACCCATATTATGCAGTTATTATCGCTCGAACTATAATAATTATACTTATTACTCCTAATATTATCAATATGTCATGCATTATTACCCATATTATACAGTTATTATCGCTAGAACTACAATAATTATACTTATTACTCCCAATGTTATCAATATAACATGCATTATTACCCATATTATGCAGTTATTATCGCTAGAACTACAATAATTATACTTATTACTCCCAATGTTATCAATATAACATGCATTATTACCCATATTATGCAGTTATTATCGCTAGAACTACCAATAATTATACTTATTACTTTTATTATTATCAATATAACATGCACTATTACCCATATTATGCAGTTATTATCGCTCGAACTATAATAATTATACTTATTACTCCTAATATTATCAATAAGTCATGCATTATTACCCATATTATGCAGTTATTATCGCTAGAACTACAATAACTATACTTATTACTTTTATTGTTACCATTATAACATGCACTATTACACACATTATACAGTTATTATCGCTAGAACTATAATAGTTATACTGATTACTCCTAATATTATCAATATGTCATGCATTATTACCCATATTATACAGTTATTATCGCTAGAACTATAATAATTATACTTTTTACTCCCAATATTATCAATATAACATGCATTATTACCCATATTATAGTGTTATTATCGTCAGATCTGTAATAAATATACTTATTACTCCCAATATTATCAATATAACATGCATTATTACCCATATTATGCAGTTATTATCGCTAGAACTACAATAATTATACTTATTACTCCCAATGTTATCAATATAACATGCATTATTACCCATATTATGCAGTCATTATCGCTAGAACTATAATAGTTATACTTATTACTAATATTATTATGAGTATAACATGCATTACTACCCCTATTATGCAGTTATTATCGCTAGAACTATAATAATTATACTTTTTACTCCCAATATTATCAATATAACATGCATTATTACCCATATTATAGTGTTATTATCGTCAGAACTATAATAAATATACTTATTACTCCCAATATTATCAGTATAACATGCATTATTACCCCTATTATGCAGTTGTTATCGCTAGAACTATAATAATAATACTTATTACTCCCAATATTATCAATATGTCATGCATTATTACCCATATTATACAGTTATTATCGCTAGAACTACAATAATTATACTTATTACTTTTATTATTACCAATATAACATGCACTATTACACATATTATACAGTTATTATCGCTAGAACTATAATAGTTATACTTATTACTCCCAATGTTATCAATATAACATGCATTGTTACCCATATTATGCAGCTATTATTTGCTAGAACTATAATAATTATACTTATTACTCCTAATATTATCAATATGTCATGCATTATTACCCCTATTATGCAGTTATTATCGCTAGAACTATAATAATTATACTTATTACTCCTAATATTGCCAATATGTCATGCAGTATTGCCCATATTATACAGTTATTATCGCTAGAACTATAATAGTTATACTTATTACTTATATCATTATCAGTATAACATGCATTAGTACCCCTATTATGCAGTTATTATCGCGAGAACTATAATAATTATACTTATTACTCCCAATATTATCAATATAACATGCATTATTGCCCATATGATGGAGTTATTATCGCTAGAACTGCAATAATTATACTTATTACTCCCAATATTATCAATATAACATGCATTATTACCCATATTATACTGTTATTATCGTCAGAACTATAATAAATATACTTATTACTACCAATACTATCAATATAACATGCATTATTACCCATATTATGCAGTTATTATCGTCAGAACTACAATAAATATACTTATTACTCCTAATATTATCAATATTTCATGCATTATTACCCCTATTATGCAGTTATTATCGCTAGAACTATAATAAATATACATATTACTTATATTATTATCTGTATAACATGCATTATTACCCCTATTATGCAGTTATTATCGCTAGAACTATAATAAATATACTTACTACTCCCAATAATATCAATATAACATGCATTATTACCCATATTATGCAGTTATTATCGCTAGAGCTACAATAATTATACTTATTACTCCCAATGTTATCAATATAACATGCATTATTACCCATATTATGCAGTTATTATCTCTAGAACTACAATAATTATACTTACTACTTTTATTATTATCAATATAACATGCACTATTACCCATATTATGCAGTTATTATCGCTCGAACTATAACAATTATACTTATTACTTTTATTATTATCAATATAACATGCACTATTACCCATATTATGCAGTTATTGTCGCTAGAACTGCAATAATTATACTTATTACTTTTATTATTATCATTATAGCATGCATTATTACCCCTATTATGCAGTTGTTATCGCTAGAACTACAATAATTATACTTATTACTCCCAATGTTATCAATATAACATGCATTATTACCCATATTATGCAGTTATTATCGCTAGAACTACAATAATTATACTTATTACTCCCAATGTTATCAATATAACATGCATTATTACCCATATTATGCAGTTATTATCGCTAGAACTACCAATAATTATACTTATTACTTTTATTATTATCAATATAACATGCACTATTACCCATATTATGCAGTTATTATCGCTCGAACTATAATAATTATACTTATTACTCTTAATATTATCAATAAGTCATGCATTATTACCCATATTATGCAGTTATTATCGCTAGAACTACAATAATTATACTTATTACTTTTATTATTACCATTATAACATGCACTATTACACATATTATACAGTTATTATCGCTAGAACTATAATAGTTATACTGATTACTCCTAATATTATCAATATGTCATGCATTATTACCCATATTATACAGTTATTATCGCTAGAACTATAATAATTATACTTTTTACTCCCAATATTATCAATATAACATGCATTATTACCCATATTATAGTGTTATTATCGTCAGATCTATAATAAATATACTTATTACTCCCAATATTATCAATGTAACATGCATTATTACCCATATTATGCAGTTATTATCGCTAGAACTACAATAATTATACTTATTACTTTTATTATTATCAATATAACATGCACTATTACCCACATTATGCAGTTATTATCGCTCGAACTATAACAATTATACTTATTACTTTTATTATTATCAATCTAACATGCACTATTACCCATATTATGCAGTTATTATCGCTCGAACTATAATAATTATACTTATTACTCCTAATATTATCAATATGTCATGCATTATTACGAATATTATACAGTTATTATCGCTAGAACTATAATAGTTATACTTATTACTCCTAATATTATCAATATGTCATGCATTATTACCCATATTATACAGTTATTATCGCTAGAACTATAATAGTTATACTTATTTCTTATATTATTATAAGCATAACATGCATTAAGACACCTATTATGCAGTTATTATCGCTAGAACTATAATAATTATACTTATTACTCCTAATATTATCAATATGTCATGCATTATTACCCATATTATACAGTTATTATCGCTAGAACTATAATAGTTATACTTATTACTTATATTATTATCTGTATAACATGCATTATTACCCCTATTATGCAGTTATTATCGCTAGAACTATAATAAATATACTTATTACTCCCAATAGTATCAATATGACATGCATTATTACCCCTATTATGCAGTTGTTATCGCTAGAACTACAATAATTATACTTATTACTCCCAATGTTATCAATATAACATGCATTATTACCCATATTATGCAGTTATTATCGCTAGAACTACAATAATTATACTTATTACTCCTAATATTGTCAATATGTCATGCAGTATTGCCCATATTATACAGTTATTATCGCTAGAACTATAATAGTTATACTTATTACTTATATCATTATCAGTATAACATGCATTCGTACCCCTATTATGCAGTTATTATCGCGAGAACTATAATAATTATACTTATTACTCCCAATATTATCAATATAACATGCATTATTGCCCATATTATGGAGTTATTATCGCTAGAACTGCAATAATTATACTTATTACTCCCAATATTATCAATATAACATGCATTATTACCCATATTATACTGTTATTATCGTCAGAACTATAATAAATATACTTATTACTACCAATACTATCAATATAACATGCATTATTACCCATATTATGCAGTTATTATCGCTAGAACTACAATAATTATACTTATTACTCCTAATATTATCAATATTTCATGCATTATTACCCATATTATACAGTTATTATCGCTAGAACTATAATAGTTATACTTATTACTTATATTATTATCTGTATAACATGCATTATTACCCCTATTATGCAGTTATTATCGCTAGAACTATAATAAATATACTTATTACTCCCAATAATATCAATATAACATGCATTATTACCCATATTATGCAGTTATTATCGCTAGAACTACAATATTTATACTTATTACTCCCAATGTTATCAATATAACATGCATTATTACCCATATTATGCAGTTATTATCTCTAGAACTACAATAATTATACTTACTACTTTTATTATTATCAATATAACATGCACTATTACCCATATTATGCAGTTATTATCGCTAGAACTATAATAGTTATACTGATTACTCCTAATATTATCAATATGTCATGCATTATTACCCATATTATACAGTTATTATCGCTTGAACTACAATAATTATACTTATTACTCCCAATGTTATCAATATAACATGCATTATTACCCATATTATGCAGTCATTATCGCTAGAACTATAATAGTTATACTTATTACTAATATTATTATGAGTATAACATGCATTATTACCCCTATTATGCAGTTATTATCGCTAGAACTATAATAATTATACTTTTTACTCCCAATATTATCAATATAACATGCATTATTACCCATATTATAGTGTTATTATCGTCAGAACTATAATAAATGTACTTATTACTCCCAATATTATCAGTATAACATGCATTATTACCCCTATTATGCAGTTGTTATCGCTAGAACTATAATAATTATACTTATTACTCCCAATATTATCAATATGTCATGCATTATTACCCATATTATACAGTTATTATCGCTAGAACTATAATAATTATACTTATTACTCCCAATATTATCAATATAACATCCATTATTACCCATATTATGCAGTTATTATCGCTAGAACTACAATAATTATACTTATTACTTTTATTATTACCAATATAACATGCACTATTACACATATTATACAGTTATTATCGCTAGAACTATAATAGTTATACTTATTACTCCCAATGTTATCAATATAACATGCATTGTTACCCATATTATGCAGCTATTATTTGCTAGAACTATAATAATTATACTTATTACTCCTAATATTATCAATATGTCATGCATTATTACCCCTATTATGCAGTTATTATCGCTAGAACTATAATAATTATACTTATTACTCCTAATATTGCCAATATGTCATGCAGTATTGCCCATATTATACAGTTATTATCGCTAGAACTATAATAGTTATACTTATTACTTATATCATTATCAGTATAACATGCATTAGTACCCCTATTATGCAGTTATTATCGCGAGAACTATAATAATTATACTTATTACTCCCAATATTATCAATATAACATGCATTATTGCCCATATGATGGAGTTATTATCGCTAGAACTGCAATAATTATACTTATTACTCCCAATATTATCAATATAACATGCATTATTACCCATATTATACTGTTATTATCGTCAGAACTATAATAAATATACTTATTACTACCAATACTATCAATATAACATGCATTATTACCCATATTATGCAGTTATTATCGTCAGAACTACAATAAATATACTTATTACTCCTAATATTATCAATATTTCATGCATTATTACCCCTATTATGCAGTTATTATCGCTAGAACTATAATAAATATACATATTACTTATATTATTATCTGTATAACATGCATTATTACCCCTATTATGCAGTTATTATCGCTAGAACTATAATAAATATACTTATTACTCCCAATAATATCAATATAACATGCATTATTACCCATATTATGCAGTTATTATCGCTAGAGCTACAATAATTATACTTATTACTCCCAATGTTATCAATATAACATGCATTATTACCCATATTATGCAGTTATTATCTCTAGAACTACAATAATTATACTTACTACTTTTATTATTATCAATATAACATGCACTATTACCCATATTATGCAGTTATTATCGCTCGAACTATAACAATTATACTTATTACTTTTATTATTATCAATATAACATGCACTATTACCCATATTATGCAGTTATTGTCGCTAGAACTGCAATAATTATACTTATTACTTTTATTATTATCATTATAGCATGCATTATTACCCCTATTATGCAGTTGTTATCTTTAGAACTACAATAATTATACTTATTACTCCCAATGTTATCAATATAACATGCATTATTACCCATATTATGCAGTTATTATCGCTAGAACTACAATAATTATACTTATTACTCCCAATGTTATCAATATAACATGCATTATTACCCATATTATGCAGTTATTATCGCTAGAACTACCAATAATTATACTTATTACTTTTATTATTATCAATATAACATGCACTATTACCCATATTATGCAGTTATTATCGCTCGAACTATAATAATTATACTTATTACTCTTAATATTATCAATAAGTCATGCATTATTACCCATATTATGCAGTTATTATCGCTAGAACTACAATAATTATACTTATTACTTTTATTATTACCATTATAACATGCACTATTACACATATTATACAGTTATTATAGCTAGAACTATAATAGTTATACTGATTACTCCTAATATTATCAATATGTCATGCATTATTACCCATATTATACAGTTATTATCGCTAGAACTATAATAATTATACTTTTTACTCCCAATATTATCAATATAACATGCATTATTACCCATATTATAGTGTTATTATCGTCAGATCTATAATAAATATACTTATTACTCCCAATATTATCAATATAACATGCATTATTACCCATATTATGCAGTTATTATCGCTAGAACTACAATAATTATACTTATTACTCCCAATGTTATCAATGTAACATGCATTATTACCCATATTATGCAGTTATTATCGCTAGAACTACAATAATTATACTTATTACTTTTATTATTATCAATATAACATGCACTATTACCCACATTATGCAGTTATTATCGCTCGAACTATAACAATTATACTTATTACTTTTATTATTATCAATCTAACATGCACTATTACCCATATTATGCAGTTATTATCGCTCGAACTATAATAATTATACTTATTACTCCTAATATTATCAATATGTCATGCATTATTACGAATATTATACAGTTATTATCGCTAGAACTATAATAGTTATACTTATTACTCCTAATATTATCAATATGTCATGCATTATTACCCATATTATACAGTTATTATCGCTAGAACTATAATAGTTATACTTATTTCTTATATTATTATAAGTATAACATGCATTAAGACACCTATTATGCAGCTATTGTCGCTAGAACTATAATAATTATACTAATTACTCCTAATATTATCAATATGTCATGCATTATTACCCATATTATACAGTTATTATCGCTAGAACTATAATAGTTATACTTATTACTCCTAATATTATCAATATGTCATGCATTATTACCCATATTATACTGTTATTATCGTCAGAACTATAATAAATATACTTATTGCTCCCAATATTATCAATATAACATGCATTATTACCCATATCAAGCAGTTATTATCGCTAGAACTACAATAATTATACTTATTACTCCCAATGTTATCAATATAACATGCATTATTACCCATATTATGCAGTTATTATCGCTAGAACTACAATAATTATACTTATTACTTTTATTATTATCAATATAACATGCACTATTACCCATATTATGCAGTTATTATCGCTAGAACTACAATAATTATACTTATTACTTTTATTATTATCAATATAACATGCACTATTACCCACATTATGCAGTTATTATCGCTAGAACTACAATAATTATACTTATTACTTTTATTATTATCAATATAACATGCACTATTACCCACATTATGCAGTTATTATCGCTCGAACTATAACAATTATACTTATTACTTTTATTATTATCAATATAGCATGCACTATTACCCATATTATGCAGTTATTATCGCTAGAACTACAATAATTATACTTATTACTTTTATTATTATCAATATAACATGCACTATTACCCACATTATGCAGTTATTATCGCTCGAACTATAACAATTATACTTATTACTTTTATTATTATCAATCTAACATGCACTATTACCCATATTATGCAGTTATTATCGCTCGAACTATAATAATTATACTTATTACTCCTAATATTATCAATATGTCATGCATTATTACCCATATTATACGGTTATTATCGCTAGAACTACAATAATTATACTTATTACTCCCAATGTTATCAATATAACATGCATTATTACCCATATTATGCAGTTATTATCGCTAGAACTACAATAATTATACTTATTACTCCCAATGTTATCAATATAACATGCATTATTACCCATATTATGCAGTTATTATCGCTAGAACTACCAATAATTATACTTATTACTTTTATTATTATCAATATAACATGCACTATTACCCATATTATGCAGTTATTATCGCTCGAACTATAATAATTATACTTATTACTCCTAATATTATCAATAAGTCATGCATTATTACCCATATTATGCAGTTATTATCGCTAGAACTACAATAACTATACTTATTACTTTTATTGTTACCATTATAACATGCACTATTACACACATTATACAGTTATTATCGCTAGAACTATAATAGTTATACTGATTACTCCTAATATTATCAATATGTCATGCATTATTACCCATATTATACAGTTATTATCGCTAGAACTATAATAATTATACTTTTTACTCCCAATATTATCAATATAACATGCATTATTACCCATATTATAGTGTTATTATCGTCAGATCTGTAATAAATATACTTATTACTCCCAATATTATCAATATAACATGCATTATTACCCATATTATGCAGTTATTATCGCTAGAACTACAATAATTATACTTATTACTCCCAATGTTATCAATATAACATGCATTATTACCCATATTATGCAGTCATTATCGCTAGAACTATAATAGTTATACTTATTACTAATATTATTATGAGTATAACATGCATTACTACCCCTATTATGCAGTTATTATCGCTAGAACTATAATAATTATACTTTTTACTCCCAATATTATCAATATAACATGCATTATTACCCATATTATAGTGTTATTATCGTCAGAACTATAATAAATATACTTATTACTCCCAATATTATCAGTATAACATGCATTATTACCCCTATTATGCAGTTGTTATCGCTAGAACTATAATAATAATACTTATTACTCCCAATATTATCAATATGTCATGCATTATTACCCATATTATACAGTTATTATCGCTAGAACTACAATAATTATACTTATTACTTTTATTATTACCAATATAACATGCACTATTACACATATTATACAGTTATTATCGCTAGAACTATAATAGTTATACTTATTACTCCCAATGTTATCAATATAACATGCATTGTTACCCATATTATGCAGCTATTATTTGCTAGAACTATAATAATTATACTTATTACTCCTAATATTATCAATATGTCATGCATTATTACCCCTATTATGCAGTTATTATCGCTAGAACTATAATAATTATACTTATTACTCCTAATATTGCCAATATGTCATGCAGTATTGCCCATATTATACAGTTATTATCGCTAGAACTATAATAGTTATACTTATTACTTATATCATTATCAGTATAACATGCATTAGTACCCCTATTATGCAGTTATTATCGCGAGAACTATAATAATTATACTTATTACTCCCAATATTATCAATATAACATGCATTATTGCCCATATGATGGAGTTATTATCGCTAGAACTGCAATAATTATACTTATTACTCCCAATATTATCAATATAACATGCATTATTACCCATATTATACTGTTATTATCGTCAGAACTATAATAAATATACTTATTACTACCAATACTATCAATATAACATGCATTATTACCCATATTATGCAGTTATTATCGTCAGAACTACAATAAATATACTTATTACTCCTAATATTATCAATATTTCATGCATTATTACCCCTATTATGCAGTTATTATCGCTAGAACTATAATAAATATACATATTACTTATATTATTATCTGTATAACATGCATTATTACCCCTATTATGCAGTTATTATCGCTAGAACTATAACAAATATACTTATTACTCCCAATAATATCAATATAACATGCATTATTACCCATATTATGCAGTTATTATCGCTAGAGCTACAATAATTATACTTATTACTCCCAATGTTATCAATATAACATGCATTATTACCCATATTATGCAGTTATTATCTCTAGAACTACAATAATTATACTTACTACTTTTATTATTATAAATATAACATGCACTATTACCCATATTATGCAGTTATTATCGCTCGAACTATAACAATTATACTTATTACTTTTATTATTATCAATATAACATGCACTATTACCCATATTATGCAGTTATTGTCGCTAGAACTGCAATAATTATACTTATTACTTTTATTATTATCATTATAGCATGCATTATTACCCCTATTATGCAGTTGTTATCGCTAGAACTACAATAATTATACTTATTACTCCCAATGTTATCAATATAACATGCATTATTACCCATATTATGCAGTTATTATCGCTAGAACTACAATAATTTTACTTATTACTCCCAATGTTATCAATATAACATGCATTATTACCCATATTATGCAGTTATTATCGCTAGAACTACAATAATTATACTTATTACTCCCAATGTTATCAATGTAACATGCATTATTACCCATATTATGCAGTTATTATCGCTAGAACTACAATAATTATACTTATTACTTTTATTATTATCAATATAACATGCACTATTACCCACATTATGCAGTTATTATCGCTCGAACTATAACAATTATACTTATTACTTTTATTATTATCAATCTAACATGCACTATTACCCATATTATGCAGTTGTTATCGCTCGAACTATAATAATTATACTTATTACTCCTAATATTATCAATATGTCATGCATTATTACGAATATTATACAGTTATTATCGCTAGAACTATAATAGTTATACTTATTACTCCTAATATTATCAATATGTCATGCATTATTACCCATATTATACAGTTATTATCGCTAGAACTATAATAGTTATACTTATTTCTTATATTATTATAAGTATAACATGCATTAAGACACCTATTATGCAGTTATTATCGCTAGAACTATAATAATTATACTTATTACTCCTAATATTATCAATATGTCATGCATTATTACCCATATTATACAGTTATTATCGCTAGAACTATAATAGTTATACTTATTACTCCTAATATTATCAATATGTCATGCATTATTACCCATATTATACTGTTATTATCGTCAGAACTATAATAAATATACTTATTGCTCCCAATATTATCAATATAACATGCATTATTACCCATATCAAGCAGTTATTATCGCTAGAACTACAATAATTATACTTATTACTCCCAATGTTATCAATATAACATGCATTATTACCCATATTATGCAGTTATTATCGCTAGAACTACAATAATTATACTTATTACTTTTATTATTATCAATATAACATGCACTATTACCCATATTATGCAGTTATTATCGCTAGAACTACAATAATTATACTTATTACTTTTATTATTATCAATATAACATGCACTATTACCCACATTATGCAGTTATTATCGCTAGAACTACAATAATTATACTTATTACTTTTATTATTATCAATATAACATGCACTATTACCCACATTATGCAGTTATTATCGCTCGAACTATAACAATTATACTTATTACTTTTATTATTATCAATCTAACATGCACTATTACCCATATTATGCAGTTATTATCGCTCGAACTATAATAATTATACTTATTACTCCTAATATTATCAATATGTCATGCATTATTACCCATATTATACAGTTATTATCGCTAGAACTACAATAATTATACTTATTACTCCCAATGTTATCAATATAACATGCATTATTACCCATATTATGCAGTTATTATCGCTAGAACTACAATAATTATACTTATTACTCCCAATGTTATCAATATAACATGCATTATTACCCATATTATGCAGTTATTATCGCTAGAACTACCAATAATTATACTTATTACTTTTATTATTATCAATATAACATGCACTATTACCCATATTATGCAGTTATTATCGCTCGAACTATAATAATTATACTTATTACTCCTAATATTATCAATAAGTCATGCAATATTACCCATATTATGCAGTTATTATCGCTAGAACTACAATAACTATACTTATTACTTTTATTGTTACCATTATAACATGCACTATTACACACATTATACAGTTATTATCGCTAGAACTATAATAGTTATACTGATTACTCCTAATATTATCAATATGTCATGCATTATTACCCATATTATACAGTTATTATCGCTAGAACTATAATAATTATACTTTTTACTCCCAATATTATCAATATAACATGCATTATTACCCATATTATAGTGTTATTATCGTCAGATCTGTAATAAATATACTTATTACTCCCAATGTTATCAATATAACATGCATTATTACCCATATTATGCAGTTATTATCGCTAGAACTACAATAATTATACTTATTACTCCCAATGTTATCAATATAACATGCATTATTACCCATATTATGCAGTCATTATCGCTAGAACTATAATAGTTATACTTATTACTAATATTATTATGAGTATAACATGCATTATTACCCCTATTATGCAGTTATTATCGCTCGAACTATAATAATTATACTTATTACTCCTAATATTATCAATATGTCATGCATTATTACGAATATTATACAGTTATTATCGCTAGAACTATAATAGTTATACTTATTACTCCTAATATTATCAATATGTCATGCATTATTACCCATATTATACAGTTATTATCGCTAGAACTATAATAGTTATACTTATTTCTTATATTATTATAAGTATAACATGCATTAAGACACCTATTATGCAGTTATTATCGCTAGAACTATAATAATTATACTTATTACTCCTAATATTATCAATATGTCATGCATTATTACCCATATTATACAGTTATTATCGCTAGAACTATAATAGTTATACTTATTACTCCTAATATTATCAATATGTCATGCATTATTACCCATATTATACTGTTATTATCGTCAGAACTATAATAAATATACTTATTGCTCCCAATATTATCAATATAACATGCATTATTACCCATATCAAGCAGTTATTATCGCTAGAACTACAATAATTATACTTATTACTCCCAATGTTATCAATATAACATGCATTATTACCCATATTATGCAGTTATTATCGCTAGAACTACAATAATTATACTTATTACTTTTATTATTATCAATATAACATGCACTATTACCCATATTATGCAGTTATTATCGCTAGAACTACAATAATTATACTTATTACTTTTATTATTATCAATATAACATGCACTATTACCCACATTATGCAGTTATTATCGCTAGAACTACAATAATTATACTTATTACTTTTATTATTATCAATATAACATGCACTATTACCCACATTATGCAGTTATTATCGCTCGAACTATAACAATTATACTTATTACTTTTATTATTATCAATCTAACATGCACTATTACCCATATTATGCAGTTATTATCGCTCGAACTATAATAATTATACTTATTACTCCTAATATTATCAATATGTCATGCATTATTACCCATATTATACAGTTATTATCGCTAGAACTACAATAATTATACTTATTACTCCCAATGTTATCAATATAACATGCATTATTACCCATATTATGCAGTTATTATCGCTAGAACTACAATAATTATACTTATTACTCCCAATGTTATCAATATAACATGCATTATTACCCATATTATGCAGTTATTATCGCTAGAACTACCAATAATTATACTTATTACTTTTATTATTATCAATATAACATGCACTATTACCCATATTATGCAGTTATTATCGCTCGAACTATAATAATTATACTTATTACTCCTAATATTATCAATAAGTCATGCATTATTACCCATATTATGCAGTTATTATCGCTAGAACTACAATAACTATACTTATTACTTTTATTGTTACCATTATAACATGCACTATTACACACATTATACAGTTATTATCGCTAGAACTATAATAGTTATACTGATTACTCCTAATATTATCAATATGTCATGCATTATTACCCATATTATACAGTTATTATCGCTAGAACTATAATAATTATACTTTTTACTCCCAATATTATCAATATAACATGCATTATTACCCATATTATAGTGTTATTATCGTCAGATCTGTAATAAATATACTTATTACTCCCAATGTTATCAATATAACATGCATTATTACCCATATTATGCAGTTATTATCGCTAGAACTACAATAATTATACTTATTACTCCCAATGTTATCAATATAACATGCATTATTACCCCTATTATGCAGTTATTATCGCTCGAACTATAATAATTATACTTATTACTCCTAATATTATCAATATGTCATGCATTATTACGAATATTATACAGTTATTATCGCTAGAACTATAATAGTTATACTTATTACTCCTAATATTATCAATATGTCATGCATTATTACCCATATTATACAGTTATTATCGCTAGAACTATAATAGTTATACTTATTTCTTATATTATTATAAGTATAACATGCATTAAGACACCTATTATGCAGTTATTATCGCTAGAACTATAATAATTATACTTATTACTCCTAATATTATCAATATGTCATGCATTATTACCCATATTATACAGTTATTATCGCTAGAACTATAATAGTTATACTTATTACTCCTAATATTATCAATATGTCATGCATTATTACCCATATTATACTGTTATTATCGTCAGAACTATAATAAATATACTTATTGCTCCCAATATTATCAATATAACATGCATTATTACCCATATCAAGCAGTTATTATCGCTAGAACTACAATAATTATACTTATTACTCCCAATGTTATCAATATAACATGCATTATTACCCATATTATGCAGTTATTATCGCTAGAACTACAATAATTATACTTATTACTTTTATTATTATCAATATAACATGCACTATTACCCATATTATGCAGTTATTATCGCTAGAACTACAATAATTATACTTATTACTTTTATTATTATCAATATAACATGCACTATTACCCACATTATGCAGTTATTATCGCTAGAACTACAATAATTATACTTATTACTTTTATTATTATCAATATAACATGCACTATTACCCACATTATGCAGTTATTATCGCTCGAACTATAACAATTATACTTATTACTTTTATTATTATCAATCTAACATGCACTATTACCCATATTATGCAGTTATTATCGCTCGAACTATAATAATTATACTTATTACTCCTAATATTATCAATATGTCATGCATTATTACCCATATTATACAGTTATTATCGCTAGAACTACAATAATTATACTTATTACTCCCAATGTTATCAATATAACATGCATTATTAACCATATTATGCAGTTATTATCGCTAGAACTACAATAATTATACTTATTACTCCCAATGTTATCAATATAACATGCATTATTACCCATATTATGCAGTTATTATCGCTAGAACTACCAATAATTATACTTATTACTTTTATTATTATCAATATAACATGCACTATTACCCATATTATGCAGTTATTATCGCTCGAACTATAATAATTATACTTATTACTCCTAATATTATCAATAAGTCATGCATTATTACCCATATTATGCAGTTATTATCGCTAGAACTACAATAACTATACTTATTACTTTTATTGTTACCATTATAACATGCACTATTACACACATTATACAGTTATTATCGCTAGAACTATAATAGTTATACTGATTACTCCTAATATTATCAATATGTCATGCATTATTACCCATATTATACAGTTATTATCGCTAGAACTATAATAATTATACTTTTTACTCCCAATATTATCAATATAACATGCATTATTACCCATATTATAGTGTTATTATCGTCAGATCTGTAATAAATATACTTATTACTCCCAATATTATCATTATAGCATGCATTATTACCCCTATTATGCAGTTGTTATCGCTAGAACTACAATAATTATACTTATTACTCCCAATGTTATCAATATAACATGCATTATTACCCATATTATGCAGTTATTATCGCTAGAACTACAATAATTATACTTATTACTCCCAATGTTATCAATATAACATGCATTATTACCCATATTATGCAGTTATTATCGCTAGAACTACAATAATTATACTTATTACTTTTATTATTATCAATATAACATGCACTATTACCCATATTATGCAGTTATTATCGCTAGAACTACAATAATTATACTTATTACTTTTATTATTATCAATATAACATGCACTATTACCCACATTATGCAGTTATTATCGCTAGAACTACAATAATTATACTTATTACTTTTATTATTATCAATATAACATGCACTATTACCCACATTATGCAGTTATTATCGCTCGAACTATAACAATTATACTTATTACTTTTATTATTATCAATCTAACATGCACTATTACCCATATTATGCAGTTATTATCGCTCGAACTATAATAATTATACTTATTACTCCTAATATTATCAATATGTCATGCATTATTACCCATATTATACAGTTATTATCGCTAGAACTACAATAATTATACTTATTACTCCCAATGTTATCAATATAACATGCATTATTAACCATATTATGCAGTTATTATCGCTAGAACTACAATAATTATACTTATTACTCCCAATGTTATCAATAAAACATGCATTATTACCCATATTATGCAGTTATTATCGCTAGAACTACCAATAATTATACTTATTACTTTTATTATTATCAATATAACATGCACTATTACCCATATTATGCAGTTATTATCGCTCGAACTATAATAATTATACTTATTACTCCTAATATTATCAATAAGTCATGCATTATTACCCATATTATGCAGTTATTATCGCTAGAACTACAATAACTATACTTATTACTTTTATTGTTACCATTATAACATGCACTATTACACACATTATACAGTTATTATCGCTAGAACTATAATAGTTATACTGATTACTCCTAATATTATCAATATGTCATGCATTATTACCCATATTATACAGTTATTATCGCTAGAACTATAATAATTATACTTTTTACTCCCAATATTATCAATATAACATGCATTATTACCCATATTATAGTGTTATTATCGTCAGATCTGTAATAAATATACTTATTACTCCCAATATTATCATTATAGCATGCATTATTACCCCTATTATGCAGTTGTTATCGCTAGAACTACAATAATTATACTTATTACTCCCAATGTTATCAATATAACATGCATTATTACCCATATTATGCAGTTATTATCGCTAGAACTACAATAATTATACTTATTACTCCCAATGTTATCAATATAACATGCATTATTACCCATATTATGCAGTTATTATCGCTAGAACTACCAATAATTATACTTATTACTTTTATTATTATCAATATAACATGCACTATTACCCATATTATGCAGTTATTATCGCTCGAACTATAATAATTATACTTATTACTCTTAATATTATCAATAAGTCATGCATTATTACCCATATTATGCAGTTATTATCGCTAGAACTACAATAATTATACTTATTACTTTTATTATTACCATTATAACATGCACTATTACACATATTATACAGTTATTATCGCTAGAACTATAATAGTTATACTGATTACTCCTAATATTATCAATATGTCATGCATTATTACCCATATTATACAGTTATTATCGCTAGAACTATAATAATTATACTTTTTACTCCCAATATTATCAATATAACATGCATTATTACCCATATTATAGTGTTATTATCGTCAGATCTATAATAAATATACTTATTACTCCCAATATTATCAATATAACATGCATTATTACCCATATTATGCAGTTATTATCGCTAGAACTACAATAATTATACTTATTACTCCCAATGTTATCAATGTAACATGCATTATTACCCATATTATGCAGTTATTATCGCTAGAACTACAATAATTATACTTATTACTTTTATTATTATCAATATAACATGCACTATTACCCACATTATGCAGTTATTATCGCTCGAACTATAACAATTATACTTATTACTTTTATTATTATCAATCTAACATGCACTATTACCCATATTATGCAGTTATTATCGCTCGAACTATAATAATTATACTTATTACTCCTAATATTATCAATATGTCATGCATTATTACGAATATTATACAGTTATTATCGCTAGAACTATAATAGTTATACTTATTACTCCTAATATTATCAATATGTCATGCATTATTACCCATATTATACAGTTATTATCGCTAGAACTATAATAGTTATACTTATTTCTTATATTATTATAAGTATAACATGCATTAAGACACCTATTATGCAGTTATTATCGCTAGAACTATAATAATTATACTTATTACTCCTAATATTATCAATATGTCATGCATTATTACCCACATTATACAGTTATTATCGCTAGAACTATAATAGTTATACTTATTACTTATATTATTATCTGTATAACATGCATTATTACCCCTATTATGCAGTTATTATCGCTAGAACTATAATAAATATACTTATTACTCCCAATAGTATCAATATGACATGCATTATTACCCCTATTATGCAGTTGTTATCGCTAGAACTACAATAATTATACTTATTACTCCCAATGTTATCAATATAACATGCATTATTACCCATATTATGCAGTTATTATCGCTAGAACTACAATAATTATACTTATTACTCCTAATATTGTCAATATGTCATGCAGTATTGCCCATATTATACAGTTATTATCGCTAGAACTATAATAGTTATACTTATTACTTATATCATTATCAGTATAACATGCATTCGTACCCCTATTATGCAGTTATTATCGCGAGAACTATAATAATTATACTTATTACTCCCAATATTATCAATATAACATGCATTATTGCCCATATTATGGAGTTATTATCGCTAGAACTGCAATAATTATACTTATTACTCCCAATATTATCAATATAACATGCATTATTACCCACATTATACTGTTATTATCGTCAGAACTATAATAAATATACTTATTACTACCAATACTATCAATATAACATGCATTATTACCCATATTATGCAGTTATTATCGCTAGAACTACAATAATTATACTTATTACTCCTAATATTATCAATATTTCATGCATTATTACCCATATTATACAGTTATTATCGCTAGAACTATAATAGTTATACTTATTACTTATATTATTATCTGTATAACATGCATTATTACCCCTATTATGCAGTTATTATCGCTAGAACTATAATAAATATACTTATTACTCCCAATAATATCAATATAACATGCATTATTACCCATATTATGCAGTTATTATCGCTAGAACTACAATAATTATACTTATTACTCCCAATGTTATCAATATAACATGCATTATTACCCATATTATGCAGTTATTATCTCTAGAACTACAATAATTATACTTACTACTTTTATTATTATCAATATAACATGCACTATTACCCATATTATGCAGTTATTATCGCTAGAACTATAATAGTTATACTGATTACTCCTAATATTATCAATATGTCATGCATTATTACCCATATTATACAGTTATTATCGCTAGAACTACAATAATTATACTTATTACTCCCAATGTTATCAATATAACATGCATTATTACCCATATTATGCAGTCATTATCGCTAGAACTATAATAGTTATACTTATTACTAATATTATTATGAGTATAACATGCATTATTACCCCTATTATGCAGTTATTATCGCTAGAACTATAATAATTATACTTTTTACTCCCAATATTATCAATATAACATGCATTATTACCCATATTATAGTGTTATTATCGTCAGAACTATAATAAATATACTTATTACTCCCAATATTATCAGTATAACATGCATTATTACCCCTATTATGCAGTTGTTATCGCTAGAACTATAATAATTATACTTATTACTCCCAATATTATCAATATGTCATGCATTATTACCCATATTATACAGTTATTATCGCTAGAACTATAATAATTATACTTTTTACTCCCAATATTATCAATATAACATGCATTATTACCCATATTATAGTGTTATTATCGTCAGAACTATAATAATTATACTTTTTACTCCCAATATTATCAATATAACATGCATTATTACCCATATTATAGTGTTATTATCGTCAGAACTATAATAAATATACTTATTACTCCCAATATTATCAGTATAACATGCATTATTACCCCTATTATGCAGTTGTTATCGCTAGAACTATAATAATTATACTTATTACTCCCAATATTATCAATATAACATCCATTATTACCCATATTATGCAGTTATTATCGCTAGAACTACAATAATTATACTTATTACTTTTATTATTACCAATATAACATGCACTATTACACATATTATACAGTTATTATCGCTAGAACTATAATAGTTATACTTATTACTCCCAATGTTATCAATATAACATGCATTGTTACCCATATTATGCAGCTATTATTTGCTAGAACTATAATAATTATACTTATTACTCCTAATATTATCAATATGTCATGCATTATTACCCCTATTATGCAGTTATTATCGCTAGAACTATAATAATTATACTTATTACTCCTAATATTGCCAATATGTCATGCAGTATTGCCCATATTATACAGTTATTATCGCTAGAACTATAATAGTTATACTTATTACTTATATCATTATCAGTATAACATGCATTAGTACCCCTATTATGCAGTTATTATCGCGAGAACTATAATAATTATACTTATTACTCCCAATATTATCAATATAACATGCATTATTGCCCATATGATGGAGTTATTATCGCTAGAACTGCAATAATTATACTTATTACTCCCAATATTATCAATATAACATGCATTATTACCCATATTATACTGTTATTATCGTCAGAACTATAATAAATATACTTATTACTACCAATACTATCAATATAACATGCATTATTACCCATATTATGCAGTTATTATCGTCAGAACTACAATAAATATACTTATTACTCCTAATATTATCAATATTTCATGCATTATTACCCCTATTATGCAGTTATTATCGCTAGAACTATAATAAATATACATATTACTTATATTATTATCTGTATAACATGCATTATTACCCCTATTATGCAGTTATTATCGCTAGAACTATAATAAATATACTTATTACTCCCAATAATATCAATATAACATGCATTATTACCCATATTATGCAGTTATTATCGCTAGAGCTACAATAATTATACTTATTACTCCCAATGTTATCAATATAACATGCATTATTACCCATATTATGCAGTTATTATCTCTAGAACTACAATAATTATACTTACTACTTTTATTATTATCAATATAACATGCACTATTACCCATATTATGCAGTTATTATCGCTCGAACTATAACAATTATACTTATTACTTTTATTATTATCAATATAACATGCACTATTACCCATATTATGCAGTTATTGTCGCTAGAACTGCAATAATTATACTTATTACTTTTATTATTATCATTATAGCATGCATTATTACCCCTATTATGCAGTTGTTATCGCTAGAACTACAATAATTATACTTATTACTCCCAATGTTATCAATATAACATGCATTATTACCCATATTATGCAGTTATTATCGCTAGAACTACAATAATTATACTTATTACTCCCAATGTTATCAATATAACATGCATTATTACCCATATTATGCAGTTATTATCGCTAGAACTACCAATAATTATACTTATTACTTTTATTATTATCAATATAACATGCACTATTACCCATATTATGCAGTTATTATCGCTCGAACTATAATAATTATACTTATTACTCTTAATATTATCAATAAGTCATGCATTATTACCCATATTATGCAGTTATTATCGCTAGAACTACAATAATTATACATATTACTTTTATTATTACCATTATAACATGCACTATTACACATATTATACAGTTATTATAGCTAGAACTATAATAGTTATACTGATTACTCCTAATATTATCAATATGTCATGCATTATTACCCATATTATAGTGTTATTATCGTCAGAACTATAATAATTATACTTTTTACTCCCAATATTATCAATATAACATGCATTATTACCCATATTATAGTGTTATTATCGTCAGAACTATAATAAATATACTTATTACTCCCAATATTATCAGTATAACATGCATTATTACCCCTATTATGCAGTTGTTATCGCTAGAACTATAATAATTATACTTATTACTCCCAATATTATCAATATAACATCCATTATTACCCATATTATGCAGTTATTATCGCTAGAACTACAATAATTATACTTATTACTTTTATTATTACCAATATAACATGCACTATTACACATATTATACAGTTATTATCGCTAGAACTATAATAGTTATACTTATTACTCCCAATGTTATCAATATAACATGCATTGTTACCCATATTATGCAGCTATTATTTGCTAGAACTATAATAATTATACTTATTACTCCTAATATTATCAATATGTCATGCATTATTACCCCTATTATGCAGTTATTATCGCTAGAACTATAATAATTATACTTATTACTCCTAATATTGCCAATATGTCATGCAGTATTGCCCATATTATACAGTTATTATCGCTAGAACTATAATAGTTATACTTATTACTTATATCATTATCAGTATAACATGCATTAGTACCCCTATTATGCAGTTATTATCGCGAGAACTATAATAATTATACTTATTACTCCCAATATTATCAATATAACATGCATTATTGCCCATATGATGGAGTTATTATCGCTAGAACTGCAATAATTATACTTATTACTCCCAATATTATCAATATAACATGCATTATTACCCATATTATACTGTTATTATCGTCAGAACTATAATAAATATACTTATTACTACCAATACTATCAATATAACATGCATTATTACCCATATTATGCAGTTATTATCGTCAGAACTACAATAAATATACTTATTACTCCTAATATTATCAATATTTCATGCATTATTACCCCTATTATGCAGTTATTATCGCTAGAACTATAATAAATATACATATTACTTATATTATTATCTGTATAACATGCATTATTACCCCTATTATGCAGTTATTATCGCTAGAACTATAATAAATATACTTATTACTCCCAATAATATCAATATAACATGCATTATTACCCATATTATGCAGTTATTATCGCTAGAGCTACAATAATTATACTTATTACTCCCAATGTTATCAATATAACATGCATTATTACCCATATTATGCAGTTATTATCTCTAGAACTACAATAATTATACTTACTACTTTTATTATTATCAATATAACATGCACTATTACCCATATTATGCAGTTATTATCGCTCGAACTATAACAATTATACTTATTACTTTTATTATTATCAATATAACATGCACTATTACCCATATTATGCAGTTATTGTCGCTAGAACTGCAATAATTATACTTATTACTTTTATTATTATCATTATAGCATGCATTATTACCCCTATTATGCAGTTGTTATCGCTAGAACTACAATAATTATACTTATTACTCCCAATGTTATCAATATAACATGCATTATTACCCATATTATGCAGTTATTATCGCTAGAACTACAATAATTATACTTATTACTCCCAATGTTATCAATATAACATGCATTATTACCCATATTATGCAGTTATTATCGCTAGAACTACCAATAATTATACTTATTACTTTTATTATTATCAATATAACATGCACTATTACCCATATTATGCAGTTATTATCGCTCGAACTATAATAATTATACTTATTACTCTTAATATTATCAATAAGTCATGCATTATTACCCATATTATGCAGTTATTATCGCTAGAACTACAATAATTATACATATTACTTTTATTATTACCATTATAACATGCACTATTACACATATTATACAGTTATTATAGCTAGAACTATAATAGTTATACTGATTACTCCTAATATTATCAATATGTCATGCATTATTACCCATATTATACAGTTATTATCGCTAGAACTATAATAATTATACTTTTTACTCCCAATATTATCAATATAACATGCATTATTACCCATATTATAGTGTTATTATCGTCAGATCTATAATAAATATACTTATTACTCCCAATATTATCAATATAACATGCATTATTACCCATATTGTGCAGTTATTATCGCTAGAACTACAATAATTATACTTATTACTCCCAATGTTATCAATGTAACATGCATTATTACCCATATTATGCAGTTATTATCGCTAGAACTACAATAATTATACTTATTACTTTTATTATTATCAATATAACATGCACTATTACCCACATTATGCAGTTGTTATCGCTCGAACTATAACAATTATACTTATTACTTTTATTATTATCAATCTAACATGCACTATTACCCATATTATGCAGTTATTATCGCTCGAACTATAATAATTATACTTATTACTCCTAATATTATCAATATGTCATGCATTATTACGAATATTATACAGTTATTATCGCTAGAACTATAATAGTTATACTTATTACTCCTAATATTATCAATATGTCATGCATTATTACCCATATTATACAGTTATTATCGCTAGAACTATAATAGTTATACTTATTTCTTATATTATTATAAGTATAACATGCATTAAGACACCTATTATGCAGTTATTATCGCTAGAACTATAATAATTATACTTATTACTCCTAATATTATCAATATGTCATGCATTATTACCCATATTATACAGTTATTATCGCTAGAACTATAATAGTTATACTTATTACTCCTAATATTATCAATATGTCATGCATTATTACCCATATTATACTGTTATTATCGTCAGAACTATAATAAATATACTTATTGCTCCCAATATTATCAATATAACATGCATTATTACCCATATCAAGCAGTTATTATCGCTAGAACTACAATAATTATACTTATTACTCCCAATGTTATCAATATAACATGCATTATTACCCATATTATGCAGTTATTATCGCTAGAACTACAATAATTATACTTATTACTTTTATTATTATCAATATAACATGCACTATTACCCATATTATGCAGTTATTATCGCTAGAACTACAATAATTATACTTACTACTTTTATTATTATCAATATAACATGCACTATTACCCACATTATGCAGTTATTATCGCTAGAACTACAATAATTATACTTATTACTTTTATTATTATCAATATAACATGCACTATTACCCACATTATGCAGTTATTATCGCTCGAACTATAACAATTATACTTATTACTTTTATTATTATCAATATAACATGCACTATTACCCATATTATGCAGTTATTATCGCTAGAACTACAATAATTATACTTATTACTTTTATTATTATCAATATAACATGCACTATTACCCACATTATGCAGTTATTATCGCTCGAACTATAACAATTATACTTATTACTTTTATTATTATCAATCTAACATGCACTATTACCCATATTATGCAGTTATTATCGCTCGAACTATAATAATTATACTTATTACTCCTAATATTATCAATATGTCATGCATTATTACCCATATTATACAGTTATTATCGCTAGAACTACAATAATTATACTTATTACTCCCAATGTTATCAATATAACATGCATTATTACCCATATTATGCAGTTATTATCGCTAGAACTACAATAATTATACTTATTACTCCCAATGTTATCAATATAACATGCATTATTACCCATATTATGCAGTTATTATCGCTAGAACTACCAATAATTATACTTATTACTTTTATTATGATCAATATAACATGCACTATTACCCATATTATGCAGTTATTATCGCTCGAACTATAATAATTATACTTATTACTCCTAATATTATCAATAAGTCATGCATTATTACCCATATTATGCAGTTATTATCGCTAGAACTACAATAACTATACTTATTACTTTTATTGTTACCATTATAACATGCACCATTACACACATTATACAGTTATTATCGCTAGAACTATAATAGTTATACTGATTACTCCTAATATTATCAATATGTCATGCATTATTACCCATATTATAGTGTTATTATCGTCAGATCTGTAATAAATATACTTATTACTCCCAATATTATCAATATAACATGCATTATTACCCATATTATGCAGTTATTATCGCTAGAACTACAATAATTATACTTATTACTCCCAATGTTATCAATATAACATGCATTATTACCCATATTATGCAGTCATTATCGCTAGAACTATAATAGTTATACTTATTACTAATATTATTATGAGTATAACATGCATTATTACCCCTATTATGCAGTTATTATCGCTAGAACTATAATAATTATACTTTTTACTCCCAATATTATCAATATAACATGCACTATTACCCATATTATAGTGTTATTATCGTCAGAACTATAATAAATATACTTATTACTCCCAATATTATCAGTATAACATGCATTATTACCCCTATTATGCAGTTGTTATCGCTAGAACTATAATAATTATACTTATTACTCCCAATATTATCAATATGTCATGCATAATTACCCATATTATACAGTTATTATCGCTAGAACTATAATAATTATACTTATTACTCCCAATGTTATCAATATAACATGCATTATTGCCCATATTATGCAGTTATTATCGCTAGAACTGCAATAATTATACTTATTACTCCCAATATTATCAATATAACATGCATTATTACCCATATTATACTGTTATTATCGTCAGAACTATAATAAATATACTTATTACTACCAATACTATCAATATAACATGCATTATTACCCATATTATGCAGTTATTATCGCTAGAACTACAATAATTATACTTATTACTCCTAATATTATCAATATTTCATGCATTATTACCCATATTATACAGTTATTATCGCTAGAACTATAATAGTTATACTTATTACTTATATTATTATCTGTATAACATGCATTATTACCCCTATTATGCAGTTATTATCGCTAGAACTATAATAAATATACTTATTACTCCCAATAATATCAATATAACATGCATTATTACCCATATTATGCAGTTATTATCGCTAGAACTACAATAATTATACTTATTACTCCCAATGTTATCAATATAACATGCATTATTACCCATATTATGCAGTTATTATCGCTAGAACTATAATAATTATACTTTTTACTCCCAATATTATCAATATAACATGCACTATTACCCATATTATAGTGTTATTATCGTCAGAACTATAATAAATATACTTATTACTCCCAATATTATCAGTATAACATGCATTATTACCCCTATTATGCAGTTGTTATCGCTAGAACTATAATAATTATACTTATTACTCCCAATATTATCAATATGTCATGCATAATTACCCATATTATACAGTTATTATCGCTAGAACTATAATAATTATACTTATTACTCCCAATGTTATCAATATAACATGCATTATTGCCCATATTATGCAGTTATTATCGCTAGAACTGCAATAATTATACTTATTACTCCCAATATTATCAATATAACATGCATTATTACCCATATTATACTGTTATTATCGTCAGAACTATAATAAATATACTTATTACTACCAATACTATCAATATAACATGCATTATTACCCATATTATGCAGTTATTATCGCTAGAACTACAATAATTATACTTATTACTCCTAATATTATCAATATTTCATGCATTATTACCCATATTATACAGTTATTATCGCTAGAACTATAATAGTTATACTTATTACTTATATTATTATCTGTATAACATGCATTATTACCCCTATTATGCAGTTATTATCGCTAGAACTATAATAAATATACTTATTACTCCCAATAATATCAATATAACATGCATTATTACCCATATTATGCAGTTATTATCGCTAGAACTACAATAATTATACTTATTACTCCCAATGTTGTCAATATAACATGCATTATTACCCCTATTATGCAGTTATTATCGCTAGAACTATAATAATTATACTTTTTGCTCCCAATATTATCAATATAACATGCACTATTACCCATATTATAGTGTTATTATCGTCAGAACTATAATAAATATACTTATTACTCCCAATATTATCAGTATAACATGCATTATTACCCCTATTATGCAGTTGTTATCGCTAGAACTATAATAATAATACTTATTACTCCCAATATTATCAATATGTCATGCATTATTACCCATATTATACAGTTATTATCGCTAGAACTATAATAATTATACTTATTACTCCCAATGTTATCAATATAACATGCATTATTGCCCATATTATGCAGTTATTATCGCTAGAACTGCAATAATTATACTTATTACTCCCAATATTATCAATATAACATGCATTATTACCCATATTATGCAGTTATTATCGCTAGAACTACAATAATTATACTTATTACTCCTAATATTATCAATATTTCATGCATTATTACCCATATTATACAGTTATTATCGCTAGAACTATAATAGTTATACTTATTACTTATATTATTATCTGTATAACATGCATTATTACCCCTATTATGCAGTTATTATCGTTAGAACTATAATAAATATACTTATTACTCCCAATAATATCAATATAACATGCATTATTACCCATATTATGCAGTTATTATCGCTAGAACTACAATAATTATACTTATTACTCCCAATGTTATCAATGTAACATGCATTATTACCCATATTATGCAGTTATTATCGCTAGAACTACAATAATTATACTTATTACTTTTATTATTATCAATATAACATGCACTATTACCCACATTATGCAGTTATTATCGCTCGAACTATAACAATTATACTTATTACTTTTATTATTATCAATCTAACATGCACTATTACCCATATTATGCAGTTATTATCGCTCGAACTATAATAATTATACTTATTACTCCTAATATTATCAATATGTCATGCATTATTACGAATATTATACAGTTATTATCGCTAGAACTATAATAGTTATACTTATTACTCCTAATATTATCAATATGTCATGCATTATTACCCATATTATACAGTTATTATCGCTAGAACTATAATAGTTATACTTATTTCTTATATTATTATATGTATAACATGCATTAAGACACCTATTATGCAGTTATTATCGCTAGAACTATAATAATTATACTTATTACTCCTAATATTATCTATATGTCATGCATTATTACCCATATTATACAGTTATTATCGCTAGAACTATAATAGTTATACTTATTACTCCTAATATTATCAATATGTCATGCATTATTACCCATATTATACTGTTATTATCGTCAGAACTATAATAAATATACTTATTGCTCCCAATATTATCAATATAACATGCATTATTACCCATATCAAGCAGTTATTATCGCTAGAACTACAATAATTATACTTATTACTCCCAATGTTATCAATATAACATGCATTATTACCCATATTATGCAGTTATTATCGCTAGAACTACAATAATTATACTTATTACTTTTATTATTATCAATATAACATGCACTATTACCCATATTATGCAGTTATTATCGCTAGAACTACAATAATTATACTTATTACTTTTATTATTATCAATATAACATGCACTATTACCCACATTATGCAGTTATTATCGCTAGAACTACAATAATTATACTTATTACTTTTATTATTATCAATATAACATGCACTATTACCCACATTATGCAGTTATTATCGCTCGAACTATAACAATTATACTTATTACTTTTATTATTATCAATATAACATGCACTATTACCCATATTATGCAGTTATTATCGCTAGAACTACAATAATTATATTTATTACTTTTATTATTATCAATATAACATGCACTATTACCCACATTATGCAGTTATTATCGCTCGAACTATAACAATTATACTTATTACTTTTATTATTATCAATCTAACATGCACTATTACCCATATTATGCAGTTATTATCGCTCGAACTATAATAATTATACTTATTACTCCTAATATTATCAATATGTCATGCATTATTACCCATATTATACAGTTATTATCGCTAGAACTACAATAATTATACTTATTACTCCCAATGTTATCAATATAACATGCATTATTACCCATATTATGCAGTTATTATCGCTAGAACTACAATAATTATACTTATTACTCCCAATGTTATCAATATAACATGCATTATTACCCATATTATGCAGTTATTATCGCTAGAACTACCAATAATTATACTTATTACTTTTATTATTATCAATATAACATGCACTATTACCCATATTATGCAGTTATTATCGCTCGAACTATAATAATTATACTTATTACTCCTAATATTATCAATAAGTCATGCATTATTACCCATATTATGCAGTTATTATCGCTAGAACTACAATAACTATACTTATTACTTTTATTGTTACCATTATAACATGCACTATTACACACATTATACCGTTATTATCGCTAGAACTATAATAGTTATACTGATTACTCCTAATGTTATCAATATAACATGCATTATTACCCATATTATGCAGTCATTATCGCTAGAACTATAATAGTTATACTTATTACTAATATTATTATGAGTATAACATGCATTATTACCCCTATTATGCAGTTATTATCGCTAGAACTATAATAATTATACTTTTTGCTCCCAATATTATCAATATAACATGCATTATTACCCATATTATAGTGTTATTATCGTCAGAACTATAATAAATATACTTATTACTCCCAATATTATCAGTATAACATGCATTATTACCCCTATTATGCAGTTGTTATCGCTAGAACTATAATAATAATACTTATTACTCCCAATATTATCAATATGTCATGCATTATTACCCATATTATACAGTTATTATCGCTAGAACTATAATAATTATACTTATTACTCCCAATGTTATCAATATAACATGCATTATTGCCCATATTATGCAGTTATTATCGCTAGAACTGCAATAATTATACTTATTACTCCCAATATTATCAATATAACATGCATTATTACCCATATTATGCAGTTATTATCGCTAGAACTACAATAATTATACTTATTACTCCTAATATTATCAATATTTCATGCATTATTACCCATATTATACAGTTATTATCGCTAGAACTATAATAGTTATACTTATTACTTATATTATTATCTGTATAACATGCATTATTACCCCTATTATGCAGTTATTATCGTTAGAACTATAATAAATATACTTATTACTCCCAATAATATCAATATAACATGCATTATTAGCCATATTATGCAGTTATTATCGCTAGAACTACAATAATTATACTTATTACACCCAATGTTATCAATATAACATGCATTATTACCCATATTATGCAGTTATTATCTCTAGAACTACAATAATTATACTTACTACTTTTATTATTATCAATATAACATGCACTATTACCCATATTATGCAGTTATTATCGCTCGAACTATAACAATTATACTTATTACTTTTATTATTATCAATATAACATGCACTATTACCCATATTATGCAGTTATTGTCGCTAGAACTGCAATAATTATACTTATTACTTTTATTATTATCATTATAGCATGCATTATTACCCCTATTATGCAGTTGTTATCGCTAGAACTACAATAATTATACTTATTACTCCCAATGTTATCAATATAACATGCATTATTACCCATATTATGCAGTTATTATCGCTAGAACTACAATAATTATACTTATTACTCCCAATGTTATCAATATAACATGCATTGTTACCCATATTATGCAGTTATTATCGCTAGAACTACCAATAATTATACTTATTACTTTTATTATTATCAATATAACATGCACTATTACCCATATTATGCAGTTATTATCGCTCGAACTATAATAATTATACTTATTACTCCTAATATTATCAATAAGTGATGCATTATTACCCATATTATGCAGTTATTATCGCTAGAACTACAATAATTATACTTATTACTTTTATTATTACCATTATAACATGCACTATTACACATATTATACAGTTATTATCGCTAGAACTATAATAGTTATACTGATTACTCCTAATATTATCAATATGTCATGCATTATTACCCATATTATACAGTTATTATCGCTAGAACTATAATAATTATACTTTTTACTCCCAATATTATCAATATAACATGCATTATTACCCATATTATAGTGTTATTATCGTCAGATCTATAATAAATATACTTATTACTCCCAATATTATCAATATAACATGCATTATTACCCATATTATGCAGTTATTATCGCTAGAACTACAATAATTATACTTATTACTCCCAATGTTATCAATGTAACATGCATTATTACCCATATTATGCAGTTATTATCGCTAGAACTACAATAATTATACTTATTACTTTTATTATTATCAATATAACATGCACTATTACCCACATTATGCAGTTATTATCGCTCGAACTATAACAATTATACTTATTACTTTTATTATTATCAATCTAACATGCACTATTACCCATATTATGCAGTTATTATCGCTAGAACTACAATAATTATACTTATTACTTTTATTATTATCAATATAACATGCACTATTACCCACATTATGCAGTTATTATCGCTAGAACTACAATAATTATACTTATTACTTTTATTATTATCAATATAACATGCACTATTACCCACATTATGCAGTTATTATCGCTCGAACTATAACAATTATACTTATTACTTTTATTATTATCAATATAACATGCCCTATTACCCATATTATGCAGTTATTATCGCTAGAACTACAATAATTATACTTATTACTTTTATTATTATCAATATAACATGCACTATTACCCACATTATGCAGTTATTATCGCTCGAACTATAACAATTATACTTATTACTTTTATTATTATCAATCTAACATGCACTATTACCCATATTATGCAGTTATTATCGCAAACTATAATAATTATACTTATTACTCCTAATATTATCAATATGTCATGCATTATTACCCATATTATACAGTTATTATCGCTAGAACTATAATAGTTATACTTATTACTCCTAATATTATCAATATGTCATGCATTATTTACCCATATTATACAGTTATTATCGCTAGAACTATAATAGTTATACTTATTTCTTATATTATTATCTGTATAACATGCATTATTACCCCTATTATGCAGTTATTATCGCTAGAACTATAATAAATATACTTATTACTCCCAATAATATCAATATGACATGCATTATTACCCATATTATGCAGTTATTATCGCTAGAACTACAATAATTATACTTATTACTCCCAATGTTATCAATATAACATGCATTATTACCCATATTATGCAGTTATTATCTCTAGAACTACAATAATTATACTTACTACTTTTATTATTATCAATATAACATGCACTATTACCCATATTATGCAGTTATTATCGCTCGAACTATAACAATTATACTTATTACTTTTATTATTATCAATATAACATGCACTATTACCCATATTATGCAGTTATTGTCGCTAGAACTGCAATAATTATACTTATTACTTTTATTATTATCATTATAGCATGCATTATTACCCCTATTATGCAGTTGTTATCGCTAGTACTACAATAATTATACTTATTACTCCCAATGTTATCAATATAACATGCATTATTACCCATATTATGCAGTTATTATCGCTAGAACTACAATAATTATACTTATTACTCCCAATGTTATCAATATAACATGCATTATTACCCATATTATGCAGTTATTATCGCTAGAACTACCAATAATTATACTTATTACTTTTATTATTATCAATATAACATGCACTATTACCCATATTATGCAGTTATTATCGCTCGAACTATAATAATTATACTTATTACTCCTAATATTATCAATAAGTCATGCATTATTACCCATATTATGCAGTTATTATCGCTAGAACTACAATAATTATACTTATTACTTTTATTGTTACCATTATAACATGCACTATTACACATATTATACAGTTATTATCGCTAGAACTATAATAGTTATACTGACTACTCCTAATATTATCAATATGTCATGCATTATTACCCATATTATACAGTTATTATCGCTAGAACTATAATAATTATACTTTTTACTCCCAATATCATCAATATAACATGCATTATTACCCATATTATAGTGTTATTATCGTCAGATCTATAATAAATATACTTATTACTCCCAATATTATCAATATTTCATGCATTATTACCCATATTATACAGTTATTATCGCTAGAACTATAATAGTTATACTTATTACTTATATTATTATCTGTATAACATGCATTATTACCCCTATTATGCAGTTATTATCGCTAGAACTATAATAAATATACTTATTACTCCCAATAATATCAATATAACATGCATTATTACCCATATTATGCAGTTATTATCGCTAGAACTACAATAATTATACTTATTACTCCCAATGTTATCAATATAACATGCATTATTACCCATATTATGCAGTTATTATCTCTAGAACTACAATAATTATACTTATTACTTATATTATTATCTGTATAACATGCATTATTACCCCTATTATGCAGTTATTATCGCTAGAACTATAATAAATATACTTATTACTCCCAATAATATCAATATAACATGCATTATTACCCATATTATGCAGTTATTATCGCTAGAACTACAATAATTATACTTATTACTCCCAATGTTATCAATATAACATGCATTATTACCCATATTATACAGTTATTATCGCTAGAACTATAATAGTTATACTTATTACTCCTAATATTATCAATATGTCATGCATTATTACCCATATTATACTGTTATTATCGTCAGAACTATAATAAATATACTTATTGCTCTCAATATTATCAATATAACATGCATTATTACCCATATCAAGCAGTTATTATCGCTAGAACTACAATAATTATACTTATTACTCCCAATGTTATCAATATAACATGCATTATTACCCATATTATGCAGTTATTATCGCTAGAACTACAATAATTATACTTATTACTTTTATTATTATCAATATAACATGCACTATTACCCATATTATGCAGTTATTATCGCTAGAACTACAATAATTATACTTATTACTTTTATTATTATCAATATAACATGCACTATTACCCACATTATGCAGTTATTATCGCTAGAACTACAATAATTATACTTATTACTTTTATTATTATCAATATAACATGCACTATTACCCACATTATGCAGTTATTATCGCTCGAAATATAACAATTATACTTATTACTTTTATTATTATCAATATAACATGCACTATTACCCATATTATGCAGTTATTATCGCTAGAACTACAATAATTATACTTATTACTTTTATTATTATCAATATAACATGCACTATTACCCACATTATGCAGTTATTATCGGTCGAACTATAACAATTATACTTATTACTTTTATTATTATCAATCTAACATGCACTATTACCCATATTATGCAGTTATTATCGCTCGAACTATAATAATTATACTTATTACTCCTAATATTATCAATATGTCACGCATTATTACCCATATTATGCAGTTATTATCGCTAGAACTACAATAATTATACTTATTACTTTTATTATTATCAATATAACATGCACTATTACCCATATTATGCAGTTATTATCGCTAGAACTACAATAATTATACTTATTACTTTTATTATTATCAATATAACATGCACTATTACCCACATTATGCAGTTATTATCGCTAGAACTACAATAATTATACTTATTACTTTTATTATTATCAATATAACATGCACTATTACCCACATTATGCAGTTATTATCGCTCGAAATATAACAATTATACTTATTACTTTTATTATTATCAATATAACATGCACTATTACCCATATTATGCAGTTATTATCGCTAGAACTACAATAATTATACTTATTACTTTTATTATTATCAATATAACATGCACTATTACCCACATTATGCAGTTATTATCGGTCGAACTATAACAATTATACTTATTACTTTTATTATTATCAATCTAACATGCACTATTACCCATATTATGCAGTTATTATCGCTCGAACTATAATAATTATACTTATTACTCCTAATATTATCAATATGTCACGCATTATTACCCATATTATACAGTTATTATCGCTAGAACTACAATAATTATACTTATTACTCCCAATGTTATCAATATAACATGCATTATTACCCATATTATGCAGTTATTATCGCTAGAACTATAATAGTTATACTTATTACTCCTAATATTATCAATATGTCATGCATTATTACCCATATTATACAGTTATTATCGCTAGAACTATAATAGTTATACTTATTTCTTATATTATTATAAGTATAACATGCATTAAGACACCTATTATGCAGTTATTATCGCTAGAACTATAATAATTATACTTATTACTCCTAATATTATCAATATGTCATGCATTATTACCCATATTATACAGTTATTATCGCTAGAACTATAATAGTTATACTTATTACTCCTAATATTATCAATATGTCATGCATTATTACCCATATTATACTGTTATTATCGTCAGAACTATAATAAATATACTTATTGCTCCCAATATTATCAATATAACATGCATTATTACCCATATCAAGCAGTTATTATCGCTAGAACTACAATAATTATACTTATTACTCCCAATGTTATCAATATAACATGCATTATTACCCATATTATGCAGTTATTATCGCTAGAACTACAATAATTATACTTATTACTTTTATTATTATCAATATAACATGCACTATTACCCATATTATGCAGTTATTATCGCTAGAACTACAATAATTATTCTTATTACTTTTATTATTATCAATATAACATGCACTATTACCCACATTATGCAGTTATTATCGCTAGAACTACAATAATTACACTTATTACTTTTATTATTATCAATATAACATGCACTATTACCCACATTATGCAGTTATTATCGCTCGAACTATAACAATTATACTTATTACTTTTATTATTATCAATATAACATGCACTATTAACCATATTATGCAGTTATTATCGCTAGAACTACAATAATTATACTTATTACTTTTATTATTATCAATATAACATGCACTATGACCCACATTATGCAGTTATTATCGCTCGAACTATAACAATTATACTTATTACTTTTATTATTATCAATCTAACATGCACTATTACCCATATTATGCAGTTATTATCGCAAACTATAATAATTATACTTATTACTCCTAATATTATCAATATGTCATGCATTATTACCCATATTATACAGTTATTATCGCTAGAACTATAATAGTTATACTTATTACTCCTAATATTATCAATATGTCATGCATTATTTACCCATATTATACAGTTATTATCGCTAGAACTATAATAGTTATACTTATTACTTATATTATTATCTGTATAACATGCATTATTACCCCTATTATGCAGTTATTATCGCTAGAACTATAATAAATATACTTATTACTCCCAATAATATCAATATGACATGCATTATTACCCATATTATGCAGTTATTATCGCTAGAACTACAATAATTATACTTATTACTCCCAATGTTATCAATATAACATGCATTATTACCCATATTATGCAGTTATTATCTCTAGAACTACAATAATTATACTTACTACTTTTATTATTATCAATATAACATGCACTATTACCCATATTATGCAGTTATTATCGCTCGAACTATAACAATTATACTTATTACTTTTATTATTATCAATATAACATGCACTATTACCCATATTATGCAGTTATTATCGCAAACTATAATAATTATACTTATTACTCCTAATATTATCAATATGTCATGCATTATTACCCATATTATACAGTTATTATCGCTAGAACTATAATAGTTATACTTATTACTCCTAATATTATCAATATGTCATGCATTATTTACCCATATTATACAGTTATTATCGCTAGAACTATAATAGTTATACTTATTACTTATATTATTATCTGTATAACATGCATTATTACCCCTATTATGCAGTTATTATCGCTAGAACTATAATAAATATACTTATTACTCCCAATAATATCAATATGACATGCATTATTACCCATATTATGCAGTTATTATCGCTAGAACTACAATAATTATACTTATTACTCCCAATGTTATCAATATAACATGCATTATTACCCATATTATGCAGTTATTATCTCTAGAACTACAATAATTATACTTACTACTTTTATTATTATCAATATAACATGCACTATTACCCATATTATGCAGTTATTATCGCTAGAACTACAATAATTATTCTTATTACTTTTATTATTATCAATATAACATGCACTATTACCCACATTATGCAGTTATTATCGCTAGAACTACAATAATTACACTTATTACTTTTATTATTATCAATATAACATGCACTATTACCCACATTATGCAGTTATTATCGCTCGAACTATAACAATTATACTTATTACTTTTATTATTATCAATATAACATGCACTATTAACCATATTATGCAGTTATTATCGCTAGAACTACAATAATTATACTTATTACTTTTATTATTATCAATATAACATGCACTATTACCCACATTATGCAGTTATTATCGCTCGAACTATAACAATTATACTTATTACTTTTATTATTATCAATCTAACATGCACTATTACCCATATTATGCAGTTATTATCGCAAACTATAATAATTATACTTATTACTCCTAATATTATCAATATGTCATGCATTATTACCCATATTATACAGTTATTATCGCTAGAACTATAATAGTTATACTTATTACTCCTAATATTATCAATATGTCATGCATTATTTACCCATATTATACAGTTATTATCGCTAGAACTATAATAGTTATACTTATTACTTATATTATTATCTGTATAACATGCATTATTACCCCTATTATGCAGTTATTATCGCTAGAACTATAATAAATATACTTATTACTCCCAATAATATCAATATGACATGCATTATTACCCATATTATGCAGTTATTATCGCTAGAACTACAATAATTATACTTATTACTCCCAATGTTATCAATATAACATGCATTATTACCCATATTATGCAGTTATTATCTCTAGAACTACAATAATTATACTTACTACTTTTATTATTATCAATATAACATGCACTATTACCCATATTATGCAGTTATTATCGCTCGAACTATAACAATTATACTTATTACTTTTATTATTATCAATATAACATGCACTATTACCCATATTATGCAGTTATTGTCGCTAGAACTGCAATAATTATACTTATTACTTTTATTATTATCATTATAGCATGCATTATTACCCCTATTATGCAGTTGTTATCGCTAGTACTACAATAATTATACTTATTACTCCCAATGTTATCAATATAACATGCATTATTACCCATATTGTGCAGTTATTATCGCTAGAACTACAATAATTATACTTATTACTCCCAATGTTATCAATATAACATACATTATTACCCATATTATGCAGTTATTATCGCTAGAACTACCAATAATTATACTTATTACTTTTATTATTATCAATATAACATGCACTATTACCCATATTATGCAGTTATTATCGCTCGAACTATAATAATTATACTTATTACTCCTAATATTATCAATAAGTCATGCATTATTACCCATATTATGCAGTTATTATCGCTAGAACTACAATAATTATACTTATTACTTTTGTTGTTACCATTATAACATGCACTATTACACATATTATACAGTTATTATCGCTAGAACTATAATAGTTATACTGACTACTCCTAATATTATCAATATGTCATGCATTATTACCCATATTATACAGTTATTATCGCTAGAACTATAGTAATTATACTTTTTACTCCCAATATCATCAATATAACATGCATTATTACCCATATTATAGTGTTATTATCGTCAGATCTATAATAAATATACTTATTACTCCCAATATTATCAATATTTCATGCATTATTACCCATATTATACAGTTATTATCGCTAGAACTATAATAGTTATACTTATTACTTATATTATTATCTGTATAACATGCATTATTACCCCTATTATGCAGTTATTATCGCTAGAACTATAATAAATATACTTATTACTCCCAATAATATCAATATAACATGCATTATTACCCATATTATGCAGTTATTATCGCTAGAACTACAATAATTATACTTATTACTCCCAATGTTATCAATATAACATGCATTATTACCCATATTATGCAGTTATTATCTCTAGAACTACAATAATTATACTTACTACTTTTATTATTATCAATATAACATGCACTATTACCCATATTATGCAGTTATTATCGCTCGAACTATAACAATTACACTTATTACTTTTATTATTATCAATATAACATGCACTATTACCCATATTATGCAGTTATTGTCGCTAGAACTGCAATAATTATACTTATTACTTTTATTATTATCATTATAGCATGCATTATTACCCCTATTATGCAGTTGTTATCGCTAGAACTACAATAATTATACTTATTACTCCCAATGTTATCAATATAACATGCATTATTACCCATATTATGCAGTTATTATCGCTAGAACTACAATAATTATACTTATTACTCCCAATGTTATCAATATAACATGCATTATTACCCATATTATGCAGTTATTATCGCTAGAACTACCAATAATTATACTTATTACGTTTATTATTATCAATATAACATGCACTATTACCCATATTATGCAGCTATTATCGCTCGAACTATAATAATTATACTTATTATTCCTAATATTATCAATAAGTCATGCATTATTACCCATATTATGCAGTTAATATCGCTAGAACTACAATAATTATGCTTATTACTTTTATTATTACCATTATAACATGCACTATTACACATATTATACAGTTATTATCGCTAGAACTATAATAGTTATACTGATTACTCCTAATATTATCAATATGTCATGCATTATTACCCATATTATACAGTTATTATCGCTAGAACTATAATAATTATACTTTTTACTCCCAATATTATCAATATAACATGCATTATTACCCATATTATAGTGTTATTATCGTCAGATCTATAATAAATATACTTATTACTCCCAATATTATCAATATAACATGCATTATTACCCATATTATGCAGTTATTATCGCTAGAACTACAATAATTATACTTATTACTCCCAATGTTATCAATGTAACATGCATTATTACCCATATTATGCAGTTATTATCGCTAGAACTACAATAATTATACTTATTACTCTTATTATTATCAATATAACATGCACTATTACCCACATTATGCAGTTATTATCGCTAGAACTACAATAATTATACTTACTACTCCCAATGTTATCAATATAACATGCATTATTACCCATATTATGCAGTTATTATCGCTAGAACTACAATAATTATACTTATTACTTTTATTATTATCAATATAACATGCACTATTACCCATATTATGCAGTTATTATCGCTAGAACTACAATAATTATACTTATTAGTTTTATTATTATCAATATAACATGCACTATTACCCACATTATGCAGTTATTATCGCTAGAACTACAATAATTATACTTATTACTTTTATTATTATCAATATAACATGCACTATTACCCACATTATGCAGTTATTATCGCTCGAACTATAACAATTATACTTATTACTTTTATTATTATCAATATAACATGCATTATTACCCATATTATGCAGTTATTATCGCTAGAACTACAATAATTATACTTATTACTTTAATTATTATCAATATAACATGCACTATTACCCACATTATGCAGTTATTATCGCTCGAACTATAACAATTATACTTATTACTTTTATTATTATCAATCTAACATGCACTATTACCCATATTATGCAGTTATTATCGCTAGAACTACAATAATTATACTTATTACTCCCAATGTTATCAATATAACATGCATTATTACCCATATTATGCAGTTATTATCTCTAGAACTACAATAATTATACTTACTACTTTTATTATTATCAATATAACATGCACTATTACCCATATTATGCAGTTATTATCGCTCGAACTATAACAATTACACTTATTACTTTTATTATTATCAATATAACATGCACTATTACCCATATTATGCAGTTATTGTCGCTAGAACTGCAATAATTATACTTATTACTTTTATTATTATCATTATAGCATGCATTATTACCCCTATTATGCAGTTGTTATCGCTAGAACTACAATAATTATACTTATTACTCCCAATGTTATCAATATAACATGCATTATTACCCATATTATGCAGTTATTATCGCTAGAACTACAATAATTATACTTATTACTCCCAATGTTATCAATATAACATGCATTATTACCCATATTATGCAGTTATTATCGCTAGAACTACCAATAATTATACTTATTACGTTTATTATTATCAATATAACATGCACTATTACCCATATTATGCAGCTATTATCGCTCGAACTATAATAATTATACTTATTATTCCTAATATTATCAATAAGTCATGCATTATTACCCATATTATGCAGTTAATATCGCTAGAACTACAATAATTATGCTTATTACTTTTATTATTACCATTATAACATGCACTATTACACATATTATACAGTTATTATCGCTAGAACTATAATAGTTATACTGATTACTCCTAATATTATCAATATGTCATGCATTATTACCCATATTATACAGTTATTATCGCTAGAACTATAATAATTATACTTTTTACTCCCAATATTATCAATATAACATGCATTATTACCCATATTATAGTGTTATTATCGTCAGATCTATAATAAATATACTTATTACTCCCAATATTATCAATATAACATGCATTATTACCCATATTATGCAGTTATTATCGCTAGAACTACAATAATTATACTTATTACTCCCAATGTTATCAATGTAACATGCATTATTACCCATATTATGCAGTTATTATCGCTAGAACTACAATAATTATACCTATTACTCTTATTATTATCAATATAACATGCACTATTACCCACATTATGCAGTTATTATCGCTAGAACTACAATAATTATACTTACTACTCCCAATGTTATCAATATAACATGCATTATTACCCATATTATGCAGTTATTATCGCTAGAACTACAATAATTATACTTATTACTTTTATTATTATCAATATAACATGCACTATTACCCATATTATGCAGTTATTATCGCTAGAACTACAATAATTATACTTATTAGTTTTATTATTATCAATATAACATGCACTATTACCCACATTATGCAGTTATTATCGCTAGAACTACAATAATTATACTTATTACTTTTATTATTATCAATATAACATGCACTATTACCCACATTATGCAGTTATTATCGCTCGAACTATAACAATTATACTTATTACTTTTATTATTATCAATATAACATGCATTATTACCCATATTATGCAGTTATTATCGCTAGAACTACAATAATTATACTTATTACTTTAATTATTATCAATATAACATGCACTATTACCCACATTATGCAGTTATTATCGCTCGAACTATAACAATTATACTTATTACTTTTATTATTATCAATCTAACATGCACTATTACCCATATTATGCAGTTATTATCGCTAGAACTACAATAATTATACTTATTACTCCCAATGTTATCAATATAACACGCATTATTACCCATATTATGCAGTTATTATCGCTAGAACTACCAATAATTATACTTATTACCTTTATTATTATCAATATAACATGCACTATTACCCATATTATGCAGTTATTATCGCTCGAACTATAATAATTATACTTATTACTCCTAATATTATCAATAAGTCATGCATTATTACCCATATTATGCAGTTATTATCGCTAGAACTACAATAACTATACTTATTACTTTTATTGTTACCATTATAACATGCACTATTACACACATTATACAGTTATTATCGCTAGAACTATAATAGTTATACTGATTACTCCTAATATTATCAATATGTCATGCATTATTACCCATATTATACAGTTATTATCGCTAGAACTATAATAATTATCCTTTTTACTCCCAATATTATCAATATAACATGCATTATTACCCATATTATAGTGTTATTATCGTCAGATCTGTAATAAATATACTTATTACTCCCAATATTATCAATATAACATGCATTATTACCCATATTATGCAGTTATTATCGCTAGAACTACAATAATTATACTTATTACTCCCAATGTTATCAATATAACATGCATTATTACCCATATTATGCAGTCATTATCGCTAGAACTATAATAGTTATACTTATTACTAATATTATTATGAGTATAACATGCATTATTACCCCTATTATGCAGTTATTATCGCTAGAACTATAATAATTATACTTTTTACTCCCAATATTATCAATATAACATGCACTATTACCCATATTATAGTGTTATTATCGTCAGAACTATAATAAATATACTTATTACTCCCAATATTATCAGTATAACATGCATTATTACCCCTATTATGCAGTTGTTATCGCTAGAACTATAATAATTATACTTATTACTCCCAATATTATCAATATGTCATGCATTATTACCCATATTATACAGTTATTATCGCTAGAACTATAATAATTATACTTATTACTCCCAATGTTATCAATATAACATGCATTATTGCCCATATTATGCAGTTATTATCGCTAGAACTGCAATAATTATACTTATTACTCCCAATATTATCAATATAACATGCATTATTACCCATATTATACTGTTATTATCGTCAGAACTATAATAAATATACTTATTACTACCAATGCTATCAATATAACATGCATTATTACCCATATTATGCAGTTATTATCGCTAGAACTACAATAATTATACTTATTACTCCTAATATTATCAATATTTCATGCATTATTACCCATATTATACAGTTATTATCGCTAGAACTATAATAGTTATACTTATTTCTTATATTATTATAAGTATAACATGCATTAAGACACCTATTATGCAGTTATTATCGCTAGAACTATAATAATTATACTTATTACTCCTAATATTATCAATATGTCATGCATTATTACCCATATTATACAGTTATTATCGCTAGAACTATAATAGTTATACTTATTACTCCTAATATTATCAATATGTCATGCATTATTACCCATATTATACTGTTATTATCGTCAGAACTATAATAAATATACTTATTGCTCCCAATATTATCAATATAACATGCATTATTACCCATATCAAGCAGTTATTATCGCTAGAACTACAATAATTATACTTATTACTCCCAATGTTATCAATATAACATGCATTATTACCCATATTATGCAGTTATTATCGCTAGAACTACAATAATTATACTTATTACTTTTATTATTATCAATATAACATGCACTATTACCCATATTATGCAGTTATTATCGCTAGAACTACAATAATTATACTTATTACTTTTATTATTATCAATATAACATGCACTATTACCCACATTATGCAGTTATTATCGCAAGAACTACAATAATTATACTTATTACTTTTATTATTATCAATATAACATGCACTATTACCCACATTATGCAGTTATTATCGCTCGAACTATAACAATTATACTTATTACTTTTATTATTATCAATATAACATGCACTATTACCCATATTATGCAGTTATTATTGCTAGTACTACAATAATTATACTTATTACTTTTATTATTATCAATATAACATGCACTATTACCCACATTATGCAGTTATTATCGCTCGAACTATAACAATTATACTTATTACTTTTATTATTATCAATCTAACATGCACTATTACCCATATTATGCAGTTATTATCGCTCGAACTATAATAATTATACTTATTACTCCTAATATTATCAATATGTCATGCATTATTACCCATATTATACAGTTATTATCGCTAGAACTACAATAATTATACTTATTACTCCCAATGTTATCAATATAACATGCATTATTACCCATATTATGCAGTTATTATCGCTAGAACTACAATAATTATACTTATTACTCCCAATGTTATCAATATAACATGCATTATTACCCATATTGTGCAGTTATTATCGCTAGAACTACCAATAATTATACTTATTACTTTTATTATTATCAATATAACATGCACTATTACCCATATTATGCAGTTATTATCGCTCGAACTATAATAATTATACTTATTACTCCTAATATTATCAATAAGTCATGCATTACTACCCATATTATGCAGTTATTATCGCTAGAACTACAATAACTATACTTATTACTTTTATTGTTACCATTATAACATGCACTATTACACACATTATACAGTTATTATCGCTAGAACTATAATAGTTATACTGATTACTCCTAATATTATCAATATGTCATGCATTATTACCCATATTATACAGTTATTATCGCTAGAACTATAATAATTATACTTTTTACTCCCAATATTATCAATATAACATGCATTATTACCCATATTATAGTGTTATTATCGTCAGATCTGTAATAAATATACTTATTACTCCCAATATTATCAATATAACATACATTATTACCCATATTATGCAGTTATTATCGCTAGAACTACAATAATTATACTTATTACTCCCAATGTTATCAATATAACATGCATTATTACCCATATTATGCAGTCATTATCGCTAGAACTATAATAGTTATACTTATTACTAATATTATTATGAGTATAACATGCATTATTACCCCTATTATGCAGTTATTATCGCTAGAACTATAATAATTATACTTTTTGCTCCCAATATTATCAATATAACATGCATTATTACCCATATTATAGTGTTATTATCGTCAGAACTATAATAAATATACTTATTACTCCCAATATTATCAGTATAACATGCATTATTACCCCTATTATGCAGTTGTTATCGCTAGAACTATAATAATAATACTTATTACTCCCAATATTATCAATATGTCATGCATTATTACCCATATTATACAGTCATTATCGCTAGAACTATAATAATTATACTTATTACTCCCAATGTTATCAATATAACATGCATTATTGCCCATATTATGCAGTTATTATCGCTAGAACTGCAATAATTATACTTATTACTCCCAATATTATCAATATAACATGCATTATTACCCATATTATACTGTTATTATCGTCAGAACTATAATAAATATACTTATTACTACCAATACTATCAATATAACATGCATTATTACCCATATTATGCAGTTATTATCGCTAGAACTACAATAATTATACTTATTACTCCTAATATTATCAATATTTCATGCATTATTACCCATATTATACAGTTATTATCGCTAGAACTATAATAGTTATACTTATTACTTATATTATTATCTGTATAACATGCATTATTACCCCTATTATGCAGTTATTATCGTTAGAACTATAATAAATATACTTATTACTCCCAATAATATCAATATAACATGCATTATTACCCATATTATGCAGTTATTATCGCTAGAACTACAATAATTATACTTATTACACCCAATGTTATCAATATAACATGCATTATTACCCATATTATGCAGTTATTATCTCTAGAACTACAATAATTATACTTACTACTTTTATTATTATCAATATAACATGCACTATTACCCATATTATGCAGTTATTATCGCTCGAACTATAACAATTATACTTATTACTTTTATTATTATCAATATAACATGCACTATTACCCATATTATGCAGTTATTGTCGCTAGAACTGCAATAATTATACTTATTACTTTTATTATTATCATTATAGCATGCATTATTACCCCTATTATGCAGTTGTTATCGCTAGAACTACAATAATTATACTTATTACTCCCAATGTTATCAATATAACATGCATTATTACCCATATTATGCAGTTATTATCGCTAGAACTACAATAATTATACTTATTACTCCCAATGTTATCAATATAACATGCATTATTACCCATATTATGCAGTTATTATCGCTAGAACTACCAATAATTATACTTATTACTTTTATTATTATCAATATAACATGCACTATTACCCATATTATGCAGTTATTATCGCTCGAACTATAATAATTATACTTATTACTCCTAATATTATCAATAAGTGATGCATTATTACCCATATTATGCAGTTATTATCGCTAGAACTACAATAATTATACTTATTACTTTTATTATTACCATTATAACATGCACTATTACACATATTATACAGTTATTATCGCTAGAACTATAATAGTTATACTGATTACTCCTAATATTATCAATATGTCATGCATTATTACCCATATTATACAGTTATTATCGCTAGAACTATAATAATTATACTTTTTACTCCCAATATTATCAATATAACATGCATTATTACCCATATTATAGTGTTATTATCGTCAGATCTATAATAAATATACTTATTACTCCCAATATTATCAATATAACATGCATTATTACCCATATTATGCAGTTATTATCGCTAGAACTACAATAATTATACTTATTACTCCCAATGTTATCAATGTAACATGCATTATTACCCATATTATGCAGTTATTATCGCTAGAACTACAATAATTATACTTATTACTTTTATTATTATCAATATAACATGCACTATTACCCACATTATGCAGTTATTATCGCTCGAACTATAACAATTATACTTATTACTTTTATTATTATCAATCTAACATGCACTATTACCCATATTATGCAGTTATTATCGCTCGAACTATAATAATTATACTTGTTACTCCTAATATTATCAATATGTCATGCATTATTACCCATATTATACAGTTATTATCGCTAGTACTATAACAGTTATACTTATTACTCCTAATATTATCAATATGTCATGCATTATTACCCATATTATACAGTTATTATCGCTAGAACTATAATAGTTATACTTATTTCTTATATTATTATAAGTATAACATGCATTAAGACACTTATTATGCAGTTATTATCGCTAGAACTATAATAATTATACTTATTACTCCTAATATTATCAATATGTCATGCATTATTACCCATATTATACAGTTATTATCGCTAGAACTATAATAGTTATACTTATTACTCCTAATATTATCAATATGTCATGCATTATTACCCATATTATACTGTTATTATCGTCAGAACTATAATAAATATACTTATTGCTCCCAATATTATCAATATAACATGCATTATTACCCATATCAAGCAGTTATTATCGCTAGAACTACAATAATTATACTTATTACTCCCAATGTTATCAATATAACATGCATTATTACCCATATTATGCAGTTATTATCGCTAGAACTACAAGAGTGATGCCCACTTGGACGCCGACCGCTTGGACGCGTCCCGATTGGACGGTCCCGATTCGACTCGTTCCAATTCGAAGCGGTGCCGATTGGACGCGTTCCAATTCTAAGCAGGGCTTATAGAACCTAACCTAACCAAATCTAAACTCTTCGAATTGGGACGCGTCCAATCGGCACCGCTTCGAATTGGAACGCGTCGAATCGGGACCGTCCAAACGGAACGCGTCCAATCGGTCGACGTCCAAGTGGGACACCCCCGAACTACAATAATTATACTTATTACTTTTATTATTATCAATATAACATGCACTATTACCCATATTATGCAGTTATTATCGCTAGAACTACAATAATTATACTTATTACTTTTATTATTATCAATATAACATGCACTATTACCCACATTATGCAGTTATTATCGCTCGAACTATAACAATTATACTTATTACTTTTATTATTATCAATCTAACATGCACTATTACCCATATTATGCAGTTATTATCGCAAACTATAATAATTATACTTATTACTCCTAATATTATCAATATGTCATGCATTATTACCCATATTATACAGTTATTATCGCTAGAACTATAATAGTTATACTTATTACTCCTAATATTATCAATATGTCATGCATTATTTACCCATATTATACAGTTATTATCGCTAGAACTATAATAGTTATACTTATTTCTTATATTATTATAAGTATAACATGCATTAAGACACCTATTATGCAGTTATTATCGCTAGAACTATAATAATTATACTTATTACTCCTAATATTATCAATATGTCATGCATTACTACCCATATTATACAGTTATTATCGCTAGAACTATAATAGTTATACTTATTACTTATATTATTATCTGTATAACATGCATTATTACCCCTATTATGCAGTTATTATCGCTAGAACTATAATAAATATACTTATTACTCCCAATAATATCAATATGACATGCATTATTACCCATATTATGCAGTTATTATCGCTAGAACTACAATAATTATACTTATTACTCCCAATGTTATCAATATAACATGCATTATTACCCATATTATGCAGTTATTATCTCTAGAACTACAATAATTATACTTACTACTTTTATTATTATCAATATAACATGCACTATTACCCATATTATGCAGTTATTATCGCTCGAACTATAATAATTATACTTATTACTCCTAATATTATCAATAAGTCATGCATTATTACCCATATTATGCAGTTATTATCGCTAGAACTACAATAATTATACTTATTACTTTTATTGTTACCATTATAACATGCACTATTACACATATTATACAGTTATTATCGCTAGAACTATAATAGTTATACTGACTACTCCTAATATTATCAATATGTCATGCATTATTACCCATATTATACAGTTATTATCGCTAGAACTATAATAATTATACTTTTTACTCCCAATATCATCAATATAACATGCATTATTACCCATATTATAGTGTTATTATCGTCAGATCTATAATAAATATACTTATTACTCCCAATATTATCAATATTTCATGCATTATTACCCATATTATACAGTTATTATCGCTAGAACTATAATAGTTATACTTATTACTTATATTATTATCTGTATAACATGCATTATTACCCCTATTATGCAGTTATTATCGCTAGAACTATAATAAATATACTTATTACTCCCAATAGTATCAATATAACATGCATTATTACCCATATTATGCAGTTATTATCGCTAGAACTACAATAATTATACTTATTACTCCCAATGTTATCAATATAACATGCATTATTACCCATATTATGCAGTTATTATCTCTAGAACTACAATAATTATACTTATTACTTATATTATTATCTGTATAACATGCATTATTACCCCTATTATGCAGTTATTATCGCTAGAACTATAATAAATATACTTATTACTCCCAATAATATCAATATAACATGCATTATTACCCATATTATGCAGTTATTATCGCTAGAACTACAATAATTATACTTATTACTCCCAATGTTATCAATATAACATGCATTATTACCCATATTATACAGTTATTATCGCTAGAACTATAATAGTTATACTTATTACTCCTAATATTATCAATATGTCATGCATTATTACCCATATTATACTGTTATTATCGTCAGAACTATAATAAATATACTTATTGCTCCCAATATTATCAATATAACATGCATTATTACCCATATCAAGCAGTTATTATCGCTAGAACTACAATAATTATACTTATTACTCCCAATGTTATCAATATAACATGCATTATTACCCATATTATGCAGTTATTATCGCTAGAACTACAATAATTATACTTATTACTTTTATTATTATCAATATAACATGCACTATTACCCATATTATGCAGTTATTATCGCTAGAACTACAATAATTATACTTATTACTTTTATTATTATCAATATAACATGCACTATTACCCACATTATGCAGTTATTATCGCTAGAACTACAATAATTATACTTATTACTTTTATTATTATCAATATAACATGCACTATTACCCACATTATGCAGTTATTATCGCTCGAAATATAACAATTATACTTATTACTTTTATTATTATCAATATAACATGCACTATTACCCATATTATGCAGTTATCATCGCTAGAACTACAATAATTATACTTATTACTTTTATTATTATCAATATAACATGCACTATTACCCACATTATGCAGTTATTATCGCTCGAACTATAACAATTATACTTATTACTCTTATTATTATCAATCTAACATGCACTATTACCCATATTATGCAGTTATTATCGCTCGAACTATAATAATTATACTTATTACTCCTAATATTATCAATATGTCACGCATTATTACCCATATTATACAGTTATTATCGCTAGAACTACAATAATTATACTTATTACTCCCAATGTTATCAATATAACATGCATTATTACCCATATTATGCAGTTATTATCGCTAGAACTATAATAATTATACTTATTACTCCTAATATTATCAATATGTCATGCATTATTACCCATATTATACAGTTATTATCGCTAGAACTATAATAGTTATACTTATTACTCCTAATATTATCAATATGTCATGCATTATTACCCATATTATACTGTTATTATCGTCAGAACTATAATAAATATACTTATTGCTCCCAATATTATCAATATAACATGCATTATTACCCATATCAAGCAGTTATTATCGCTAGAACTACAATAATTATACTTATTACTCCCAATGTTATCAATATAACATGCATTATTACCCATATTATGCAGTTATTATCGCTAGAACTACAATAATTATACTTATTACTTTTATTATTATCAATATAACATGCACTATTACCCATATTATGCAGTTATTATCGCTAGAACTACAATAATTATACTTATTACTTTTATTATTATCAATATAACATGCACTATTACCCACATTATGCAGTTATTATCGCTCGAACTATAACAATTATACTTATTACTTTTATTATTATCAATATAACATGCACTATTACCCACATTATGCAGTTATTATCGCTCGAACTATAACAATTATACTTATTACGTTTATTATTATCAATCTAACATGCACTATTACCCATATTATGCAGTTATTATCGCAAACTATAATAATTATACTTATTACTCCTAATATTATCAATATGTCATGCATTATTACCCATATTATACAGTTATTATCGCTAGAACTATAATAGTTATACTTATTACTCCTAATATTATCAATATGTCATGCATTATTTACCCATATTATACAGTTATTATCGCTAGAACTATAATAGTTATACTTATTTCTTATATTATTATAAGTATAACATGCATTAAGACACCTATTATGCAGTTATTATCGCTAGAACTATAATAATTATACTTATTACTCCTAATATTATCAATATGTCATGCATTACTACCCATATTATACAGTTATTATCGCTAGAACTATAATAGTTATACTTATTACTTATATTATTATCTGTATAACATGCATTATTACCCCTATTATGCAGTTATTATCGCTAGAACTATAATAAATATACTTATTACTCCCAATAATATCAATATGACATGCATTATTACCCATATTATGCAGTTATTATCGCTAGAACTACAATAATTATACTTATTACTCCCAATGTTATCAATATAACATGCATTATTACCCATATTATGCAGTTATTATCTCTAGAACTACAATAATTATACTTACTACTTTTATTATTATCAATATAACATGCACTATTACCCATATTATGCAGTTATTATCGCTCGAACTATAACAATTATACTTATTACTTTTATTATTATCAATATAACATGCACTATTACCCATATTATGCAGTTATTGTCGCTAGAACTGCAATAATTATACTTATTACTTTTATTATTATCATTATAGCATGCATTATTACCCCTATTATGCAGTTGTTATCGCTAGTACTACAATAATTATACTTATTACTCCCAATGTTATCAGAATAACATGCATTATTACCCATATTGTGCAGTTATTATCGCTAGAACTACAATAATTATACTTATTACTCCCAATGTTATCAATATAACATGCATTATTACCCATATTATGCAGTTATTATCGCTAGAACTACCAATAATTATACTTATTACTTTTATTATTATCAATATAACATGCACTATTACCCATATTATGCAGTTATTATCGCTCGAACTATAATATATATACTTATTACTCCTAATATTATCAATAAGTCATGCATTATTACCCATATTATACAGTTATTATCGCTAGAACTATAATAATTATACTTTTTACTCCCAATATTATCAATATAACATGCATTATTACCCATATTATAGTGTTATTATCGTCAGATCTATAATAAATATACTTATTACTCCCAATATTATCAATATAACATGCATTATTACCCATATTATGCAGTTATTATCGCTAGAACTACAATAATTATACTTATTACTCCCAATGTTATCAATGTAACATGCATTATTACCCATATTATGCAGTTATTATCGCTAGAACTACAATAATTATACTTATTACTCTTATTATTATCAATATAACATGCACTATTACCCACATTATGCAGTTATTATCGCTAGAACTACAATAATTATACTTACTACTCCCAATGTTATCAATATAACATGCATTATTACCCATATTATGCAGTTATTATCGCTAGAACTACAATAATTATACTTATTACTTTTATTATTATCAATATAACATGCACTATTACCCATATTATGCAGTTATTATCGCTAGAACTACAATAATTATACTTATTACTTTTATTATTATCAATATAACATGCACTATTACCCACATTATGCAGTTATTATCGCTAGAACTACAATAATTATACTTATTACTTTTATTATTATCAATATAACATGCACTATTACCCACATTATGCAGTTATTATCGCTCGAACTATAACAATTATACTTATTACTTTTATTATTATCAATATAACATGCACTATTACCCATATTATGCAGTTATTATCGCTAGAACTACAATAATTATACTTATTACTTTAATTATTATCAATATAACATGCACTATTACCCACATTATGCAGTTATTATCGCTCGAACTATAACAATTATACTTATTACTTTTATTATTATCAATCTAACATGCACTATTACCCATATTATGCAGTTATTATCGCTAGAACTACAATAATTATACTTATTACTCCCAATGTTATCAATATAACATGCATTATTACCCATATTATGCAGTTATTATCGCTAGAACTACCAATAATTATACTTATTACTTTTATTATTATCAATATAACATGCACTATTACCCATATTATGCAGTTATTATCGCTCGAACTATAATAATTATACTTATTACTCCTAATATTATCAATAAGTCATGCATTATTACCCATATTATGCAGTTATTATCGCTAGAACTACAATAACTATACTTATTTCTTTTATTGTTACCATTATAACATGCACTATTACACACATTATACAGTTATTATCGCTAGAACTATAATAGTTATACTGATTACTCCTAATATTATCAATATGTCATGCATTATTACCCATATTATACAGTTATTATCGCTAGAACTATAATAATTATACTTTTTACTCCCAATATTTTCAATATAACATGCATTATTACCCATATTATAGTGTTATTATCGTCAGATCTGTAATAAGTATACTTATTACTCCCAATATTATCAATATAACATGCATTATTACCCATATTATGCAGATATTATCGCTAGAACTACAATAATTATACTTATTACTCCCAATGTTATCAATATAACATGCATTATTACCCATATTATGCAGTCATTATCGCTAGAACTATAATAGTTATACTTATTACTAATATTATTATGAGTATAACATGCATTATTACCCCTATTATGCAGTTATTATCGCTAGAACTATAATAATTATACTTTTTACTCCCAATATTATCAATATAACATGCACTATTACCCATATTATAGTGTTATTATCGTCAGAACTATAATAAATATACTTATTACTCCCAATATTATCAGTATAACATGCATTATTACCCCTATTATGCAGTTGTTATCGCTAGAACTATAATAATAATACTTATTACTCCCAATATTATCAATATGTCATGCATTATTACCCATATTATACAGTTATTATCGCTAGAACTATAATAATTATACTTATTACTCCCAATGTTATCAATATAACATGCATTATTGCCCATATTATGCAGTTATTATCGCTAGAACTGCAATAATTATACTTATTACTCCCAATATTATCAATATAACATGCATTATTACCCATATTGTGCAGTTATTATCGCTAGAACTACAATAATTATACTTATTACTCCCAATGTTATCAATATAACATGCATTATTACCCATATTATGCAGTTATTATCGCTAGAACTACCAATAATTATACTTATTACTTTTATTATTATCAATATAACATGCACTATTACCCATATTATGCAGTTATTATCGCTCGAACTATAATATATATACTTATTACTCCTAATATTATCAATAAGTCATGCATTATTACCCATATTATACAGTTATTATCGCTAGAACTATAATAATTATACTTTTTACTCCCAATATTATCAATATAACATGCATTATTACCCATATTATAGTGTTATTATCGTCAGATCTATAATAAATATACTTATTACTCCCAATATTATCAATATAACATGCATTATTACCCATATTATGCAGTTATTATCGCTAGAACTACAATAATTATACTTATTACTCCCAATGTTATCAATGTAACATGCATTATTACCCATATTATGCAGTTATTATCGCTAGAACTACAATAATTATACTTATTACTCTTATTATTATCAATATAACATGCACTATTACCCACATTATGCAGTTATTATCGCTAGAACTACAATAATTATACTTACTACTCCCAATGTTATCAATATAACATGCATTATTACCCATATTATGCAGTTATTATCGCTAGAACTACAATAATTATACTTATTACTTTTATTATTATCAATATAACATGCACTATTACCCATATTATGCAGTTATTATCGCTAGAACTACAATAATTATACTTATTACTTTTATTATTATCAATATAACATGCACTATTACCCACATTATGCAGTTATTATCGCTAGAACTACAATAATTATACTTATTACTTTTATTATTATCAATATAACATGCACTATTACCCACATTATGCAGTTATTATCGCTCGAACTATAACAATTATACTTATTACTTTTATTATTATCAATATAACATGCACTATTACCCATATTATGCAGTTATTATCGCTAGAACTACAATAATTATACTTATTACTTTAATTATTATCAATATAACATGCACTATTACCCACATTATGCAGTTATTATCGCTCGAACTATAACAATTATACTTATTACTTTTATTATTATCAATCTAACATGCACTATTACCCATATTATGCAGTTATTATCGCTAGAACTACAATAATTATACTTATTACTCCCAATGTTATCAATATAACATGCATTATTACCCATATTATGCAGTTATTATCGCTAGAACTACCAATAATTATACTTATTACTTTTATTATTATCAATATAACATGCACTATTACCCATATTATGCAGTTATTATCGCTCGAACTATAATAATTATACTTATTACTCCTAATATTATCAATAAGTCATGCATTATTACCCATATTATGCAGTTATTATCGCTAGAACTACAATAACTATACTTATTTCTTTTATTGTTACCATTATAACATGCACTATTACACACATTATACAGTTATTATCGCTAGAACTATAATAGTTATACTGATTACTCCTAATATTATCAATATGTCATGCATTATTACCCATATTATACAGTTATTATCGCTAGAACTATAATAATTATACTTTTTACTCCCAATATTTTCAATATAACATGCATTATTACCCATATTATAGTGTTATTATCGTCAGATCTGTAATAAGTATACTTATTACTCCCAATATTATCAATATAACATGCATTATTACCCATATTATGCAGATATTATCGCTAGAACTACAATAATTATACTTATTACTCCCAATGTTATCAATATAACATGCATTATTACCCATATTATGCAGTCATTATCGCTAGAACTATAATAGTTATACTTATTACTAATATTATTATGAGTATAACATGCATTATTACCCCTATTATGCAGTTATTATCGCTAGAACTATAATAATTATACTTTTTACTCCCAATATTATCAATATAACATGCACTATTACCCATATTATAGTGTTATTATCGTCAGAACTATAATAAATATACTTATTACTCCCAATATTATCAGTATAACATGCATTATTACCCCTATTATGCAGTTGTTATCGCTAGAACTATAATAATAATACTTATTACTCCCAATATTATCAATATGTCATGCATTATTACCCATATTATACAGTTATTATCGCTAGAACTATAATAATTATACTTATTACTCCCAATGTTATCAATATAACATGCATTATTGCCCATATTATGCAGTTATTATCGCTAGAACTGCAATAATTATACTTATTACTCCCAATATTATCAATATAACATGCATTATTACCCATATTATACTGTTATTATCGTCAGAACTATAATAAATATACTTATTACTACCAATACTATCAATATAACATGCATTATTACCCATATTATGCAGTTATTATCGCTAGAACTACAATAATTATACTTATTACTCCTAATATTATCAATATTTCATGCATTATTACCCATATTATACAGTTATTATCGCTAGAACTATAATAGTTATACTTATTACTTATATTATTATCTGTATAACATGCATTATTACCCCTATTATGCAGTTATTATCGCTAGAACTATAATAAATATACTTATTACTCCCAATAATATCAATATAACATGCATTATTACCCATATTATGCAGTTATTATCGCTAGAACTACAATAATTATACTTATTACTCCCAATGTTATCAATATAACATGCATTATTACCCATATTATGCAGTTATTATCTCTAGAACTACAATAATTATACTTACTACTTTTATTATTATCAATATAACATGCACTATTACCCATATTATGCAGTTATTATCGCTCGAACTATAACAATTATACTTATTACTTTTATTATTATCAATATAACATGCACTATTACCCATATTATGCAGTTATTGTCGCTAGAACTGCAATAATTATACTTATTACTTTTATTATTATCATTATAGCATGCATTATTACCCCTATTATGCAGTTGTTATCGCTAGAACTACAATAATTATACTTATTACTCCCAATGTTATCAATATAACATGCATTATTACCCATATTATGCAGTTACTATCGCTAGAACTACAATAATTATACTTATTACTTTTATTATTATCAATATAACATGCACTATTACCCACATTATGCAGTTATTATCGCTCGAACTATAACAATTATACTTATTACTTTTATTATTATCAATCTAACATGCACTATTACCCATATTATGCAGTTATTATCGCTCGAACTATAATAATTATACTTGTTACTCCTAATATTATCAATATGTCATGCATTATTACCCATATTATACAGTTATTATCGCTAGAACTATAATAGTTATACTTATTACTCCTAATATTATCAATATGTCATGCATTATTACCCATATTATACAGTTATTATCGCTAGAACTATAATAGTTATACTCATTTCTTATATTATTATAAGTATAACATGCATTAAGACACCTATTATGCAGTTATTATCGCTAGAACTATAATAATTATACTTATTACTCCTAATATTATCAATATGTCATGCATTATTACCCATATTATACAGTTATTATCGCTAGAACTATAATAGTTATACTTATTACTCCTAATATTATCAATATGTCATGCATTATTACCCATATTATACTGTTATTATCGTCAGAACTATAATAAATATACTTATTGCTCCCAATATTATCAATATAACATGCATTATTACCCATATCAAGCAGTTATTATCGCTAGAACTACAATAATTATACTTATTACTCCCAATGTTATCAATATAACATGCATTATTACCCATATTATGCAGTTATTATCGCTAGAACTACAATAATTATACTTATTACTTTTATTATTATCAATATAACATGCACTATTACCCATATTATGCAGTTATTATCGCTGGAACTACAATAATTATACTTATTACTTTTATTATTATCAATATAACATGCACTATTACCCACATTATGCAGTTATTATCGCTAGAACTACAATAATTATACTTATTACTTTTATTATTATCAATATAACATGCACTATTACCCACATTATGCAGTTATTATCGCTCGAACTATAACAATTATACTTATTACTTTTATTATTATCAATATAACATGCACTATTACCCCTATTATGCAGTTATTATCGCTAGAACTACAATAATTATACTTATTACTCCCAATGTTATCAATATAACATGCATTATTACCCATATTATGCAGTCATTATCGCTAGAACTATAATAGTTATACTTATTACTAATATTATTATGAGTATAACATGCATTATTACCCCTATTATGCAGTTATTATCGCTAGAACTATAATAATTATACTTTTTACTCCCAATATTATCAATATAACATGCATTATTACCCATATTATAGTGTTATTATCGTCAGAACTATAATAAATATACTTATTACTCCCAATATTATCAGTATAACATGCATTATTACCCCTATTATGCAGTTGTTATCGCTAGAACTATAATAATAATACTTATTACTCCCAATATTATCAATATGTCATGCATTATTACCCATATTATACAGTTATTATCGCTAGAACTATAATAATTATACTTATTACTCCCAATGTTATCAATATAACATGCATTATTGCCCATATTATGCAGTTATTATCGCTAGAACTGCAATAATTATACTTATTACTCCCAATATTATCAATATAACATGCATTATTACCCATATTATACTGTTATTATCGTCAGAACTATAATAAATATACTTATTACTACCAATACTATCAATATAACATGCATTATTACCCATATTATGCAGTTATTATCGCTAGAACTACAATAATTATACTTATTACTCCTAATATTATCAATATTTCATGCATTATTACCCATATTATACAGTTATTATCGCTAGAACTATAATAGTTATACTTATTACTTATATTATTATCTGTATAACATGCATTATTACCCCTATTATGCAGTTATTATCGCTAGAACTATAATAAATATACTTATTACTCCCAATAATATCAATATAACATGCATTATTACCCATATTATGCAGTTATTATCGCTAGAACTACAATAATTATACTTATTACTCCCAATGTTGTCAATATAACATGCATTATTACCCATATTATGCAGTTATTATCTCTAGAACTACAATAATTATACTTACTACTTTTATTATTATCAATATAACATGCACTATTACCCATATTATGCAGTTATTGTCGCTAGAACTGCAATAATTATACTTATTACTTTTATTATTATCATTATAGCATGCATTATTACCCCTATTATGCAGTTGTTATCGCTAGAACTACAATAATTATACTTATTACTCCCAATGTTATCAATATAACATGCATTATTACCCATATTATGCAGTTATTATCGCTAGAACTACAATAATTATACTTATTACTAATATTATTATGAGTATAACATGCATTATTACCCCTATTATGCAGTTATTATCGCTAGAACTATAATAATTATACTTTTTACTCCCAATATTATCAATATAACATGCATTATTACCCATATTATAGTGTTATTATCGTCAGAACTATAATAAATATACTTATTACTCCCAATATTATCAGTATAACATGCATTATTACCCCTATTATGCAGTTGTTATCGCTAGAACTATAATAATAATACTTATTACTCCCAATATTATCAATATGTCATGCATTATTACCCATATTATACAGTTATTATCGCTAGAACTATAATAATTATACTTATTACTCCCAATGTTATCAATATAACATGCATTATTGCCCATATTATGCAGTTATTATCGCTAGAACTGCAATAATTATACTTATTACTCCCAATATTATCAATATAACATGCATTATTACCCATATTATACTGTTATTATCGTCAGAACTATAATAAATATACTTATTACTACCAATACTATCAATATAACATGCATTATTACCCATATTATGCAGTTATTATCGCTAGAACTACAATAATTATACTTATTACTCCTAATATTATCAATATTTCATGCATTATTACCCATATTATACAGTTATTATCGCTAGAACTATAATAGTTATACTTATTACTTATATTATTATCTGTATAACATGCATTATTACCCCTATTATGCAGTTATTATCGCTAGAACTATAATAAATATACTTATTACTCCCAATAATATCAATATAACATGCATTATTACCCATATTATGCAGTTATTATCGCTAGAACTACAATAATTATACTTATTACTCCCAATGTTATCAATATAACATGCATTATTACCCATATTATGCAGTTATTATCTCTAGAACTACAATAATTATACTTACTACTTTTATTATAATCAATATAACATGCACTATTACCCATATTATGCAGTTATTGTCGCTAGAACTGCAATAATTATACTTATTACTTTTATTATTATCATTATAGCATGCATTATTACCCCTATTATGCAGTTGTTATCGCTAGAACTACCATAATTATACTTATTACTCCCAATGTTATCAATATAACATGCATTATTACCCATGTTATGCAGTTATTATCGCTAGAACTACAATAATTATACTTATTACTCCCAATGTTATCAATATAACATGCATTATTACCCATATTATGCAGTTATTATCGCTAGAACTACCAATAATTATACTTATTACTTTTATTATTATCAATATAACATGCACCATTACCCATATTATGCAGTTATTATCGCTCGAACTATAATAATTATACTTATTACTCCTAATATTATCAATAAGTCATGCATTATTACCCATATTATGCAGTTATAACATGCACTATTACACATATTATACAGTTATTATCGCTAGAACTATAATAGTTATACTGATTACTCCTAATATTATCAATATGTCATGCATTATTACCCATATTATACAGTTATTATCGCTAGAACTATAATAATTATACTTTTTACTCCCAATATTATCAATATAACATGCATTATTACCCATATTATAGTGTTATTATCGTCAGATCTACAATAAATATACTTATTACTTCCAATATTATCAATATAACATGCATTATTACCCATATTATGCAGTTATTATCGCTAGAACTACAATAATTATACTTATTACTCCCAATGTTATCAATGTAACATGCATTATTACCCATATTATGCAGTTATTATCGCTAGAACTACAATAATTACACTTATTACTTTTATTATTATCAATATAACATGCACTATTACCCACATTATGCAGTTATTATCGCTCGAACTATAACAATTATACTTATTACTTTTATTATTATCAATCTAACATGCACTATTACCCATATTATGCAGTTATTATCGCTCGAACTATAATAATTATACTTGTTACTCCTAATATTATCAATATCTCATGCATTATTACCCATATTATACAGTTATTATCGCTAGAACTATAATAGTTATAGTAATTACTCCTAATATTACCAATATGTCATGCATTATTACCCATATTATACAGTTATTATCGCTAGAACTATAATAGTTATACTCATTTCTTATATTATTATAAGTATAACATGCATTAAGACACCTATTATGCAGTTATTATCGCTAGAACTATAATAATTATACTTATTACTCCTAATATTATCAATATGTCATGCATTATTACCCATATTATACAGTTATTATCGCTAGAACTATAATAGTTATACTTATTACTCCTAATATTATCAATATGTCATGCATTATTACCCATATTATACTGTTATTATCGTCAGAACTATAATAAATATACTTATTGCTCCCAATATTATCAATATAACATGCATTATTACCCATATCAAGCAGTTATTATCGCTAGAACTACAATAATTATACTTATTACTCCCAATGTTATCAATATGTCATGCATTATTACCCATATTATACAGTTATTATCGCTAGAACTATAATAATTATACTTATTACTCCCAATGTTATCAATATAACATGCATTATTGCCCATATTATGCAGTTATTATCGCTAGAACTGCAATAATTATACTTATTACTCCCAATATTATCAATATAACATGCATTATTACCCATATTATGCAGTTATTATCGCTAGAACTACAATAATTATACTTATTACTCCTAATATTATCAATATTTCATGCATTATTACCCATATTATACAGTTATTATCGCTAGAACTATAATAGTTATACTTATTACTTATATTATTATCTGTATAACATGCATTATTACCCCTATTATGCAGTTATTATCGCTAGAACTATAATAAATATACTTATTACTCCCAATAATATCAGTATAACATGCATTATTACCCATATTATGCAGTTATTATCGCTAGAACTACAATAATTATACTTATTACTCCCAATGTTATCAATATAACATGCATTATTACCCATATTATGCAGTTATTATCTCTAGAACTACAATAATTATACTTACTACTTTTATTATTATCAATATAACATGCACTATTACCCATATTATGCAGTTATTGTCGCTAGAACTGCAATAATTATACTTATTACTTTTATTATTATCATTATAGCATGCATTATTACCCCTATTATGCAGTTGTTATCGCTAGAACTACAATAATTATACTTATTACTCCCAATGTTATCAATATAACATGCATTATTACCCATATTATGCAGTTATTATCGCTAGAACTACAATAATTATACTTATTACTCCCAATGTTATCAATATAACATGCATTATTACCCATATTATGCAGTTATTATCGCTAGAACTACCAATAATTATACTTATTACTTTTATTATTATCAATATAACATGCACCATTACCCATATTATGCAGTTATTATCGCTCGAACTATAATAATTATACTTATTACTCCTAATATTATCAATAAGTCATGCATTATTACCCATATTATGCAGTTATAACATGCACTATTACACATATTATACAGTTATTATCGCTAGAACTATAATAGTTATACTGATTACTCCTAATATTATCAATATGTCATGCATTATTACCCATATTATACAGTTATTATCGCTAGAACTATAATAATTATACTTTTTACTCCCAATATTATCAATATAACATGCATTATTACCCATATTATAGTGTTATTATCGTCAGATCTATAATAAATATACTTATTACTTCCAATATTATCAATATAACATGCATTATTACCCATATTATGCAGTTATTATCGCTAGAACTACAATAATTATACTTATTACTCCCAATGTTATCAATGTAACATGCATTATTACCCATATTATGCAGTTATTATCGCTAGAACTACAATAATTATACTTATTACTTTTATTATTATCAATATAACATGCACTATTACCCACATTATGCAGTTATTATCGCTCGAACTATAACAATTATACTTATTACTTTTATTATTATCAATCTAACATGCACTATTACCCATATTATGCAGTTATTATCGCTCGAACTATAATAATTATACTTGTTACTCCTAATATTATCAATATGTCATGCATTATTACCCATATTATACAGTTATTATCGCTAGAACTATAATAGTTATACTTATTACTCCTAATATTATCAATATGTCATGCATTATTACCCATATTATACAGTTATTATCGCTAGAACTATAATAGTTATACTCATTTCTTATATTATTATAAGTATAACATGCATTAAGACACCTATTATGCAGTTATTATCGCTAGAACTATAATAATTATACTTATTACTCCTAATATTATCAATATGTCATGCATTATTACCCATATTATACAGTTATTATCGCTAGAACTATAATAGTTATACTTATTACTCCTAATATTATCAATATGTCATGCATTATTACCCATATTATACTGTTATTATCGTCAGAACTATAATAAATATACTTATTGCTCCCAATATTATCAATATAACATGCATTATTACCCATATCAAGCAGTTATTATCGCTAGAACTACAATAATTATACTTATTACTCCCAATGTTATCAATATAACATGCATTATTACCCATATTATGCAGTTATTATCGCTAGAACTACAATAATTATACTTATTACTTTTATTATTATCAATATAACATGCACTATTACCCATATTATGCAGTTATTATCGCTAGAACTACAATAATTATACTTATTACTTTTATTATTATCAATATAACATGCACTATTACCCACATTATGCAGTTATTATCGCTAGAACTACAATAATTATACTTATTACTTTTATTATTATCAATATAACATGCACTATTACCCACATTATGCAGTTATTATCGCTCGAACTATAACAATTATACTTATTACTTTTATTATTATCAATATAACATGCACTATTACCCATATTATGCAGTTATTATCGCTAGAACTACAATAATTATACTTATTACTTTTATTATTATCAATATAACATGCACTATTACCCACATTATGCAGTTATTATCGCTCGAACTATAACAATTATACTTATTACTTTTATTATTATCAATCTAACATGCACTATTACCCATATTATGCAGTTATTATCGCTCGAACTATAATAATTATACTTATTACTCCTAATATTATCAATATGTCATGCATTATTACCCATATTATACAGTTATTATCGCTAGAACTATAATAGTTATACTTATTACTCCTAATATTATCAATATGTCATGCATTATTACCCATATTATACTGTTATTATCGTCAGAACTATAATAAATATACTTATTGCTCCCAATATTATCAATATAACATGCATTATTACCCATATCAAGCAGTTATTATCGCTAGAACTACAATAATTATACTTATTACTCCCAATGTTATCAATATAACATGCATTATTACCCATATTATGCAGTTATTATCGCTAGAACTACAATAATTATACTTATTACTTTTATTATTATTAATATAACATGCACTATTACCCATATTATGCAGTTATTATCGCTAGAACTACAATAATTATACTTATTACTTTTATTATTATCAATATAACATGCACTATTACCCACATTATGCAGTTATTATCGCTAGAACTACAATAATTATACTTATTACTTTTATTATTATCAATATAACATGCACTATTACCCACATTATGCAGTTATTATCGCTCGAACTATAACAATTATACTTATTACTTTTATTATTATCAATATAACATGCACTATTACCCATATTATGCAGTTATTATCGCTAGAACTACAATAATTATACTTATTACTTTTATTCTTATCAATATAACATGCACTATTACCCACATTATGCAGTTATTATCGCTCGAACTATAACAATTATACTTATTACTTTTATTATTATCAATCTAACATGCACTATTACCCATATTATGCAGTTATTATCGCAAACTATAATAATTATACTTATTACTCCTAATATTATCAATATGTCATGCATTATTACCCATATTATACAGTTATTATCGCTAGAACTATAATAGTTATACTTATTACTCCTAATATTATCAATATGTCATGCATTATTTACCCATATTATACAGTTATTATCTCTAGAACTATAATAGTTATACTTATTTCTTATATTATTATAAGTATAACATGCATTAAGACACCTATTATGCAGTTATTATCGCTAGAACTATAATAATTATACTTATTACTCCTAATATTATCAATATGTCATGCATTACTACCCATATTATACAGTTATTATCGCTAGAACTATAATAGTTATACTTATTACTTATATTATTATCTGTATAACATGCATTATTACCCCTATTATGCAGTTATTATCGCTAGAACTATAATAAATATACTTATTACTCCCAATAATATCAATATGACATGCATTATTACCCATATTATGCAGTTATTATCGCTAGAACTACAATAATTATACTTATTACTTTTATTATTATCAATATAACATGCATTATTACCCATATTATGCAGTTATTATCTCTAGAACTACAATAATTATACTTACTACTTTTATTATTATCAATATAACATGCACTATTACCCATATTATGCAGTTATTATCGCTCGAACTATAACAATTATACTTATTACTTTTATTATTATCAATATAACATGCACTATTACCCATATTATGCAGTTATTGTCGCTAGAACTGCAATAATTATACTTATTACTTTTATTGTTATCATTATAGCATGCATTATTACCCCTATTATGTAGTTGTTATCGCTAGAACTACAATAATTATACTTATTACTCCCAATGTTATCAATATAACATGCATTATTACCCATATTATGCAGTTATTATCGCTAGAACTACAATAATTATACTTATTACTCCCAATGTTATCAATATAACATGCATTATTACCCATATTATGCAGTTATTATCGCTAGAACTACCAATAATTATACTTATTACTTTTATTATTATCAATATAACATGCACCATTACCCATATTATGCAGTTATTATCGCTCGAACTATAATAATTATACTTATTAGTCCTAATATTATCAATAAGTCATGCATTATTACCCATATTATGCAGTTATAACATGCACTATTACACATATTTAACAGTTATTATCGCTAGAACTATAATAATTATACTTATTACTCCCAATGTTATCAATATAACATGCATTATTGCCCATATTATGCAGTTATTATCGCTAGAACTGCAATAATTATACTTATTACTCCCAATGTTATCAATGTAACATGCATTATTACCCATATTATACTGTTATTATCGTCAGAACTATAATAAATATACTTATTACTACCAATACTATCAATATAACATGCATTATTACCCATATTATGCAGTTATTATCGCTAGAACTACAATAATTATACTTATTACTCCTAATATTATCAATATTTCATGCATTATTACCCATATTATACAGTTATTATCGCTAGAACTATAATAGTTATACTTATTACTTATATTATTATCTGTATAACATGCATTATTACCCCTATTATGCAGTTATTATCGCTAGAACTACAATAATTATACTTATTACTCCCAATGTTATCAATATAACATGCATTATTACCCATATTATGCAGTTATTATCGCTAGAACTACAATAATTATACTTATTACTCCCAATGTTATCAATATAACATGCATTATTACCCATATTATGCAGTTATTATCGCTAGAACTACCAATAATTATACTTATTACTTTTATTATTATCAATATAACATGCACCATTACCCATATTATGCAGTTATTATCGCTCGAACTATAATAATTATACTTATTACTCCTAATATTATCAATAAGTCATGCATTATTACCCATATTATGCAGTTATAACATGCACTATTACACATATTATACAGTTATTATCGCTAGAACTATAATAGTTATACTGATTACTCCTAATATTATCAATATGTCATGCATTATTACCCATATTATACAGTTATTATCGCTAGAACTATAATAATTATACTTTTTACTCCCAATACTATCAATATAACATGCATTATTACCCATATTATAGTGTTATTATCGTCAGATCTATAATAAATATACTTATTACTTCCAATATTATCAATATAACATGCATTATTACCCATATTATGCAGTTATTATCGCTAGAACTACAATAATTATACTTATTACTCCCAATGTTATCAATGTAACATGCATTATTACCCATATTATGCAGTTATTATCGCTAGAACTACAATAATTATACTTATTACTTTTATTATTATCAATATAACATGCACTATTACCCACATTATGCAGTTATTATCGCTCGAACTATAACAATTATACTTATTACTTTTATTATTATCAATCTAACATGCACTATTACCCATATTATGCAGTTATTATCGCTCGAACTATAATAATTATACTTGTTACTCCTAATATTATCAATATGTCATGCATTATTACCCATATTATACAGTTATTATCGCTAGAACTATAATAGTTATACTTATTACTCCTAATATTATCAATATGTCATGCATTATTACCCATATTATACAGTTATTATCGCTAGAACTATAATAGTTATACTCATTTCTTATATTATTATAAGTATAACATGCATTAAGACACCTATTATGCAGTTATTATCGCTAGAACTATAATAATTATACTTATTACTCCTAATATTATCAATATGTCATGCATTATTACCCATATTATACAGTTATTATCGCTAGAACTATAATAGTTATACTTATTACTCCTAATATTATCAATATGTCATGCATTATTACCCATATTATACTGTTATTATCGTCAGAACTATAATAAATATACTTATTGCTCCCAATATTATCAATATAACATGCATTATTACCCATATCAAGCAGTTATTATCGCTAGAACTACAATAATTATACTTATTACTCCCAATGTTATCAATATAACATGCATTATTACCCATATTATGCAGTTATTATCGCTAGAACTACAATAATTATACTTATTACTCCCAATGTTATCAATGTAACATGCATTATTACCCATATTATGCAGTTATTATCTCTAGAACTACAATAATTATACTTACTACTTTTATTATTATCAATATAACATGCACTATTACCCATATTATGCAGTTATTGTCGCTAGAACTGCAATAATTATACTTATTACTTTTATTATTATCATTATAGCATGCATTATTACCCCTATTATGCAGTTGTTATCGCTAGTACTACAATAATTATACTTATTACTCCCAATGTTATCAATATAACATGCATTATTACCCATATTATGCAGTTATTATCGCTAGAACTACAATAATTATACTTATTACTTTTATTGTTACCATTATAACATGCACTATTACACATATTATACAGTTATTATCGCTAGAACTATAATAGTTATACTGACTACTCCTAATATTATCAATATGTCATGCATTATTACCCATATTATACAGTTATTATCGCTAGAACTATAATAATTATACTTTTTACTCCCAATATCATCAATATAACATGCATTATTACCCATATTATAGTGTTATTATCGTCAGATCTATAATAAATATACTTATTACTCCCAATATTATCAATATTTCATGCATTATTACCCATATTATACAGTTATTATCGCTAGAACTATAATAGTTATACTTATTACTTATATTATTATCTGTATAACATGCATTATTACCCCTATTATGCAGTTATTATCGCTAGAACTACAATAATTATACTTATTACTCCCAATGTTATCAATATAACATGCATCATTACCCATATTGTGCAGTTATTATCGCTAGAACTACAATAATTATACTTATTACTCCCAATGTTATCAATATAACATGCATTATTACCCATATTATGCAGTTATTATCGCTAGAACTACCAATAATTATACTTATTACTTTTATTATTATCAATATAACATGCACCATTACCCATATTATGCAGTTATTATCGCTCGAACTATAATAATTATACTTATTACTCCTAATATTATCAATAAGTCATGCATTATTACCCATATTATGCAGTTATAACATGCACTATTACACATATTATACAGTTATTATCGCTAGAACTATAATAGTTATACTGATTACTCCTAATATTATCAATATGTCATGCATTATTACCCATATTATACAGTTATTATCGCTAGAACTATAATAATTATACTTTTTACTCCCAATACTATCAATATAACATGCATTATTACCCATATTATAGTGTTATTATCGTCAGATCTATAATAAATATACTTATTACTTCCAATATTATCAATATAACATGCATTATTACCCATATTATGCAGTTATTATCGCTAGAACTACAATAATTATACTTATTACTCCCAATGTTATCAATGTAACATGCATTATTACCCATATTATGCAGTTATTATCGCTAGAACTACAATAATTATACTTATTACTTTTATTATTATCAATATAACATGCACTATTACCCACATTATGCAGTTATTATCGCTCGAACTATAACAATTATACTTATTACTTTTATTATTATCAATCTAACATGCACTATTACCCATATTATGCAGTTATTATCGCTCGAACTATAATAATTATACTTGTTACTCCTAATATTATCAATATGTCATGCATTATTACCCATATTATACAGTTATTATCGCTAGAACTATAATAGTTATACTTATTACTCCTAATATTATCAATATGTCATGCATTATTACCCATATTATACAGTTATTATCGCTAGAACTATAATAGTTATACTCATTTCTTATATTATTATAAGTATAACATGCATTAAGACACCTATTATGCAGTTATTATCGCTAGAACTATAATAATTATACTTATTACTCCTAATATTATCAATATGTCATGCATTATTACCCATATTATACAGTTATTATCGCTAGAACTATAATAGTTATACTTATTACTCCTAATATTATCAATATGTCATGCATTATTACCCATATTATACTGTTATTATCGTCAGAACTATAATAAATATACTTATTGCTCCCAATATTATCAATATAACATGCATTATTACCCATATCAAGCAGTTATTATCGCTAGAACTACAATAATTATACTTATTACTCCCAATGTTATCAATATAACATGCATTATTACCCATATTATGCAGTTATTATCGCTAGAACTACAATAATTATACTTATTACTCCCAATGTTATCAATGTAACATGCATTATTACCCATATTATGCAGTTATTATCTCTAGAACTACAATAATTATACTTACTACTTTTATTATTATCAATATAACATGCACTATTACCCATATTATGCAGTTATTGTCGCTAGAACTGCAATAATTATACTTATTACTTTTATTATTATCATTATAGCATGCATTATTACCCCTATTATGCAGTTGTTATCGCTAGTACTACAATAATTATACTTATTACTCCCAATGTTATCAATATAACATGCATTATTACCCATATTATGCAGTTATTATCGCTAGAACTACAATAATTATACTTATTACTTTTATTGTTACCATTATAACATGCACTATTACACATATTATACAGTTATTATCGCTAGAACTATAATAGTTATACTGACTACTCCTAATATTATCAATATGTCATGCATTATTACCCATATTATACAGTTATTATCGCTAGAACTATAATAATTATACTTTTTACTCCCAATATCATCAATATAACATGCATTATTACCCATATTATAGTGTTATTATCGTCAGATCTATAATAAATATACTTATTACTCCCAATATTATCAATATTTCATGCATTATTACCCATATTATACAGTTATTATCGCTAGAACTATAATAGTTATACTTATTACTTATATTATTATCTGTATAACATGCATTATTACCCCTATTATGCAGTTATTATCGCTAGAACTATAATAAATATACTTATTACTCCCAATAATATCAATATAACATGCATTATTACCCATATTATGCAGTTATTATCGCTAGAACTACAATAATTATACTTATTACTCCCAATGTTATCAATATAACATGCATTATTACCCATATTATGCAGTTATTATCTCTAGAACTACAATAATTATACTTACTACTTTTATTATTATCAATATAACATGCACTATTACCCATATTATGCAGTTATTATCGCTCGAACTATAACAATTACACTTATTACTTTTATTATTATCAATATAACATGCACTATTACCCATATTATGCAGTTATTGTCGCTAGAACTGCAATAATTATACTTATTACTTTTATTATTATCATTATAGCATGCATTATTACCCCTATTATGCAGTTGTTATCGCTAGAACTACAATAATTATACTTATTACTCCCAATGTTATCAATATAACATGCATTATTACCCATATTATGCAGTTATTATCGCTAGAACTACAATAATTATACTTATTACTCCCAATGTTATCAATATAACATGCATTATTACCCATATTATGCAGTTATTATCGCTAGAACTACCAATAATTATACTTATTACGTTTATTATTATCAATATAACATGCACTATTACCCATATTATGCAGCTATTATCGCTCGAACTATAATAATTATACTTATTACTCCTAATATTATCAATAAGTCATGCATTATTACCCATATTATGCAGTTAATATCGCTAGAACTACAATAATTATGCTTATTACTTTTATTATTACCATTATAACATGCACTATTACACATATTATACAGTTATTATCGCTAGAACTATAATAGTTATACTGATTACTCCTAATATTATCAATATGTCATGCATTATTACCCATATTATACAGTTATTATCGCTAGAACTATAATAATTATACTTTTTACTCCCAATATTATCAATATAACATGCATTATTACCCATATTATAGTGTTATTATCGTCAGATCTATAATAAATATACTTATTACTCCCAATATTATCAATATAACATGCATTATTACCCATATTATGCAGTTATTATCGCTAGAACTACAATAATTATACTTATTACTCCCAATGTTATCAATGTAACATGCATTATTACCCATATTATGCAGTTATTATCGCTAGAACTACAATAATTATACTTATTACTCTTATTATTATCAATATAACATGCACTATTACCCACATTATGCAGTTATTATCGCTAGAACTACAATAATTATACTTATTACTTTTATTATTATCAATATAACATGCACTATTACCCACATTATGCAGTTATTATCGCTCGAACTATAACAATTATACTTATTACTTTTATTATTATCAATATAACATGCACTATTACCCATATTATGCAGTTATTATCGCTAGAACTACAATAATTATACTTATTACTCTTATTATTATCAATATAACATGCACTATTACCCACATTATGCAGTTATTATCGCTAGAACTACAATAATTATACTTATTACTTTTATTATTATCAATATAACATGCACTATTACCCACATTATGCAGTTATTATCGCTCGAACTATAACAATTATACTTATTACTTTTATTATTATCAATATAACATGCACTATTACCCATATTATGCAGTTATTATCGCTAGAACTACAATAATTATACTTATTACTTTTATTATTATCAATATAACATGCACTATTACCCACATTATGCAGTTATTATTGCTCGAACTATAACAATTATACTTATTACTTTTATTATTATCAATCTAACATGCACTATTACCCATATTATGCAGTTATTATCGCTCGAACTATAATAATTATACTTATTACTCCTAATATTATCAATATGTCATGCATTATTACCCATATTATACAGTTATTATCGCTAGAACTATAATAGTTATACTTATTACTCCTAATATTATCAATATGTCATGTATTATTACCCATATTATACAGTTATTATCGCTAGAACTATAATAGTTATACTTATTACTCCTAATATTATCAATATGTCATGCATTATTACCCATATTATACTGTTATTATCGCTAGAACTATAATAGTTATACTTATTTCTTATATTATTATAAGTATAACATGCATTAAGACACCTATTATGCAGTTATTATCGCTAGAACTATAGTAATTATACTTATTACTTTTATTATTATCAATATAACATGCACTATTACCCACATTATGCAGTTATTATCGCTCGAACTATAACAATTATACTTATTACTTTTATTATTATCAATATAACATGCACTATTACCCATATTATGCAGTTATTATCGCTAGAACTACAATAATTATACTTATTACTTTTACTATTATCAATATAACATGCACTATTACCCATATTATGCAGTTATTATCGCTCGAACTATAATAGTTATACTGATTACTCCTAATATTATCAATATGTCATGCATTTTTACCCATATTATACAGTTATTATCGCTAGAACTATAATAATTATACTTTTTACTCCCAATATTATCAATATAACATGCATTATTACCCATATTATAGTGTTATTATCGTCAGATCTATAATAAATATACTTATTACTCCCAATGTTATCAATATAACATGCATTATTACCCATATTATGCAGTCATTATCGCTAGAACTATAATAGTTATACTTATTACTAATATTATTATGAGCATAACATGCATTATTACCCCTATTATGCAGCTATTATCGCTAGAACTATAATAATTTTACTTATTACTCCCAATATTATCAATATAACATGCATTATTACCCATATTATACTGCTATTATCGTCAGAAATATAATAAATATACTTATTACTCCCAATAATATCAATATAACATGCATTAAGACACCTATTATGCAGTTATTATCGCTAGAACTATAGTAATTATACTTATTACTTTTATTATTATCAATATAACATGCACTATTACCCACATTATGCAGTTATTATCGCTCGAACTATAACAATTATACTTATTACTTTTATTATTATCAATATAACATGCACTATTACCCATATTATGCAGTTGTTATCGCTAGAACTATAATAATTATACTTATTACTCCCAATATTATCAATATGTCATGCATTATTACCCATATTATACAGTTATTATCGCTAGAACTATAATAATTATACTTATTACTCCCAATGTTATCAATATAACATGCATTATTACCCATATTATGCAGTTATTATCGCTAGAACTACAATAATTATACTTATTACTTTTATTATTACCAATCTAACATGCACTATTACCCATATTATGCAGTTATTATCGCTCGAACTATAATAATTATACTTATTACTCCTAATATTATCAATATGTCATGCATTATTACCCATATTATACAGTTATTATCGCTAGAACTATAATAGTTATACTTATTACTCCTAATATTATCAATCTGTCATGCATTATTACCCATATTATACAGTTATTATCGCTAGAACTATAATAGTTATACTTATTACTCCCAATGTTATCAATATAACATGCATTGTTACCCATATTATGCAGCTATTATTTGCTAGAACTATAATAATTATACTTATTACTCCTAATATTATCAATATGTCATGCATTATTACCGCTATTATGCAGTTATTATCGCTAGAACTATAATAATTATACTTTTTACTCCCAATATTATCAATATAACATGCATTATTACCCATATTATAGTGTTATTATCGTCAGAACTATAATAAATATACTTACTACTCCCAATATTATCAATATAACATGCATTATTACCCATATCAAGCAGTTATTATCGCAAGAACTACAATAATTATACTTATTACTCCCCATGTTATCAATATAAAATGCATTATTACCCATATTATGCAGTTATTATCGCTAGAACTACAATAATTATACTTATTACTTTTATTATTATCAATATAACATGCACTATTACCCATATTATGCAGTTATTATCGCTAGAACTACAATAATTATACTTATTACTTTTATTATTATCAATATAACATGCACTATTACCCACATTATGCAGTTATTATCGCTCGAACTATAACAATTATACTTATTACTTTTATTATTATCAATATAACATGCACTATTACCCATATTATGCAGTTATTATCGCTAGAACTACAATAATTATACTTATTACTTTTATTATTATCAATATAACATGCACTATTACCCATATTATGCAGTTATTATCGCTCGAACTATAACAATTATACTTATTACTTTTATTATTATCAATATAACATGCACTATTACCCATATTATGCAGTTATTATCGCTCGAACTATAATAATTATACTTATTACTCCTAATATTATCAATATGTCATGCATTATTACCCATATTATACAGTTATTATCGCTAGAACTATAATAGTTATACTTATTACTCCTAATATTATCAATATGTCATGCATTATTACCCATATTATACAGTTATTATCGCTAGAACTATAATAGTTATACTTATTACTCCCAATGTTATCAATATAACATGCATTGTTACCCATATTATGCAGCTATTATTTGCTAGAACTATAATAATTATACTTATTACTCCTAATATTATCAATATGTCATGCATTATTACCCCTATTATGCAGTTATTATCGCTAGAACTATAATAATTATACTTTTTACTCCCAATATTATCAATATAACATGCATTATTACCCATATTATAGTGTTATTATCGTCAGATCTATAATAAATATACTTATTACTCCCAATATTATCAATATAACATGCATTATTACCCATATTATGCAGTTATTATCGCTAGAACTACAATAATTATACTTATTACTCCCAATGTTATCAATATAACATGCATTATTACCCATATTATGCAGTCATTATCGCTAGAACTATAATAGTTATACTTATTACTAATATTATTATGAGTATAACATGCATTATTACCCCTATTATGCAGTTATTATCGCTAGAACTATAATAATTTTACTTATTACTCCCAATATTATCAATATAACATGCATTATTACCCATATTATACTGCTATTATCGTCAGAAATATAATAAATATACTTATTACTCCCAATAATATCAATATAACATGCATTATTACCCATATTATGCAGTTATTATCTCTAGAACTACAATAATTATACTTACTACTTTTATTATTATCAATATAACATGCACTATTACCCATATTATGCAGTTCTTATCGCTCGAACTATAACAATTATACTTATTACTTTTATTATTATCAATATAACATGCATTATTACCCATATTATGCAGTCATTATCTCTAGAACTACAATAATTATACTTACTACTTTTATTATTATCAATATAACATGCATTATTACCCATATTATGCAGTCATTATCGCTAGAACTATAATAGTTATACTTATTACTAATATTATTATGAGCATAACATGCATTATTACCCCTATTATGCAGTTATTATCGCTAGAACAATAATAATTTTACTTATTACTCCCAATATTATCAATATAACATGCATTATTACCCATATTATACTGCTATTATCGTCAGAAATATAATAAATATACTTATTACTCCCAATAATATCAATATAACATGCATTATTACCCATATTATGCAGTTATTATCTTTAGAACTTCAATAATTATACTTACTACTTTTATTATTATCAATATAACATGCACTATTACCCATATTATGCAGTTATTATCGCTCGAACTATAACAATTATACTTATTACTTTTATTATTATCAATATAACATGCACTATTACCCGCATTATGCAGTTATGGTCGCTAGAACTGCAATAATTATACTTATTACTTTTATTATTATCAGTATAACATGCATTATTACCCCTATTATGCAGTTGTTATCGCTAGAACTATAATAATTATACTTATTACTCCCAATATTATCAATATGTCATGCATTATTACCCATATTATACAGTTATTATCGCTAGAACTATAATAATTATACTTATTACTCCCAATGTTATCAATATAACATGCATTATTACCCATATTATGCAGTTATTATCGCTAGAACTACAATAATTATACTTATTACTTTTATTATTATCAGTATAACATGCATTATTACCCCTATTATGCAGTTGTTATCGCTAGAACTATAATAATTATACTTATTACTCCCAATATTATCAATATGTCATGCATTATTACCCATATTATACAGTTATTATCGCTAGAACTATAATAGTTATACTTATTACTCCTAATATTATCAATATGTCATGCATTATTACCCATATTATACAGTTATTATCGCTTGAACTATAATAGTTAGACTTATTACTCCTAATATTATCAATATGTCATGCATTATTACCCATATTATACTGTTATTATCGTCAGAACTATAATAAATATACTTATTACTCCCAATATTATCAATATAACATGCATTATTACCCATATTATACTGCTATTATCGTCAGAAATATAATAAATATACTTATTACTCCCAATAATATCAATATAACATGCACTATTACCCATATTATGCAGTTATTGTCGCTAGAACTGCAATAATTATACTTATTACTTTTATTATTATCAGTATAACATGCATTATTACCCCTATTATGCAGTTGTTATCGCTAGAACTATAATAATTATACTTATTACTCCCAATATTATCAATATGTCATGCATTATTACCCATATTATACAGTTATTATCGCTAGAACTATAATAATTATACTTATTACTCCCAATGTTATCAATATAACATGCATTATTACCCATATTATGCAGTTATTATCGCTAGAACTACAATAATTATACTTATTACTTTTATTATTACCAATATAACATGCACTATTACACATATTATACAGTTATTATCGCTAGAACGATAATAGTTATACTTATTACTTTTATTATTATCAATATAACATGCATTATTACCCATATTATGCAGTCATTATCGCTAGAACTATAATAGTTATACTTACTACTAATATTATTATGAGTATAACATGCATTATTACCCCTATTATGCAGTTATTATCGCTAGAACTATAATAATTATACTTTTTACTCCCAATATTATCAATATAACATGCATTATTACCCATATTATACAGTTATTATCGTCAGAACTATAATAAATATACTTATTACTCCCAATATTATCAATATAACATGCATTATTACCCATATTATGCAGTTATTATCGCTAGAACTACAATAATTATACTTATTACTTTTATTATTATCAATATAACATGCACTATTACCCATATTATGCAGTTATTATCGCTAGAACTACAATAATTATACTTATTACTTTTATTATTATCAATATAACATGCACTATTACCCACATTATGCAGTTATTATCGCTCGAACTATAACAATTATACTTATTACTTTTATTATTATCAATCTAACATGCACTATTACCCATATTATGCAGTTATTATCGCTCGAACTATAATAATTATACTTATTACTCCTAATATTATCAATATGTCATGCATTATTACCCATATTATACAGTTATTATCGCTAGAACTATAATAGTTATACTTATTACTCCTAATATTATCAATATGTCATGCATTATTACCCATATTATACAGTTATTATCGCTAGAACTATAATAGTTATACTTATTACTCCTAATATTATCAATATGTCATGCATTATTACCCATATTATGCTGTTATTATCGTCAGAACTATAATAAATATACTTATTACTACCAATACTATCAATATAACATGCATTATTACCCATATTAAGCAGTTATTATCGCTAGAACTACAATAATTATACTTATTACTCCTAATATTATCAATATTTCATGCATTATTACCCATATTATACAGTTATTATCGCTAGAACTATAATAGTTATACTTATTACTTATATTATTATCTGTATAACATGCATTATTACCCCTATTATGCAGTTATTATCGCTAGAACTATAATAAATATACTTATTACTCCCAATAATATCAATATAACATGCATTATTACCCATATTATTCAGTTATTATCGCTAGAACTACAATAATTATACTTATTACTTTTATTATTATCAATATAACATGCACTATTACCCACATTATGCAGTTATTATCGCTCGAACTATAACAATTATACTTATTACTTTTATTATTATCAATCTAACATGCACTATTACCCATATTATGCAGTTATTATCGCTCGAACTATAATAATTATACTTATTACTCCTAATATTATCAATATGTCATGCATTATTACCCCTATTATGCAGTTATTATCGCTAGAACTATAATAATTATACTTTTTACTCCCAATGTTATCAATATAACATGCATTATTACCCATATTATAGTGTTATTATCGTCAGATCTATAATAAATATACTTATTACTCCCAATATTATCAATATAACATGCATTATTACCCATATTATGCAGTTATTATCGCTAGAACTACAATAATTATACTTATTACTCCCAATGTTATCAATATAACATGCATTATTACCCATATTATGCAGTCATTATCGCTAGAACTATAATAGTTATACTTATTACTAATATTATTATGAGTATAACATGCATTATTACCCCTATTATGCAGTTATTATCGCTAGAACTATAATAATTTTACTTATTACTCCCAATATTATCAATATAACATGCATTATTACCCATATTATACTGCTATTATCGTCAGAAATATAATAAATATACTTATTACTCCCAATAATATCAATATAACATGCATTATTACCCATATTATGCAGTTATTATCTCTAGAACTATAATAATTATACTTACTACTTTTATTATTATCAATATAACATGCACTATTACCCATATTATGCAGTTCTTATCGCTCGAACTATAACAATTATACTTATTACTTTTATTATTATCAATATAACATGCACTATTACCCATATTATGCAGTTATTGTCGCTAGAACTGCAATAATTATACTTATTACTTTTATTATTATCAGTATAACATGCATTATTACCCCTATTATGGAGTTGTTATCGCTAGAACTATAATAATTATACTTATTACTCCCAATATTATCAATATGTCATGCATTATTACCCATATTATACAGTTATTATCGCTAGAACTATAATAATTATACTTATTACTCCCAATGTTATCAATATAACATGCATTATAACCCATATTATGCAGTTATTATCGCTAGAACTACAATAATTATACTTATTACTCCCAATGTTATCAATATAACATGCATTATTACCCATATTATGCAGTCATTATCGCTAGAACTATAATAGTTATACTTATTACTAATATTATTATGAGTATAACATGCATTATTACCCCTATTATGCAGTTATTATCGCTAGAACTATAATAATTTTACTTATTACTCCCAATATTATCAATATAACATGCATTATTACCCATATTATACTGCTATTATCGTCAGAAATATAATAAATACACTTATTACTCCCAATAATATCAATATAACATGCATTATTACCCATATTATGCAGTTATTATCTCTAGAACTACAATAATTATACTTACTACTTTTATTATTATCAATATAACATGCACTATTACCCATATTATGCAGTTCTTATCGCTCGAACTATAACAATTATACTTATTACTTTTATTATTATCAATATAACATGCATTATTACCCATATTATGCAGTCATTATCGCTAGAACTATAATAGTTATACTTATTACTAATATTATTATGAGCATAACATGCATTATTACCCCTATTATGCAGTTATTATCGCTAGAACAATAATAATTTTACTTATTACTCCCAATATTATCAATATAACATGCATTATTACCCATATTATACTGCTATTATCGTCAGAAATATAATAAATATACTTATTACTCCCAATAATATCAATATAACATGCATTATTACCCATATTATGCAGTTATTATCTTTAGAACTTCAATAATTATACTTACTACTTTTATTATTATCAATATAACATGCACTATTACCCATATTATGCAGTTATTATCGCTCGAACTATAACAATTATACTTATTACTTTTATTATTATCAATATAACATGCACTATTACCCGCATTATGCAGTTATGGTCGCTAGAACTGCAATAATTATACTTATTACTTTTATTATTATCAGTATAACATGCATTATTACCCCTATTATGCAGTTGTTATCGCTAGAACTATAATAATTATACTTATTACTCCCAATATTATCAATATGTCATGCATTATTACCCATATTATACAGTTATTATCGCTAGAACTATAATAATTATACTTATTACTCCCAATGTTATCAATATAACATGCATTATTACCCATATTATGCAGTTATTATCGCTAGAACTACAATAATTATACTTATTACTTTTATTATTATCAGTATAACATGCATTATTACCCCTATTATGCAGTTGTTATCGCTAGAACTATAATAATTATACTTATTACTCCCAATATTATCAATATGTCATGCATTATTACCCATATTATACAGTTATTATCGCTAGAACTATAATAGTTATACTTATTACTCCTAATATTATCAATATGTCATGCATTATTACCCATATTATACAGTTATTATCGCTAGAACTATAATAGTTAGACTTATTACTCCTAATATTATCAATATGTCATGCATTATTACCCATATTATACTGTTATTATCGTCAGAACTATAATAAATATACTTATTACTCCCAATATTATCAATATAACATGCATTATTACCCATATTATACTGCTATTATCGTCAGAAATATAATAAATATACTTATTACTCCCAATAATATCAATATAACATGCACTATTACCCATATTATGCAGTTATTGTCGCTAGAACTGCAATAATTATACTTATTACTTTTATTATTATCAGTATAACATGCATTATTACCCCTATTATGCAGTTGTTATCGCTAGAACTATAATAATTATACTTATTACTCCCAATATTATCAATATGTCATGCATTATTACCCATATTATACAGTTATTATCGCTAGAACTATAATAATTATACTTATTACTCCCAATGTTATGAATATAACATGCATTATTACCCATATTATGCAGTTATTATCGCTAGAACTACAATAATTATACTTATTACTTTTATTATTACCAATATAACATGCACTATTACACATATTATACAGTTATTATCGCTAGAACGATAATAGTTATACTTATTACTTTTATTATTATCAATATAACATGCATTATTACCCATATTATGCAGTCATTATCGCTAGAACTATAATAGTTATACTTACTACTAATATTATTATGAGTATAACATGCATTATTACCCCTATTATGCAGTTATTATCGCTAGAACTATAATAATTATACTTTTTACTCCCAATATTATCAATATAACATGCATTATTACCCATATTATACAGTTATTATCGTCAGAACTATAATAAATATACTTATTACTCCCAATATTATCAATATAACATGCATTATTACCCATATTATGCAGTTATTATCGCTAGAACTACAATAATTATACTTATTACTTTTATTATTATCAATATAACATGCACTATTACCCATATTATGCAGTTATTATCGCTAGAACTACAATAATTATACTTATTACTTTTATTATTATCAATATAACATGCACTATTACCCACATTATGCAGTTATTATCGCTCGAACTATAACAATTATACTTATTACTTTTATTATTATCAATCTAACATGCACTATTACCCATATTATGCAGTTATTATCGCTCGAACTATAATAATTATACTTATTACTCCTAATATTATCAATATGTCATGCATTATTACCCATATTATACAGTTATTATCGCTAGAACTATAATAGTTATACTTATTACTCCTAATATTATCAATATGTCATGCATTATTACCCATATTATACAGTTATTATCGCTAGAACTATAATAGTTATACTTATTTCTTATATTATTATAAGTATAACATGCATTAAGACACCTATTATGCAGTTATTATCGCTAGAACTATAATAATTATACTTATTACTCCTAATATTATCAATATGTCATGCATTATTACCCATATTATACAGTTATTATCGCTAGAACTATAATAGTTATACTTATTACTCCTAATATTATCAATATGTCATGCATTATTACCCATATTATGCTGTTATTATCGTCAGAACTATAATAAATATACTTATTACTACCAATACTATCAATATAACATGCATTATTACCCATATTAAGCAGTTATTATCGCTAGAACTACAATAATTATACTTATTACTCCTAATATTATCAATATTTCATGCATTATTACCCATATTATACAGTTATTATCGCTAGAACTATAATAGTTATACTTATTACTTATATTATTATCTGTATAACATGCATTATTACCCCTATTATGCAGTTATTATCGCTAGAACTATAATAAATATACTTATTACTCCCAATAATATCAATATAACATGCATTATTACCCATATTATTCAGTTATTATCGCTAGAACTACAATAATTATACTTATTACTTTTATTATTATCAATATAACATGCACTATTACCCACATTATGCAGTTATTATCGCTCGAACTATAACAATTATACTTATTACTTTTATTATTATCAATCTAACATGCACTATTACCCATATTATGCAGTTATTATCGCTCGAACTATAATAATTATACTTATTACTCCTAATATTATCAATATGTCATGCATTATTACCCATATTATGCAGTTAGTATCGCTAGAACTATAATAATTATACTTTTTACTCCCAATATTATCAATATAACATGCATTATTACCCATATTATAGTGTTATTATCGTCAGATCTATAAGAAATATACTTATTACTCCCAATATTATCAATATAACATGCATTATTACCCATATTATGCAGTTATTATCGCTAGAACTACAATAATTATACTTATTACTCCCAATGTTATCAATATAACATGCATTATTACCCATATTATGCAGTCATTATCGCTAGAACTATAATAGTTATACTTATTACTAATATTATTATTAGTATAACATGCATTATTACCCCTATTATGCAGTTATTATCGCAAGAACTATAATAATTTTACTTATTACTCCCAATATTATCAATATAACATGCATTATTACCCATATTATACTGCTATTATCGTCAGAAATATAATAAATATACTTATTACTCCCAATAATATCAATATAACATGCATTATTACCCATATTATGCAGTTATTATCTCTAGAACTACAATAATTATACTTACTACTTTTATTATTATCAATATAACATGCACTATTACCCATATTATGCAGTTCTTATCGCTCGAACTATAACAATTATACTTATTACTTTTATTATTATCAATATAACATGCATTATTACCCATATTATGCAGTCATTATCGCTAGAACTATAATAGTTATACTTATTACTAATATTATTATGAGTATAACATGCATTATTACCCCTATTATGCAGTTATTATCGCTAGAACTATAATAATTATACTTTTTACTCCCAATGTTATCAATATAACATGCATTATTACCCATATTATAGTGTTATTATCGTCAGATCTATAATAAATATACTTATTACTCCCAATATTATCAATATAACATGCATTATTACCCATATTATGCAGTTATTATCGCTAGAACTACAATAATTATACTTATTACTCCCAATGTTATCAATATAACATGCATTATTACCCATATTATGCAGTCATTATCGCTAGAACTATAATAGTTGTACTTATTACTAATATTATTATGAGTATAACATGCATTATTACCCCTATTATGCAGTTATTATCGCTAGAACTATAATAATTTTACTTATTACTCCCAATATTATCAATATAACATGCATTATTACCCATATTATACTGCTATTATCGTCAGAAATATAATAAATATACTTATTACTCCCAATAATATCAATATAACATGCATTATTACCCATATTATGCAGTTATTATCTCTAGAACTATAATAATTATACTTACTACTTTTATTATTATCAATATAACATGCACTATTACCCATATTATGCAGTTCTTATCGCTCGAACTATAACAATTATACTTATTACTTTTATTATTATCAATATAACATGCACTATTACCCATATTATGCAGTTATTGTCGCTAGAACTGCAATAATTATACTTATTACTTTTATTATTATCAGTATAACATGCATTATTACCCCTATTATGGAGTTGTTATCGCTAGAACTATAATAATTATACTTATTACTCCCAATATTATCAATATGTCATGCATTATTACCCATATTATACAGTTATTATCGCTAGAACTATAATAATTATACTTATTACTCCCAATGTTATCAATATAACATGCATTATAACCCATATTATGCAGTTATTATCGCTAGAACTACAATAATTATACTTATTACTCCCAATGTTATCAATATAACATGCATTATTACCCATATTATGCAGTCATTATCGCTAGAACTATAATAGTTATACTTATTACTAATATTATTATGAGTATAACATGCATTATTACCCCTATTATGCAGTTATTATCGCTAGAACTATAATAATTTTACTTATTACTCCCAATATTATCAATATAACATGCATTATTACCCATATTATACTGCTATTATCGTCAGAAATATAATAAATACACTTATTACTCCCAATAATATCAATATAACATGCATTATTACCCATATTATGCAGTTATTATCTCTAGAACTACAATAATTATACTTACTACTTTTATTATTATCAATATAACATGCACTATTACCCATATTATGCAGTTCTTATCGCTCGAACTATAACAATTATACTTATTACTTTTATTATTATCAATATAACATGCATTATTACCCATATTATGCAGTCATTATCGCTAGAACTATAATAGTTATACTTATTGCTAATATTATTATGAGTATAACAAGCATTATTACCCCTATTATGCAGTTATTATCGCTAGAACTATAATAATTATACTTTTTACTCCCAATATTATCAATATAACATGCATTATTACCCATATTATACAGTTATTATCGTCAGAACTATAATAAATATACTTATTACTCCCAATATTATCAATATAACATGCATTATTACCCATATTATGCAGTTATTATCGCTAGAACTACAATAATTATACTTATTACTTTTATTATTATCAATATAACATGCACTATTACCCATATTATGCAGTTATTATCGCTAGAACTACAATAATTATACTTATTACTCCTAATATTATCAATATGTCATGCATTATTACCCATATTATACAGTTATTATCGCTAGAACTATAATAGTTATACTTATTACTCCTAATATTATCAATATGTCATGCATTATTACCCATATTATACAGTTATTATCGCTAGAACTATAATAGTTATACTTATTTCTTATATTATTATAAGTATAACATGCATTAAGACACCTATTATGCAGTTATTATCGCTAGAACTATAATAATTATACTTATTACTCCTAATATTATCAATATGTCATGTATTATTACCCATATTATGCAGTTATTATCGCTAGAACTATAATAATTATACTTTTTACTCCCAATATTATCAATATAACATGCATTATTACCCATATTATAGTGTTATTATCGTCAGATCTATAATAAATATACTTATTACTCCCAATATTATCAATATAACATGCATTATTACCCATATTATGCAGTTATTATCGCTAGAACTACAATAATTATACTTATTACTCCCAATGTTATCAATATAACATGCATTATTACCCATATTATGCAGTCATTATCGCTAGAACTATAATAGTTATACTTATTACTAATATTATTATGAGTATAACATGCATTATTACCCCTATTATGCAGTTATTATCGCTAGAACTATAATAATTTTACTTATTACTCCCAATATTATCAATATAACATGCATTATTACCCATATTATACTGCTATTATCGTCAGAAATATAATAAATATACTTATTACTCCCAATAATATCAATATAACATGCATTATTACCCATATTATGCAGTTATTATCTCTAGAACTACAATAATTATACTTACTACTTTTATTATTATCAATATAACATGCACTATTACCCATATTATGCAGTTCTTATCGCTCGAACTATAACAATTATACTTATTACTTTTATTATTATCAATATAACATGCATTATTACCCATATTATGCAGTCATTATCGCTAGAACTATAATAGTTATACTTATTACTTTTATTATTATCAATCTAACATGCACTATTACCCATATTATGCAGTTATTATCGCTCGAACTATAATAATTATACTTATTACTCCTAATATTATCAATATGTCATGCATTATTACCCATATTATACAGTTATTATCGCTAGAACTATAATAGTTATACTTATTACTCCTAATATTATCAATATGTCATGCATTATTACCCATATTATACAGTTATTATCGCTAGAACTATAATAGTTATACTTATTTCTTATATTATTATAAGTATAACATGCATTAAGACACCTATTATGCAGTTATTATCGCTAGAACTATAATAATTATACTTATTACTCCTAATATTATCAATATGTCATGCATTATTACCCATATTATACAGTTATTATCGCTAGAACTATAATAGTTATACTTATTACTCCTAATATTATCAATATGTCATGCATTATTACCCATATTATGCTGTTATTATCGTCAGAACTATAATAAATATACTTATTACTACCAATACTATCAATATAACATGCATTATTACCCATATTAAGCAGTTATTATCGCTAGAACTACAATAATTATACTTATTACTCCTAATATTATCAATATTTCATGCATTATTACCCATATTATACAGTTATTATCGCTAGAACTATAATAGTTATACTTATTACTTATATTATTATCTGTATAACATGCATTATTACCCCTATTATGCAGTTATTATCGCTAGAACTATAATAAATATACTTATTACTCCCAATAATATCAATATAACATGCATTATTACCCATATTATTCAGTTATTATCGCTAGAACTACAATAATTATACTTATTACTTTTATTATTATCAATATAACATGCACTATTACCCACATTATGCAGTTATTATCGCTCGAACTATAACAATTATACTTATTACTTTTATTATTATCAATCTAACATGCACTATTACCCATATTATGCAGTTATTATCGCTCGAACTATAATAATTATACTTATTACTCCTAATATTATCAATATGTCATGCATTATTACCCATATTATGCAGTTAGTATCGCTAGAACTATAATAATTATACTTTTTACTCCCAATATTATCAATATAACATGCATTATTACCCATATTATAGTGTTATTATCGTCAGATCTATAAGAAATATACTTATTACTCCCAATATTATCAATATAACATGCATTATTACCCATATTATGCAGTTATTATCGCTAGAACTACAATAATTATACTTATTACTCCCAATGTTATCAATATAACATGCATTATTACCCATATTATGCAGTCATTATCGCTAGAACTATAATAGTTATACTTATTACTAATATTATTATTAGTATAACATGCATTATTACCCCTATTATGCAGTTATTATCGCAAGAACTATAATAATTTTACTTATTACTCCCAATATTATCAATATAACATGCATTATTACCCATATTATACTGCTATTATCGTCAGAAATATAATAAATATACTTATTACTCCCAATAATATCAATATAACATGCATTATTACCCATATTATGCAGTTATTATCTCTAGAACTACAATAATTATACTTACTACTTTTATTATTATCAATATAACATGCACTATTACCCATATTATGCAGTTCTTATCGCTCGAACTATAACAATTATACTTATTACTTTTATTATTATCAATATAACATGCATTATTACCCATATTATGCAGTCATTATCGCTAGAACTATAATAGTTATACTTATTACTAATATTATTATGAGTATAACATGCATTATTACCCCTATTATGCAGTTATTATCGCTAGAACTATAATAATTATACTTTTTACTCCCAATGTTATCAATATAACATGCATTATTACCCATATTATAGTGTTATTATCGTCAGATCTATAATAAATATACTTATTACTCCCAATATTATCAATATAACATGCATTATTACCCATATTATGCAGTTATTATCGCTAGAACTACAATAATTATACTTATTACTCCCAATGTTATCAATATAACATGCATTATTACCCATATTATGCAGTCATTATCGCTAGAACTATAATAGTTGTACTTATTACTAATATTATTATGAGTATAACATGCATTATTACCCCTATTATGCAGTTATTATCGCTAGAACTATAATAATTTTACTTATTACTCCCAATATTATCAATATAACATGCATTATTACCCATATTATACTGCTATTATCGTCAGAAATATAATAAATATACTTATTACTCCCAATAATATCAATATAACATGCATTATTACCCATATTATGCAGTTATTATCTCTAGAACTATAATAATTATACTTACTACTTTTATTATTATCAATATAACATGCACTATTACCCATATTATGCAGTTCTTATCGCTCGAACTATAACAATTATACTTATTACTTTTATTATTATCAATATAACATGCACTATTACCCATATTATGCAGTTATTGTCGCTAGAACTGCAATAATTATACTTATTACTTTTATTATTATCAGTATAACATGCATTATTACCCCTATTATGGAGTTGTTATCGCTAGAACTATAATAATTATACTTATTACTCCCAATATTATCAATATGTCATGCATTATTACCCATATTATACAGTTATTATCGCTAGAACTATAATAATTATACTTATTACTCCCAATGTTATCAATATAACATGCATTATAACCCATATTATGCAGTTATTATCGCTAGAACTACAATAATTATACTTATTACTCCCAATGTTATCAATATAACATGCATTATTACCCATATTATGCAGTCATTATCGCTAGAACTATAATAGTTATACTTATTACTAATATTATTATGAGTATAACATGCATTATTACCCCTATTATGCAGTTATTATCGCTAGAACTATAATAATTTTACTTATTACTCCCAATATTATCAATATAACATGCATTATTACCCATATTATACTGCTATTATCGTCAGAAATATAATAAATACACTTATTACTCCCAATAATATCAATATAACATGCATTATTACCCATATTATGCAGTTATTATCTCTAGAACTACAATAATTATACTTACTACTTTTATTATTATCAATATAACATGCACTATTACCCATATTATGCAGTTCTTATCGCTCGAACTATAACAATTATACTTATTACTTTTATTATTATCAATATAACATGCATTATTACCCATATTATGCAGTCATTATCGCTAGAACTATAATAGTTATACTTATTGCTAATATTATTATGAGTATAACAAGCATTATTACCCCTATTATGCAGTTATTATCGCTAGAACTATAATAATTATACTTTTTACTCCCAATATTATCAATATAACATGCATTATTACCCATATTATACAGTTATTATCGTCAGAACTATAATAAATATACTTATTACTCCCAATATTATCAATATAACATGCATTATTACCCATATTATGCAGTTATTATCGCTAGAACTACAATAATTATACTTATTACTTTTATTATTATCAATATAACATGCACTATTACCCATATTATGCAGTTATTATCGCTAGAACTACAATAATTATACTTATTACTCCTAATATTATCAATATGTCATGCATTATTACCCATATTATACAGTTATTATCGCTAGAACTATAATAGTTATACTTATTACTCCTAATATTATCAATATGTCATGCATTATTACCCATATTATACAGTTATTATCGCTAGAACTATAATAGTTATACTTATTTCTTATATTATTATAAGTATAACATGCATTAAGACACCTATTATGCAGTTATTATCGCTAGAACTATAATAATTATACTTATTACTCCTAATATTATCAATATGTCATGTATTATTACCCATATTATGCAGTTATTATCGCTAGAACTATAATAATTATACTTTTTACTCCCAATATTATCAATATAACATGCATTATTACCCATATTATAGTGTTATTATCGTCAGATCTATAATAAATATACTTATTACTCCCAATATTATCAATATAACATGCATTATTACCCATATTATGCAGTTATTATCGCTAGAACTACAATAATTATACTTAATACTCCCAATGTTATCAATATAACATGCATTATTACCCATATTATGCAGTCATTATCGCTAGAACTATAATAGTTATACTTATTACTAATATTATTATGAGTATAACATGCATTATTACCCCTATTATGCAGTTATTATCGCTAGAACTATAATAATTTTACTTATTACTCCCAATATTATCAATATAACATGCATTATTACCCATATTATACTGCTATTATCGTCAGAAATATAATAAATATACTTATTACTCCCAATAATATCAATATAACATGCATTATTACCCATATTATGCAGTTATTATCTCTAGAACTACAATAATTATACTTACTACTTTTATTATTATCAATATAACATGCACTATTACCCATATTATGCAGTTCTTATCGCTCGAACTATAACAATTATACTTATTACTTTTATTATTATCAATATAACATGCATTATTACCCATATTATGCAGTCATTATCGCTAGAACTATAATAGTTATACTTATTACTAATATTATTATGAGTATAACATGCATTATTACCCCTATTATGCAGTTATTATCGCTAGAACTATAATAATTATACTTTTTACTCCCAATATTATCAATATAACATGCATTATTACCCATATTATAGTGTTATTATCGTCAGAACTATAATAAATATACTTATTACTCCCAATATTATCAGTATAACATGCATTATTACCCCTATTATGCAGTTGTTATCGCTAGAACTATAATAATTATACTTATTACTCCCAATATTATCAATATGTCATGCATTATTACCCATATTATACAGTTATTATCGCTAGAACTATAATAATTATACTTATTACTCCCAATGTTATCAATATAACATGCATTATTACCCATATTATGCAGTTATTATCGCTAGAACTACAATAATTATACTTATTACTTTTATTTTTACCAATATAACATGCACTATTACACATATTATACAGTTATTATCGCTAGAACTATAATAGTTATACTTATTACTCCCAATGTTATCAATATAACATGCATTGTTACCCATATTATGCAGCTATTATTTGCTAGAACTATAATAATTATACTTATTACTCCTAATATTATCAATATGTCATGCATTATTACCCCTATTATGCAGTTATTATCGCAAGAACTATAATAATTATACTTTTTACTCCTAATATTATCAATATTTCATGCATTATTACCCATATTATACAGTTATTATCGCTAGAACTATAATAGTTATACTTATTACTTATATTATTATCTGTATAACATGCATTATTACCCCTATTATGCAGTTATTATCGCTAGAACTATAATAAATATACTTATTACTCCCAATAATATCAATATAACATGCATTATTACCCATATTATTCAGTTATTATCGCTAGAACTACAATAATTATACTTATTACTCCCAATGTTATCAATATAACATGCATTATTACCCATATTATGCAGTTATTATCTCTAGAACTACAATAATTATACTTACTACTTTTATTATTATCAATATAACATGCTCTATTACACATATTATACAGTTATTATCGCTAGAACTATAATAGTTATACTTATTACTCCCAATGTTATCAATATAACATGCATTATTACCCATATTATGCAGTTATTATCGCTAGAACTACAATAATTATACTTATTACTTTTATTATTATCAATATAACATGCACTATTACCCATATTATGCAGTTATTATCGCTAGAACTACAATAATTATACTTATTACTTTTATTATTATCAATATAACATGCACTATTACCCACATTATGCAGTTATTATTGCTCGAACTATAACAATTATACTTATTACTTTTATTATTATCAATCTAACATGCACTATTACCCATATTATGCAGTTATTATCGCTCGAACTATAATAATTATACTTATTACTCCTAATATTATCAATATGTCATGCATTATTACCCATATTATACAGTTATTATCGCTAGAACTATAATAGTTATACTTATTACTCCTAATATTATCAATATGTCATGCATTATTACCCATATTATACAGTTATTATCGCTAGAACTATAATAGTTATACTTATTACTCCCAATGTTATCAATATAACATGCATTGTTACCCATATTATGCAGCTATTATTTGCTAGAACTATAATAATTATACTTATTACTCCTAATATTATCAATATGTCATGCATTATTACCGCTATTATGCAGTTATTATCGCTAGAACTATAATAATTATACTTTTTACTCCCAATATTATCAATATAACATGCATTATTACCCATATTATAGTGTTATTATCGTCAGAACTATAATAAATATACTTACTACTCCCAATATTATCAATATAACATGCATTATTACCCATATCAAGCAGTTATTATCGCAAGAACTACAATAATTATACTTATTACTCCCCATGTTATCAATATAAAATGCATTATTACCCATATTATGCAGTTATTATCGCTAGAACTACAATAATTATACTTATTACTTTTATTATTATCAATATAACATGCACTATTACCCATATTATGCAGTTATTATCGCTAGAACTACAATAATTATACTTATTACTTTTATTATTATCAATATAACATGCACTATTACCCACATTATGCAGTTATTATCGCTCGAACTATAACAATTATACTTATTACTTTTATTATTATCAATATAACATGCACTATTACCCATATTATGCAGTTATTATCGCTAGAACTACAATAATTATACTTATTACTTTTATTATTATCAATATAACATGCACTATTACCCATATTATGCAGTTATTATCGCTCGAACTATAACAATTATACTTATTACTTTTATTATTATCAATATAACATGCACTATTACCCATATTATGCAGTTATTATCGCTCGAACTATAATAATTATACTTATTACTCCTAATATTATCAATATGTCATGCATTATTACCCATATTATACAGTTATTATCGCTAGAACTATAATAGTTATACTTATTACTCCTAATATTATCAATATGTCATGCATTATTACCCATATTATACAGTTATTATCGCTAGAACTATAATAGTTATACTTATTACTCCCAATGTTATCAATATAACATGCATTGTTACCCATATTATGCAGCTATTATTTGCTAGAACTATAATAATTATACTTATTACTCCTAATATTATCAATATGTCATGCATTATTACCCCTATTATGCAGTTATTATCGCTAGAACTATAATAATTATACTTTTTACTCCCAATATTATCAATATAACATGCATTATTACCCATATTATAGTGTTATTATCGTCAGATCTATAATAAATATACTTATTACTCCCAATATTATCAATATAACATGCATTATTACCCATATTATGCAGTTATTATCGCTAGAACTACAATAATTATACTTATTACTCCCAATGTTATCAATATAACATGCATTATTACCCATATTATGCAGTCATTATCGCTAGAACTATAATAGTTATACTTATTACTAATATTATTATGAGTATAACATGCATTATTACCCCTATTATGCAGTTATTATCGCTAGAACTATAATAATTTTACTTATTACTCCCAATATTATCAATATAACATGCATTATTACCCATATTATACTGCTATTATCGTCAGAAATATAATAAATATACTTATTACTCCCAATAATATCAATATAACATGCATTATTACCCATATTATGCAGTTATTATCTCTAGAACTACAATAATTATACTTACTACTTTTATTATTATCAATATAACATGCACTATTACCCATATTATGCAGTTCTTATCGCTCGAACTATAACAATTATACTTATTACTTTTATTATTATCAATATAACATGCATTATTACCCATATTATGCAGTCATTATCTCTAGAACTACAATAATTATACTTACTACTTTTATTATTATCAATATAACATGCATTATTACCCATATTATGCAGTCATTATCGCTAGAACTATAATAGTTATACTTATTACTAATATTATTATGAGCATAACATGCATTATTACCCCTATTATGCAGTTATTATCGCTAGAACAATAATAATTTTACTTATTACTCCCAATATTATCAATATAACATGCATTATTACCCATATTATACTGCTATTATCGTCAGAAATATAATAAATATACTTATTACTCCCAATAATATCAATATAACATGCATTATTACCCATATTATGCAGTTATTATCTTTAGAACTTCAATAATTATACTTACTACTTTTATTATTATCAATATAACATGCACTATTACCCATATTATGCAGTTATTATCGCTCGAACTATAACAATTATACTTATTACTTTTATTATTATCAATATAACATGCACTATTACCCGCATTATGCAGTTATGGTCGCTAGAACTGCAATAATTATACTTATTACTTTTATTATTATCAGTATAACATGCATTATTACCCCTATTATGCAGTTGTTATCGCTAGAACTATAATAATTATACTTATTACTCCCAATATTATCAATATGTCATGCATTATTACCCATATTATACAGTTATTATCGCTAGAACTATAATAATTATACTTATTACTCCCAATGTTATCAATATAACATGCATTATTACCCATATTATGCAGTTATTATCGCTAGAACTACAATAATTATACTTATTACTTTTATTATTATCAGTATAACATGCATTATTACCCCTATTATGCAGTTGTTATCGCTAGAACTATAATAATTATACTTATTACTCCCAATATTATCAATATGTCATGCATTATTACCCATATTATACAGTTATTATCGCTAGAACTATAATAGTTATACTTATTACTCCTAATATTATCAATATGTCATGCATTATTACCCATATTATACAGTTATTATCGCTAGAACTATAATAGTTAGACTTATTACTCCTAATATTATCAATATGTCATGCATTATTACCCATATTATACTGTTATTATCGTCAGAACTATAATAAATATACTTATTACTCCCAATATTATCAATATAACATGCATTATTACCCATATTATACTGCTATTATCGTCAGAAATATAATAAATATACTTATTACTCCCAATAATATCAATATAACATGCACTATTACCCATATTATGCAGTTATTGTCGCTAGAACTGCAATAATTATACTTATTACTTTTATTATTATCAGTATAACATGCATTATTACCCCTATTATGCAGTTGTTATCGCTAGAACTATAACAATTATACTTATTACTTTTATTATTATCAATCCAACATGCACTATTACCCATATTATGCAGTTATTATCGCTCGAACTATAATAATTATACTTATTACTCCTAATATTATCAATATGTCATGCATTATTACCCATATTATACAGTTATTATCGCTAGAACTATAATAGTTATACTTATTACTCCTAATATTATCAATATGTCATGCATTATTACCCATATTATACAGTTATTATCGCTAGAACTATAATAGTTATACTTATTTCTTATATTATTATAAGTATAACATGCATTAAGACACCTATTATGCAGTTATTATCGCTAGAACTATAATAATTATACTTATTACTCCTAATATTATCAATATGTCATGCATTATTACCCATATTATACAGTTATTATCTTTAGAACTATAATAGTTATACTTATTACTCCTAATATTGTCAATATGTCATGCATTATTACCCATATTATGCTGTTATTATCGTCAGAACTATAATAAATATACTTATTACTACCAATACTATCAATATAACATGCATTATTACCCATATTAAGCAGTTATTATCGCTAGAACTACAATAATTGTACTTATTACTCCTAATATTATCAATATTTCATGCATTATTACCCATATTATACAGTTATTATCGCTAGAACTATAATAGTTATACTTATTACTTATATTATTATCTGTATAACATGCATTATTACCCCTATTATGCAGTTATTATCGCTAGAACTATAATAAATATACTTATTACTCGCAATAATATCAATATAACATGCATTATTACCCATATTATTCAGTTATTATCGCTAGAACTACAATAATTATACTTATTACTTTTATTATTATCAATATAACATGCACTATTACCCACATTATGCAGTTATTATCGCTCGAACTATAACAATTATACTTATTACTTTTATTATTATCAATCTAACATGCACTATTACCCATATTATGCAGTTATTATCGCTCGAACTATAATAATTATACTTATTACTCCTAATATTATCAATATGTCATGCATTATTACCCATATTATGCAGTTAGTATCGCTAGAACTATAATAATTATACTTTTTACTCCCAATATTATCAATATAACATGCATTATTACCCATATTATAGTGTTATTATCGTCAGATCTATAAGAAATATACTTATTACTCCCAATATTATCAATATAACATGCATTATTACCCATATTATGCAGTTATTATCGCTAGAACTACAATAATTATACTTATTACTCCCAATGTTATCAATATAACATGCATTATTACCCATATTATGCAGTCATTATCGCTAGAACTATAATAGTTATACTTATTACTAATATTATTATTAGTATAACATGCATTATTACCCCTATTATGCAGTTATTATCGCTAGAACTATAATAATTTTACTTATTACTCCCAATATTATCAATATAACATGCATTATTACCCATATTATGCAGTTATTATCGCTAGAACTACAATAATTATACTTATTACTCCCAATGTTATCAATATAACATGCATTATTACCCATATTATGCAGTCATTATCGCTAGAACTATAATAGTTATACTTATTACTAATATTATTATGAGTATAACATGCATTATTACCCCTATTATGCAGTTATTATCGCTAGAACTATAATAATTTTACTTATTACTCCCAATATTATCAATATAACATGCATTATTACCCATATTATACTGCTATTATCGTCAGAAATATAATAAATATACTTATTACTCCCAATAATATCAATATAACATGCATTATTACCCATATTATGCAGTTATTATCTCTAGAACTATAATAATTATACTTACTACTTTTATTATTATCAATATAACATGCACTATTACCCATATTATGCAGTTCTTATCGCTCGAACTATAACAATTATACTTATTACTTTTATTATTATCAATATAACATGCACTATTACCCATATTATGCAGTTATTGTCGCTAGAACTGCAATAATTATACTTATTACTTTTATTATTATCAGTATAACATGCATTATTACCCCTATTATGGAGTTGTTATCGCTAGAACTATAATAATTATACTTATTACTCCCAATATTATCAATATGTCATGCATTATTACCCATATTATACAGTTATTATCGCTAGAACTATAATAATTATACTTATTACTCCCAATGTTATCAATATAACATGCATTATAACCCATATTATGCAGTTATTATCGCTAGAACTACAATAATTATACTTATTACTCCCAATGTTATCAATATAACATGCATTATTACCCATATTATGCAGTCATTCTCGCTAGAACTATAATAGTTATACTTATTACTAATATTATTATGAGTATAACATGCATTATTACCCCTATTATGCAGTTATTATCGCTAGAACTATAATAATTTTACTTATTACTCCCAATATTATCAATATAACATGCATTATTACCCATATTATACTGCTATTATCGTCAGAAATATAATAAATACACTTATTACTCCCAATAATATCAATATAACATGCATTATTACCCATATTATGCAGTTATTATCTCTAGAACTACAATAATTATACTTACTACTTTTATTATTATCAATATAACATGCACTATTACCCATATTATGCAGTTCTTATCGCTCGAACTATAACAATTATACTTATTACTTTTATTATTATCAATATAACATGCATTATTACCCATATTATGCAGTCATTATCGCTAGAACTATAATAGTTATACTTATTACTAATATTATTATGAGTATAACATGCATTATTACCCCTATTATGCAGTTATTATCGCTAGAACTATAATAATTATACTTTTTACTCCCAATATTATCAATATAACATGCATTATTACCCATATTATACAGTTATTATCGTCAGAACTATAATAAATATACTTATTACTCCCAATATTATCAATATAACATGCATTATTACCCATATTATGCAGTTATTATCGCTAGAACTACAATAATTATACTTATTACTTTTATTATTATCAATATAACATGCACTATTACCCATATTATGCAGTTATTATCGCTAGAACTACAATAATTATACTTATTACTCCTAATATTATCAATATGTCATGCATTATTACCCATATTATACAGTTATTATCGCTAGAACTATAATAATTATACTTATTACTCCCAATGTTATCAATATAACATGCATTATAACCCATATTATGCAGTTATTATCGCTAGAACTACAATAATTATACTTATTACTTTTATTATTACCAATATAACATGCACTATTACACATATTATACAGTTATTATCGTTAGAACTATAATAGTTATACTTATTACTCCTAATATTATCAATATGTCATGCATTATTACCCCTATTATGCAGTTATTATCGCTAGAACTATAATAATTATACTTTTTACTCCCAATATTATCAATATAACATGCATTATTACCCATATTATAGTGTTATTATCGTCAGAACTATAATAAATATACTTATTACACCCAATATTATCAGTATAACATGCATTATTACCCCTATTATGCAGTTATTATCGCTAGAACTACAATAATTATACTTATTACTCCCAATGTTATCAATATAACATGCATTATTACCCATATTATGCAGTCATTATCGCTAGAACTATAATAGTTATACTTATTACTAATATTATTATGAGTATAACATGCATTATTACCCCTATTATGCAGTTATTATCGCTAGAACTATAATAATTTTACTTATTACTCCCAATATTATCAATATAACATGCATTATTACCCATATTATACTGCTATTATCGTCAGAAATATAATAAATACACTTATTACTCCCAATAATATCAATATAACATGCATTATTACCCATATTATGCAGTTATTATCTCTAGAACTACAATAATTATACTTACTACTTTTATTATTATCAATATAACATGCACTATTACCCATATTATGCAGTTCTTATCGCTCGAACTATAACAATTATACTTATTACTTTTATTATTATCAATATAACATGCATTATTACCCATATTATGCAGTCATTATCGCTAGAACTATAATAGTTATACTTATTGCTAATATTATTATGAGTATAACAAGCATTATTACCCCTATTATGCAGTTATTATCGCTAGAACTATAATAATTATACTTTTTACTCCCAATATTATCAATATAACATGCATTATTACCCATATTATACAGTTATTATCGTCAGAACTATAATAAATATACTTATTACTCCCAATATTATCAATATAACATGCATTATTACCCATATTATGCAGTTATTATCGCTAGAACTACAATAATTATACTTATTACTTTTATTATTATCAGTATAACATGCATTATTACCCCTATTATGCAGTTGTTATCGCTAGAACTATAATAATTATACTTATTACTCCCAATATTATCAATATGTCATGCATTATTACCCATATTATACAGTTATTATCGCTAGAACTATAATAGTTATACTTATTACTCCTAATATTATCAATATGTCATGCATTATTACCCATATTATACAGTTATTATCGCTAGAACTATAATAGTTAGACTTATTACTCCTAATATTATCAATATGTCATGCATTATTACCCATATTATACTGTTATTATCGTCAGAACTATAATAAATATACTTATTACTCCCAATATTATCAATATAACATGCATTATTACCCATATTATACTGCTATTATCGTCAGAAATATAATAAATATACTTATTACTCCCAATAATATCAATATAACATGCACTATTACCCATATTATGCAGTTATTGTCGCTAGAACTGCAATAATTATACTTATTACTTTTATTATTATCAGTATAACATGCATTATTACCCCTATTATGCAGTTGTTATCGCTAGAACTATAATAATTATACTTATTACTCCCAATATTATCAATATGTCATGCATTATTACCCATATTATACAGTTATTATCGCTAGAACTATAATAATTATACTTATTACTCCCAATGTTATCAATATAACATGCATTATTACCCATATTATGCAGTTATTATCGCTAGAACTACAATAATTATACTTATTACTTTTATTATTACCAATATAACATGCACTATTACACATATTATACAGTTATTATCGCTAGAACGATAATAGTTATACTTATTACTTTTATTATTATCAATATAACATGCATTATTACCCATATTATGCAGTCATTATCGCTAGAACTATAATAGTTATACTTACTACTAATATTATTATGAGTATAACATGCATTATTACCCCTATTATGCAGTTATTATCGCTAGAACTATAATAATTATACTTTTTACTCCCAATATTATCAATATAACATGCATTATTACCCATATTATACAGTTATTATCGTCAGAACTATAATAAATATACTTATTACTCCCAATATTATCAATATAACATGCATTATTACCCATATTATGCAGTTATTATCGCTAGAACTACAATAATTATACTTATTACTTTTATTATTATCAATATAACATGCACTATTACCCATATTATGCAGTTATTATCGCTAGAACTACAATAATTATACTTATTACTTTTATTATTATCAATATAACATGCACTATTACCCACATTATGCAGTTATTATCGCTCGAACTATAACAATTATACTTATTACTTTTATTATTATCAATCCAACATGCACTATTACCCATATTATGCAGTTATTATCGCTCGAACTATAATAATTATACTTATTACTCCTAATATTATCAATATGTCATGCATTATTACCCATATTATACAGTTATTATCGCTAGAACTATAATAGTTATACTTATTACTCCTAATATTATCAATATGTCATGCATTATTACCCATATTATACAGTTATTATCGCTAGAACTATAATAGTTATACTTATTTCTTATATTATTATAAGTATAACATGCATTAAGACACCTATTATGCAGTTATTATCGCTAGAACTATAATAATTATACTTATTACTCCTAATATTATCAATATGTCATGCATTATTACCCATATTATACAGTTATTATCGCTAGAACTATAATAGTTATACTTATTACTCCTAATATTGTCAATATGTCATGCATTATTACCCATATTATGCTGTTATTATCGTCAGAACTATAATAAATATACTTATTACTACCAATACTATCAATATAACATGCATTATTACCCATATTAAGCAGTTATTATCGCTAGAACTACAATAATTGTACTTATTACTCCTAATATTATCAATATTTCATGCATTATTACCCATATTATACAGTTATTATCGCTAGAACTATAATAGTTATACTTATTACTTATATTATTATCTGTATAACATGCATTATTACCCCTATTATGCAGTTATTATCGCTAGAACTATAATAAATATACTTATTACTCGCAATAATATCAATATAACATGCATTATTACCCATATTATTCAGTTATTATCGCTAGAACTACAATAATTATACTTATTACTTTTATTATTATCAATATAACATGCACTATTACCCACATTATGCAGTTATTATCGCTCGAACTATAACAATTATACTTATTACTTTTATTATTATCAATCTAACATGCACTATTACCCATATTATGCAGTTATTATCGCTCGAACTATAATAATTATACTTATTACTCCTAATATTATCAATATGTCATGCATTATTACCCATATTATGCAGTTAGTATCGCTAGAACTATAATAATTATACTTTTTACTCCCAATATTATCAATATAACATGCATTATTACCCATATTATAGTGTTATTATCGTCAGATCTATAAGAAATATACTTATTACTCCCAATATTATCAATATAACATGCATTATTACCCATATTATGCAGTTATTATCGCTAGAACTACAATAATTATACTTATTACTCCCAATGTTATCAATATAACATGCATTATTACCCATATTATGCAGTCATTATCGCTAGAACTATAATAGTTATACTTATTACTAATATTATTATTAGTATAACATGCATTATTACCCCTATTATGCAGTTATTATCGCTAGAACTATAATAATTTTACTTATTACTCCCAATATTATCAATATAACATGCATTATTACCCATATTATGCAGTTATTATCGCTAGAACTACAATAATTATACTTATTACTCCCAATGTTATCAATATAACATGCATTATTACCCATATTATGCAGTCATTATCGCTAGAACTATAATAGTTATACTTATTACTAATATTATTATGAGTATAACATGCATTATTACCCCTATTATGCAGTTATTATCGCTAGAACTATAATAATTTTACTTATTACTCCCAATATTATCAATATAACATGCATTATTACCCATATTATACTGCTATTATCGTCAGAAATATAATAAATATACTTATTACTCCCAATAATATCAATATAACATGCATTATTACCCATATTATGCAGTTATTATCTCTAGAACTATAATAATTATACTTACTACTTTTATTATTATCAATATAACATGCACTATTACCCATATTATGCAGTTCTTATCGCTCGAACTATAACAATTATACTTATTACTTTTATTATTATCAATATAACATGCACTATTACCCATATTATGCAGTTATTGTCGCTAGAACTGCAATAATTATACTTATTACTTTTATTATTATCAGTATAACATGCATTATTACCCCTATTATGGAGTTGTTATCGCTAGAACTATAATAATTATACTTATTACTCCCAATATTATCAATATGTCATGCATTATTACCCATATTATACAGTTATTATCGCTAGAACTATAATAATTATACTTATTACTCCCAATGTTATCAATATAACATGCATTATAACCCATATTATGCAGTTATTATCGCTAGAACTACAATAATTATACTTATTACTCCCAATGTTATCAATATAACATGCATTATTACCCATATTATGCAGTCATTCTCGCTAGAACTATAATAGTTATACTTATTACTAATATTATTATGAGTATAACATGCATTATTACCCCTATTATGCAGTTATTATCGCTAGAACTATAATAATTTTACTTATTACTCCCAATATTATCAATATAACATGCATTATTACCCATATTATACTGCTATTATCGTCAGAAATATAATAAATACACTTATTACTCCCAATAATATCAATATAACATGCATTATTACCCATATTATGCAGTTATTATCTCTAGAACTACAATAATTATACTTACTACTTTTATTATTATCAATATAACATGCACTATTACCCATATTATGCAGTTCTTATCGCTCGAACTATAACAATTATACTTATTACTTTTATTATTATCAATATAACATGCATTATTACCCATATTATGCAGTCATTATCGCTAGAACTATAATAGTTATACTTATTACTAATATTATTATGAGTATAACATGCATTATTACCCCTATTATGCAGTTATTATCGCTAGAACTATAATAATTATACTTTTTACTCCCAATATTATCAATATAACATGCATTATTACCCATATTATACAGTTATTATCGTCAGAACTATAATAAATATACTTATTACTCCCAATATTATCAATATAACATGCATTATTACCCATATTATGCAGTTATTATCGCTAGAACTACAATAATTATACTTATTACTTTTATTATTATCAATATAACATGCACTATTACCCATATTATGCAGTTATTATCGCTAGAACTACAATAATTATACTTATTACTCCTAATATTATCAATATGTCATGCATTATTACCCATATTATACAGTTATTATCGCTAGAACTATAATAATTATACTTATTACTCCCAATGTTATCAATATAACATGCATTATAACCCATATTATGCAGTTATTATCGCTAGAACTACAATAATTATACTTATTACTTTTATTATTACCAATATAACATGCACTATTACACATATTATACAGTTATTATCGTTAGAACTATAATAGTTATACTTATTACTCCTAATATTATCAATATGTCATGCATTATTACCCCTATTATGCAGTTATTATCGCTAGAACTATAATAATTATACTTTTTACTCCCAATATTATCAATATAACATGCATTATTACCCATATTATAGTGTTATTATCGTCAGAACTATAATAAATATACTTATTACACCCAATATTATCAGTATAACATGCATTATTACCCCTATTATGCAGTTATTATCGCTAGAACTACAATAATTATACTTATTACTCCCAATGTTATCAATATAACATGCATTATTACCCATATTATGCAGTCATTATCGCTAGAACTATAATAGTTATACTTATTACTAATATTATTATGAGTATAACATGCATTATTACCCCTATTATGCAGTTATTATCGCTAGAACTATAATAATTTTACTTATTACTCCCAATATTATCAATATAACATGCATTATTACCCATATTATACTGCTATTATCGTCAGAAATATAATAAATACACTTATTACTCCCAATAATATCAATATAACATGCATTATTACCCATATTATGCAGTTATTATCTCTAGAACTACAATAATTATACTTACTACTTTTATTATTATCAATATAACATGCACTATTACCCATATTATGCAGTTCTTATCGCTCGAACTATAACAATTATACTTATTACTTTTATTATTATCAATATAACATGCATTATTACCCATATTATGCAGTCATTATCGCTAGAACTATAATAGTTATACTTATTGCTAATATTATTATGAGTATAACAAGCATTATTACCCCTATTATGCAGTTATTATCGCTAGAACTATAATAATTATACTTTTTACTCCCAATATTATCAATATAACATGCATTATTACCCATATTATACAGTTATTATCGTCAGAACTATAATAAATATACTTATTACTCCCAATATTATCAATATAACATGCATTATTACCCATATTATGCAGTTATTATCGCTAGAACTACAATAATTATACTTATTACTTTTATTATTATCAATATAACATGCACTATTACCCATATTATGCAGTTATTATCGCTAGAACTACAATAATTATACTTATTACTCCTAATATTATCAATATGTCATGCATTATTACCCATATTATACAGTTATTATCGCTAGAACTATAATAGTTATACTTATTACTCCTAATATTATCAATATGTCATGCATTATTACCCATATTATACAGTTATTATCGCTAGAACTATAATAGTTATACTTATTTCTTATATTATTATAAGTATAACATGCATTAAGACACCTATTATGCAGTTATTATCGCTAGAACTATAATAATTATACTTATTACTCCTAATATTATCAATATGTCATGTATTATTACCCATATTATGCAGTTATTATCGCTAGAACTATAATAATTATACTTTTTACTCCCAATATTATCAATATAACATGCATTATTACCCATATTATAGTGTTATTATCGTCAGATCTATAATAAATATACTTATTACTCCCAATATTATCAATATAACATGCATTATTACCCATATTATGCAGTTATTATCGCTAGAACTACAATAATTATACTTATTACTCCCAATGTTATCAATATAACATGCATTATTACCCATATTATGCAGTCATTATCGCTAGAACTATAATAGTTATACTTATTACTAATATTATTATGAGTATAACATGCATTATTACCCCTATTATGCAGTTATTATCGCTAGAACTATAATAATTTTACTTATTACTCCCAATATTATCAATATAACATGCATTATTACCCATATTATACTGCTATTATCGTCAGAAATATAATAAATATACTTATTACTCCCAATAATATCAATATAACATGCATTATTACCCATATTATGCAGTTATTATCTCTAGAACTACAATAATTATACTTACTACTTTTATTATTATCAATATAACATGCACTATTACCCATATTATGCAGTTCTTATCGCTCGAACTATAACAATTATACTTATTACTTTTATTATTATCAATATAACATGCATTATTACCCATATTATGCAGTCATTATCGCTAGAACTATAATAGTTATACTTATTACTAATATTATTATGAGTATAACATGCATTATTACCCCTATTATGCAGTTATTATCGCTAGAACTATAATAATTATACTTTTTACTCCCAATATTATCAATATAACATGCATTATTAACAATATTATAGTGTTATTATCGTCAGAACTATAATAAATATACTTATTACTCCCAATATTATCAGTATAACATGCATTATTACCCCTATTATGCAGTTGTTATCGCTAGAACTATAATAATTATACTTATTACTCCCAATATTATCAATATGTCATGCATTATTACCCATATTATACAGTTATTATCGCTAGAACTATAATAATTATACATATTACTCCCAATGTTATCAATATAACATGCATTATTACCCATATTATGCAGTTATTATCGCTAGAACTACAATAATTATACTTATTACTTTTATTTTTACCAATATAACATGCACTATTACACATATTATACAGTTATTATCGCTAGAACTATAATAGTTATACTTATTACTCCCAATGTTATCAATATAACATGCATTGTTACCCATATTATGCAGCTATTATTTGCTAGAACTATAATAATTATACTTATTACTCCTAATATTATCAATATGTCATGCATTATTACCCATATTATACAGTTATTATCGCTAGAACTATAATAGTTATACTTATTACTCCTAATATTATCAATATGTCATGCATTATTACCCATATTATACAGTTATTATCGCTAGAACTATAATAGTTATACTTATTTCTTATATTATTATAAGTATAACATGCATTAAGACACCTATTATGCAGTTATTATCGCTAGAACTATAATAATTATACTTATTACTCCTAATATTATCAATATGTCATGCATTATTACCCATATTATACAGTTATTATCGCTAGAACTATAATAGTTATACTTATTACTCCTAATATTATCAATATGTCATGCATTATTACCCATATTATGCTGTTATTATCGTCAGAACTATAATAAATATACTTATTACTACCAATACTATCAATATAACATGCATTATTACCCATATTAAGCAGTTATTATCGCTAGAACTACAATAATTATACTTATTACTCCTAATATTATCAATATTTCATGCATTATTACCCATATTATACAGTTATTATCGCTAGAACTATAATAGTTATACTTATTACTTATATTATTATCTGTATAACATGCATTATTACCCCTATTATGCAGTTATTATCGCTAGAACTATAATAAATATACTTATTACTCCCAATAATATCAATATAACATGCATTATTACCCATATTATTCAGTTATTATCGCTAGAACTACAATAATTATACTTATTACTTTTATTATTATCAATATAACATGCACTATTACCCACATTATGCAGTTATTATCGCTCGAACTATAACAATTATACTTATTACTTTTATTATTATCAATCTAACATGCACTATTACCCATATTATGCAGTTATTATCGCTCGAACTATAATAATTATACTTATTACTCCTAATATTATCAATATGTCATGCATTATTACCCATATTATGCAGTTAGTATCGCTAGAACTATAATAATTATACTTTTTACTCCCAATATTATCAATATAACATGCATTATTACCCATATTATAGTGTTATTATCGTCAGATCTATAAGAAATATACTTATTACTCCCAATATTATCAATATAACATGCATTATTACCCATATTATGCAGTTATTATCGCTAGAACTACAATAATTATACTTATTACTCCCAATGTTATCAATATAACATGCATTATTACCCATATTATGCAGTCATTATCGCTAGAACTATAATAGTTATACTTATTACTAATATTATTATTAGTATAACATGCATTATTACCCCTATTATGCAGTTATTATCGCTAGAACTATAATAATTTTACTTATTACTCCCAATATTATCAATATAACATGCATTATTACCCATATTATGCAGTTATTATCGCTAGAACTACAATAATTATACTTATTACTCCCAATGTTATCAATATAACATGCATTATTACCCATATTATGCAGTCATTATCGCTAGAACTATAATAGTTATACTTATTACTAATATTATTATGAGTATAACATGCATTATTACCCCTATTATGCAGTTATTATCGCTAGAACTATAATAATTTTACTTATTACTCCCAATATTATCAATATAACATGCATTATTACCCATATTATACTGCTATTATCGTCAGAAATATAATAAATATACTTATTACTCCCAATAATATCAATATAACATGCATTATTACCCATATTATGCAGTTATTATCTCTAGAACTATAATAATTATACTTACTACTTTTATTATTATCAATATAACATGCACTATTACCCATATTATGCAGTTCTTATCGCTCGAACTATAACAATTATACTTATTACTTTTATTATTATCAATATAACATGCACTATTACCCATATTATGCAGTTATTGTCGCTAGAACTGCAATAATTATACTTATTACTTTTATTATTATCAGTATAACATGCATTATTACCCCTATTATGGAGTTGTTATCGCTAGAACTATAATAATTATACTTATTACTCCCAATATTATCAATATGTCATGCATTATTACCCATATTATACAGTTATTATCGCTAGAACTATAATAATTATACTTATTACTCCCAATGTTATCAATATAACATGCATTATAACCCATATTATGCAGTTATTATCGCTAGAACTACAATAATTATACTTATTACTCCCAATGTTATCAATATAACATGCATTATTACCCATATTATGCAGTCATTCTCGCTAGAACTATAATAGTTATACTTATTACTAATATTATTATGAGTATAACATGCATTATTACCCCTATTATGCAGTTATTATCGCTAGAACTATAATAATTTTACTTATTACTCCCAATATTATCAATATAACATGCATTATTACCCATATTATACTGCTATTATCGTCAGAAATATAATAAATACACTTATTACTCCCAATAATATCAATATAACATGCATTATTACCCATATTATGCAGTTATTATCTCTAGAACTACAATAATTATACTTACTACTTTTATTATTATCAATATAACATGCACTATTACCCATATTATGCAGTTCTTATCGCTCGAACTATAACAATTATACTTATTACTTTTATTATTATCAATATAACATGCATTATTACCCATATTATGCAGTCATTATCGCTAGAACTATAATAGTTATACTTATTACTAATATTATTATGAGTATAACATGCATTATTACCCCTATTATGCAGTTATTATCGCTAGAACTATAATAATTATACTTTTTACTCCCAATATTATCAATATAACATGCATTATTACCCATATTATACAGTTATTATCGTCAGAACTATAATAAATATACTTATTACTCCCAATATTATCAATATAACATGCATTATTACCCATATTATGCAGTTATTATCGCTAGAACTACAATAATTATACTTATTACTTTTATTATTATCAATATAACATGCACTATTACCCATATTATGCAGTTATTATCGCTAGAACTACAATAATTATACTTATTACTCCTAATATTATCAATATGTCATGCATTATTACCCATATTATACAGTTATTATCGCTAGAACTATAATAATTATACTTATTACTCCCAATGTTATCAATATAACATGCATTATAACCCATATTATGCAGTTATTATCGCTAGAACTACAATAATTATACTTATTACTTTTATTATTACCAATATAACATGCACTATTACACATATTATACAGTTATTATCGTTAGAACTATAATAGTTATACTTATTACTCCTAATATTATCAATATGTCATGCATTATTACCCCTATTATGCAGTTATTATCGCTAGAACTATAATAATTATACTTTTTACTCCCAATATTATCAATATAACATGCATTATTACCCATATTATAGTGTTATTATCGTCAGAACTATAATAAATATACTTATTACACCCAATATTATCAGTATAACATGCATTATTACCCCTATTATGCAGTTATTATCGCTAGAACTACAATAATTATACTTATTACTCCCAATGTTATCAATATAACATGCATTATTACCCATATTATGCAGTCATTATCGCTAGAACTATAATAGTTATACTTATTACTAATATTATTATGAGTATAACATGCATTATTACCCCTATTATGCAGTTATTATCGCTAGAACTATAATAATTTTACTTATTACTCCCAATATTATCAATATAACATGCATTATTACCCATATTATACTGCTATTATCGTCAGAAATATAATAAATACACTTATTACTCCCAATAATATCAATATAACATGCATTATTACCCATATTATGCAGTTATTATCTCTAGAACTACAATAATTATACTTACCACTTTTATTATTATCAATATAACATGCACTATTACCCATATTATGCAGTTATTATCGCTAGAACTACAATAATTATACTTATTACTCCTAATATTATCAATATGTCATGCATTATTACCCATATTATACAGTTATTATCGCTAGAACTATAATAGTTATACTTATTACTCCTAATATTATCAATATGTCATGCATTATTACCCATATTATACAGTTATTATCGCTAGAACTATAATAGTTATACTTATTGCTAATATTATTATGAGTATAACAAGGATTATTACCCCTATTATGCAGTTATTATCGCTAGAACTATAATAATTATACTTTTTACTCCCAATATTATCAATATAACATGCATTATTACCCATATTATACAGTTATTATCGTCAGAACTATAATAAATATACTTATTACTCCCAATATTATCAATATAACATGCATTATTACCCATATTATGCAGTTATTATCGCTAGAACTACAATAATTATACTTATTACTCCCAATGTTATCAATATAACATGCATTATTACCCATATTATGCAGTCATTATCGCTAGAACTATAATAGTTATACTTATTACTAATATTATTATGAGTATAACATGCATTATTACCCCTATTATGCAGTTATTATCGCTAGAACTATAATAATTTTACTTATTACTCCCAATATTATCAATATAACATGCATTATTACCCATATTATACTGCTATTATCGTCAGAAATATAATAAATATACTTATTACTCCCAATAATATCAATATAACATGCATTATTACCCATATTATGCAGTTATTATCTCTAGAACTACAATAATTATACTTACTACTTTTATTATTATCAATATAACATGCACTATTACCCATATTATGCAGTTCTTATCGCTCGAACTATAACAATTATACTTATTACTTTTATTATTATCAATATAACATGCACTATTACCCATATTATGCAGTTATTGTCGCTAGAACTGCAATAATTATACTTATTACTTTTATTATTATCAGTATAGCATGCATTATTACCCCTATTATGCAGTTGTTATCGCTAGAACTACAATAATTATACTTATTACTCCCAATGTTATCAATATAACATGCATTATTACCCATATTATGCAGTTATTATCGCTAGAACTACAATAATTATACTTATTACTCCCAATGTTATCAATATAACATGCACTATTACCCATATTATGCAGTTATTATCGCTCGAACTATAATAATTATACTTATTACTCCTAATATTATCAATATGTCATGCATTATTACCCATATTATGCAGTTAGTATCGCTAGAACTATAATAATTATACTTTTTACTCCCAATATTATCAATATAACATGCATTATTACCCATATTATAGTGTTATTATCGTCAGATCTATAAGAAATATACTTATTACTCCCAATATTATCAATATAACATGCATTATTACCCATATTATGCAGTTATTATCGCTAGAACTACAATAATTATACTTATTACTCCCAATGTTATCAATATAACATGCATTATTACCCATATTATGCAGTCATTATCGCTAGAACTATAATAGTTATACTTATTACTAATATTATTATTAGTATAACATGCATTATTACCCCTATTATGCAGTTATTATCGCTAGAACTATAATAATTTTACTTATTACTCCCAATATTATCAATATAACATGCATTATTACCCATATTATACTGCTATTATCGTCAGAAATATAATAAATATACTTATTACTCCCAATAATATCAATATAACATGCATTATTACCCATATTATGCAGTTATTATCTCTAGAACTACAATAATTATACTTACTACTTTTATTATTATCAATATAACATGCACTATTACCCATATTATGCAGTTCTTATCGCTCGAACTATAACAATTATACTTATTACTTTTATTATTATCAATATAACATGCATTATTACCCATATTATGCAGTCATTATCGCTAGAACTATAATAGTTATACTTATTACTAATATTATTATGAGTATAACATGCATTATTACCCCTATTATGCAGTTATTATCGCTAGAACTATAATAATTATACTTTTTACTCCCAATGTTATCAATATAACATGCATTATTACCCATATTATAGTGTTATTATCGTCAGATCTATAATAAATATACTTATTACTCCCAATATTATCAATATAACATGCATTATTACCCATATTATGCAGTTATTATCGCTCGAACTACAATAATTATACTTATTACTCCCAATGTTATCAATATAACATGCATTATTACCCATATTATGCAGTCATTATCGCTAGAACTATAATAGTTATACTTATTACTAATATTATTATGAGTATAACACGCATTATTACCCCTATTATGCAGTTATTATCGCTAGAACTATAATAATTTTACTTATTACTCCCAATATTATCAATATAACATGCATTATTACCCATATTATACTGCTATTATCGTCAGAAATATAATAAATATACTTATTACTCCCAATAATATCAATATAACATGCATTATTACCCATATTATGCAGTTATTATCTCTAGAACTATAATAATTATACTTACTACTTTTATTATTATCAATATAACATGCACTATTACCCATATTATGCAGTTCTTATCGCTCGAACTATAACAATTATACTTATTACTTTTATTATTATCAATATAACATGCACTATTACCCATATTATGCAGTTATTGTCGCTAGAACTGCAATAATTATACTTATTACTTTTATTATTATCAGTATAACATGCATTATTACCCCTATTATGGAGTTGTTATCGCTAGAACTATAATAATTATACTTATTACTCCCAATATTATCAATATGTCATGCATTATTACCCATATTATACAGTTATTATCGCTAGAACTATAATAATTATACTTATTACTCCCAATGTTATCAATATAACATGCATTATAACCCATATTATGCAGTTATTATCGCTAGAACTACAATAATTATACTTATTACTCCCAATGTTATCAATATAACATGCATTATTACCCATATTATGCAGTCATTATCGCTAGAACTATAATAGTTATACTTATTACTAATATTATTATGAGTATAACATGCATTATTACCCCTATTATGCAGTTATTATCGCTAGAACTATAATAATTTTACTTATTACTCCCAATATTATCAATATAACATGCATTATTACCCATATTATACTGCTATTATCGTCAGAAATATAATAAATACACTTATTACTCCCAATAATATCAATATAACATGCATTATTACCCATATTATGCAGTTATTATCTCTAGAACTACAATAATTATACTTACTACTTTTATTATTATCAATATAACATGCACTATTACCCATATTATGCAGTTCTTATCGCTCGAACTATAACAATTATACTTATTACTTTTATTATTATCAATATAACATGCATTATTACCCATATTATGCAGTCATTATCGCTAGAACTATAATAGTTATACTTATTACTAATATTATTATGAGTATAACATGCATTATTACCCCTATTATGCAGTTATTATCGCTAGAACTATAATAATTATACTTTTTACTCCCAATATTATCAATATAACATGCATTATTACCCATATTATACAGTTATTATCGTCAGAACTATAATAAATATACTTATTACTCCCAATATTATCAATATAACATGCATTATTACCCATATTATGCAGTTATTATCGCTAGAACTACAATAATTATACTTATTACTTTTATTATTATCAATATAACATGCACTATTACCCATATTATGCAGTTATTATCGCTAGAACTACAATAATTATACTTATTACTCCTAATATTATCAATATGTCATGCATTATTACCCATATTATACAGTTATTATCGCTAGAACTATAATAATTATACTTATTACTCCCAATGTTATCAATATAACATGCATTATAACCCATATTATGCAGTTATTATCGCTAGAACTACAATAATTATACTTATTACTTTTATTATTACCAATATAACATGCACTATTACACATATTATACAGTTATTATCGTTAGAACTATAATAGTTATACTTATTACTCCTAATATTATCAATATGTCATGCATTATTACCCCTATTATGCAGTTATTATCGCTAGAACTATAATAATTATACTTTTTACTCCCAATATTATCAATATAACATGCATTATTACCCATATTATAGTGTTATTATCGTCAGAACTATAATAAATATACTTATTACACCCAATATTATCAGTATAACATGCATTATTACCCCTATTATGCAGTTATTATCGCTAGAACTACAATAATTATACTTATTACTCCCAATGTTATCAATATAACATGCATTATTACCCATATTATGCAGTCATTATCGCTAGAACTATAATAGTTATACTTATTACTAATATTATTATGAGTATAACATGCATTATTACCCCTATTATGCAGTTATTATCGCTAGAACTATAATAATTTTACTTATTACTCCCAATATTATCAATATAACATGCATTATTACCCATATTATACTGCTATTATCGTCAGAAATATAATAAATACACTTATTACTCCCAATAATATCAATATAACATGCATTATTACCCATATTATGCAGTTATTATCTCTAGAACTACAATAATTATACTTACTACTTTTATTATTATCAATATAACATGCACTATTACCCATATTATGCAGTTCTTATCGCTCGAACTATAACAATTATACTTATTACTTTTATTATTATCAATATAACATGCATTATTACCCATATTATGCAGTCATTATCGCTAGAACTATAATAGTTGTACTTATTGCTAATATTATTATGAGTATAACATGCATTATTACCCCTATTATGCAGTTATTATCGCTAGAACTATAATAATTATACTTTTTACTCCCAATATTATCAATATAACATGCATTATTACCCATATTATACAGTTATTATCGTCAGAACTATAATAAATATACTTATTACTCCCAATATTATCAATATAACATGCATTATTACCCATATTATGCAGTTATTATCGCTAGAACTACAATAATTATACTTATTACTTTTATTATTATCAATATAACATGCACTATTACCCATATTATGCAGTTATTATCGCTAGAACTACAATAATTATACTTATTACTCCTAATATTATCAATATGTCATGCATTATTACCCATATTATACAGTTATTATCGCTAGAACTATAATAGTTATACTTATTACTCCTAATATTATCAATATGTCATGCATTATTACCCATATTATACAGTTATTATCGCTAGAACTATAATAGTTATACTTATTTCTTATATTATTATAAGTATAACATGCATTAAGACACCTATTATGCAGTTATTATCGCTAGAACTATAATAATTATACTTATTACTCCTAATATTATCAATATGTCATGTATTATTACCCATATTATGCAGTTATTATCGCTAGAACTATAATAATTATACTTTTTACTCCCAATATTATCAATATAACATGCATTATTACCCATATTATAGTGTTATTATCGTCAGATCTATAATAAATATACTTATTACTCCCAATATTATCAATATAACATGCATTATTACCCATATTATGCAGTTATTATCGCTAGAACTACAATAATTATACTTATTACTCCCAATGTTATCAATATAACATGCATTATTACCCATATTATGCAGTCATTATCGCTAGAACTATAATAGTTATACTTATTACTAATATTATTATGAGTATAACATGCATTATTACCCCTATTATGCAGTTATTATCGCTAGAACTATAATAATTTTACTTATTACTCCCAATATTATCAATATAACATGCATTATTACCCATATTATACTGCTATTATCGTCAGAAATATAATAAATATACTTATTACACCCAATAATATCAATATAACATGCATTATTACCCATATTATGCAGTTATTATCTCTAGAACTACAATAATTATACTTACTACTTTTATTATTATCAATATAACATGCACTATTACCCATATTATGCAGTTCTTATCGCTCGAACTATAACAATTATACTTATTACTTTTATTATTATCAATATAACATGCATTATTACCCATATTATGCAGTCATTATCGCTAGAACTATAATAGTTATACTTATTACTAATATTATTATGAGTATAACATGCATTATTACCCCTATTATGCAGTTATTATCGCTAGAACTATAATAATTATACTTTTTACTCCCAATATTATCAATATAACATGCATTATTACCCATATTATACAGTTATTATCGTCAGAACTATAATAAATATACTTATTACTCCCAATATTATCAATATAACATGCATTATTACCCATATTATGCAGTTATTATCTCTAGAACTACAATAATTATACTTACTACTTTTATTATTATCAATATAACATGCACTATTACCCATATTATGCAGTTCTTATCGCTCGAACTATAACAATTATACTTATTACTTTTATTATTATCAATATAACATGCATTATTACCCATATTATGCAGTCATTATCGCTAGAACTATAATAGTTATACTTATTACTAATATTATTATGAGTATAACATGCATTATTACCCCTATTATGCAGTTATTATCGCTAGAACTATAATAATTATACTTTTTACTCCCAATATTATCAATATAACATGCATTATTACCCATATTATACAGTTATTATCGTCAGAACTATAATAAATATACTTATTACTCCCAATATTATCAATATAACATGCATTATTACCCATATTATGCAGTTATTATCGCTAGAACTACAATAATTATACTTATTACTTTTATTATTATCAATATAACATGCACTATTACCCATATTATGCAGTTATTATCGCTAGAACTACAATAATTATACTTATTACTCCTAATATTATCAATATGTCATGCATTATTACCCATATTATACAGTTATTATCGCTAGAACTATAATAATTATACTTATTACTCCCAATGTTATCAATATAACATGCATTATAACCCATATTATGCAGTTATTATCGCTAGAACTACAATAATTATACTTATTACTTTTATTATTACCAATATAACATGCACTATTACACATATTATACAGTTATTATCGTTAGAACTATAATAGTTATACTTATTACTCCTAATATTATCAATATGTCATGCATTATTACCCCTATTATGCAGTTATTATCGCTAGAACTATAATAATTATACTTTTTACTCCCAATATTATCAATATAACATGCATTATTACCCATATTATAGTGTTATTATCGTCAGAACTATAATAAATATACTTATTACACCCAATATTATCAGTATAACATGCATTATTACCCCTATTATGCAGTTATTATCGCTAGAACTACAATAATTATACTTATTACTCCCAATGTTATCAATATAACATGCATTATTACCCATATTATGCAGTCATTATCGCTAGAACTATAATAGTTATACTTATTACTAATATTATTATGAGTATAACATGCATTATTACCCCTATTATGCAGTTATTATCGCTAGAACTATAATAATTTTACTTATTACTCCCAATATTATCAATATAACATGCATTATTACCCATATTATACTGCTATTATCGTCAGAAATATAATAAATACACTTATTACTCCCAATAATATCAATATAACATGCATTATTACCCATATTATGCAGTTATTATCTCTAGAACTACAATAATTATACTTACTACTTTTATTATTATCAATATAACATGCACTATTACCCATATTATGCAGTTCTTATCGCTCGAACTATAACAATTATACTTATTACTTTTATTATTATCAATATAACATGCATTATTACCCATATTATGCAGTCATTATCGCTAGAACTATAATAGTTGTACTTATTGCTAATATTATTATGAGTATAACATGCATTATTACCCCTATTATGCAGTTATTATCGCTAGAACTATAATAATTATACTTTTTACTCCCAATATTATCAATATAACATGCATTATTACCCATATTATACAGTTATTATCGTCAGAACTATAATAAATATACTTATTACTCCCAATATTATCAATATAACATGCATTATTACCCATATTATGCAGTTATTATCGCTAGAACTACAATAATTATACTTATTACTTTTATTATTATCAATATAACATGCACTATTACCCATATTATGCAGTTATTATCGCTAGAACTACAATAATTATACTTATTACTCCTAATATTATCAATATGTCATGCATTATTACCCATATTATACAGTTATTATCGCTAGAACTATAATAGTTATACTTATTACTCCTAATATTATCAATATGTCATGCATTATTACCCATATTATACAGTTATTATCGCTAGAACTATAATAGTTATACTTATTTCTTATATTATTATAAGTATAACATGCATTAAGACACCTATTATGCAGTTATTATCGCTAGAACTATAATAATTATACTTATTACTCCTAATATTATCAATATGTCATGTATTATTACCCATATTATGCAGTTATTATCGCTAGAACTATAATAATTATACTTTTTACTCCCAATATTATCAATATAACATGCATTATTACCCATATTATAGTGTTATTATCGTCAGATCTATAATAAATATACTTATTACTCCCAATATTATCAATATAACATGCATTATTACCCATATTATGCAGTTATTATCGCTAGAACTACAATAATTATACTTATTACTCCCAATGTTATCAATATAACATGCATTATTACCCATATTATGCAGTCATTATCGCTAGAACTATAATAGTTATACTTATTACTAATATTATTATGAGTATAACATGCATTATTACCCCTATTATGCAGTTATTATCGCTAGAACTATAATAATTTTACTTATTACTCCCAATATTATCAATATAACATGCATTATTACCCATATTATACTGCTATTATCGTCAGAAATATAATAAATATACTTATTACACCCAATAATATCAATATAACATGCATTATTACCCATATTATGCAGTTATTATCTCTAGAACTACAATAATTATACTTACTACTTTTATTATTATCAATATAACATGCACTATTACCCATATTATGCAGTTCTTATCGCTCGAACTATAACAATTATACTTATTACTTTTATTATTATCAATATAACATGCATTATTACCCATATTATGCAGTCATTATCGCTAGAACTATAATAGTTGTACTTATTGCTAATATTATTATGAGTATAACATGCATTATTACCCCTATTATGCAGTTATTATCGCTAGAACTATAATAATTATACTTTTTACTCCCAATATTATCAATATAACATGCATTATTACCCATATTATACAGTTATTATCGTCAGAACTATAATAAATATACTTATTACTCCCAATATTATCAATATAACATGCATTATTACCCATATTATGCAGTTATTATCGCTAGAACTACAATAATTATACTTATTACTTTTATTATTATCAATATAACATGCACTATTACCCATATTATGCAGTTATTATCGCTAGAACTACAATAATTATACTTATTACTCCTAATATTATCAATATGTCATGCATTATTACCCATATTATACAGTTATTATCGCTAGAACTATAATAGTTATACTTATTACTCCTAATATTATCAATATGTCATGCATTATTACCCATATTATACAGTTATTATCGCTAGAACTATAATAGTTATACTTATTTCTTATATTATTATAAGTATAACATGCATTAAGACACCTATTATGCAGTTATTATCGCTAGAACTATAATAATTATACTTATTACTCCTAATATTATCAATATGTCATGTATTATTACCCATATTATGCAGTTATTATCGCTAGAACTATAATAATTATACTTTTTACTCCCAATATTATCAATATAACATGCATTATTACCCATATTATAGTGTTATTATCGTCAGATCTATAATAAATATACTTATTACTCCCAATATTATCAATATAACATGCATTATTACCCATATTATGCAGTTATTATCGCTAGAACTACAATAATTATACTTATTACTCCCAATGTTATCAATATAACATGCATTATTACCCATATTATGCAGTCATTATCGCTAGAACTATAATAGTTATACTTATTACTAATATTATTATGAGTATAACATGCATTATTACCCCTATTATGCAGTTATTATCGCTAGAACTATAATAATTTTACTTATTACTCCCAATATTATCAATATAACATGCATTATTACCCATATTATACTGCTATTATCGTCAGAAATATAATAAATATACTTATTACACCCAATAATATCAATATAACATGCATTATTACCCATATTATGCAGTTATTATCTCTAGAACTACAATAATTATACTTACTACTTTTATTATTATCAATATAACATGCACTATTACCCATATTATGCAGTTCTTATCGCTCGAACTATAACAATTATACTTATTACTTTTATTATTATCAATATAACATGCATTATTACCCATATTATGCAGTCATTATCGCTAGAACTATAATAGTTATACTTATTACTAATATTATTATGAGTATAACATGCATTATTACCCCTATTATGCAGTTATTATCGCTAGAACTATAATAATTATACTTTTTACTCCCAATATTATCAATATAACATGCATTATTACCCATATTATAGTGTTATTATCGTCAGAACTATAATAAATATACTTATTACTCCCAATATTATCAGTATAACATGCATTATTACCCCTATTATGCAGTTGTTATCGCTAGAACTATAATAATTATACTTATTACTCCCAATATTATCAATATGTCATGCATTATTACCCATATTATACAGTTATTATCGCTAGAACTATAATAATTATACTTATTACTCCCAATGTTATCAATATAACATGCATTATTACCCATATTATGCAGTTATTATCGCTAGAACTACAATAATTATACTTATTACTTTTATTTTTACCAATATAACATGCACTATTACACATATTATACAGTTATTATCGCTAGAACTATAATAGTTATACTTATTACTCCCAATGTTATCAATATAACATGCATTGTTACCCATATTATGCAGCTATTATTTGCTAGAACTATAATAATTATACTTATTACTCCTAATATTATCAATATGTCATGCATTATTACCCCTATTATGCAGTTATTATCGCTAGAACTATAATAATTATACTTTTTACTCCCAATATTATCAATATAACATGCATTATTACCCATATTATAGTGTTATTATCGTCAGAACTATAATAAATATACTTATTACTCCCAATATTATCAATATAACACGCATTATTACCCATATTATGCAGTTATTATCGCTAGAACTACAATAATTATACTTATTACTCCCAATGTTATCAATATAACATGCATTATTACCCATATTATGCAGTTATTATCGCTAGAACTTCAATAATTATACTTATTACTTTTATTATTATCAATATAACATGCACTATTACCCATATTATGCAGTTATTATCGCTAGAACTACAATAATTATACTTATTACTCCTAATATTATCAATATGTCATGCATTATTACCCCTATTATGCAGTTATTATCGCTAGAACTATAATAATTATACTTTTTACTCCCAATATTATCAATATAACATGCATTATTACCCATATTATAGTGTTATTATCGTCAGAACTATAATAAATATACTTATTACTCCCAATATTATCAGTATAACATGCATTATTACCCCTATTATGCAGTTATTATCGCTACAACTACAATAATTATACTTATTACTCCCAATGTTATCAGTATAACATGCATTATTACCCATATTATACAGCTATTATCGCTAGAACTATAATAGTTATACTTATTACTTATATTATTATCAGTATAACATGCACTATTACCCATATTATGCAGTTATTATCGCTCGAACTATAACAATTATACTTATTACTTTTATTATTATCAATATAACATGCACTATTACCCATATTATGCAGTTATTATCGCTCGAACTATAATAATTATACTTATTACTCCTAATATTATCAATATGTCATGCATTATTACCCATATTATACAGTTATTATCGCTAGAACTATAATAGTTATACTTATTACTCCTAATATTATCAATATGTCATGCACTATTACCCATATTATGCAGTTATTATCGCTCGAACTATAATAATTATACTTATTACTCCTAATATTATCAATATGTCATGCATTATTACCCATATTATACAGTTATTATCGCTAGAACTATAATAATTATACTTATTACTCCTAATATTATCAATATGTCATGCATTATTACCCCTATTTGCAGTTATTATCGCTAGAACTATAATAATTATACTTTTTACTCCCAATATTATCAATATAACATGCATTATTACCCATATTATAGTGTTATTATCGTCAGATCTATAATAAATATACTTATTACTCCCAATATTATCAATATAACATGCATTATTACCCATATTATACTGCTATTATCGTCAGAAATATAATAAATATACTTATTACTCCCAATAATATCAATATAACATGCATTATTACCCATATTATGCAGTTATTATCTCTAGAACTACAATAATTATACTTACTACTTTTATTATTATCAATATAACATGCACTATTACCCATATTATGCAGTTCTTATCGCTCGAACTATAACAATTATACTTATTACTTTTATTATTATCAATATAACATGCATTATTACCCATATTATGCAGTCATTATCGCTAGAACTATAATAGTTATACTTATTACTAATATTATTATGAGTATAACATGCATTATTACCCCTATTATGCAGTTATTATCGCTAGAACTATAATAATTATACTTTTTACTCCCAATATTATCAATATAACATGCATTATTACCCATATTATAGTGTTATTATCGTCAGAACTATAATAAATATACTTATTACTCCCAATATTATCAGTATAACATGCATTATTACCCCTATTATGCAGTTGTTATCGCTAGAACTATAATAATTATACTTATTACTCCCAATATTATCAATATGTCATGCATTATTACCCATATTATACAGTTATTATCGCTAGAACTATAATAATTATACTTATTACTCCCAATGTTATCAATATAACATGCATTATTACCCATATTATGCAGTTATTATCGCTAGAACTACAATAATTATACTTATTACTTTTATTTTTACCAATATAACATGCACTATTACACATATTATACAGTTATTATCGCTAGAACTATAATAGTTATACTTATTACTCCCAATGTTATCAATATAACATGCATTGTTACCCATATTATGCAGCTATTATTTGCTAGAACTATAATAATTATACTTATTACTCCTAATATTATCAATATGTCATGCATTATTACCCCTATTATGCAGTTATTATCGCAAGAACTATAATAATTATACTTTTTACTCCCAATATTATCAATATAACATGCATTATTACCCATATTATAGTGTTATTATCGTCAGAACTATAATAAATATACTTATTACTCCCAATATTATCAATATAACACGCATTATTACCCATATTATGCAGTTATTATCGCTAGAACTACAATAATTATACTTATTACTCCCAATGTTATCAATATAACATGCATTATTACCCATATTATGCAGTTATTATCGCTAGAACTTCAATAATTATACTTATTACTTTTATTATTATCAATATAACATGCACTATTACCCATATTATGCAGTTATTATCGCTAGAACTACAATAATTATACTTATTACTCCTAATATTATCAATATGTCATGCATTATTACCCCTATTATGCAGTTATTATCGCTAGAACTATAATAATTATACTTTTTACTCCCAATATTATCAATATAACATGCATTATTACCCATATTATAGTGTTATTATCGTCAGAACTATAATAAATATACTTATTACTCCCAATATTATCAGTATAACATGCATTATTACCCCTATTATGCAGTTATTATCGCTACAACTACAATAATTATACTTATTACTCCCAATGTTATCAATATAACATGCATTATTACCCATATTATACAGCTATTATCGCTAGAACTATAATAGTTATACTTATTACTTATATTATTATCAGTATAACATGCACTATTACCCATATTATGCAGTTATTATCGCTCGAACTATAACAATTATACTTATTACTTTTATTATTATCAATATAACATGCACTATTACCCATATTATGCAGTTATTATCGCTCGAACTATAATAATTATACTTATTACTCCTAATATTATCAATATGTCATGCATTATTACCCATATTATACAGTTATTATCGCTAGAACTATAATAGTTATACTTATTACTCCTAATATTATCAATATGTCATGCACTATTACCCATATTATGCAGTTATTATCGCTCGAACTATAATAATTATACTTATTACTCCTAATATTATCAATATGTCATGCATTATTACCCATATTATACAGTTATTATCGCTAGAACTATAATAATTATACTTATTACTCCTAATATTATCAATATGTCATGCATTATTACCCCTATTATGCAGTTATTATCGCTAGAACTATAATAATTATACTTTTTACTCCCAATATTATCAATATAACATGCATTATTACCCATATTATAGTGTTATTATCGTCAGATCTATAATAAATATACTTATTACTCCCAATATTATCAATATAACATGCATTATTACCCATATTATGCAGTTATTATCGCTAGAACTACAATAATTATACTTATTACTCCCAATGTTATCAATATAACATGCATTATTACCCATATTATGCAGTCATTATCGCTAGAACTATAATAGTTATACTTATTACTAATATTATTATGAGTATAACATGCATTATTACCCCTATTATGCAGTTATTATCGCTAGAACTATAATAATTTTACTTATTACTCCCAATATTATCAATATAACATGCATTATTACCCATATTATACTGCTATTATCGTCAGAAATATAATAAATATACTTATTACTCCCAATAATATCAATATAACATGCATTATTACCCATATTATGCAGTTATTATCTCTAGAACTACAATAATTATACTTACTACTTTTATTATTATCAATATAACATGCACTATTACCCATATTATGCAGTTCTTATCGCTCGAACTATAACAATTATACTTATTACTTTTATTATTATCAATATAACATGCATTATTACCCATATTATGCAGTCATTATCGCTTGAACTATAATAGTTATACGTATTACTAATATTATTATGAGTATAACCTGCATTATTACCCCTATTATGCAGTTATTATCGCTAGAACTATAATAATTATACTTTTTACTCCCAATATTATCAATATAACATGCATTATTACCCATATTATAGTGTTATTATCGTCAGATCTATAATAAATATACTTATTACTCCCAATATTATCAATATAACATGCATTATTACCCATATTATGCAGTTGTTATCGCTAGAACTACAATAATTATACTTATTACTCCCAATGTTATCAATATAACATGCATTATTACCCATATTATGCAGTCATTATCGCTAGAACTATAATAGTTATACTTATTACTAATATTATTATGAGTATAACATGCATTATTACCCCTATTATGCAGTTATTATCGCTAGAACTATAATAATTTTACTTATTACTCCCAATATTATCAATATAACATGCATTATTACCCATATTATACTGCTATTATCGTCAGAAATATAATAAATATACTTATTACTCCCAATAATATCAATATAACATGCATTATTACCCATATTATGCAGTTATTATCTCTAGAACTACAATAATTATACTTACTACTTTTATTATTATCAATATAACATGCACTATTACCCATATTATGCAGTTCTTATCGCTAGAACTACAATAATTATACTTATTACTTTTATTATTATCAATATAACATGCACTATTACCCATATTATGCAGTTATTATCGCTAGAACTACAATAATTATACTTATTACTTTTATTATTATCAATATAACATGCACTATTACCCACATTATGCAGTTATTATCGCTCGAACTATAACAATTATACTTATTACTTTTATTATTATCAATCTAACATGCACTATTACCCATATTATGCAGTTATTATCGCTCGAACTATAATAATTATACTTATTACTCCTAATATTATCAATATATCATGCATTATTACCCATATTATACAGTTATTATCGCTAGAACTATAATAGTTATACTTATTACTCCTAATATTATCAATATGTCATGCATTATTACCCATATTATACAGTTATTATCGCCAGAACTATAATAGTTATACTTATTACTTATATTATTATCAGTATAACATGCATTATTACCACTATTATGCAGTTATTATCGCTCGAACTATAACAATTATACTTATTACTTTTATTATTATCAATCTAACATGCACTATTACCCATATTATGCAGTTATTATCGCTCGAACTATAATAATTATACTTATTACTCCTAATATTATCAATATGTCATGTATTATTACCCATATTATGCAGTTATTATCGCTAGAACTATAATAATTATACTTTTTACTCCCAATATTATCAATATAACATGCATTATTACCCATATTATAGTGTTATTATCGTCAGAACTATAATAAATATACTTATTACTCCCAATATTATCAGTATAACATGCATTATTACCCCTATTATGCAGTTATTATCGCTAGAACTACAATAATTATACTTATTACTCCCAATGTTATCAATATAACATGCATTATTACCCATATTATACAGCTATTATCGCTAGAACTATAATAGTTATACTTATTACTTATATTATTATCAGTATAACATGCACTATTACCCATATTATGCAGTTATTATCGCTCGAACTATAACAATTATACTTATTACTTTTATTATTATCAATATAACATGCACTATTACCCATATTATGCAGTTATTATCGCTCGAACTATAATAATTATACTTATTACTCCTAATATTATCAATATGTCATGCATTATTACCCATATTATACAGTTATTATCGCTAGAACTATAATAGTTATACTTATTACTCCTAATATTATCAATATGTCATGCATTATTACCCATATTATACAGTTATTATCGCTAGAACTATAATAGTTATACTTATTACTCCCAATGTTATCAATATAACATGCATTGTTACCCATATTATGCAGCTATTATTTGCTAGAACTATAATAATTATACTTATTACTCCTAATATTATCAATATGTCATGCATTATTACCCCTATTATGCAGTTATTATCGCTAGAACTATAATAATTATACTTTTTACTCCCAATATTATCAATATAACATGCATTATTACCCATATTATAGTGTTATTATCGTCAGATCTATAATAAATATACTTATTACTCCCAATATTATCAATATAACATGCATTATTACCCATATTATGCAGTTATTATCGCTAGAACTACAATAATTATACTTATTACTCCCAATGTTATCAATATAACATGCATTACTACCCATATTATGCAGTCATTATCGCTAGAACTATAATAGTTATACTTATTACTAATATTATTATGAGTATAACATGCATTATTACCCCTATTATGCAGTTATTATCGCTAGAACTATAATAATTTTACTTATTACTCCCAATATTATCAATATAACATGCATTATTACCCATATTATACTGCTATTATCGTCAGAAATATAATAAATATACTTATTACTCCCAATAATATCAATATAACATGCATTATTACCCATATTATGCAGTTATTATCTCTAGAACTACAATAATTATACTTACTACTTTTATTATTATCAATATAACATGCACTATTACCCATATTATGCAGTTCTTATCGCTAGAACTACAATAATTATACTTATTACTTTTATTATTATCAATATAACATGCACTATTACCCATATTATGCAGTTATTATCGCTAGAACTACAATAATTATACTTATTACTTTTATTATTATCAATATAACATGCACTATTACCCACATTATGCAGTTATTATCGCTCGAACTATAACAATTATACTTATTACTTTTATTATTATCAATCTAACATGCACTATTACCCATATTATGCAGTTATTATCGCTCGAACTATAATAATTATACTTATTACTCCTAATATTATCAATATATCATGCATTATTACCCATATTATACAGTTATTATCGCTAGAACTATAATACTTATACTTATTACTCCTAATATTATCAATATGTCATGCATTATTACCCATATTATACAGTTATTATCGCCAGAACTATAATAGTTATACTTATTACTTATATTATTATCAGTATAACATGCATTATTACCACTATTATGCAGTTATTATCGCTCGAACTATAACAATTATACTTATTACTTTTATTATTATCAATCTAACATGCACTATTACCCATATTATGCAGTTATTATCGCTCGAACTATAATAATTATACTTATTACTCCTAATATTATCAATATGTCATGTATTATTACCCATATTATGCAGTTATTATCGCTAGAACTATAATAATTATACTTTTTACTCCCAATATTATCAATATAACATGCATTATTACCCATATTATAGTGTTATTATCGTCAGAACTATAATAAATATACTTATTACTCCCAATATTATCAGTATAACATGCATTATTACCCCTATTATGCAGTTATTATCGCTAGAACTACAATAATTATACTTATTACTCCCAATGTTATCAATATAACATGCATTATTACCCATATTATACAGCTATTATCGCTAGAACTATAATAGTTATACTTATTACTTATATTATTATCAGTATAACATGCACTATTACCCATATTATGCAGTTATTATCGCTCGAACTATAACAATTATACTTATTACTTTTATTATTATCAATATAACATGCACTATTACCCATATTATGCAGTTATTATCGCTCGAACTATAATAATTATACTTATTACTCCTAATATTATCAATATGTCATGCATTATTACCCATATTATACAGTTATTATCGCTAGAACTATAATAGTTATACTTATTACTCCTAATATTATCAATATGTCATGCATTATTACCCATATTATACAGTTATTATCGCTAGAACTATAATAGTTATACTTATTACTCCCAATGTTATCAATATAACATGCATTGTTACCCATATTATGCAGCTATTATTTGCTAGAACTATAATAATTATACTTATTACTCCTAATATTATCAATATGTCATGCATTATTACCCCTATTATGCAGTTATTATCGCTAGAACTATAATAATTATACTTTTTACTCCCAATATTATCAATATAACATGCATTATTACCCATATTATAGTGTTATTATCGTCAGATCTATAATAAATATACTTATTACTCCCAATATTATCAATATAACATGCATTATTACCCATATTATGCAGTTATTATCGCTAGAACTACAATAATTATACTTATTACTCCCAATGTTATCAATATAACATGCATTACTACCCATATTATGCAGTCATTATCGCTAGAACTATAATAGTTATACTTATTACTAATATTATTATGAGTATAACATGCATTATTACCCCTATTATGCAGTTATTATCGCTAGAACTATAATAATTTTACTTATTACTCCCAATATTATCAATATAACATGCATTATTACCCATATTATGCAGTTATTATCGCTAGAACTACAATAATTATACTTATTACTCCCAATGTTATCAATATAACATGCATTACTACCCATATTATGCAGTCATTATCGCTAGAACTATAATAGTTATACTTATTACTAATATTATTATGAGTATAACATGCATTATTACCCCTATTATACAGTTATTATCGCTAGAACTATAATAGTTATACTTATTACTCCCAATGTTATCAATATAACATGCATTGTTACCCATATTATGCAGCTATTATTTGCTAGAACTATAATAATTATACTTATTACTCCTAATATTATCAATATGTCATGCATTATTACCCCTATTATGCAGTTATTATCGCTAGAACTATAATAATTATACTTTTTACTCCCAATATTATCAATATAACATGCATTATTACCCATATTATAGTGTTATTATCGTCAGATCTATAATAAATATATTTATTACTCCCAATATTATCAATATAACATGCATTATTACCCATATTATGCAGTTATTATCGCTAGAACTACAATAATTATACTTATTACTCCCAATGTTATCAATATAACATGCATTATTACCCATATTATGCAGTTATTATCGCTAGAACTACAATAATTATACTTATTACTTTTATTATTATCAATATAACATGCACTATTACCCATATTATGCAGTTATTATCGCTAGAACTACAATAATTATACTTATTACTTTTATTATTATCAATATAACATGCACTATTACCCACATTATGCAGTTATTATCGCTCGAACTATAACAATTATACTTATTACTTTTATTATTATCAATCTAACATGCACTATTACCCATATTATGCAGTTATTATCGCTCGAACTATAATAATTATACTTATTACTCCTAATATTATCAATATGTCATGCATTATTCCCCATATTATACAGTTATTATCGCTAGAACTATAATAGTTATACTTATTACTCCTAATATTATCAATATGTCATGCACTATTACCCATATTATGCAGTTATTATCGCTCGAACTATAATAATTATACTTATTACTCCTAATATTATCAATATGTCATGCATTATTACCCATATTATACAGTTATTATCGCTAGAACTATAATAATTATACTTATTACTCCTAATATTATCAATATGTCATGCATTATTACCCCTATTATGCAGTTATTATCGCTAGAACTATAATAATTATACTTTTTACTCCCAATATTATCAATATAACATGCATTATTACCCATATTATAGTGTTATTATCGTCAGATCTATAATAAATATACTTATTACTCCCAATATTATCAATATAACATGCATTATTACCCATATTATGCAGTTATTATCGCTAGAACTACAATAATTATACTTATTACTCCCAATGTTATCAATATAACATGCATTATTACCCATATTATGCAGTCATTATCGCTAGAACTATAATAGTTATACTTATTACTAATATTATTATGAGTATAACATGCATTATTACCCCTATTATGCAGTTATTATCGCTAGAACTATAATAATTTTACTTATTACTCCCAATATTATCAATATAACATGCATTATTACCCATATTATACTGCTATTATCGTCAGAAATATAATAAATATACTTATTACTCCCAATAATATCAATATAACATGCATTATTACCCATATTATGCAGTTATTATCTCTAGAACTACAATAATTATACTTACTACTTTTATTATTATCAATATAACATGCACTATTACCCATATTATGCAGTTCTTATCGCTCGAACTATAACAATTATACTTATTACTTTTATTATTATCAATATAACATGCATTATTACCCATATTATGCAGTCATTATCGCTTGAACTATAATAGTTATACGTATTACTAATATTATTATGAGTATAACCTGCATTATTACCCGTATTATGCAGTTATTATCGCTAGAACTATAATAATTATACTTTTTACTCCCAATATTATCAATATAACATGCATTATTACCCATATTATAGTGTTATTATCGTCAGATCTATAATAAATATACTTATTACTCCCAATATTATCAATATAACATGCATTATTACCCATATTATGCAGTTATTATCGCTAGAACTACAATAATTATACTTATTACTCCCAATGTTATCAATATAACATGCATTATTACCCATATTATGCAGTCATTATCGCTAGAACTATAATAGTTATACTTATTACTAATATTATTATGAGTATAACATGCATTATTACCCCTATTATGCAGTTATTATCGCTAGAACTATAATAATTTTACTTATTACTCCCAATATTATCAATATAACATGCATTATTACCCATATTATACTGCTATTATCGTCAGAAATATAATAAATATACTTATTACTCCCAATAATATCAATATAACATGCATTATTACCCATATTATGCAGTTATTATCTCTAGAACTACAATAATTATACTTACTACTTTTATTATTATCGATATAACATGCACTATTACCCATATTATGCAGTTCTTATCGCTAGAACTACAATAATTATACTTATTACTTTTATTATTATCAATATAACATGCACTATTACCCATATTATGCAGTTATTATCGCTAGAACTACAATAATTATACTTATTACTTTTATTATTATCAATATAACATGCACTATTACCCACATTATGCAGTTATTATCGCTCGAACTATAACAATTATACTTATTACTTTTATTATTATCAATCTAACATGCACTATTACCCATATTATGCAGTTATTATCGCTCGAACTATAATAATTATACTTATTACTCCTAATATTATCAATATGTCATGCATTATTACCCATATTATACAGTTATTATCGCTAGAACTATAATAGTTATACTTATTACTCCTAATATTATCAATATGTCATGCATTATTACCCATATTATACAGTTATTATCGCCAGAACTATAATAGTTATACTTATTACTTATATTATTATCAGTATAACATGCATTATTACCACTATTATGCAGTTATTATCGCTCGAACTATAACAATTATACTTATTACTTTTATTATTATCAATCTAACATGCACTATTACCCATATTATGCAGTTATTATCGCTCGAACTATAATAATTATACTTATTACTCCTAATATTATCAATATGTCATGTATTATTACCCATATTATGCAGTTATTATCGCTAGAACTATAATAATTATACTTTTTACTCCCAATATTATCAATATAACATGCATTATTACCCATATTATAGTGTTATTATCGTCAGAACTATAATAAATATACTTATTACTCCCAATATTATCAGTATAACATGCATTATTACCCCTATTATGCAGTTATTATTGCTAGAACTACAATAATTATACTTATTACGCCCAATGTTATCAATATAACATGCATTATTACCCATATTATACAGCTATTATCGCTAGAACTATAATAGTTATACTTATTACTTATATTATTATCAGTATAACATGCACTATTACCCATATTATGCAGTTATTATCGCTCGAACTATAACAATTATACTTATTACTTTTATTATTATCAATATAACATGCACTATTACCCATATTATGCAGTTATTATCGCTAGAACTACAATAATTATACTTATTACTTTTATTATTATCAATATAACATGCACTATTACCCACATTATGCAGTTATTATCGCTCGAACTATAACAATTATACTTATTACTTTTATTATTATCAATCTAACATGCACTATTACCCATATTATGCAGTTATTATCGCTCGAACTATAATAATTATACTTATTACTCCTAATATTATCAATATGTCATGCATTATTACCCATATTATACAGTTATTATCGCTAGAACTATAATAGTTATACTTATTACTCCTAATATTATCAATATGTCATGCATTATTACCCATATTATACAGTTATTATCGCCAGAACTATAATAGTTATACTTATTACTTATATTATTATCAGTATAACATGCATTATTACCACTATTATGCAGTTATTATCGCTCGAACTATAACAATTATACTTATTACTTTTATTATTATCAATCTAACATGCACTATTACCCATATTATGCAGTTATTATCGCTCGAACTATAATAATTATACTTATTACTCCTAATATTATCAATATGTCATGTATTATTACCCATATTATGCAGTTATTATCGCTAGAACTATAATAATTATACTTTTTACTCCCAATATTATCAATATAACATGCATTATTACCCATATTATAGTGTTATTATCGTCAGAACTATAATAAATATACTTATTACTCCCAATATTATCAGTATAACATGCATTATTACCCCTATTATGCAGTTATTATTGCTAGAACTACAATAATTATACTTATTACGCCCAATGTTATCAATATAACATGCATTATTACCCATATTATACAGCTATTATCGCTAGAACTATAATAGTTATACTTATTACTTATATTATTATCAGTATAACATGCACTATTACCCATATTATGCAGTTATTATCGCTCGAACTATAACAATTATACTTATTACTTTTATTATTATCAATATAACATGCACTATTACCCATATTATGCAGTTATTATCGCTCGAAATATAATAATTATACTTATTACTCCTAATATTATCAATATGTCATGCATTATTACCCATATTATACAGTTATTATCGCTAGAACTATAATAGTTATACTTATTACTCCTAATATTATCAATATGTCATGCATTATTACCCATATTATACAGTTATTATCGCTAGAACTATAATAGTTATACTTATTACTCCCAATGTTATCAATATAACATGCATTGTTACCCATATTATGCAGCTATTATTTGCTAGAACTATAATAATTATACTTATTACTCCTAATATTATCAATATGTCATGCATTATTACCCCTATTATGCAGTTATTATCGCTAGAACTATAATAATTATACTTTTTACTCCCAATATTATCAATATAACATGCATTATTACCCATATTATAGTGTTATTATCGTCAGATCTATAATAAATATACTTATTACTCCCAATATTATCAATATAACATGCATTATTACCCATATTATGCAGTTATTATCGCTAGAACTACAATAATTATACTTATTACTCCCAATGTTATCAATATAACATGCATTATTACCCATATTATGCAGTTATTATCGCTAGAACTACAATAATTATACTTATTACTTTTATTATTATCAATATAACATGCACTATTACCCATATTATGCAGTTATTATCGCTAGAACTACAATAATTATACTTATTACTTTTATTATTATCAATATAACATGCACTATTACCCACATTATGCAGTTATTATCGCTCGAACTATAACAATTATACTTATTACTTTTATTATTATCAATCTAACATGCACTATTACCCATATTATGCAGTTATTATCGCTCGAACTATAATAATTATACTTATTACTCCTAATATTATCAATATGTCATGCATTATTACCCATATTATACAGTTATTATCGCTAGAACTATAATAGTTATACTTATTACTCCTAATATTATCAATATGTCATGCATTATTACCCATATTATACAGTTATTATCGCTAGAACTATAATAGTTATACTTATTACTTATATTATTATCAGTATAACATGCATTATTACCACTATTATGCAGTTATTATCGCTCGAACTATAACAATTATACTTATTACTTTTATTATTATCAATCTAACATGCACTATTACCCATATTATGCAGTTATTATCGCTCGAACTATAATAATTATACTTATTACTCCTAATATTATCAATATGTCATGTATTATTACCCATATTATGCAGTTATTATCGCTAGAACTATAATAATTATACTTTTTACTCCCAATATTATCAATATAACATGCATTATTACCCATATTATAGTGTTATTATCGTCAGATCTATAATAAATATACTTATTACTCCCAATATTATCAATATAACATGCATTATTACCCATATTATGCAGTTATTATCGCTAGAACTACAATAATTATACTTATTACTCCCAATGTTATCAATATAACATGCATTATTACCCATATTATGCAGTCATTATCGCTAGAACTATAATAGTTATACTTATTACTAATATTATTATGAGTATAACATGCATTATTACCCCTATTATGCAGTTATTATCGCTAGAACTATAATAATTTTACTTATTACTCCCAATATTATCAATATAACATGCATTATTACCCATATTATACTGCTATTATCGTCAGAAATATAATAAATATACTTATTACTCCCAATAATATCAATATAACATGCATTATTACCCATATTATGCAGTTATTATCTCTAGAACTACAATAATTATACTTACTACTTTTATTATTATCAATATAACATGCACTATTACCCATATTATGCAGTTCTTATCGCTCGAACTATAACAATTATACTTATTACTTTTATTATTATCAATATAACATGCATTAGTACCCATATTATGCAGTCATTATCGCTAGAACTATAATAGTTATACTTATTACTAATATTATTATGAGTATAACATGCATTATTACCCCTATTATGCAGTTATTATCGCTAGAACTATAATAATTGTACTTTTTACTCCCAATATTATCAATATAACATGCATTATTACCCATATTATAGTGTTATTATCGTCAGAACTATAATAAATATACTTATTACTCCCAATATTATCAGTATAACATGCATTATCACCCCTATTATGCAGTTGTTATCGCTAGAACTATAATAATTATACTTATTACTCCCAATATTATCAATATGTCATGCATTATTACCCATATTATACAGTTATTATCGCTAGAACTATAATAATTATACTTATTACTCCCAATGTTATCAATATAACATGCATTATTACCCATATTATGCAGTTATTATCGCTAGAACTACAATAATTATACTTATTACTTTTATTTTTACCAATATAACATGCACTATTACACATATTATACAGTTATTATCGCTAGAACTATAATAGTTATACTTATTACTCCCAATGTTATCAATATAACATGCATTGTTGCCCATATTATGCAGCTATTATTTGCTAGAACTATAATAATTATACTTATTACTCCTAATATTATCAACATGTCATGCATTATTACCCCTATTATGCAGTTATTATCGCAAGAAATATAATAATTATACTTTTTACTCCCAATATTATCAATATAACATGCATTATTACCCATATTACAGTGTTATTATCGTCAGAACTATAATAAATATACTTATTACTCCCAATATTATCAATATAACATGCATTATTACCCATATTATGCAGTTATTATCGCTAGAACTACAATAATTATACTTATTACTCCCAATGTTATCAATATAACATGCATTATTACCCATATTATGCAGTTATTATCGCTAGAACTTCAATAATTATACTTATTACTTTTACTATTATCAATATAACATGCACTATTACCCATATTATGCAGTTATTATCGCTAGAACTACAATAATTATACTTATTACTTTTATTATTATCAATATAACATGCACTATTACCCATATTATGCAGTTATTATCGCTAGAACTACAATAATTATACTTATTACTTTTATTAATACCAATATAACATGCACTATTACACATATTATACAGTTATTATCGTTAGAACTATAATAGTTATACTTATTACTCCTAATATTATCAATATGTCATGCATTATTACCCCTATTATGCAGTTATTATCGCTAGAACTATAATAATTATACTTTTTACTCCCAATATTATCAATATAACATGCATTATTACCCATATTATAGTGTTATTATCGTCAGAACTATAATAAATATACTTATTACTCCCAATATTATCAGTATAACATGCATTATTACCCCTATTATGCAGTTATTATCGCTAGAACTACAATAATTATACTTATTACTCCCAATGTTATCAATATAACATGCATTATTACCCATATTATACAGCTATTATCGCTAGAACTATAATAGTTATACTTATTACTTATATTATTATCAGTATAACATGCACTATTACCCATATTATGCAGTTATTATCGCTCGAACTATAACAATTATACTTATTACTTTTATTATTATCAATATAACATGCACTATTACCCATATTATGCAGTTATTATCGCTCGAACTATAATAATTATACTTATTACTCCTAATATTATCAATATGTCATGCATTATTACCCATATTATACAGTTATTATCGCTAGAACTATAATAGTTATACTTATTACTCCCAATGTTATCAATATAACATGCATTGTTACCCATATTATGCAGCTATTATTTGCTAGAACTATAATAATTATACTTATTACTCCTAATATTATCAATATGTCATGCATTATTACCCCTATTATGCAGTTATTATCGCTAGAACTATAATAATTATACTTTTTACTCCCAATATTATCAATATAACATGCATTATTACCCATATTATAGTGTTATTATCGTCAGATCTATAATAAATATACTTATTACTCCCAATGTTATCAATATAACATGCATTATTACCCATATTATGCAGTTATTATCGCTAGAACTACAATAATTATACTTATTACTCCCAATGTTATCAATATAACATGCATTATTACCCATATTATGCAGTCATTATCGCTAGAACTATAATAGTTATACTTATTACTAATATTATTATGAGTATAACATGCATTATTACCCCTATTATGCAGTTATTATCGCTAGAACTATAATAATTTTACTTATTACTCCCAATATTATCAATATAACATGCATTATTACCCATATTATACTGCTATTATCGTCAGAAATATAATAAATATACTTATTACTCCCAATAATATCAATATAACATGCATTATTACCCATATTATGCAGTTATTATCTCTAGAACAACAATAATTATACTTACTACTTTTATTATTATCAATATAACATGCACTATTACCCATATTATGCAGTTCTTATCGCTCGAACTATAACAATTATACTTATTACTTTTATTATTATCAATATAACATGCATTATTACCCATATTATGCAGTCATTATCGCTAGAACTATAATAGTTATACGTATTACTAATATTATTATGAGTATAACCTGCATTATTACCCCTATTATGCAGTTATTATCGCTAGAACTATAATAATTATACATTTTACTCCCAATATTATCAATATAACATGCATTATTACCCATATTATACAGTTATTATCGTCAGAACTATAATAAATATACTTATTACTCCCAATATTATCAATATAACATGCATTATTACCCATATTATGCAGTTATTATCGCTAGAACTACAATAATTATACCTATTACTTTTATTATTATCAATATAACATGCACTATTACCCATATTATGCAGTTATTATCGCTAGAACTACAATAATTATACTTATTACTTTTATTATTATCAATATAACATGCACTATTACCCACATTATGCAGTTATTATCGCTCGAACTATAACAATTATACTTATTACTTTTATTATTATCAATCTAACATGCACTATTACCCATATTATGCAGTTATTATCGCTCGAACTATAATAATTATACTTATTACTCCTAATATTATCAATATGTCATGCATTATTACCCATATTATACAGTTATTATCGCTAGAACTATAATAGTTATACTTATTACTCCTAATATTATCAATATGTCATGCATTATTACCCATATTATACAGTTATTATCGCTAGAACTATAATAGTTATACTTATTTCTTATATTATTATAAGAATAACATGCATTAAGACACCTATTATGCAGTTATTATCGCTAGAACTATAATAATTATACTTATTACTCCTAATATTATCAATATGTCATGCATTATTACCCATATTATACAGTTATTATCGCTAGAACTATAATAGTTATACTTATTACTCCTAATATTATCAATATGTCATGCATTATTACCCATATTATACTGTTATTATCGTCAGAACTATAATAAATATACTTATTACTACCAATACTATCAATATAACATGCATTATTACCCATATTATACAGTTATTATCGCTAGAACTATAATAGTTATACTTATTACTTATATTATTATCAGTATAACATGCATTATTACCCCTATTATGCAGTTATTATCGCTCGAACTATAACAATTATACTTATTACTTTTATTATTATCAATCCAACATGCACTATTACCCATATTATGCAGTTATTATCGCTCGAACTATAATAATTATACTTATTACTCCTAATATTATCAATATGTCATGTATTATTACCCATATTATGCAGTTATTATCGCTAGAACTATAATAATTATACTTTTTACTCCCAATATTATCAATATAACATGCATTATTACCCATATTATAGTGTTATTATCGTCAGATCTATAATAAATATACTTATTACTCCCAATATTATCAATATAACATGCATTATTACCCATATTATGCAGTTATTATCGCTAGAACTGCAATAATTATACTTATTACTCCCAATGTTATCAATATAACATGCATTATTACCCATATTATGCAGTCATTATCGCTAGAACTATAATAGTTATACTTATTACTAATATTATTATGAGTATAACATGCATTATTACCCCTATTATGCAGTTATTATCGCTAGAACTATAATAATTTTACTTATTACTCCCAATATTATCAATATAACATGCATTATTACCCATATATTACTGCTATTATCGTCAGAAATATAATAAATATACTTATTACTCCCAATAATATCAATATAACATGCATTATTACCCATATTATGCAGTTATTATCTCTAGAACTACAATAATTATACTTACTACTTTTATTATTATCAATATAACATGCACTATTACCCATATTATGCAGTTCTTATCGCTCGAACTATAACAATTATACTTATTACTTTTATTATTATCAATATAACATGCATTATTACCCATATTATGCAGTCATTATCGCTAGAACTATAATAGTTATACTTATTACTAATATTATTATGAGTATAACATGCATTATTACCCCTATTATGCAGTTATTATCGCTAGAACTATAATAATTATACTTTTTACTCCCAATATTATCAATATAACATGCATTATTACCCATATTATAGTGTTATTATCGTCAGAACTATAATAAATATACTTATTACTCCCAATATTATCAGTATAACATGCATTATTACCCCTATTATGCAGTTGTTATCGCTAGAACTACAATAATTATACTTATTACTTTTATTATTATCAATATAACATGCACTATTACCCATATTATGCAGTTATTATCGCTCGAACTATAATAATTATACTTATTACTCCTAATATTATCAATATGTCATGCATTATTACCCATATTATACAGTTATTATCGCTAGAACTATAATAGTTATACTTATTACTCCTAATATTATCAATATGTCATGCATTATTACCCATATTATACAGTTATTATCGCTAGAACTATAATAGTTATACTTATTACTCCCAATGTTATCAATATAACATGCATTGTTACCCATATTATGCAGCTATTATTTGCTAGAACTATAATAATTATACTTATTACTCCTAATATTATCAATATGTCATGCATTATTACCCCTATTATGCAGTTATTATCGCTAGAACTATAATAATTATACTTTTTACTCCCAATATTATCAATATAACATGCATTATTACCCATATTATAGTGTTATTATCGTCAGATCTATAATAAATATACTTATTACTCCCAATGTTATCAATATAACATGCATTATTACCCATATTATGCAGTTATTATCGCTAGAACTACAATAATTATACTTATTACTCCCAATGTTATCAATATAACATGCATTATTACCCTTATTATGCAGTCATTATCGCTAGAACTATAATAGTTATACTTATTACTAATATTATTATGAGTATAACATGCATTATTACCCCTAGTATGCAGTTATTATCGCTAGAACTATAATAATTTTACTTATTACTCCCAATATTATCAATATAACATGCATTATTACCCATATTATACTGCTATTATCGTCAGAAATATAATAAATATACTTATTACTCCCAATAATATCAATATAACATGCATTATTACCCATATTATGCAGTTATTATCTCTAGAACTACAATAATTATACTTACTACTTTTATTATTATCAATATAACATGCACTATTACCCATATTATGCAGTTCTTATCGCTCGAACTATAACAATTATACTTATTACTTTTATTATTATCAATATAACATGCATTATTACCCATATTATGCAGTCATTATCGCTAGAACTATAATAGTTATACGTATTACTAATATTATTATGAGTATAACCTGCATTATTACCCCTATTATGCAGTTATTATCGCTAGAACTATAATAATTATACATTTTACTCCCAATATTATCAATATAACATGCATTATTACCCATATTATACAGTTATTATCGTCAGAACTATAATAAATATACTTATTACTCCCAATATTATCAATATAACATGCATTATTACCCATATTATGCAGTTATTATCGCTAGAACTACAATAATTATACTTATTACTTATATTATTATCAGTATAACATGCATTATTACCCCTATTATGCAGTTATTATCGCTCGAACTATAACAATTATACTTATTACTTTTATTATTATCAATCCAACATGCACTATTACCCATATTATGCAGTTATTATCGCTCGAACTATAATAATTATACTTATTACTCCTAATATTATCAATATGTCATGTATTATTACCCATATTATGCAGTTATTATCGCTAGAACTATAATAATTATACTTTTTACTCCCAATATTATCAATATAACATGCATTATTACCCATATTATAGTGTTATTATCGTCAGATCTATAATAAATATACTTATTACTCCCAATATTATCAATATAACATGCATTATTACCCATATTATGCAGTTATTATCGCTAGAACTACAATAATTATACTTATTGCTCCCAATGTTATCAATATAACATGCATTATTACCCATATTATGCAGTCATTATCGCTAGAACTATAATAGTTATACTTATTACTAATATTATTATGAGTATAACATGCATTATTACCCCTATTATGCAGTTATTATCGCTAGAACTATAATAATTTTACTTATTACTCCCAATATTATCAATATAACATGCATTATTACCCATATATTACTGCTATTATCGTCAGAAATATAATAAATATACTTATTACTCCCAATAATATCAATATAACATGCATTATTACCCATATTATGCAGTTATTATCTCTAGAACTACGATAATTATACTTACTACTTTTATTATTATCAATATAACATGCACTATTACCCATATTATGCAGTTCTTATCGCTCGAACTATAACAATTATACTTATTACTTTTATTATTATCAATATAACATGCATTATTACCCATATTATGCAGTCATTATCGCTAGAACTATAATAGTTATACTTATTACTAATATTATTATGAGTATAACATGCATTATTACCCCTATTATGCAGTTATTATCGCTAGAACTATAATAATTATACTTTTTACTCCCAATATTATCAATATAACATGCATTATTACCCATATTATAGTGTTATTATCGTCAGAACTATAATAAATATACTTATTACTCCCAATATTATCAGTATAACATGCATTATTACCCCTATTATGCAGTTGTTATCGCTAGAACTATAATAATTATACTTATTACTCCCAATATTATCAATATGTCATGCATTATTACCCATATTATACAGTTATTATGGCTAGAACTATAATAATTATACTTATTACTCCCAATGTTATCAATATAACATGCATTATTACCCATATTATGCAGTTATTATCGCTAGAACTACAATAATTATACTTATTACTTTTATTTTTACCAATATAACATGCACTATTACACATATTATACAGTTATTATCGCTAGAACTATAATAGTTATACTTATTACTCCCAATGTTATCAATATAACATGCATTGTTACCCATATTATGCAGCTATTATTTGCTAGAACTATAATAATTATACTTATTACTCCTAATATTATCAATATGTCATGCATTATTACCCCTATTATGCAGTTATTATCGCAAGAACTATAATAATTATACTTTTTACTCCCAATATTATCAATATAACATGCATTATTACCCATATTATAGTGTTATTATCGTCAGAACTATAATAAATATACTTATTACTCCCAATATTATCAATATAACATGCATTATTACCCATATTATGCAGTTATTATCGCTAGAACTACAATAATTATACTTATTACTCCCAATGTTATCAATATAACATGCATTATTACCCATATTATGCAGTTATTATCGCTAGAACTTCAATAATTATACTTATTACTTTTATTATTATCAATATAACATGCACTATTACCCATATTATGCAGTTATTATCGCTAGAACTACAATAATTATACTTATTACTTTTATTATTATCAATATAACATGCACTATTACCCACATTATGCAGTTATTATCGCTCGAACTATAACAATTATACTTATTACTTTTATTATTATCAATCTAACATGCACCATTACCCATATTATGCAGTTATTATCGCTCGAACTATAATAATTATACTTATTACTCCTAATATTATCAATATGTCATGCATTATTACCCATGTTATACAGTTATTATCGCTAGAACTATAATAGTTATACTTATTACTCCTAATATTATCAATATGTCATGCATTATTACCCATATTATACAGTTATTATCGCTAGAACTATAATAGTTATACTTATTACTCCTAATATTATCAATATGTCATGCATTATTACCCATATTATACAGTTATTATCGCTAGAACTATAATAGTTATACTTATTACTCCCAATGTTATCAATATAACATGCATTGTTACCCATATTATGCAGCTATTATTTGCTAGAACTATAATAATTATACTTATTACTCCTAATATTATCAATATGTCATGCATTATTACCCCTATTATGCAGTTATTATCGCTAGAACTATAATAATTATACTTTTTACTCCCAATATTATCAATATAACATGCATTATTACCCATATTATAGTGTTATTATCGTCAGATCTATAATAAATATACTTATTACTCCCAATGTTATCAATATAACATGCATTATTACCCATATTATGCAGTTATTATCGCTAGAACTACAATAATTATACTTATTACTCCCAATGTTATCAATATAACATGCATTATTACCCATATTATGCAGTCATTATCGCTAGAACTATAATAGTTATACTTATTACTAATATTATTATGAGTATAACATGCATTATTACCCCTAGTATGCAGTTATTATCGCTAGAACTATAATAATTTTACTTATTACTCCCAATATTATCAATATAACATGCATTATTACCCATATTATACTGCTATTATCGTCAGAAATATAATAAATATACTTATTACTCCCAATAATATCAATATAACATGCATTATTACCCATATTATGCAGTTATTATCTCTAGAACTACAATAATTATACTTACTACTTTTATTATTATCAATATAACATGCACTATTACCCATATTATGCAGTTCTTATCGCTCGAACTATAACAATTATACTTATTACTTTTATTATTATCAATATAACATGCATTATTACCCATATTATGCAGTCATTATCGCTAGAACTATAATAGTTATACGTATTACTAATATTATTATGAGTATAACCTGCATTATTACCCCTATTATGCAGTTATTATCGCTAGAACTATAATAATTATACATTTTACTCCCAATATTATCAATATAACATGCATTATTACCCATATTATACAGTTATTATCGTCAGAACTATAATAAATATACTTATTACTCCCAATATTATCAATATAACATGCATTATTACCCATATTATGCAGTTATTATCGCTAGAACTACAATAATTATACTTATTACTTTTATTATTATCAATATAACATGCACTATTACCCATATTATGCAGTTATTATCGCTAGAACTACAATAATTATACTTATTACTTTTATTATTATCAATATAACATGCACTATTACCCACATTATGCAGTTATTATCGCTCGAACTATAACAATTATACTTATTACTTTTATTATTATCAATCTAACATGCACTATTACCCATATTATGCAGTTATTATCGCTCGAACTATAATAATTATACTTATTACTCCTAATATTATCAATATGTCATGCATTATTACCCATATTATACAGTTATTATCGCTAGAACTATAATAGTTATACTTATTACTCCTAATATTATCAATATGTCATGCATTATTACCCATATTATACAGTTATTATCGCTAGAACTATAATAGTTATACTTATTTCTTATATTATTATAAGAATAACATGCATTAAGACACCTATTATGCAGTTATTATCGCTAGAACTATAATAATTATACTTATTACTCCTAATATTATCAATATGTCATGCATTATTACCCATATTATACAGTTATTATCGCTAGAACTATAATAGTTATACTTATTACTCCTAATATTATCAATATGTCATGCATTATTACCCATATTATACTGTTATTATCGTCAGAACTATAATAAATATACTTATTACTACCAATACTATCAATATAGCATGCATTATTACCCATATTATACAGTTATTATCGCTAGAACTATAATAGTTATACTTATTACTTATATTATTATCAGTATAACATGCATTATTACCCCTATTATGCAGTTATTATCGCTCGAACTATAACAATTATACTTATTACTTTTATTATTATCAATCCAACATGCACTATTACCCATATTATGCAGTTATTATCGCTCGAACTATAATAATTATACTTATTACTCCTAATATTATCAATATGTCATGTATTATTACCCATATTATGCAGTTATTATCGCTAGAACTATAATAATTATACTTTTTACTCCCAATATTATCAATATAACATGCATTATTACCCATATTATAGTGTTATTATCGTCAGATCTATAATAAATATACTTATTACTCCCAATATTATCAATATAACATGCATTATTACCCATATTATGCAGTTATTATCGCTAGAACTACAATAATTATACTTATTGCTCCCAATGTTATCAATATAACATGCATTATTACCCATATTATGCAGTCATTATCGCTAGAACTATAATAGTTATACTTATTACTAATATTATTATGAGTATAACATGCATTATTACCCCTATTATGCAGTTATTATCGCTAGAACTATAATAATTTTACTTATTACTCCCAATATTATCAATATAACATGCATTATTACCCATATATTACTGCTATTATCGTCAGAAATATAATAAATATACTTATTACTCCCAATAATATCAATATAACATGCATTATTACCCATATTATGCAGTTATTATCTCTAGAACTACGATAATTATACTTACTACTTTTATTATTATCAATATAACATGCACTATTACCCATATTATGCAGTTCTTATCGCTCGAACTATAACAATTATACTTATTACTTTTATTATTATCAATATAACATGCATTATTACCCATATTATGCAGTCATTATCGCTAGAACTATAATAGTTATACTTATTACTAATATTATTATGAGTATAACATGCATTATTACCCCTATTATGCAGTTATTATCGCTAGAACTATAATAATTATACTTTTTACTCCCAATATTATCAATATAACATGCATTATTACCCATATTATAGTGTTATTATCGTCAGAACTATAATAAATATACTTATTACTCCCAATATTATCAGTATAACATGCATTATTACCCCTATTATGCAGTTGTTATCGCTAGAACTATAATAATTATACTTATTACTCCCAATATTATCAATATGTCATGCATTATTACCCATATTATACAGTTATTATGGCTAGAACTATAATAATTATACTTATTACTCCCAATGTTATCAATATAACATGCATTATTACCCATATTATGCAGTTATTATCGCTAGAACTACAATAATTATACTTATTACTTTTATTTTTACCAATATAACATGCACTATTACACATATTATACAGTTATTATCGCTAGAACTATAATAGTTATACTTATTACTCCCAATGTTATCAATATAACATGCATTGTTACCCATATTATGCAGCTATTATTTGCTAGAACTATAATAATTATACTTATTACTCCTAATATTATCAATATGTCATGCATTATTACCCCTATTATGCAGTTATTATCGCAAGAACTATAATAATTATACTTTTTACTCCCAATATTATCAATATAACATGCATTATTACCCATATTATAGTGTTATTATCGTCAGAACTATAATAAATATACTTATTACTCCCAATATTATCAATATAACATGCATTATTACCCATATTATGCAGTTATTATCGCTAGAACTACAATAATTATACTTATTACTCCCAATGTTATCAATATAACATGCATTATTACCCATATTATGCAGTTATTATCGCTAGAACTTCAATAATTATACTTATTACTTTTATTATTATCAATATAACATGCACTATTACCCATATTATGCAGTTATTATCGCTAGAACTACAATAATTATACTTATTACTTTTATTATTATCAATATAACATGCACTATTACCCACATTATGCAGTTATTATCGCTCGAACTATAACAATTATACTTATTACTTTTATTATTATCAATCTAACATGCACCATTACCCATATTATGCAGTTATTATCGCTCGAACTATAATAATTATACTTATTACTCCTAATATTATCAATATGTCATGCATTATTACCCATGTTATACAGTTATTATCGCTAGAACTATAATAGTTATACTTATTACTCCTAATATTATCAATATGTCATGCATTATTACCCATATTATACAGTTATTATCGCTAGAACTATAATAGTTATACTTATTACTCCCAATGTTATCAATATAACATGCATTGTTACCCATATTATGCAGCTATTATTTGCTAGAACTATAATAATTATACTTATTACTCCTAATATTATCAATATGTCATGAATTATTACCCCTATTATGCAGTTATTATCGCTAGAACTATAATAATTATACTTATTACTCCCAATGTTATCAATGTAACATGCATTATTACCCATATTATGCAGTTATTATCGCTAGAACTACAATAATTATACTTATTACTCTTATTATTATCAATATAACATGCACTATTACCCACATTATGCAGTTATTATCGCTAGAACTACAATAATTATACTTATTACTTTTATTATTATCAATATAACATGCACTATTACCCACATTATGCAGTTATTATCGCTCGAACTATAACAATTATACTTATTACTTTTATTATTATCAATATAACATGCACTATTACCCATATTATGCAGTTATTATCGCTAGAACTACAATAATTATACTTATTACTCTTATTATTATCAATATAACATGCACTATTACCCACATTATGCAGTTATTATCGCTAGAACTACAATAATTATACTTATTACTTTTATTATTATCAATATAACATGCACTATTACCAACATTATGCAGTTATTATCGCTCGAACTATAACAATTATACTTATTACTTTTATTATTATCAATATAACATGCACTATTGCCCATATTATGCAGTTATTATCGCTAGAACTACAATAATTATACTTATTACTTTTATTATTATCAATATAACATGCACTATTACCCACATTATGCAGTTATTATTGCTCGAACTATAACAATTATACTTATTACTTTTATTATTATCAATCTAACATGCACTATTACCCATATTATGCAGTTATTATCGCTCGAACTATAATAATTATACTTATTACTCCCAATATTATCAATATAACATGCATTATTACCCATATTATGCAGTTATTATCGCTAGAACTACAATAATTATACTTTTTACTCCCAATATTATCAATATAACATGCATTATTACCCATATTATAGTGTTATTATCGTCAGAACTATAATAAATATACTTATTACTCCCAATATTATCAGTATAACATGCATTATTACCCCTATTATGCAGTTGTTATCGCTAGAACTATAATAATTATACTTATTACTCCCAATATTATCAATATGTCATGCATTATTACCCATATTATACAGTTATTATGGCTAGAACTATAATAATTATACTCATTACTCCCAATGTTATCAATATAACATGCATTATTACCCATATTATGCAGTTATTATCGCTAGAACTACAATAATTATACTTATTACTTTTATTTTTACCAATATAACATGCACTATTACACATATTACACAGTTATTATCGCTAGAACTATAATAGTTATACTTATTACTCCCAATGTTATCAATATAACATGCATTGTTACCCATATTATGCAGCTATTATTTGCTAGAACTATAATAATTATACTTATTACTCCTAATATTATCAATATGTCATGCATTATTACCCCTATTATGCAGCTATAATCGCAAGAACTATAATAATTATACTTTTTACTCCCAATATTATCAATATAACATGCATTATTACCCATATTATAGTGTTATTATCGTCAGAACTATAATAAATATACTTATTACTCCCAATATTATCAATATAACAAGCATTATTACCCATATTATGCAGTTATTATCGCTAGAACTACAATAATTATACTTATTACTCCCAATGTTATCAATATAACATGCATTATTACCCATATTATGCAGTTATTATCGCTAGAACTTCAATAATTATACTTATTACTTTTATTATTATCAATATAACATGCACTATTACCCATATTATGCAGTTATTATCGCTAGAACTACAATAATTATACTTATTACTTTTATTATTATCAATATAACATGCACTATTACCCATATTATGCAGTTCTTATCGCTCGAACTATAACAATTATACTTATTACTTTTATTATTATCAATATAACATGCATTATTACCCATATTATGCAGTCATTATCGCTAGAACTATAATAGTTATACGTATTACTAATATTATTATGAGTATAACCTGCATTATTACCCCTATTATGCAGTTATTATCGCTAGAACTATAATAATTATACATTTTACTCCCAATATTATCAATATAACATGCATTATTACCCATATTATACAGTTATTATCGTCAGAACTATAATAAATATACTTATTACTCCCAATATTATCAATATAACATGCATTATTACCCATATTATGCAGTTATTATCGCTAGAACTACAATAATTATACTTATTACTTTTATTATTATCAATATAACATGCACTATTACCCATATTATGCAGTTATTATCGCTAGAACTACAATAATTATACTTATTACTTTTATTATTATCAATATAACATGCACTATTACCCACATTATGCAGTTATTATCGCTCGAACTATAACAATTATACTTATTACTTTTATTATTATCAATCTAACATGCACTATTACCCATATTATGCAGTTATTATCGCTCGAACTATAATAATTATACTTATTACTCCTAATATTATCAATATGTCATGCATTATTACCCATATTATACAGTTATTATCGCTAGAACTATAATAGTTATACTTATTACTCCTAATATTATCAATATGTCATGCATTATTACCCATATTATACAGTTATTATCGCTAGAACTATAATAGTTATACTTATTTCTTATATTATTATAAGAATAACATGCATTAAGACACCTATTATGCAGTTATTATCGCTAGAACTATAATAATTATACTTATTACTCCTAATATTATCAATATGTCATGCATTATTACCCATATTATACAGTTATTATCGCTAGAACTATAATAGTTATACTTATTACTCCTAATATTATCAATATGTCATGCATTATTACCCATATTATACTGTTATTATCGTCAGAACTATAATAAATATACTTATTACTACCAATACTATCAATATAGCATGCATTATTACCCATATTATACAGTTATTATCGCTAGAACTATAATAGTTATACTTATTACTTATATTATTATCAGTATAACATGCATTATTACCCCTATTATGCAGTTATTATCGCTCGAACTATAACAATTATACTTATTACTTTTATTATTATCAATCCAACATGCACTATTACCCATATTATGCAGTTATTATCGCTCGAACTATAATAATTATACTTATTACTCCTAATATTATCAATATGTCATGTATTATTACCCATATTATGCAGTTATTATCGCTAGAACTATAATAATTATACTTTTTACTCCCAATATTATCAGTATAACATGCATTATTACCCATATTATAGTGTTATTATCGTCAGATCTATAATAAATATACTTATTACTCCCAATATTATCAATATAACATGCATTATTACCCATATTATGCAGTTATTATCGCTAGAACTACAATAATTATACTTATTACTCCCAATGTTATCAATATAACATGCATTATTACCCATATTATGCAGTCATTATCGCTAGAACTATAATAGTTATACTTATTACTAATATTATTATGAGTATAACATGCATTATTACCCCTATTATGCAGTTATTATCGCTAGAACTATAATAATTTTACTTATTACTCCCAATATTATCAATATAACATGCATTATTACCCATATATTACTGCTATTATCGTCAGAAATATAATAAATATACTTATTACTCCCAATAATATCAATATAACATGCATTATTACCCATATTATGCAGTTATTATCTCTAGAACTACGATAATTATACTTACTACTTTTATTATTATCAATATAACATGCACTATTACCCATATTATGCAGTTCTTATCGCTCGAACTATAACAATTATACTTATTACTTTTATTATTATCAATATAACATGCATTATTACCCATATTATGCAGTCATTATCGCTAGAACTATAATAGTTATACTTATTACTAATATTATTATGAGTATAACATGCATTATTACCCCTATTATGCAGTTATTATCGCTAGAACTATAATAATTATACTTTTTACTCCCAATATTATCAATATAACATGCATTATTACCCATATTATAGTGTTATTATCGTCAGAACTATAATAAATATACTTATTACTCCCAATATTATCAGTATAACATGCATTATTACCCCTATTATGCAGTTGTTATCGCTAGAACTATAATAATTATACTTATTACTCCCAATATTATCAATATGTCATGCATTATTACCCATATTATACAGTTATTATGGCTAGAACTATAATAATTATACTTATTACTCCCAATGTTATCAATATAACATGCATTATTACCCATATTATGCAGTTATTATCGCTAGAACTACAATAATTATACTTATTACTTTTATTTTTACCAATATAACATGCACTATTACACATATTATACAGTTATTATCGCTAGAACTATAATAGTTATACTTATTACTCCCAATGTTATCAATATAACATGCATTGTTACCCATATTATGCAGCTATTATTTGCTAGAACTATAATAATTATACTTATTACTCCTAATATTATCAATATGTCATGCATTATTACCCCTATTATGCAGTTATTATCGCAAGAACTATAATAATTATACTTTTTACTCCCAATATTATCAATATAACATGCATTATTACCCATATTATAGTGTTATTATCGTCAGAACTATAATAAATATACTTATTACTCCCAATATTATCAATATAACATGCATTATTACCCATATTATGCAGTTATTATCGCTAGAACTACAATAATTATACTTATTACTCCCAATGTTATCAATATAACATGCATTATTACCCATATTATGCAGTCATTATCGCTAGAACTATAATAGTTATACTTATTACTAATATTATTATGAGTATAACATGCATTATTACCCCTATTATGCAGTTATTATCGCTAGAACTATAATAATTTTACTTATTACTCCCAATATTATCAATCTAACATGCATTATTACCCATATTATACTGCTATTATCGTCAGAAATATAATAAATATACTTATTACTCCCAATAATATCAATATAACATGCATTATTACCCATATTATGCAGTTATTATCTCTAGAACTACAATAATTATACTTACTACTTTTATTGTTATCAATATAACATGCACTATTACCCATATTATGCAGTTCTTATCGCTCGAACTATAACAATTATACTTATTACTCCTAATATTATCAATATGTCATGCATTATTACCCATATTATACAGTTATTATCGCTAGAACTATAATAGTTATACTTATTACTCCCAATATTATCAATATAACATGCATTATTACCCATATTATAGTGTTATTATCGTCAGAACTATAATAAATATACTTATTACTCCCAATATTATCAGTATAACATGCATTATTACCCCTATTATGCAGTTGTTATCGCTAGAACTATAATAATTATACTTATTACTCCCAATATTATCAATATGTCATGCATTATTACCCATATTATACAGTTATTATCGCTAGAACTATAATAATTATACTTATTACTCCCAATGTTATCAATATGTAGGATTAGTATTTTCAAGAACTAAACCTTTATTAAAGAGCACGATAAAACAATGACGAAAAGCACACACACCAGTTACAAATTTGCACGCACGCACGCCCAAGCAACAAAAATACAATCCGTTCAAAAGTCCAAAAATCGTAATCCGCAAAACATATATCGTGAACCGTAAATCGTGAATTCGTGAGTCGTGAACCGTAAATCGTGATCGTAATCGTAACCGTATTCGTATTCGTAACCGTAATCGTATTCGTATTATTCTCCTGACTTCTTCCGACTTCTAACGCTCGCACCGCGGACATACCCTTATATCCTCGCGACGGTAGAACATTCTCGATTTTCGGTAACCGAACGATTCGCGAATCTTCGGTTATTCGAAGCCTCGCGATCGTTTCTTAACGTTGGCCGCGTTTTCATTCTCTCTCACTCCTTCACTCTCTCTCGCACTCTCACTCATAAACGCACGTACACGGGATGACACGCTCATCGGCAACGAATTCGCTCGCAATGCTGTTTATGTTTTCGTTCTCGAACTTTCGCGGTACGTTTGCGGCACGTCCGTTGTCTCTATCCTACAATACTGATAATAATATAAGTAATAAGTATAACTATTATAGTTCTAGCGATAATAACTGTATAATATGGGTAATAATGCATGTTATATTGATAATATTGGGAGTAATAAGTATAACTATTATAGTTCTAGCGATAATAACTGCATAATATGGGTAATAATGCATGTTATATTGATAATATTGGGAGTAATAAGTATGTTTCTAATAGTTCTGACGATAATGACAGTACAATATGGGGAATATTGCATGTTATATTGATAATATTGGGAGTAAGAAGTATAATTATTATGGTTCTAGCGATAATAACTGCATAATAGGAGGAATAATGCATGTTATACTGATAATAATATAAGTAATAAGTATAACTATTATAGTTCTAGCGATAATAACTGTATAATATGGGTAATAATGCATGAAATATTGATAATATTAGGTGTTATAAGTATAATTATTATAGTTCTAGCGATAATAACTGCATAATGTGGGTAATAATGCATGTTATATTGATAATATTGGGAGTAATAAGTATGTTTTTAATAGTTCTGACGATAATGACAGTACAATATGGGGAATATTGCATGTTATATTGATAATATTGGGAGTAAAAAGTATAATTATTATGGTTCTAGCGATAATAACTGCATAATGGGAGGAATAATGCATGTTATACTGATAATAATATAAGTAATAAGTATAACTATTATAGTTCTAGCGATAATAACTGTATAATATGGGTAATAATGCATGAAATATTGATAATATTAGGTGTTATAGGTATAATTATTATAGTTCGAATGATAATAACTGCATAATATGGGTAATAGTGCATGTTATATTGACAATAATAAAAGTAATAAGTATAATTATTGTAGTTCTAGCGATAATAACTGCATCATATGGGTAATAGTGCCTGTTATATTGATAATATTGGGAGTATTAAGTATATTTATTACAGTTCTGACGATAATAACAGTATAATATGGGTAATGATGCATGTTATATTGATAATATTGGGAGTAATAAGTATAATTATTGTAGTTCTAGCGATAATAGCTGCATAATATGGGTAATAATGCATGTTATATTGATAATATTGGGAGTAATAAGTATAACTATTATAGTTCTAGCGATAATAACTGTATAATGTGGGTAATAATGCATGACATATTGATAATATTAGGAGTAATAAGTATAATTATTATAGTTCTAGCGATAATAACTGCATAATGTGGGTAATAATGCATGTTATATTGATAATATTGGGAGTAATAAGTATGTTTTTAATAGTTCTGACGATAATGACAGTACAATATGGGGAATATTGCATGTTATATTGATAATATTGGGAGTAAAAAGTATAATTATTATGGTTCTAGCGATAATAACTGCATAATGGGAGGAATAATGCATGTTATACTGATAATAATATAAGTAATAAGTATAACTATTATAGTTCTAGCGATAATAACTGTATAATATGGGTAATAATGCATGAAATATTGATAATATTAGGAGTTATAAGTATAATTATTATAGTTCGGATGATAATAACTGCATAATATGGGTAATAGTGCATGTTATATTGATAATAATAAAAGTAATAAGTATAATTATTGTAGTTCTAGCGATAATAACTGCACCATATGGGTAATAGTGCCTGTTATATTGATAATAATAAAAGTAATGAGAATAACTATTATAGTTCTAGCGATAATAACTGCATAATATGGGTAATAATGCATGTTATATTGATAATAGTGGGAGTAATAAGTATATTTATTATAGTTCTGACGATAATAACAGTATAATATGGGTAATAATGCATGTTATATTGATAATATTGGGAGTAATAAGTATAATTATTCGATTTCTAGCGATAATAACTGCATAATAGGGGTAATAATGCATGTTATACTGATAATAATATAAGTAATAAGTATAACTATTATAGTTCTAGGGATAATAACTGTATAATATGGGTAATAATGCATGTTGTATTGATAATATTGGGAGTAATAAGTATATTTATTACAGTTCTGACGATAATAACAGTATAATATGGGTAATAATGCATGTTATATTGATAATATTGGGAGTAATTAGTATATTTATTATAGTTCTGACGATAATAACAGTATAATATGGGTAATAATGCATGTTATATTGATAATATTGGGAGTAATGTGTATATTTATTATAGTTCTGACGATAATAACAGTATAATATGGGTAATAATGCATGTTATATTGATAATATTGGGAGTAATAAGTATATTTATTATAGTTCTGACGATAATAACAGTATAATATGGGTAATAATGCATGTTATATTGATAATATTGGGAGTAATAAGTATAATTATTGTAGTTCTAGCGATAATAACTGCATAATATGGGTAATAATGCATGTTATATTGATAATATTGGTTGTAATAAGTATATTTATTATAGTTCTGACGATAATAACAGTATAATATGGGTAATGATGCATGTTATATTGATAATATTGGGAGTAATAAGTATAATTATTGTAGTTCTAGCGATAATAACTGCATAATATGGGTAATAATGCATGTTATATTGATAATATTGGGAGTGATTAGTATATTTATTATAGTTCTGACGATAATAACAGTATAATATGGGCAATAATGCATTTTATATTGATAATATTGGGAGTAATAAGTATAATTATTATAGTTCTAGCTATAATAACTGCATAATAGGGGTAATAGTGCATGTTATATTGATAATAATAAAAGTAGTAAGCATAATTATTGTAGTTCTAGCGATAATAACCGCATAATATGGGTAATAATGCATGTTATATTGATAACATTGGGAGTAATAAGTATAATTATTGTAGTTCTAGCGATAATAACTCCATAATATGGGTAATAATGCATGTTATATTGATAATAATAAAAGTAATAAGTATAATTATTATAGTTCGAGCAATAATAACTGCATAATATGGGTAATAGTGCATGTTATATTGATAATAATAAAAGTAATAAGTATAATTATTGTAGTTCTAGCGATAATAACTGCATCATATGGGTAATAGTGCCTGTTATATTGATAATAATAAAAGTAATGAGTATAACTATTATAGTTCTAGCGATAATAACTGCATAATATGGGTAATAATGCATGTTATATTGATAATATTGGGAGTAATTAGTATATTTATTATATTTCTGACGATAATAACAGTATAATATGGGTAATAATGCATTTTATATTGGTAATATTTGGAGTAATAAGTATAATTATTATAGTTCGAGCGATAATAACTGCATAATGTGGGTAATAGTGCATGTTATATTGATAATAATAAAAGTAATAAGTATAATTATTGTAGTTCCAGCGATAATAACTGCGTAATATGGGTAATAATGCATGTTATATTGATAATAGTGGGAGTAATAAGTATATTTATTATAGTTCTGACAATAATAACAGTATAAAATGGGTAATAATGCATGTTATATTGATAATATTGGGAGTAATAGGTATAATTATTATATTTCCAGCGATAATAACTGCATAATAGGGGTAATAATGCAAGCTATACTGATAATAATATAAGTAATAAGTATAACTATTATAGTTCTAGCGATAATAACTGTATAATATGGGTAATAATGCATGCTATATTGATAATATTGGGAGTAATAAGTATATTTATTACAGTTCTGACGATAATAACAGTATAATATGGGTAATGTTGCATGTTATATTGATAATATTGGGAGTAATAAGTATAATTATTGTAGTTCTAGCGATAGTAGCTGCATAATATGGGTAATAATGCATGTTATATTGATAATATTGGGAGTAATAAGTATAACTATTATAGTTCTAGCGATAATAACTGTATAATATGGGTAATAATGCATGAAATATTGATAATATTAGGAGTTATAAGTATAATTATTATAGTTCGAATGATAATAACTGCATAATATGGGTAATAGTGCATGTTATATTGATAATAATAAAAGTAATAAGTATAATTATTGTAGTTGTAGCGATAATAACTGCATCATATGGGTAATAGTGCCTGTTATATTGATAATAATAAAAGTAATGAGTATAGCTATTATAGTTCTAGCGATAATAACTGCATAATATGGGTAATAATGCATGTTATATTGATAATATTGGGAGTAATTAGTATATTTATTATAGTTCTGACGATAATAACAGTATAATATGGGTAATAATGCATTTTATATTGGTAATATTGGGAGTAATAAGTATAATTATTATAGTTCGAGCGATAATAACTGCATAATATGGGTAATAGTGCATGTTATATTGATAATAATAAAAGTAATAAGTATAATTATTGTAGTTCCAGCGATAATAACTGCATAATATGGGTAAGAATGCATGTTATATTGATAATAGTGGGAGTAATAAGTATATTTATTATAGTTCTGACAATAATAACAGTATAATATGGGTAATAATGCATGTTATATTGATAATATTGGGAGTAATAAGTATAATTATTATATTTCTAGCGATAATAACTGCATAATATGGGTAATAATGCATGTTATATTGATAATATTGGGAGTAATAAGTATGTTTTTAATAGTTCTGACGATAATGACAGTACAATATGGGGAATATTGCATGTTATATTGATAATATTGGGAGTAAGAAGTATAATTATTATGGTTCTAGCGATAATAACTGCATAATAGGAGGAATAATGCATGTTATACTGATAATAATATAAGTAATAAGTATAACTATTATAGTTCTAGCGATAATAACTGTATAATATGGGTAATAATGCATGAAATATTGATAATATTAGGAGTTATAAGTATAATTATTATAGTTCGAATGATAATAACTGCATAATATGGGTAATAGTGCATGTTATATTGACAATAATAAAAGTAATAAGTATAATTATTGTAGTTCTAGCGATAATAACTACATCATATGGGTAATAGTGCCTGTTATATTGATAATATTGGGAGTATTAAGTATATTTATTACAGTTCTGACGATAATAACAGTATAATATGGGTAATGATGCATGTTATATTGATAATATTGGGAGTAATAAGTATAATTATTGTAGTTCTAGCGATAATAGCTGCATAATATGGGTAATAATGCATGTTATATTGATAATATTGGGAGTAATAAGTATAACTATTATAGTTCTAGCGATAATAACTGTATAATATGGGTAATAATGCATGACATATTGATAATATTAGGAGTAATAAGTATAATTATTATTGTTCTAGCGATAATAACTGCATAATGTGGGTAATAATGCATGTTATATTGATAATATTGGGAGTAATAAGTATGTTTTTAATAGTTCTGACGATAATGACAGTACAATATGGGGAATATTGCATGTTATATTGATAATATTGGGAGTAAAAAGTATAATTATTATGGTTCTAGCGATAATAACTGCATAATGGGAGGAATAATGCATGTTATACTGATAATAATATAAGTAATAAGTATAACTATTATAGTTCTAGCGATAATAACTGTATAATATGGGTAATAATGCATGAAATATTGATAATATTAGGAGTTATAAGTATAATTATTATAGTTCGGATGATAATAACTGCATAATATGGGTAATAGTGCATGTTATATTGATAATAATAAAAGTAATAAGTATAATTATTGTAGTTCTAGCGATAATAACTGCACCATATGGGTAATAGTGCCTGTTATATTGATAATAATAAAAGTAATGAGAATAACTATTATAGTTCTAGCGATAATAACTGCATAATATGGGTAATAATGCATGTTATATTGATAATAGTGGGAGTAATAAGTATATTTATTATAGTTCTGACGATAATAACAGTATAATATGGGTAATAATGCATGTTATATTGATAATATTGGGAGTAATAAGTATAATTATTGTATTTCTAGCGATAATAACTGCATAATAGGGGTAATAATGCATGTTATACTGATAATAATATAAGTAATAAGTATAACTATTATAGTTCTAGGGATAATAACTGTATAATATGGGTAATAATGCATGTTATATTGATAATATTGGGAGTAATAAGTATATTTATTACAGTTCTGACGATAATAACAGTATAATATGGGTAATAATGCATGTTATATTGATAATATTGGGAGTAATTAGTATATTTATTATAGTTCTGACGATAATAACAGTATAATATGGGTAATAATGCATGTTATATTGATAATATTGGGAGTAATGTGTATATTTATTATAGTTCTGACGATAATAACAGTATAATATGGGTAATAATGCATGTTATATGGATAATATTGGGAGTAATAAGTATATTTATTATAGTTCTGACGATAATAACAGTATAATATGGGTAATAATGCATGTTATATTGATAATATTGGGAGTAATAAGTATAATTATTGTAGTTCTAGCGATAATAACTGCATAATATGGGTAATAATGCATGTTATATTGATAATATTGGGAGTTATTAGTATATTTATTATAGTTCTGACGATAATAACAGTATAATATGGGTAATAATGCATGTTATATTGATAATATTGGGAGTAATAAGTATAATTATTATAGTTCTAGCGATAATAACTGCATAATAGGGGTAATAATGCATGTTATATTCATAATATTAGGAGTAATAAGTATATTTATTATAGTTCTGACGATAATAATTGCATAATATGGGTAATAATGCATGTTATATTGATAATATTGGGAGTAATAAGTATATTTTTAATAGTTCTGACGATAATGACAGTACAATATGGGGAATATTGCATGTTATATTGATAATGTTGGGAGTAAGAGGTATAATTATTATAGTTCTAGCGATAATAACTGCATAATAGGAGGAATAATGCATGTTATACTGATAATAATTTAAGAAATAAGTATAACTATTATAGTTCTAGCGCTAATAACGGTAAAATATGGGTAATAATGCATGTTATATTGACAATATTGGGAGTAATAAGTATAATTATTGTAGTTCTAGCGATAATAACTGCATAATATGGGTAATAATGCATGTTATATTGATAATATTGGTTGTAATAAGTATATTTATTATAGTTCTGACGATAATAACAGTATAATATGGGTAATGATGCATGTTATATTGATAATATTGGGAGTAATAAGTATAATTATTGTAGTTCTAGCGATAATAACTGCATAATATGGGTAATAATGCATGTTATATTGATAATATTGGGAGTGATTAGTATATTTATTATAGTTCTGACGATAATAACAGTATAATATGGGCAATAATGCATTTTATATTGATAATATTGGGAGTAATAAGTATAATTATTATAGTTCTAGCGATAATAACTGCATAATAGGGGTAATAGTGCATGTTATATTGATAATAATAAAAGTAGTAAGCATAATTATTGTAGTTCTAGCGATAATAACCGCATAATATGGGTAATAATGCATGTTATATTGATAACATTGGGAGTAATAAGTATAATTATTGTAGTTCTAGCGATAATAACTCCATAATATGGGTAATAATGCATGTTATATTGATAATAATAAAAGTAATAAGTATAATTATTATAGTTCGAGCAATAATAACTGCATAATATGGGTAATAGTGCATGTTATATTGATAATAATAAAAGTAGTAAGTATAATTATTGTAGTTCTAGCGATAATAACTGCATAATATGGGTAATAATGCATGTTATATTCATAATATTAGGAGTAATAAGAATATTTATTATAGTTCTGACGATAATAATTGCATAATATGGGTAATAATGCATGTTATATTGATAATATTGGGAGTAATAAGTATATTTTTAATAGTTCTGACGATAATGACTGTACAATATGGGGAATATTGCATGTTATACTGATAATAATATAAGTAATAAGTATAACTATTATAGTTCTAGCGATAATAACTGTATAATATGGGTAATAATGCATGTTATATTGATAATATTGGGAGTAATAAGTATAATTATTATATTTCTAGCGATAATAACTGCATAATATGGGTAATAATGCATGTTATATTGATAATATTGGGAGTAATAAGTATGTTTTTAATAGTTCTGACGATAATGACAGTACAATATGGGGAATATTGCATGTTATATTGATAATATTGGGAGTAAGAAGTATAATTATTATGGTTCTAGCGATAATAACTGCATAATAGGAGGAATAATGCATGTTATACTGATAATAATATAAGTAATAAGTATAACTATTATAGTTCTAGCGATAATAACTGTATAATATGGGTAATAATGCATGAAATATTGATAATATTAGGAGTTATAAGTATAATTATTATAGTTCGAATGATAATAACTGCATAATATGGGTAATAGTGCATGTTATATTGATAATATTGGGAGTAATGTGTATATTTATTATAGTTCTGACGATAATAACAGTATAATATGGGTAATAATGCATGTTATATGGATAATATTGGGAGTAATAAGTATATTTATTATAGTTCTGACGATAATAACAGTATAATATGGGTAATAATGCATGTTATATTGATAATATTGGGAGTAATAAGTATAATTATTGTAGTTCTAGCGATAATAACTGCATAATATGGGTAATAATGCATGTTATATTGATAATATTGGGAGTTATTAGTATATTTATTATAGTTCTGACGATAATAACAGTATAATATGGGTAATAATGCATGTTATATTGATAATATTGGGAGTAATAAGTATAATTATTATAGTTCTAGCGATAATAACTGCATAATAGGGGTAATAATGCATGTTATATTCATAATATTAGGAGTAATAAGTATATTTATTATAGTTCTGACGATAATAATTGCATAATATGGGTAATAATGCATGTTATATTGATAATATTGGGAGTAATAAGTATATTTTTAATAGTTCTGACGATAATGACAGTACAATATGGGGAATATTGCATGTTATATTGATAATGTTGGGAGTAAGAGGTATAATTATTATAGTTCTAGCGATAATAACTGCATAATAGGAGGAATAATGCATGTTATACTGATAATAATTTAAGAAATAAGTATAACTATTATAGTTCTAGCGCTAATAACGGTAAAATATGGGTAATAATGCATGTTATATTGACAATATTGGGAGTAATAAGTATAATTATTGTAGTTCTAGCGATAATAACTGCATAATATGGGTAATAATGCATGTTATATTGATAATATTGGTTGTAATAAGTATATTTATTATAGTTCTGACGATAATAACAGTATAATATGGGTAATGATGCATGTTATATTGATAATATTGGGAGTAATAAGTATAATTATTGTAGTTCTAGCGATAATAACTGCATAATATGGGTAATAATGCATGTTATATTGATAATATTGGGAGTGATTAGTATATTTATTATAGTTCTGACGATAATAACAGTATAATATGGGCAATAATGCATTTTATATTGATAATATTGGGAGTAATAAGTATAATTATTATAGTTCTAGCGATAATAACTGCATAATAGGGGTAATAGTGCATGTTATATTGATAATAATAAAAGTAGTAAGCATAATTATTGTAGTTCTAGCGATAATAACCGCATAATATGGGTAATAATGCATGTTATATTGATAACATTGGGAGTAATAAGTATAATTATTGTAGTTCTAGCGATAATAACTCCATAATATGGGTAATAATGCATGTTATATTGATAATAATAAAAGTAATAAGTATAATTATTATAGTTCGAGCAATAATAACTGCATAATATGGGTAATAGTGCATGTTATATTGATAATAATAAAAGTAGTAAGTATAATTATTGTAGTTCTAGCGATAATAACTGCATAATATGGGTAATAATGCATGTTATATTCATAATATTAGGAGTAATAAGAATATTTATTATAGTTCTGACGATAATAATTGCATAATAGGGGTAATAATGCATGTTATATTGATAATATTGGGAGTAATAAGTATATTTTTAATAGTTCTGACGATAATGACTGTACAATATGGGGAATATTGCATGTTATACTGATAATAATATAAGTAATAAGTATAACTATTATAGTTCTAGCGATAATAACTGTATAATATGGGTAATAATGCATGTTATATTGATAATATTGGGAGTAATAAGTATAATTATTATATTTCTAGCGATAATAACTGCATAATATGGGTAATAATGCATGTTATATTGATAATATTGGGAGTAATAAGTATGTTTTTAATAGTTCTGACGATAATGACAGTACAATATGGGGAATATTGCATGTTATATTGATAATATTGGGAGTAAGAAGTATAATTATTATGGTTCTAGCGATAATAACTGCATAATAGGAGGAATAATGCATGTTATACTGATAATAATATAAGTAATAAGTATAACTATTATAGTTCTAGCGATAATAACTGTATAATATGGGTAATAATGCATGAAATATTGATAATATTAGGAGTTATAAGTATAATTATTATAGTTCGAATGATAATAACTGCATAATATGGGTAATAGTGCATGTTATATTGATAATAATAAAAGTAATAAGTATAATTATTGTAGTTCTAGCGATAATAACTGCATCATATGGGTAATAGTGCCTGTTATATTGATAATAATAAAAGTAATGAGTATAACTATTATAGTTCTAGCGATAATAACTGCATAATATGGGTAATAATGCATGTTATATTGATAATATTGGGAGTAATTAGTATATTTATTATATTTCTGACGATAATAACAGTATAATATGGGTAATAATGCATTTTATATTGGTAATATTTGGAGTAATAAGTATAATTATTATAGTTCGAGCGATAATAACTGCATAATGTGGGTAATAGTGCATGTTATATTGATAATAATAAAAGTAATAAGTATAATTATTGTAGTTCCAGCGATAATAACTGCGTAATATGGGTAATAATGCATGTTATATTGATAATAGTGGGAGTAATAAGTATATTTATTATAGTTCTGACAATAATAACAGTATAAAATGGGTAATAATGCATGTTATATTGATAATATTGGGAGTAATAGGTATAATTATTATATTTCCAGCGATAATAACTGCATAATAGGGGTAATAATGCAAGCTATACTGATAATAATATAAGTAATAAGTATAACTATTATAGTTCTAGCGATAATAACTGTATAATATGGGTAATAATGCATGCTATATTGATAATATTGGGAGTAATAAGTATATTTATTACAGTTCTGACGATAATAACAGTATAATATGGGTAATGTTGCATGTTATATTGATAATATTGGGAGTAATAAGTATAATTATTGTAGTTCTAGCGATAATAACTGCATAATATGGGTAATAATGCATGTTATATTGATAATATTGGGAGTAATAAGTATATTTATTATAGTTCTGACGATAATAACAGTATAATATGGGTAATAATGCATGTTATATTGATAATATTGGGAGTAATAAGTATAATTATTATAGTTCTAGCGATAATAACTGCATAATAGGGGTATTAATGCATGTTATATTCATAATATTAGGAGTAATAAGTATATTTATTATAGTTCTGACGATAATAATTGCATAATATGGGTAATAATGCATGTTATATTGATAATATTGGGAGTAATAAGTATATTTTTAATAGTTCTGACGATAATGACAGTACAATATGGGGAATATTGCATGTTATATTGATAATGTTGGGAGTAAGAGGTATAATTATTATAGTTCTAGCGATAATAACTGCATAATAGGAGGAATAATGCATGTTATACTGATAATAATTTAAGAAATAAGTATAACTATTATAGTTCTAGCGCTAATAACTGTAAAATATGGCTAGTAATGCATGTTATATTGACAATATTGGGAGTAATAAGTATAATTATTGTAGTTCTAGCGATAATAACTGCATAATATGGGTAATAATGCATGTTATATTGATAATATTGGTTGTAATAAGTATATTTATTATAGTTCTGACGATAATAGCAGTATAATATGGGTAATGATGCATGTTATATTGATAATATTGGGAGTAATAAGTATAATTATTGTAGTTCTAGCGATAATAACTGCATAATATGGGTAATAATGCATGTTATATTGATAATATTGGGAGTGATTAGTATATTTATTATAGTTCTGACGATAATAACAGTATAATATGGCTAATAATGCATGTTATATTGACAATATTGGTTGTAATAAGTATATTTATTATAGTTCTAGCGATAATAACTGCATAATAGGGGTAATAGTGCATGTTATATTGATAATAATAAAAGTAGTAAGCATAATTATTGTAGTTCTAGCGATAATAACCGCATAATATGGGTAATAATGCATGTTATATTGATAACATTGGGAGTAATAAGTATAATTATTGTAGTTCTAGCGATAATAACTCCATAATATGGGTAATAATGCATGTTATATTGATAATAATAAAAGTAATAAGTATAATTATTATAGTTCGAGCAATAATAACTGCATAATATGGGTAATAGTGCATGTTATATTGATAATAATAAAAGTAGTAAGTATAATTATTGTAGTTCTAGCGATAATAACTGCATAATATGGGTAATAATGCATGTTATATTCATAATATTAGGAGTAATAAGAATATTTATTATAGTTCTGACGATAATAATTGCATAATATGGGTAATAATGCATGTTATATTGATAATCTTGGGAGTAATAAGTATATTTTTAATAGTTCTGACGATAATGACTGTACAATATGGGGAATATTGCATGTTATACTGATAATAATATAAGTAATAAGTATAACTATTATAGTTCTAGCGATAATAACTGTATAATATGGGTAATAATGCATGTTATATTGATAAAATTGGGAGTAATAAGTATAATTATTATATTTCTAGCGATAATAACTGCATAATATGGGTAATAATGCATGTTATATTGATAATATTGGGAGTAATAAGTATGTTTTTAATAGTTCTGACGATAATGACAGTACAATATGGGGAATATTGCATGTTATATTGATAATATTGGGAGTCAGAAGTATAATTATTATGGTTCTAGCGATAATAACTGCATAATAGGAGGAATAATGCATGTTATACTGATAATAATATAAGTAATAAGTATAACTATTATAGTTCTAGCGATAATAACTGTATAATATGGGTAATAATGCATGAAATATTGATAATATTAGGAGTTATAAGTATAATTATTATAGTTCTAGCGATAATAACTGCATAATAGGGGTAATAATGCATGTTATATTGATAATATTGGGAGTAATAAGTATATTTATTATAGTTCTGACGATAATAACAGTATAATATGGGTAATAATGCATGTTATATTGATAATATTGGGAGTAATAAGTATAATTATTATAGTTCTAGCGATAATAACTGCATAATAGGGGTATTAATGCATGTTATATTCATAATATTAGGAGTAATAAGTATATTTATTATAGTTCTGACGATAATAATTGCATAATATGGGTAATAATGCATGTTATATTGATAATATTGGGAGTAATAAGTATATTTTTAATAGTTCTGACGATAATGACAGTACAATATGGGGAATATTGCATGTTATATTGATAATGTTGGGAGTAAGAGGTATAATTATTATAGTTCTAGCGATAATAACTGCATAATAGGAGGAATAATGCATGTTATACTGATAATAATTTAAGAAATAAGTATAACTATTATAGTTCTAGCGCTAATAACTGTAAAATATGGCTAGTAATGCATGTTATATTGACAATATTGGGAGTAATAAGTATAATTATTGTAGTTCTAGCGATAATAACTGCATAATATGGGTAATAATGCATGTTATATTGATAATATTGGTTGTAATAAGTATATTTATTATAGTTCTGACGATAATAGCAGTATAATATGGGTAATGATGCATGTTATATTGATAATATTGGGAGTAATAAGTATAATTATTGTAGTTCTAGCGATAATAACTGCATAATATGGGTAATAATGCATGTTATATTGATAATATTGGGAGTGATTAGTATATTTATTATAGTTCTGACGATAATAACAGTATAATATGGCTAATAATGCATGTTATATTGACAATATTGGTTGTAATAAGTATATTTATTATAGTTCTAGCGATAATAACTGCATAATAGGGGTAATAGTGCATGTTATATTGATAATAATAAAAGTAGTAAGCATAATTATTGTAGTTCTAGCGATAATAACCGCATAATATGGGTAATAATGCATGTTATATTGATAACATTGGGAGTAATAAGTATAATTATTGTAGTTCTAGCGATAATAACTCCATAATATGGGTAATAATGCATGTTATATTGATAATAATAAAAGTAATAAGTATAATTATTATAGTTCGAGCAATAATAACTGCATAATATGGGTAATAGTGCATGTTATATTGATAATAATAAAAGTAGTAAGTATAATTATTGTAGTTCTAGCGATAATAACTGCATAATATGGGTAATAATGCATGTTATATTCATAATATTAGGAGTAATAAGAATATTTATTATAGTTCTGACGATAATAATTGCATAATATGGGTAATAATGCATGTTATATTGATAATCTTGGGAGTAATAAGTATATTTTTAATAGTTCTGACGATAATGACTGTACAATATGGGGAATATTGCATGTTATACTGATAATAATATAAGTAATAAGTATAACTATTATAGTTCTAGCGATAATAACTGTATAATATGGGTAATAATGCATGTTATATTGATAAAATTGGGAGTAATAAGTATAATTATTATATTTCTAGCGATAATAACTGCATAATATGGGTAATAATGCATGTTATATTGATAATATTGGGAGTAATAAGTATGTTTTTAATAGTTCTGACGATAATGACAGTACAATATGGGGAATATTGCATGTTATATTGATAATATTGGGAGTAAGAAGTATAATTATTATGGTTCTAGCGATAATAACTGCATAATAGGAGGAATAATGCATGTTATACTGATAATAATATAAGTAATAAGTATAACTATTATAGTTCTAGCGATAATAACTGTATAATATGGGTAATAATGCATGAAATATTGATAATATTAGGAGTTATAAGTATAATTATTATAGTTCGAATGATAATAACTGCATAATATGGGTAATAGTGCATGTTATATTGATAATAATAAAAGTAATAAGTATAATTATTGTAGTTCTAGCGATAATAACTGCATCATATGGGTAATAGTGCCTGTTATATTGATAATAATAAAAGTAATGAGTATAACTATTATAGTTCTAGCGATAATAACTGCATAATATGGGTAATAATGCATGTTATATTGATAATATTGGGAGTAATTAGTATATTTATTATATTTCTGACGATAATAACAGTATAATATGGGTAATGTTGCATGTTATATTGATAATATTGGGAGTAATAAGTATATTTAATATAGTTCTGACAATAATAACAGTATAAAATGGGTAATAATGCATGTTATATTGATAATATTGGGAGTAATAGGTATAATTATTATATTTCTAGCGATAATAACTGCATAATAGGGGTAATAATGCATGCTATACTGATAATAATATAAGTAATAAGTATAACTATTATAGTTCTAGCGATAATAACTGTATAATATGGGTAATAATGCATGAAATATTGATAATATTAGGAGTTATAAGTATAATTATTATAGTTCGAATGATAATAACTGCATAATATGGGTAATAGTGCATGTTATATTGATAATAATAAAAGTAATAAGTATAATTATTGTAGTTCTAGCGATAATAACTGCATCATATGGGTAATAGTGCCTGTTATATTGATAATAATAAAAGTAATGAGTATAGCTATTATAGTTCTAGCGATAATAACTGCATAATATGGGTAATAATGCATGTTATATTGATAATATTGGGAGTAATTAGTATATTTATTATAGTTCTGACGATAATAACAGTATAATATGGGTAATAATGCATTTTATATTGGTAATATTGGGAGTAATAAGTATAATTATTATAGTTCGAGCGATAATAACTGCATAATATGGGTAATAGTGCATGTTATATTGATAATAATAAAAGTAATAAGTATAATTATTGTAGTTCCAGCGATAATAACTGCATAATATGGGTAAGAATGCATGTTATATTGATAATAGTGGGAGTAATAAGTATATTTATTATAGTTCTGACAATAATAACAGTATAAAATGGGTAATAATGCATGTTATATTGATAATATTGGGAGTAATAGGTATAATTATTATATTTCTAGCGATAATAACTGCATAATAGGGGTAATAATGCATGCTATACTGATAATAATATAAGTAATAAGTATAACTATTATAGTTCTAGCGATAATAACTGTATAATATGGGTAATAATGCATGCTATATTGATAATATTGGGAGTAATAAGTATATTTATTACAGTTCTGACGATAATAACAGTATAATATGGGTAATGATGCATGTTATATTGATAATATTGGGAGTAATAAGTATAATTATTGTAGTTCTAGCGATAATAGCTGCATAATATGGGTAATAATGCATGTTATACTGATAATAATATAAGTAATAAGTATAACTATTATAGTTCTAGCGATAATAACTGTATAATATGGGTAATAATCCATGTTATATTGATAATATTGGGAGTAATAAGTATATTTATTACAGTTCTGACGATAATAACAGTATAATATGGGTAATGATGCATGTTATATTGATAATATTGGGAGTAATAAGTATAATTATTGTAGTTCTAGCGATAATAGCTGCATAATATGGGTAATAATGCATGTTATATTGATAATATTGGGAGTAATAAGTATAACTATTATAGTTCTAGCGATAATAACTGTATAATATGGGTAATAATGCATGAAATATTGATAATATTAGGAGTTATAAGTATAATTATTATAGTTCGAATGATAATAACTGCATAATATGGGTAATAGTGCATGTTATATTGATAATAATAAAAGTAATAAGTATAATTATTGTAGTTCTAGCGATAATAACTGCATCATATGGGTAATAGTGCCTGTTATATTGATAATAATAAAAGTAATGAGTATAACTATTATAGTTCTAGCGATAATAACTGCATAATATGGGTAATAATGCATGTTATATTGACAATATTGGGAGTAATTAGTATATTTATTATAGTTCTGACGATAATAACAGTATAATATGGGTAATAATGCATTTTATATTGGTAATATTGGGAGTAATAAGTATAATTATTATAGTTCGAGCGATAATAACTGCATAATATGGGTAATAGTGCATGTTATATTGATAATAATAAAAGTAATAAGTATAATTATTGTAGTTCCAGCGATAATAACAGCATAATATGGGTAAGAATGCATGTTATATTGATAATAGTGGGAGTAATAAGTATATTTATTATAGTTCTGACGATAATAACAGTATAATATGGGTAATAATGCATGTTATATTGATAATATTGGGAGTAATAAGTATATTTATTATAGTTCTGACGATAATAACAGTATAATATGGGTAATAGTGCATGTTATATTGAAAATATTGGGAGTAATAAGTATAATTATTATAGTTCTAGCGATAATAACTGCATAATAGGGGTAATAATGCATGTTATACTGATCATAATATAAGTAATAAGTATAACTATTATAGTTCTAGCGACAATAACTGTATAATATGGGTAATAATGCATGAAATATTGATAATATTAGGAGTTATAAGTATAATTATTATAGTTCCAGCGATAATAAGTGCATAATATGGGTAATAGTGCATGTTATATTGATAATATTGGGAGTAATAAGTATGTTTTTAATAGTTCTGACGATAATGACAGTACAATATGGGGAATATTGCATGTTATATTGATAATATTGGGAGTAAGAAGTATAATTATTATAGTTCTAGCGATAATAACTGCATGATAGGGGTAATAATGCATGTTATACTGATAATAATATAAGTAATAAGTATAACTATTATAGTTCCAGCGCTCATAACTGTATAATATGGGTAATAATGCATGTTATATTGATAATATTGGGAGTAATAAGTATAACTATTGTAGTTCTAGCGATAATAACTGCATAATATGGGTAATAATGCATGCTATATTGATAATATTGGTTGTAATAAGTATATTTATTATAGCTCTGACGATAATAACAGTATAATATGGGTAATAATGCATTTTATATTGATAATTTTGGGAGTAATAGGTATAACTATTGTAGTTCTAGCGATAATAACTGCATAATATGGGTAATAATGCATGTTATATTGATAATATTGGGAGTAATGAGTATATTTATTATAGTTCTGACGATAATAACAGTATAATGTGGGTAATAATGCATGTTATATTGATAATATTGCGAGTAATAAGTATAATTATTATAGTTCTAGCGATAATAACTGCATGATAGGGGTAATAATGCATGTTATACTGATAATAATATAAGTAATAAGTATAACTATTATAGTTCTAGCGATAATAACTGTATAATATGGGTAATAATGCATGCTATATTGATAATATTAGGAGTAATAAGTATATTTATTATAGTTCTGACGATAATAATTGCATAATATGGGTAATAATGCATGTTATATTGATAATATTGGGAGTAATAAGTATATTTTTAATAGTTCTGACGATAATGACAGTACAATATGGGGAATATTGCATGTTATACTGATAATAATATAAGTAATAAGTATAACTATTATAGTTCTAGCGATAATAACTGTATAATATGGGTAATAATGCATGTTATATTGATAATATTGGGAGTAATAAGTATAATTATTATATTTCTAGCGATAATAACTGCATAATATGGGTAATAATGCATGTTATATTGATAATATTGGGAGTAATAAGTATGTTTTTAATAGTTCTGACGATAATGACAGTACAATATGGGGAATATTGCATGTTATATTGATAATATTGGGAGTAAGAAGTATAATTATTATGGTTCTAGCGATAATAACTGCATAATAGGAGGAATAATGCATGTTATACTGATAATAATATAAGTAATAAGTATAACTATTATAGTTCTAGCGATAATAACTGTATAATATGGGTAATAATGCATGAAATATTGATAATATTAGGAGTTATAAGTATAATTATTATAGTTCGAATGATAATAACTGCATAATATGGGTAATAGTGCATGTTATATTGATAATAATAAAAGTAATAAGTATAATTATTGTAGTTCTAGCGATAATAACTGCATCATATGGGTAATAGTGCCTGTTATATTGATAATAATAAAAGTAATGAGTATAACTATTATAGTTCTAGCGATAATAACTGCATAATATGGGTAATAATGCATGTTATATTGATAATATTGGGAGTAATTAGTATATTTATTATATTTCTGACGATAATAACAGTATAATATGGGTAATAATGCATTTTATATTGGTAATATTGGGAGTAATAAGTATAATTATTATAGTTCGAGCGATAATAACTGCATAATGTGGGTAATAGTGCATGTTATATTGATAATAATAAAAGTAATAAGTATAATTATTGTAGTTCCAGCGATAATAACTGCATAATATGGGTAATAATGCATGTTATATTGATAATAGTGGGAGTAATACGTATATTTATTATAGTTCTGACAATAATAACAGTATAAAATGGGTAATAATGCATGTTATATTGATAATATTGGGAGTAATAGGTATAATTATTATATTTCTAGCGATAATAACTGCATAATAGGGGTAATAATGCATGCTATACTGATAATAATATAAGTAATAAGTATAACTATTATAGTTCTAGCGATAATAACTGTATAATATGGGTAATAATGCATGCTATATTGATAATATTGGGAGTAATAGGTATATTTATTACAGTTCTGACGATAATAACAGTATAATGTGGGTAATAATGCATGTTATATTGATAATATTGCGAGTAATAAGTATAATTATTATAGTTCTAGCGATAATAACTGCATGATAGGGGTAATAATGCATGTTATACTGATAATAATATAAGTAATAAGTATAACTATTATAGTTCCAGCGCTCATAACTGTATAATATGGGTAATAATGCATGTTATATTGATAATATTGGGAGTAATAAGTATAACTATTGTAGTTCTAGCGATAATAACTGCATAATATGGGTAATAATGCATGCTATATTGATAATATTGGTTGTAATAAGTATATTTATTATAGCTCTGACGATAATAACAGTATAATATGGGTAATAATGCATTTTATATTGATAATTTTGGGAGTAATAGGTATAACTATTGTAGTTCTAGCGATAATAACTGCATAATATGGGTAATAATGCATGTTATATTGATAATATTGGGAGTAATGAGTATATTTATTATAGTTCTGACGATAATAACAGTATAATGTGGGTAATAATGCATGTTATATTGATAATATTGCGAGTAATAAGTATAATTATTATAGTTCTAGCGATAATAACTGCATGATAGGGGTAATAATGCATGTTATACTGATAATAATATAAGTAATAAGTATAACTATTATAGTTCTAGCGATAATAACTGTATAATATGGGTAATAATGCATGCTATATTGATAATATTAGGAGTAATAAGTATATTTATTATAGTTCTGACGATAATAATTGCATAATATGGGTAATAATGCATGTTATATTGATAATATTGGGAGTAATAAGTATATTTTTAATAGTTCTGACGATAATGACAGTACAATATGGGGAATATTGCATGTTATACTGATAATAATATAAGTAATAAGTATAACTATTATAGTTCTAGCGATAATAACTGTATAATATGGGTAATAATGCATGTTATATTGATAATATTGGGAGTAATAAGTATAATTATTATATTTCTAGCGATAATAACTGCATAATATGGGTAATAATGCATGTTATATTGATAATATTGGGAGTAATAAGTATGTTTTTAATAGTTCTGACGATAATGACAGTACAATATGGGGAATATTGCATGTTATATTGATAATATTGGGAGTAAGAAGTATAATTATTATGGTTCTAGCGATAATAACTGCATAATAGGAGGAATAATGCATGTTATACTGATAATAATATAAGTAATAAGTATAACTATTATAGTTCTAGCGATAATAACTGTATAATATGGGTAATAATGCATGAAATATTGATAATATTAGGAGTTATAAGTATAATTATTATAGTTCGAATGATAATAACTGCATAATATGGGTAATAGTGCATGTTATATTGATAATAATAAAAGTAATAAGTATAATTATTGTAGTTCTAGCGATAATAACTGCATCATATGGGTAATAGTGCCTGTTATATTGATAATAATAAAAGTAATGAGTATAACTATTATAGTTCTAGCGATAATAACTGCATAATATGGGTAATAATGCATGTTATATTGATAATATTGGGAGTAATTAGTATATTTATTATATTTCTGACGATAATAACAGTATAATATGGGTAATAATGCATTTTATATTGGTAATATTGGGAGTAATAAGTATAATTATTATAGTTCGAGCGATAATAACTGCATAATGTGGGTAATAGTGCATGTTATATTGATAATAATAAAAGTAATAAGTATAATTATTGTAGTTCCAGCGATAATAACTGCATAATATGGGTAATAATGCATGTTATATTGATAATAGTGGGAGTAATACGTATATTTATTATAGTTCTGACAATAATAACAGTATAAAATGGGTAATAATGCATGTTATATTGATAATATTGGGAGTAATAGGTATAATTATTATATTTCTAGCGATAATAACTGCATAATAGGGGTAATAATGCATGCTATACTGATAATAATATAAGTAATAAGTATAACTATTATAGTTCTAGCGATAATAACTGTATAATATGGGTAATAATGCATGCTATATTGATAATATTGGGAGTAATAGGTATATTTATTACAGTTCTGACGATAATAACAGTATAATGTGGGTAATAATGCATGTTATATTGATAATATTGCGAGTAATAAGTATAATTATTATAGTTCTAGCGATAATAACTGCATGATAGGGGTAATAATGCATGTTATACTGATAATAATATAAGTAATAAGTATAACTATTATAGTTCCAGCGCTCATAACTGTATAATATGGGTAATAATGCATGTTATATTGATAATATTGGGAGTAATAAGTATAACTATTGTAGTTCTAGCGATAATAACTGCATAATATGGGTAATAATGCATGCTATATTGATAATATTGGTTGTAATAAGTATATTTATTATAGCTCTGACGATAATAACAGTATAATATGGGTAATAATGCATTTTATATTGATAATTTTGGGAGTAATAGGTATAACTATTGTAGTTCTAGCGATAATAACTGCATAATATGGGTAATAATGCATGTTATATTGATAATATTGGGAGTAATGAGTATATTTATTATAGTTCTGACGATAATAACAGTATAATGTGGGTAATAATGCATGTTATATTGATAATATTGCGAGTAATAAGTATAATTATTATAGTTCTAGCGATAATAACTGCATGATAGGGGTAATAATGCATGTTATACTGATAATAATATAAGTAATAAGTATAACTATTATAGTTCTAGCGATAATAACTGTATAATATGGGTAATAATGCATGCTATATTGATAATATTAGGAGTAATAAGTATATTTATTATAGTTCTGACGATAATAATTGCATAATATGGGTAATAATGCATGTTATATTGATAATATTGGGAGTAATAAGTATATTTTTAATAGTTCTGACGATAATGACAGTACAATATGGGGAATATTGCATGTTATACTGATAATAATATAAGTAATAAGTATAACTATTATAGTTCTAGCGATAATAACTGTATAATATGGGTAATAATGCATGTTATATTGATAATATTGGGAGTAATAAGTATAATTATTATATTTCTAGCGATAATAACTGCATAATATGGGTAATAATGCATGTTATATTGATAATATTGGGAGTAATAAGTATGTTTTTAATAGTTCTGACGATAATGACAGTACAATATGGGGAATATTGCATGTTATATTGATAATATTGGGAGTAAGAAGTATAATTATTATGGTTCTAGCGATAATAACTGCATAATAGGAGGAATAATGCATGTTATACTGATAATAATATAAGTAATAAGTATAACTATTATAGTTCTAGCAATAATAACTGTATAATATGGGTAATAATGCATGAAATATTGATAATATTAGGAGTTATAAGTATAATTATTATAGTTCGAATGATAATAACTGCATAATATGGGTAATAGTGCATGTTATATTGATAATAATAAAAGTAATAAGTATAATTATTGTAGTTCTAGCGATAATAACTGCATCATATGGGTAATAGTGCCTGTTATATTGATAATAATAAAAGTAATGAGTATAACTATTATAGTTCTAGCGATAATAACTGCATAATATGGGTAATAATGCATGTTATATTGATAATATTGGGAGTAATTAGTATATTTATTATATTTCTGACGATAATAACAGTATAATATGGGTAATAATGCATTTTATATTGGTAATATTGGGAGCAATAAGTATAATTATTATAGTTCGAGCGATAATAACTGCATAATGTGGGTAATAGTGCATGTTATATTGATAATAATAAAAGTAATAAGTATAATTATTGTAGTTCCAGCGATAATAACTGCATAATATGGGTAATAATGCATGTTATATTGATAATAGTGGGAGTAATAAGTATATTTATTATAGTTCTGACAATAATAACAGTATAAAATGGGTAATAATGCATGTTATATTGATAATATTGGGAGTAATAGGTATAATTATTATATTTCTAGCGATAATAACTGCATAATAGGGGTAATAATGCATGCTATACTGATAATAATATAAGTAATAAGTATAACTATTATAGTTCTAGCGATAATAACTGTATAATATGGGTAATAATGCATGCTATATTGATAATATTGGGAGTAATAGGTATATTTATTACAGTTCTGACGATAATAACAGTATAATATGGGTAATGTTGCATGATATATTGATAATATTGGGAGTAATAAGTATAATTATTGTAGTTCTAGCGATAGTAGCTGCATAATATGGGTAATAATGCATGTTATATTGATAATATTGGGAGTAATAAGTATAACTATTATAGTTCTAGCGATAATAACTGTATAATATGGGTAATAATGCATGAAATATTGATAATATTAGGAGTTATAAGTATAATTATTATAGTTCGAATGATAATAACTGCATAATATGGGTAATAGTGCATGTTATATTGATAATAATAAAAGTAATAAGTATAATTATTGTAGTTGTAGCGATAATAACTGCATCATATGGGTAATAGTGCCTGTTATATTGATAATAATAAAAGTAATGAGTATAGCTATTATAGTTCTAGCGATAATAACTGCATAATATGGGTAATAATGCATGTTATATTGATAATATTGGGAGTAATTAGTATATTTATTATAGTTCTGACGATAATAACAGTATAATATGGGTAATAATGCATTTTATATTGGTAATATTGGGAGTAATAAGTATAATTATTATAGTTCGAGCGATAATAACTGCATAATATGGGTAATAGTGCATGTTATATTGATAATAATAAAAGTAATAAGTATAATTATTGTAGTTCCAGCGATAATAACTGCATAATATGGGTAAGAATGCATGTTATATTGATAATAGTGGGAGTAATAAGTATATTTATTATAGTTCTGACAATAATAACAGTATAATATGGGTAATAATGCATGTTATATTGATAATATTGGGAGTAATAAGTATAATTATTATATTTCTAGCGATAATAACTGCATAATAGGGGTAATAATGCATGTTATACTGATAATAATATAAGTAATAAGTATAACTATTATAGTTCTAGCGATAATAACTGTATAATATGGGTAATAATGCATGCTATATTGATAATATTGGGAGTAATAAGTATATTTATTACAGTTCTGACGATAATAACAGTATAATATGGGTAATGATGCATGTTATATTGATAATATTGGGAGTAATAAGTACAATTATTGTAGTTCTAGCGATAATAGCTGCATAATATGGGTAATAATGCATGTTATACTGATAATAATATAAGTAATAAGTATAACTATTATAGTTCTAGCGATAATAACTGTATAATATGGGTAATAATCCATGTTATATTGATAATATTGGGAGTAATAAGTATATTTATTACAGTTCTGACGATAATAACAGTATAATATGGGTAATGATGCATGTTATATTGATAATATTGGGAGTAATAAGTATAATTATTGTAGTTCTAGCGATAATAGCTGCATAATATGGGTAATAATGCATGTTATACTGATAATAATATAAGTAATAAGTATAACTATTATAGTTCTAGCGATAATAACTGTATAATATGGGTAATAATCCATGTTATATTGATAATATTGGGAGTAATAAGTATATTTATTACAGTTCTGACGATAATAACAGTATAATATGGGTAATGATGCATGTTATATTGATAATATTGGGAGTAATAAGTATAATTATTGTAGTTCTAGCGATAATAGCTGCATAATATGGGTAATAATGCATGTTATATTGATAATATTGGGAGTAATAAGTATAACTATTATAGTTCTAGCGATAATAACTGTATAATATGGGTAATAATGCATGAAATATTGATAATATTAGGAGTTATAAGTATAATTATTATAGTTCGAATGATAATAACTGCATAATATGGGTAATAGTGCATGTTATATTGATAATAATAAAAGTAATAAGTATAATTATTGTAGTTCTAGCGATAATAACTGCATCATATGGGTAATAGTGCCTGTTATATTGATAATAATAAAAGTAATGAGTATAACTATTATAGTTCTAGCGATAATAACTGCATAATATGGGTAATAATGCATGTTATATTGACAATATTGGGAGTAATTAGTATATTTATTATAGTTCTGACGATAATAACAGTATAATATGGGTAATAATGCATTTTATATTGGTAATATTGGGAGTAATAAGTATAATTATTATAGTTCGAGCGATAATAACTGCATAATATGGGTAATAGTGCATGTTATATTGATAATAATAAAAGTAATAAGTATAATTATTGTAGTTCCAGCGATAATAACAGCATAATATGGGTAAGAATGCATGTTATATTGATAATAGTGGGAGTAATAAGTATATTTATTATAGTTCTGACGATAATAACAGTATAATATGGGTAATAATGCATGTTATATTGATAATATTGGGAGTAATAAGTATATTTATTATAGTTCTGACGATAATAACAGTATAATATGGGTAATAGTGCATGTTATATTGAAAATATTGGGAGTAATAAGTATAATTATTATAGTTCTAGCGATAATAACTGCATAATAGGGGTAATAATGCATGTTATACTGATCATAATATAAGTAATAAGTATAACTATTATAGTTCTAGCGACAATAACTGTATAATATGGGTAATAATGCATGAACTATTGATAATATTAGGAGTTATAAGTATAATTATTATAGTTCCAGCGATAATAAGTGCATAATATGGGTAATAGTGCATGTTATATTGATAATATTGGGAGTAATAAGTATGTTTTTAATAGTTCTGACGATAATGACAGTACAATATGGGGAATATTGCATGTTATATTGATAATATTGGGAGTAAGAAGTATAATTATTATAGTTCTAGCGATAATAACTGCATGATAGGGGTAATAATGCATGTTATACTGATAATAATATAAGTAATAAGTATAACTATTATAGTTCCAGCGCTCATAACTGTATAATATGGGTAATAATGCATGTTATATTGATAATATTGGGAGTAATAAGTATAACTATTGTAGTTCTAGCGATAATAACTGCATAATATGGGTAATAATGCATGCTATATTGATAATATTGGTTGTAATAAGTATATTTATTATAGTTCTGACGATAATAACAGTATAATATGGGTAATAATGCATTTTATATTGATAATTTTGGGAGTAATAGGTATAACTATTGTAGTTCTAGCGATAATAACTGCATAATATGGGTAATAATGCATGTTATATTGATAATATTGGGAGTAATGAGTATATTTATTATAGTTCTGACGATAATAACAGTATAATGTGGGTAATAATGCATGTTATATTGATAATATTGCGAGTAATATGTATAATTATTATAGTTCTAGCGATAATAACTGCATGATAGGGGTAATAATGCATGTTATACTGATAATAATATAAGTAATAAGTATAACTATTATAGTTCTAGCGATAATAACTGCATAATATGGGTAATGGTGCATGTTATATTCATAATATTAGGAGTAATAAGTATATTTATTATAGTTCTGACGATAATAATCGCATAATATGGGTAATAATGCATGTTATATTGATAATAGTGGGAGTAATAAGTATATTTATTATAGTTCTGACAATAATAACAGTATAAAATGGGTAATAATGCATGTTATATTGATAATATTGGGAGTAATAGGTATAATTATTATATTTCTAGCGATAATAACTGCATAATAGGGGTAATAATGCATGCTATACTGATAATAATATAAGTAATAAGTATAACTATTATAGTTCTAGCGATAACAACTGTATAATATGGGTAATAATGCATGCTATATTGATAATATTGGGAGTAATAGGTATATTTATTACAGTTCTGACGATAATAACAGTATAATATGGGTAATGTTGCATGTTATATTGATAATATTGGGAGTAATAAGTATAATTATTGTAGTTCTAGCGATAGTAGCTGCATAATATGGGTAATAATGCATGTTATATTGATAATATTGGGAGTAATAAGTATAACTATTATAGTTCTAGCGATAATAACTGTATAATATGGGTAATAATGCATGAAATATTGATAATATTAGGAGTTATAAGTATAATTATTATAGTTCGAATGATAATAACTGCATAATATGGGTAATAGTGCATGTTATATTGATAATAATAAAAGTAATAAGTATAATTATTGTAGTTCTAGCGATAATAACTGCATCATATGGGTAATAGTGCCTGTTATATTGATAATAATAAAAGTAATGAGTATAGCTATTATAGTTCTAGCGATAATAACTGCATAATATGGGTAATAATGCATGTTATATTGATAATATTGGGAGTAATTAGTATATTTATTATAGTTCTGACGATAATAACAGTATAATATGGGTAATAATGCATTTTATATTGGTAATATTGGGAGTAATAAGTATAATTATTATAGTTCGAGCGATAATAACTGCATAATATGGGTAATAGTGCATGTTATATTGATAATAATAAAAGTAATAAGTATAATTATTGTAGTTCCAGCGATAATAACTGCATAATATGGGTAAGAATGCATGTTATATTGATAATAGTGGGAGTAATAAGTATATTTATTATAGTTCTGACGATAATAACAGTATAATATGGGTAATAATGCATGTTATATTGATAATATTGGGAGTAATAAGTATATTTATTATAGTTCTGACGATAATAACAGTATAATATGGGTAATAGTGCATGTTATATTGAAAATATTGGGAGTAATAAGTATAATTATTATAGTTCTAGCGATAATAACTGCATAATAGGGGTAATAATGCATGTTATACTGATCATAATATAAGTAATAAGTATAACTATTATAGTTCTAGCGACAATAACTGTATAATATGGGTAATAATGCATGAACTATTGATAATATTAGGAGTTATAAGTATAATTATTATAGTTCCAGCGATAATAAGTGCATAATATGGGTAATAGTGCATGTTATATTGATAATATTGGGAGTAATAAGTATGTTTTTAATAGTTCTGACGATAATGACAGTACAATATGGGGAATATTGCATGTTATATTGATAATATTGGGAGTAAGAAGTATAATTATTATAGTTCTAGCGATAATAACTGCATGATAGGGGTAATAATGCATGTTATACTGATAATAATATAAGTAATAAGTATAACTATTATAGTTCCAGCGCTCATAACTGTATAATATGGGTAATAATGCATGTTATATTGATAATATTGGGAGTAATAAGTATAACTATTGTAGTTCTAGCGATAATAACTGCATAATATGGGTAATAATGCATGCTATATTGATAATATTGGTTGTAATAAGTATATTTATTATAGTTCTGACGATAATAACAGTATAATATGGGTAATAATGCATTTTACATTGATAATTTTGGGAGTAATAGGTATAACTATTGTAGTTCTAGCGATAATAACTGCATAATATGGGTAATAATGCATGTTATATTGATAATATTGGGAGTAATGAGTATATTTATTATAGTTCTGACGATAATAACAGTATAATGTGGGTAATAATGCATGTTATATTGATAATATTGCGAGTAATATGTATAATTATTATAGTTCTAGCGATAATAACTGCATGATAGGGGTAATAATGCATGTTATACTGATAATAATATAAGTAATAAGTATAACTATTATAGTTCTAGCGATAATAACTGCATAATATGGGTAATGGTGCATGTTATATTCATAATATTAGGAGTAATAAGTATATTTATTATAGTTCTGACGATAATAATCGCATAATATGGGTAATAATGCATGTTATATTGATAATAGTGGGAGTAATAAGTATATTTATTATAGTTCTGACAATAATAACAGTATAAAATGGGTAATAATGCATGTTATATTGATAATATTGGGAGCAATAGGTATAATTATTATATTTCTAGCGATAATAACTGCATAATAGGGGTAATAATGCATGCTATACTGATAATAATATAAGTAATAAGTATAACTATTATAGTTCTAGCGATAATAACTGTATAATATGGGTAATAATGCATGCTATATTGATAATATTGGGAGTAATAGGTATATTTATTACAGTTCTGACGATAATAACAGTATAATATGGGTAATGTTGCATGTTATATTGATAATATTGGGAGTAATAAGTATAATTATTGTAGTTCTAGCGATAGTAGCTGCATAATATGGGTAATAATGCATGTTATATTGATAATATTGGGAGTAATAAGTATAACTATTATAGTTCTAGCGATAATAACTGTATAATATGGGTAATAATGCATGAAATATTGATAATATTAGGAGTTATAAGTATAATTATTATAGTTCGAATGATAATAACTGCATAATATGGGTAATAGTGCATGTTATATTGATAATAATAAAAGTAATAAGTATAATTATTGTAGTTCTAGCGATAATAACTGCATCATATGGGTAATAGTGCCTGTTATATTGATAATAATAAAAGTAATGAGTATAGCTATTATAGTTCTAGCGATAATAACTGCATAATATGGGTAATAGTGCATGTTATATTGATAATAATAAAAGTAGTAAGTATAATTATTGTAGTTCCAGCGATAATAACTGCATAATATGGGTAAGAATGCATGTTATATTGATAATAGTGGGAGTAATAAGTATATTTATTATAGTTCTGACGATAATAACAGTATAATATGGGTAATAATGCATGTTATATTGATAATATTGGGAGTAATAAGTATATTTATTATAGTTCTGACGATAATAACAGTATAATATGGGTAATAGTGCATGTTATATTGAAAATATTGGGAGTAATAAGTATAATTATTATAGTTCTAGCGATAATAACTGCATAATAGGGGTAATAATGCATGTTATACTGATCATAATATAAGTAATAAGTATAACTATTATAGTTCTAGCGACAATAACTGTATAATATGGGTAATAATGCATGAACTATTGATAATATTAGGAGTTATAAGTATAATTATTATAGTTCCAGCGATAATAAGTGCATAATATGGGTAATAGTGCATGTTATATTGATAATATTGGGAGTAATAAGTATGTTTTTAATAGTTCTGACGATAATGACAGTACAATATGGGGAATATTGCATGTTATATTGATAATATTGGGAGTAAGAAGTATAATTATTATAGTTCTAGCGATAATAACTGCATGATAGGGGTAATAATGCATGTTATACTGATAATAATATAAGTAATAAGTATAACTATTATAGTTCCAGCGCTCATAACTGTATAATATGGGTAATAATGCATGTTATATTGATAATATTGGGAGTAATAAGTATAACTATTGTAGTTCTAGCGATAATAACTGCATAATATGGGTAATAATGCATGCTATATTGATAATATTGGTTGTAATAAGTATATTTATTATAGTTCTGACGATAATAACAGTATAATATGGGTAATAATGCATTTTACATTGATAATTTTGGGAGTAATAGGTATAACTATTGTAGTTCTAGCGATAATAACTGCATAATATGGGTAATAATGCATGTTATATTGATAATATTGGGAGTAATGAGTATATTTATTATAGTTCTGACGATAATAACAGTATAATGTGGGTAATAATGCATGTTATATTGATAATATTGCGAGTAATATGTATAATTATTATAGTTCTAGCGATAATAACTGCATGATAGGGGTAATAATGCATGTTATACTGATAATAATATAAGTAATAAGTATAACTATTATAGTTCTAGCGATAATAACTGCATAATATGGGTAATGGTGCATGTTATATTCATAATATTAGGAGTAATAAGTATATTTATTATAGTTCTGACGATAATAATCGCATAATATGGGTAATAATGCATGTTATATTGATAATAGTGGGAGTAATAAGTATATTTATTATAGTTCTGACAATAATAACAGTATAAAATGGGTAATAATGCATGTTATATTGATAATATTGGGAGCAATAGGTATAATTATTATATTTCTAGCGATAATAACTGCATAATAGGGGTAATAATGCATGCTATACTGATAATAATATAAGTAATAAGTATAACTATTATAGTTCTAGCGATAATAACTGTATAATATGGGTAATAATGCATGCTATATTGATAATATTGGGAGTAATAGGTATATTTATTACAGTTCTGACGATAATAACAGTATAATATGGGTAATGTTGCATGTTATATTGATAATATTGGGAGTAATAAGTATAATTATTGTAGTTCTAGCGATAGTAGCTGCATAATATGGGTAATAATGCATGTTATATTGATAATATTGGGAGTAATAAGTATAACTATTATAGTTCTAGCGATAATAACTGTATAATATGGGTAATAATGCATGAAATATTGATAATATTAGGAGTTATAAGTATAATTATTATAGTTCGAATGATAATAACTGCATAATATGGGTAATAGTGCATGTTATATTGATAATAATAAAAGTAATAAGTATAATTATTGTAGTTCTAGCGATAATAACTGCATCATATGGGTAATAGTGCCTGTTATATTGATAATAATAAAAGTAATGAGTATAGCTATTATAGTTCTAGCGATAATAACTGCATAATATGGGTAATAATGCATGTTATATTGATAATATTGGGAGTAATTAGTATATTTATTATAGTTCTGACGATAATAACAGTATAATATGGGTAATAATGCATTTTATATTGGTAATATTGGGAGTAATAAGTATAATTATTATAGTTCGAGCGATAATAACTGCATAATATGGGTAATAGTGCATGTTATATTGATAATAATAAAAGTAATAAGTATAATTATTGTAGTTCCAGCGATAATAACTGCATAATATGGGTAAGAATGCATGTTATATTGATAATAGTGGGAGTAATAAGTATATTTATTATAGTTCTGACAATAATAACAGTATAATATGGGTAATAATGCATGTTATATTGATAATATTGGGAGTAATAAGTATAATTATTATATTTCTAGCGATAATAACTGCATAATAGGGGTAATAATGCATGTTATACTGATATTAATATAAGTAATAAGTATAACTATTATAGTTCTAGCGATAATAACTGTATAATATGGGTAATAATGCATGCTATATTGATAATATTGGGAGTAATAAGTATATTTATTACAGTTCTGACGATAATAACAGTATAATATGGGTAATGATGCATGTTATATTGATAATATTGGGAGTAATAAGTATAATTATTGTAGTTCTAGCGATAATAGCTGCATAATATGGGTAATAGTGCATGTTATATTGATAATAATAAAAGTAATAAGTATAATTATTGTAGTTCCAGCGATAATAACAGCATAATATGGGTAAGAATGCATGTTATATTGATAATAGTGGGAGTAATAAGTATATTTATTATAGTTCTGACGATAATAACAGTATAATATGGGTAATAATGCATGTTATATTGATAATATTGGGAGTAATAAGTATATTTATTATAGTTCTGACGATAATAACAGTATAATATGGGTAATAGTGCATGTTATATTGAAAATATTGGGAGTAATAAGTATAATTATTATAGTTCTAGCGATAATAACTGCATAATAGGGGTAATAATGCATGTTATACTGATCATAATATAAGTAATAAGTATAACTATTATAGTTCTAGCGACAATAACTGTATAATATGGGTAATAATGCATGAACTATTGATAATATTAGGAGTTATAAGTATAATTATTATAGTTCCAGCGATAATAAGTGCATAATATGGGTAATAGTGCATGTTATATTGATAATATTGGGAGTAATTAGTATGTTTTTAATAGTTCTGACGATAATGACAATACAATATGGGGAATATTGCATGTTATATTGATAATATTGGGAGTAAGAAGTATAATTATTATAGTTCTAGCGATAATAACTGCATGATAGGGGTAATAATGCATGTTATACTGATAATAATATAAGTAATAAGTATAACTATTATAGTTCCAGCGCTCATAACTGTATAATATGGGTAATAATGCATGTTATATTGATAATATTGGGAGTAATAAGTATAACTATTGTAGTTCTAGCGATAATAACTGCATAATATGGGTAATAATGCATGCTATATTGATAATATTGGTTGTAATAAGTATATTTATTATAGTTCTGACGATAATAACAGTATAATATGGGTAATAATGCATTTTATATTGATAATTTTGGGAGTAATAGGTATAACTATTGTAGTTCTAGCGATAATAACTGCATAATATGGGTAATAATGCATGTTATATTGATAATATTGGGAGTAATGAGTATATTTATTATAGTTCTGACGATAATAACAGTATAATGTGGGTAATAATGCATGTTATATTGATAATATTGCGAGTAATAAGTATAATTATTATAGTTCTAGCGATAATAACTGCATGATAGGGTTAATAATGCATGTTATACTGATAATAATATAAGTAATAAGTATAACTATTATAGTTCTAGCGATAATAACTGCATAATATGGGTAATGGTGCATGTTATATTCATAATATTAGGAGTAATAAGTATATTTATTATAGTTCTGACGATAATAATCGCATAATATGGGTAATAATGCATGTTATATTGATAATATTGGGAGTAATAAGTATATTTTTAATAGTTCTGACGATAATGACAGTACAATATGGGGAATATTGCATTTTATATTGATAATATTGGGAGTAATAAGTATAATTATTATAGTTCTAGCGATAATAACTGCATAATAGGAGGAATAATGCATGTTATACTGATAATAATATAAGTAATAAGTATAACTATTATAGTTCTAGCGCTCATAACTGCATAATATGGGTAATAATGCATGCTATATTGATAATATTGGTTGTAATAAGTATATTTATTATAGTTCTGACGATAATAACAGTATAATATGGGTAATGATGCATGTTATATTGATAATATTGGGAGTAATAAGTATAATTATTGTAGTTCTAGCGATAATAACTGCATAATATGGGTAATAATGCATGTTATATTGATAATATTGGGAGTAATTAGTATATTTATTATAGGTCTAACGATAATAGCAGTATAATATGGGTAATAATGCATTTTATATTGATAATATTGGGAGTAATAAGTATAACTATTGTAGTTCTAGCGATAATAACTGCATAATATGGGTAATAATGCATGTTATATTGATAATATTGGGAGTAATAACTATAATTATTATAGTTCTAGCGATAATAACTGCATAATAGGGGTAATAATGCATGTTATACTGATCATAATATAAGTAATAAGTATAACTATTATAGTTCTAGCGATAATAACTGTATAATATGGGTAATAATGCATGAAATATTGATAATATTAGGAGTTATAAGTATAATTATTATAGTTCCAGCGATAATAAGTGCATAATATGGGTAATAGTGCATGATATATTGATAATATTGGGAGTAATAAGTATGTTTTTAATAGTTCTGACGATAATGACAGTACAATATGGGGAATATTGCATGTTATATTGATAATATTGGGAGTAAGAAGTATAATTATTATAGTTCTAGCGATAATAACTGCATGATAGGGGTAATAATGCATGTTATACTGATAATAATATAAGTAATAAGTATAACTATTATAGTTCCAGCGCTCATAACTGTATAATATGGGTAATAATGCATGTTATATTGATAATATTGGGAGTAATAAGTATAACTATTGTAGTTCTAGCGATAATAACTGCATAATATGGGTAATAATGCATGTTATATTGATAATATTGGGAGTAATAAGTATAATTATTATATTTCTAGCGATAATAACTGCATAATAGGGGTAATAATGCATGTTATACTGATAATAATATAAGTAATAAGTATAACTATTATAGTTCTAGCGATAATAACTGTATAATATGGGTAATAATGCATGACATATTGATAATATTAGGAGTAATAAGTATAATTATTATAGTTCTAGCGATAATAACTGCATAATATGGGTAATAATGCATGTTATATTGATAATATTGGGAGTAATAAGTATGTTTTTAATATTTCTGACGATAATGACAGTACAATATGGGGAATATTGCATGTTATATTGATAATATTGGGAGTAAGAAGTATAATTATTATGGTTCTAGCGATAATAACTGCATAATAGGAGGAATAATGCATGTTATACTGATAATAATATAAGTAATAAGTATAACTATTATAGTTCTAGCGATAATAACTGTATAATATGGGTAATAATGCATGAAATATTGATAATATTAGGAGTTATAAGTATAATTATTATAGTTCGGATGATAATAACTGCATAATATGGGTAATAGTGCATGTTATATTGATAATAATAAAAGTAATAAGTATAATTATTGTAGTTCTAGCGATAATAACTGCATCATATGGGTACTAGTGCCTGTTATATTGATAATAATAAAAGTAATGAGAATAACTATTATAGTTCTAGCGATAATAACTGCATAATATGGGTAATAATGCATGTTATATTGATAATAGTGGGAGTAATGAGTATATTTATTATAGTTCTGACGATAATAACAGTATAATATGGGTAATAATGCATGTTATATTGATAATATTGGGAGTAATAAGTATAATTATTATATTTCTAGCGATAATAACTGCATAATAGGGGTAATAATGCATGTTATACTGATAATAATATAAGTAATAAGTATAACTATTATAGTTCTAGCGATAATAACTGTATAATATGGGTAATAATGCATGTTATATTGATAATATTGGGAGTAATAAGTATATTTATTACAGTTCTGACGATAATAACAGTATAATATGGGTAATGATGCATGTTATATTGATAATATTGGGAGTAATAAGTATAATTATTGTAGTTCTAGCGATAATAGCTGCATAATATGGGTAATAATGCATGTTATACTGATAATATTGGGAGTAATTAGTATATTTATTATAGTTCTGACGATAATAACTGCATAATATGGGTAATAATGCATGTTATATTGATAATATTGGGAGTAATAAGTATATTTATTATACTTCTGACGATAATAACAGTATAATATGGGTAATAATGCATGTTATATTGATAGTATTGGGAGTAATAAGTATAATTATTATAGTTCCAGCGATAATAACTGCATAATAGGAGGAATAATGCATGTTATACTGATAATAATATAAGTAATAAGTATAACTATTATAGTTCTAGCGCTAATAACTGTATAATATGGGTAATAATGCATGTTATATTCATAATATTGGGAGTAATAAGTATAATTATTATAGTTCTAGCGATAATAACTGCATAATAGGGGTGATAATGCATGTTATACTGATAATAATATAAGTAATAAGTATAAATATTATAGTTGTAGCGATAATAACTGCATAATATGGGTAATAATGCATGTTATATTGATACTATTGGTTGTAATAAGTATATTTGTTATAGTTCTGACGATAATAACAGTATAATATGGGTAATGATGCATGTTATATTGATAATATTGGGAGTAATAAGTATAATTATTGTAGTTCTAGCGATAATAACTGCATAATATGGGTAATAATGCATGTTATATTGATAATATTGGGAGTGATTAGTATATTTATTATAGTTCTGACGATAATAACAGTATAATATGGGTAATGATGCATGTTATATTGATAATATTGGGAGTAATAAGTATAATTATTGTAGTTCTGGCGATAATAACTCCATAATATGGGTAATAATGCATGTTATATTGCTAATAATAAAAGTAATAAGTATAATTATTATAGTTCGAGCAATAATAACTGCATAATATGGGTAATAGTGCATGTTATATTGATAATAATAAAAGTAGTAAGTATAATTATTGTAGTTCTAGCGATAATAACTGCATAATATGGGTAATAATGCATGTTATATTCATAATATTAGGAGTAATAAGTATATTTATTATGGTTCTGACGATAATAATTGCATAATATGGGTAATAATGCATGTTATATTGATAATATTGGGAGTAATAAGTATATTTTTAATAGTTCTGACGATAATGACAGTACAATATGGGGAATATTGCATGTTATACTGATAATAATATAAGTAATAAGTATAACTATTATAGTTCTAGCGATAATAACTGTATAATATGGGTAATAATGCATGTTATATTGATAATATTGGGAGTAAGAAGTATAATTATTATAGTTCTAGCAATAATAACTGCATAATAGGGGTAATAATGCATGTTATACTGATAATAATATAAGTAATAAGTATAACTATTATAGTTCTAGCGATAATAACTGTATAATATGGGTAATAATGCATGTTATATTGATAATATTGGGAGTAATAAGTATATTTATTACAGTTCTGACGATAATAACAGTATAATATGGGTAATGATGCACGTTATATTGATAATATTGGGAGTAATAAGTATAATTATTGTAGTTCTAGCGATAATAGCTGCATAATATGGGTAATAATGCATGTTATATTGATAATAATAAAAGTAATAAGTATAATTATTATAGTTCGAGCAATAATAACTGCATAATATGGGTAATAGTGCATGTTATATTGATAATAATAAAAGTAGTAAGTATAATTATTGTAGTTCTAGCGATAATAACTGCATAATATGGGTAATAATGCATGTTATATTCATAATATTAGGAGTAATAAGTATATTTATTATAGTTCTGACGATAATAATTGCATAATATGGGTAATAATGCATGTTATATTGATAATATTGGGAGTAATAAGTATATTTTTAATAGTTCTGACGATAATGACAGTACAATATGGGGAATATTGCATGTTATACTGATAATAATATAAGTAATAAGTATAACTATTATAGTTCTAGCGATAATAACTGTATAATATGGGTAATAATGCATGTTATATTGATAATATTGGGAGTAAGAAGTATAATTATTATAGTTCTAGCAATAATAACTGCATAATAGGGGTAATAATGCATGTTATACTGATAATAATATAAGTAATAAGTATAACTATTATAGTTCTAGCGATAATAACTGTATAATATGGGTAATAATGCATGTTATATTGATAATATTGGGAGTAATAAGTATATTTATTACAGTTCTGACGATAATAACAGTATAATATGGGTAATGATGCACGTTATATTGATAATATTGGGAGTAATAAGTATAATTATTGTAGTTCTAGCGATAATAGCTGCATAATATGGGTAATAATGCATGTTATACTGATAATATTGGGAGTAATTAGTATATTTATTATAGTTCTGACGATAATAACTGCATAATATGGGTAATAATGCATGTTATATTGATAATATTGGGAGTAATAAGTATATTTATTATACTTCTGACGATAACAACAGTATAATATGGGTAATAATGCATGTTATATTGATAGTATTGGGAGTAATAAGTATAATTATTATAGTTCCAGCGATAATAACTGCATAATAGGAGGAATAATGCATGTTATACTGATAATAATATAAGTAATAAGTATAACTATTATAGTTCTAGCGCTAATAACTGTATAATATGGGTAATAATGCATGTTATATTGATAATATTGGGAGTAATAAGTATAATTATTATAGTTCTAGCGATAATAACTGCATAATAGGGGTGATAATGCATGTTATACTGATAATAATATAAGTAATAAGTATAAATATTATAGTTGTAGCGATAATAACTGCATAATATGGGTAATAATGCATGTTATATTGATACTATTGGTTGTAATAAGTATATTTATTATAGTTCAGACGATAATAACAGTATAATATGGGTAATGATGCATGTTATATTGATAATATTGGGAGTAATAAGTATAATTATTGTAGTTCTAGCGATAATAACTGCATAATATGGGTAATAATGCATGTTATAATGATAATATTGGGAGTGATTAGTATATTTATTATAGTTCTGACGATAATAACAGTATAATATGGGTAATGATGCATGTTATATTGATAATATTGGGAGTAATAAGTATAATTATTGTAGTTCTAGCGATAATAACTGCATAATATGGGTAATAATGCATGTTATATTCATAATATTAGGAGTAATAAGTATATTTATTATAGTTCTGACGATAATAATTGCATAATATGGGTAATAATGCATGTTATATTGATAATATTCGGAGTAATAAGTATATTTTTAATAGTTCTGACGATAATGACAGTACAATATGGGGAATATTGCATGTTATACTGATAATAATATAAGTAATAAGTATAACTATTATAGTTCTAGCGATAATAACTGTATAATATGGGTAATAATGCCTGTTATATTGATAATATTGGGAGTAATAAGTATAATTATTATAGTTCTAGCAATAATAACTGCATAATAGGAGGAATAATGCATGTTATACTGATAATAATATAAGTAATAAGTATAACTATTATAGTTCTAGCGCTCATAACTGTATAATATGGGTAATAATGCATGTTATATAGATAATATTGGGAGTAATAAGTATAGCTATTGTAGTTCTAGCGATAATAACTGCATAATATGGGTAATAATGCATGCTATATTGATAATATTGGGAGTAATGAGTATATTTATTATAGTTCTGACGATAATAACAGTATAATATGGGTAATAATGCATGTTATATTGATAATATTGCGAGTAATAAGTATAATTATTATAGTTCTAGCGATAATAACTGCATAATATGGGTAATGGTGCATGTTATATTCATAATATTAGGAGTAATGAGTATATTTATTATAGTTCTGACGATAATAATCGCATAATATGGGTAATAATGCATGTTATATTGATAATATTGGGAGTAATAAGTATATTTTTAATAGTTCTGACGATAATGACAGTACAATATGGGGAATATTGCATGTTATATTGATAATATTGGAAGTAATAAGTATAATTATTATAGTTCTAGCGATAATAACTGCATAATAGGAGGAATAATGCATGTTATAGTGATAATAATATAAGTAATAAGTATAACTATTATAGTTCTAGCGCTCATAACTGCATAATATGGGTAATAATGCATGCTATATTGATAATATTGGTTGTAATAAGTATATTTATTATAGTTCTGACGATAATGACAGTATAATATGGGCAATGATGCATGTTATATTGTTAATATTGGGAGTAATAAGTATAATTATTATAGTTCTAGCAATAATAACTGCATAATAGGGGTAATAATGCATGTTATACTGATAATAATATAAGTAATAAGTATAACTATTATAGTTCTAGCGATAATAACTGTATAATATGGGTAATAATGCATGTTATATTGATAATATTGGGAGTAATAAGTATAATTATTATAGTTCCAGCGATAATAAGTGCATAATATGGGTAATAGTGCATGTTATATTGATAATAATAAAAGTAGTAAGTATAATTATTGTAGTTCTAGCGATAATAACTGCATAATATGGGTAATAATGCATGTTATATTGATAATATTGGGAGTAATAAGTATATTTATTATACTTCTGACGATAATAACAGTATAATATGGGTAATAATGCATGTTATATTGATAGTATTGGGAGTAATAAGTATAATTATTATAGTTCCAGCGATAATAACTGCATAATAGGAGGAATAATGCATGTTATACTGATAATAATATAAGTAATAAGTATAACTATTATAGTTCTAGCGCTAATAACTGTATAATATGGGTAATAATGCATGTTATATTGATAATATTGGGAGTAATAAGTATAATTATTATAGTTCTAGCGATAATAACTGCATAATAGGGGTGATAATGCATGTTATACTGATAATAATATAAGTAATAAGTATAAATATTATAGTTGTAGCGATAATAACTGCATAATATGGGTAATAATGCATGTTATATTGATACTATTGGTTGTAATAAGTATATTTGTTATAGTTCTGACGATAATAACAGTATAATATGGGTAATGATGCATGTTATATTGATAATATTGGGAGTAATAAGTATAATTATTGTAGTTCTAGCGATAATAACTGCATAATATGGGTAATAATGCATGTTATATTGATAATATTGGGAGTGATTAGTATATTTATTATAGTTCTGACGATAATAACAGTATAATATGGGTAATGATGCATGTTATATTGATAATATTGGGAGTAATAAGTATAATTATTGTAGTTCTAGCGATAATAACTCCATAATATGGGTAATAATGCATGTTATATTGATAATAATAAAAGTAATAAGTATAATTATTATAGTTCGAGCAATAATAACTGCATAATATGGGTAATAGTGCATGTTATATTGATAATAATAAAAGTAGTAAGTATAATTATTGTAGTTCTAGCGATAATAACTGCATAATATGGGTAATAATGCATGTTATATTCATAATATTAGGAATAATAAGTATATTTATTATAGTTCTGACGATAATAATTGCATAATATGGGTAATAATGCATGTTATATTGATAATATTGGGAGTAATAAGTATATTTTTAATAGTTCTGACGATAATGACAGTACAATATGGGGAATATTGCATGTTATACTGATAATAATATAAGTAATAAGTATAACTATTATAGTTCTAGCGATAATAACTGTATAATATGGGTAATAATGCATGTTATATTGATAATATTGGGAGTAAGAAGTATAATTATTATAGTTCTAGCAATAATAACTGCATAATAGGGGTAATAATGCATGTTATACTGATAATAATATAAGTAATAAGTATAACTATTATAGTTCTAGCGATAATAACTGTATAATATGGGTAATAATGCATGTTATATTGATAATATTGGGAGTAATAAGTATATTTATTACAGTTCTGACGATAATAACAGTATAATATGGGTAATGATGCACGTTATATTGATAATATTGGGAGTAATAAGTATAATTATTGTAGTTCTAGCGATAATAGCTGCATAATATGGGTAATAATGCATGTTATACTGATAATATTGGGAGTAATTAGTATATTTATTATAGTTCTGACGATAATAACTGCATAATATGGGTAATAATGCATGTTATATTGATAATATTGGGAGTAATAAGTATATTTATTATACTTCTGACGATAATAACAGTATAATATGGGTAATAATGCATGTTATATTGATAGTATTTGGAGTAATAAGTATAATTATTATAGTTCCAGCGATAATAACTGCATAATAGGAGGAATAATGCATGTTATACTGATAATAATATAAGTAATAAGTATAACTATTATAGTTCTAGCGCTCATAACTGCATAATATGGGTAATAATGCATGCTATATTGATAATATTGGTTGTAATAAGTATATTTATTATAGTTCTGACGATAATGACAGTATAATATGGGCAATGATGCATGTTATATTGTTAATATTGGGAGTAATAAGTATAATTATTGTAGTTCTAGCGATAATAACTGCATAATATGCGTAATAATGCATGTTATATTGATAATATTGGGAGTAATTAGTATATTTATTATAGTTCTGACGATAATAACAGTATAATATGGGTAATAATGCATTTTATTTGATAATATTGGGAGTAATAAGTATAACTATTGTAGTTCTAGCGATAATAACTGCATAATATGGGTAATAATGCATATTATATTGATAATATTGGGTGTAATTAGTATATTTATTATAGGTCTAACGATAATAACAGTATAATATGGGTAATAATGGATTTTATATTGATAATATTGGGAGTAATAAGTATATGTATTATAGTTCTGACGATAATAACAGTATAATATGGGTAATAATGCATTTTATATTGATAAAATTGGGAGTAATAGGTATAACTATTGTAGTTCTAGCGATAATAACTGCATAATATGGGTAATAATGCATGTTATATTGATAATATTGGGAGTAATGAGTATATTTATTATAGTTCTGACGATAATAACAGTATAATATGGGTAATAATGCATGTTATATTGATAATATTGCGAGTAATAAGTATACTTATTATAGTTCTAGCGATAATAACTGCATAATATGGGTAATGGTGCATGTTATATTCATAATATTAGGAGTAATGAGTATATTTATTATAGTTCTGACGATAATAATCGCATAATATGGGTAATAATGCATGTTATATTGATAATATTGGGAGTAATGAGTATATTTATTATAGTTCTGACGATAATAACAGTATAATATGGGTAATAATGCATGTTATATTGATAATATTGCGAGTAATAAGTATACTTATTATAGTTCTAGCGATAATAACTGCATAATATGGGTAATAATGCATGTTATATTGATAATATTGGGAGTAATTAGTATATTTATTATAGGTCTAACGATAATAACAGTATAATATGGGTAATAATGCATTTTATATTGATAATATTGGGAGTAATAAGTATAACTATTGTAGTTCTAGCGATAATAACTGCATAATATGGGTAATAATGCATGTTATATTGATAATATTGGGAGTAATAAGTATAATTATTATATTTCTAGCGATAATAACTGCATAATAGGGGTAATAATGCATGTTATACTGATAATAATATAAGTAATAAGTATAACTATTATAGTTCTAGCGATAATAACTGTATAATATGGGTAATAATGCATGACATATTGATAATATTAGGAGTAATAAGTATAATTATTATAGTTCTAGCGATAATAACTGCATAATATGGGTAATAATGCATGTTATATTGATAATATTGGGAGTAATAAGTATGTTTTTTATAGTTCTGACGATAATGACAGTACAATATGGGGAATATTGCATGTTATATTGATAATATTGGGAGTAAGAAGTATAATTATTATGGTTCTAGCGATAATAACTGCATAATAGGAGGAATAATGCATGTTATACTGATAATAATATAAGTAATAAGTATAACTATTATAGTTCTAGCGGTAATAACTGTATAATATGGGTAATAATGCATGAAATATTGATAATATTAGGAGTTATAAGTATAATTATTATAGTTCGGATGATAATAACTGCATAATATGGGTAATAGTGCATGTTATATTGATAATAATAAAAGTAATAAGTATAATTATTGTAGTTCTAGCGATAATAACTGCATCATATGGGTAATAGTGCCTGTTATATTGATAATAATAAAAGTAATGAGAATAACTATTATAGTTCTAGCGATAATAACTGCATAATATGGGTAATAATGCATGTTATATTGATAATAGTGGGAGTAATAAGTATATTTATTATAGTTCTGACGATAATAACAGTATAATATGGGTAATAGTGCATGTTATATTGAAAATATTGGGAGTAATAACTATAATTATTATAGTTCTAGCGATAATAACTGCATAATAGGGGTAATAATGCATGTTATACTGATCATAATATAAGTAATAAGTATAACTATTATAGTTCTAGCGATAATAACTGTATAATATGGGTAATAATGCATGAAATATTGATAATATTAGGAGTTATAAGTATAATTATTATAGTTCCAGCGATAATAAGTGCATAATATGGGTAATAGTGCATGTTATATTGATAATATTGGGAGTAATAAGTATGTTTTTAATAGTTCTGACGATAATGACAGTACAATATGGGGAATATTGCATGTTATATTGATAATATTGGGAGTAAGAAGTATAATTATTATAGTTCTAGCGATAATAACTGCATGATAGGGGTAATAATGCATGTTATACTGATAATAATATAAGTAATAAGTATAACTATTATAGTTCCAGCGCTCATAACTGTATAATATGGGTAATAATGCATGTTATATTGATAATATTGGGAGTAATAAGTATAACTATTGTAGTTCTAGCGATAATAACTGCATAATATGGGTAATAATGCATGTTATATTGATAATATTGGGAGTAATAAGTATAATTATTATATTTCTAGCGATAATAACTGCATAATAGGGGTAATAATGCATGTTATACTGATAATAATATAAGTAATAAGTATAACTATTATAGTTCTAGCGATAATAACTGTATAATATGGGTAATAATGCATGACATATTGATAATATTAGGAGTAATAAGTATAATTATTATAGTTCTAGCGATAATAACTGCATAATATGGGTAATAATGCATGTTATATTGATAATATTGGGAGTAATAAGTATGTTTTTAATATTTCTGACGATAATGACAGTACAATATGGGGAATATTGCATGTTATATTGATAATATTGGGAGTAAGAAGTATAATTATTATGGTTCTAGCGATAATAACTGCATAATAGGAGGAATAATGCATGTTATACTGATAATAATATAAGTAATAAGTATAACTATTATAGTTCTAGCGATAATAACTGTATAATATGGGTAATAATGCATGAAATATTGATAATATTAGGAGTTATAAGTATAATTATTATAGTTCGGATGATAATAACTGCATAATATGGGTAATAGTGCATGTTATATTGATAATAATAAAAGTAATAAGTATAATTATTGTAGTTCTAGCGATAATAACTGCATCATATGGGTACTAGTGCCTGTTATATTGATAATAATAAAAGTAATGAGAATAACTATTATAGTTCTAGCGATAATAACTGCATAATATGGGTAATAATGCATGTTATATTGATAATAGTGGGAGTAATGAGTATATTTATTATAGTTCTGACGATAATAACAGTATAATATGGGTAATAATGCATGTTATATTGATAATATTGGGAGTAATAAGTATAATTATTATATTTCTAGCGATAATAACTGCATAATAGGGGTAATAATGCATGTTATACTGATAATAATATAAGTAATAAGTATAACTATTATAGTTCTAGCGATAATAACTGTATAATATGGGTAATAATGCATGTTATATTGATAATATTGGGAGTAATAAGTATATTTATTACAGTTCTGACGATAATAACAGTATAATATGGGTAATGATGCATGTTATATTGATAATATTGGGAGTAATAAGTATAATTATTGTAGTTCTAGCGATAATAGCTGCATAATATGGGTAATAATGCATGTTATACTGATAATATTGGGAGTAATTAGTATATTTATTATAGTTCTGACGATAATAACTGCATAATATGGGTAATAATGCATGTTATATTGATAATATTGGGAGTAATAAGTATATTTATTATACTTCTGACGATAATAACAGTATAATATGGGTAATAATGCATGTTATATTGATAGTATTGGGAGTAATAAGTATAATTATTATAGTTCCAGCGATAATAACTGCATAATAGGAGGAATAATGCATGTTATACTGATAATAATATAAGTAATAAGTATAACTATTATAGTTCTAGCGCTAATAACTGTATAATATGGGTAATAATGCATGTTATATTCATAATATTGGGAGTAAGAAGTATAATTATTATAGTTCTAGCAATAATAACTGCATAATAGGGGTAATAATGCATGTTATATTGCTAATAATAAAAGTAATAAGTATAATTATTATAGTTCGAGCAATAATAACTGCATAATATGGGTAATAGTGCATGTTATATTGATAATAATAAAAGTAGTAAGTATAATTATTGTAGTTCTAGCGATAATAACTGCATAATATGGGTAATAATGCATGTTATATTCATAATATTAGGAGTAATAAGTATATTTATTATAGTTCTGACGATAATAATTGCATAATATGGGTAATAATGCATGTTATATTGATAATATTGGGAGTAATAAGTATATTTTTAATAGTTCTGACGATAATGACAGTACAATATGGGGAATATTGCATGTTATACTGATAATAATATAAGTAATAAGTATAACTATTATAGTTCTAGCGATAATAACTGTATAATATGGGTAATAATGCATGTTATATTGATAATATTGGGAGTAAGAAGTATAATTATTATAGTTCTAGCAATAATAACTGCATAATAGGGGTAATAATGCATGTTATACTGATAATAATATAAGTAATAAGTATAACTATTATAGTTCTAGCGATAATAACTGTATAATATGGGTAATAATGCATGTTATATTGATAATATTGGGAGTAATAAGTATATTTATTACAGTTCTGACGATAATAACAGTATAATATGGGTAATGATGCACGTTATATTGATAATATTGGGAGTAATAAGTATAATTATTGTAGTTCTAGCGATAATAGCTGCATAATATGGGTAATAATGCATGTTATATTGATAATAATAAAAGTAATAAGTATAATTATTATAGTTCGAGCAATAATAACTGCATAATATGGGTAATAGTGCATGTTATATTGATAATAATAAAAGTAGTAAGTATAATTATTGTAGTTCTAGCGATAATAACTGCATAATATGGGTAATAATGCATGTTATATTCATAATATTAGGAGTAATAAGTATATTTATTATAGTTCTGACGATAATAATTGCATAATATGGGTAATAATGCATGTTATATTGATAATATTGGGAGTAATAAGTATATTTTTAATAGTTCTGACGATAATGACAGTACAATATGGGGAATATTGCATGTTATACTGATAATAATATAAGTAATAAGTATAACTATTATAGTTCTAGCGATAATAACTGTATAATATGGGTAATAATGCATGTTATATTGATAATATTGGGAGTAAGAAGTATAATTATTATAGTTCTAGCAATAATAACTGCATAATAGGGGTAATAATGCATGTTATACTGATAATAATATAAGTAATAAGTATAACTATTATAGTTCTAGCGATAATAACTGTATAATATGGGTAATAATGCATGTTATATTGATAATATTGGGAGTAATAAGTATATTTATTACAGTTCTGACGATAATAACAGTATAATATGGGTAATGATGCACGTTATATTGATAATATTGGGAGTAATAAGTATAATTATTGTAGTTCTAGCGATAATAGCTGCATAATATGGGTAATAATGCATGTTATACTGATAATATTGGGAGTAATTAGTATATTTATTATAGTTCTGACGATAATAACTGCATAATATGGGTAATAATGCATGTTATATTGATAATATTGGGAGTAATAAGTATATTTATTATACTTCTGACGATAACAACAGTATAATATGGGTAATAATGCATGTTATATTGATAGTATTGGGAGTAATAAGTATAATTATTATAGTTCCAGCGATAATAACTGCATAATAGGAGGAATAATGCATGTTATACTGATAATAATATAAGTAATAAGTATAACTATTATAGTTCTAGCGCTAATAACTGTATAATATGGGTAATAATGCATGTTATATTGATAATATTGGGAGTAATAAGTATAATTATTATAGTTCTAGCGATAATAACTGCATAATAGGGGTGATAATGCATGTTATACTGATAATAATATAAGTAATAAGTATAAATATTATAGTTGTAGCGATAATAACTGCATAATATGGGTAATAATGCATGTTATATTGATACTATTGGTTGTAATAAGTATATTTATTATAGTTCAGACGATAATAACAGTATAATATGGGTAATGATGCATGTTATATTGATAATATTGGGAGTAATAAGTATAATTATTGTAGTTCTAGCGATAATAACTGCATAATATGGGTAATAATGCATGTTATAATGATAATATTGGGAGTGATTAGTATATTTATTATAGTTCTGACGATAATAACAGTATAATATGGGTAATGATGCATGTTATATTGATAATATTGGGAGTAATAAGTATAATTATTGTAGTTCTAGCGATAATAACTGCATAATATGGGTAATAATGCATGTTATATTCATAATATTAGGAGTAATAAGTATATTTATTATAGTTCTGACGATAATAATTGCATAATATGGGTAATAATGCATGTTATATTGATAATATTCGGAGTAATAAGTATATTTTTAATAGTTCTGACGATAATGACAGTACAATATGGGGAATATTGCATGTTATACTGATAATAATATAAGTAATAAGTATAACTATTATAGTTCTAGCGATAATAACTGTATAATATGGGTAATAATGCCTGTTATATTGATAATATTGGGAGTAATAAGTATAATTATTATAGTTCTAGCAATAATAACTGCATAATAGGAGGAATAATGCATGTTATACTGATAATAATATAAGTAATAAGTATAACTATTATAGTTCTAGCGCTCATAACTGTATAATATGGGTAATAATGCATGTTATATAGATAATATTGGGAGTAATAAGTATAGCTATTGTAGTTCTAGCGATAATAACTGCATAATATGGGTAATAATGCATGCTATATTGATAATATTGGGAGTAATGAGTATATTTATTATAGTTCTGACGATAATAACAGTATAATATGGGTAATAATGCATGTTATATTGATAATATTGCGAGTAATAAGTATAATTATTATAGTTCTAGCGATAATAACTGCATAATATGGGTAATGGTGCATGTTATATTCATAATATTAGGAGTAATGAGTATATTTATTATAGTTCTGACGATAATAATCGCATAATATGGGTAATAATGCATGTTATATTGATAATATTGGGAGTAATAAGTATATTTTTAATAGTTCTGACGATAATGACAGTACAATATGGGGAATATTGCATGTTATATTGATAATATTGGAAGTAATAAGTATAATTATTATAGTTCTAGCGATAATAACTGCATAATAGGAGGAATAATGCATGTTATAGTGATAATAATATAAGTAATAAGTATAACTATTATAGTTCTAGCGCTCATAACTGCATAATATGGGTAATAATGCATGCTATATTGATAATATTGGTTGTAATAAGTATATTTATTATAGTTCTGACGATAATGACAGTATAATATGGGCAATGATGCATGTTATATTGTTAATATTGGGAGTAATAAGTATAATTATTATAGTTCTAGCAATAATAACTGCATAATAGGGGTAATAATGCATGTTATACTGATAATAATATAAGTAATAAGTATAACTATTATAGTTCTAGCGATAATAACTGTATAATATGGGTAATAATGCATGTTATATTGATAATATTGGGAGTAATAAGTATAATTATTATAGTTCCAGCGATAATAAGTGCATAATATGGGTAATAGTGCATGTTATATTGATAATAATAAAAGTAGTAAGTATAATTATTGTAGTTCTAGCGATAATAACTGCATAATATGGGTAATAATGCATGTTATATTGATAATATTGGGAGTAATAAGTATATTTATTATACTTCTGACGATAATAACAGTATAATATGGGTAATAATGCATGTTATATTGATAGTATTGGGAGTAATAAGTATAATTATTATAGTTCCAGCGATAATAACTGCATAATAGGAGGAATAATGCATGTTATACTGATAATAATATAAGTAATAAGTATAACTATTATAGTTCTAGCGCTAATAACTGTATAATATGGGTAATAATGCATGTTATATTGATAATATTGGGAGTAATAAGTATAATTATTATAGTTCTAGCGATAATAACTGCATAATAGGGGTGATAATGCATGTTATACTGATAATAATATAAGTAATAAGTATAAATATTATAGTTGTAGCGATAATAACTGCATAATATGGGTAATAATGCATGTTATATTGATACTATTGGTTGTAATAAGTATATTTGTTATAGTTCTGACGATAATAACAGTATAATATGGGTAATGATGCATGTTATATTGATAATATTGGGAGTAATAAGTATAATTATTGTAGTTCTAGCGATAATAACTGCATAATATGGGTAATAATGCATGTTATATTGATAATATTGGGAGTGATTAGTATATTTATTATAGTTCTGACGATAATAACAGTATAATATGGGTAATGATGCATGTTATATTGATAATATTGGGAGTAATAAGTATAATTATTGTAGTTCTAGCGATAATAACTCCATAATATGGGTAATAATGCATGTTATATTGATAATAATAAAAGTAATAAGTATAATTATTATAGTTCGAGCAATAATAACTGCATAATATGGGTAATAGTGCATGTTATATTGATAATAATAAAAGTAGTAAGTATAATTATTGTAGTTCTAGCGATAATAACTGCATAATATGGGTAATAATGCATGTTATATTCATAATATTAGGAGTAATAAGTATATTTATTATAGTTCTGACGATAATAATTGCATAATATGGGTAATAATGCATGTTATATTGATAATATTGGGAGTAATAAGTATATTTTTAATAGTTCTGACGATAATGACAGTACAATATGGGGAATATTGCATGTTATACTGATAATAATATAAGTAATAAGTATAACTATTATAGTTCTAGCGATAATAACTGTATAATATGGGTAATAATGCATGTTATATTGATAATATTGGGAGTAAGAAGTATAATTATTATAGTTCTAGCAATAATAACTGCTTAATAGGGGTAATAATGCATGTTATACTGATAATAATATAAGTAATAAGTATAACTATTATAGTTCTAGCGATAATAACTGTATAATATGGGTAATAATGCATGTTATATTGATAATATTGGGAGTAATAAGTATATTTATTACAGTTCTGACGATAATAACAGTATAATATGGGTAATGATGCACGTTATATTGATAATATTGGGAGTAATAAGTATAATTATTGTAGTTCTAGCGATAATAGCTGCATAATATGGGTAATAATGCATGTTATACTGATAATATTGGGAGTAATTAGTATATTTATTATAGTTCTGACGATAATAACTGCATAATATGGGTAATAATGCATGTTATATTGATAATATTGGGAGTAATAAGTATATTTATTATACTTCTGACGATAATAACAGTATAATATGGGTAATAATGCATGTTATATTGATAGTATTTGGAGTAATAAGTATAATTATTATAGTTCCAGCGATAATAACTGCATAATAGGAGGAATAATGCATGTTATACTGATAATAATATAAGTAATAAGTATAACTATTATAGTTCTAGCGCTCATAACTGCATAATATGGGTAATAATGCATGCTATATTGATAATATTGGTTGTAATAAGTATATTTATTATAGTTCTGACGATAATGACAGTATAATATGGGCAATGATGCATGTTATATTGTTAATATTGGGAGTAATAAGTATAATTATTGTAGTTCTAGCGATAATAACTGCATAATATGCGTAATAATGCATGTTATATTGATAATATTGGGAGTAATTAGTATATTTATTATAGTTCTGACGATAATAACAGTATAATATGGGTAATAATGCATTTTATTTGATAATATTGGGAGTAATAAGTATAACTATTGTAGTTCTAGCGATAATAACTGCATAATATGGGTAATAATGCATATTATATTGATAATATTGGGTGTAATTAGTATATTTATTATAGGTCTAACGATAATAACAGTATAATATGGGTAATAATGGATTTTATATTGATAATATTGGGAGTAATAAGTATATGTATTATAGTTCTGACGATAATAACAGTATAATATGGGTAATAATGCATTTTATATTGATAAAATTGGGAGTAATAGGTATAACTATTGTAGTTCTAGCGATAATAACTGCATAATATGGGTAATAATGCATGTTATATTGATAATATTGGGAGTAATGAGTATATTTATTATAGTTCTGACGATAATAACAGTATAATATGGGTAATAATGCATGTTATATTGATAATATTGCGAGTAATAAGTATACTTATTATAGTTCTAGCGATAATAACTGCATAATATGGGTAATGGTGCATGTTATATTCATAATATTAGGAGTAATGAGTATATTTATTATAGTTCTGACGATAATAACAGTATAATATGGGTAATAATGCATTTTATTTGATAATATTGGGAGTAATAAGTATAACTATTGTAGTTCTAGCGATAATAACTGCATAATATGGGTAATAATGCATATTATATTGATAATATTGGGTGTAATTAGTATATTTATTATAGTTCTGACGATAATAACAGTATAATATGGGTAATAATGCATGTTATATTGATAATATTGCGAGTAATAAGTATACTTATTATAGTTCTAGCGATAATAACTGCATAATATGGGTAATAATGCATGTTATATTGATAATAATAAAAGTAGTAAGTATAATTATTGTAGTTCTAGCGATAATAACTGCATAATATGGGTAATAATGCATGTTATATTGATAATTATAAAAGTAATAAGTATAATTATTATAGTTCGAGCGATAATAACTGCATAATATGGGTAATAGTGCATGTTATATTGATAACAATAAAAGTAATAAGTATAATTATTATAGTTCTAGCGATAATAACTGCATGATAGGGGTAATAATGCATGTTATACTGTTAATAATATAAGTAATAAGTATAACTATTATAGTTCTAGCGATAATAACTGTATAATATGGGTAATAATGCATGTTATATTGATAATATTGGGAGTAATAAGTATAACTATTATAGTTCTAGCGATAATAACTGTATAATATGGGCAATAATGCATGTTATATTGATAATATTGGGAGTAATAAGTATAATTATTATAGTTCTAGCGATAATAACTGCATAATAGGGGTAATAATGCATGTTATACTGATAATAATATAAGTAATAAGTATAACTATTATAGTTCTAGCGATAATAACTGTATAATATGGGTAATAATGCATGACATATTGATAATATTAGGAGTAATAAGTATAATTATTATAGTTCTAGCGATAATAACTGCATAATATGGGTAATAATGCATGTTATATTGATAATATTGGTTGTAATAAGTATATTTATTATAGTTCTGACGATAATAACAGTATAATATGGGTAATAATGCATTTTATATTGATAAAATTGGGAGTAATAGGTATAACTATTGTAGTTCTAGCGATAATAACTGCATAATATGGGTAATAATGCACGTTATATTGATAATATTGGGAGTAATGAGTATATTTATTATAGTTCTGACGATAATAACAGTATAATATGGGTAATAATGCATGTTATATTGATAATATTGCGAGTAATAAGTATATCTATTATAGTTCTGACGATAATAACAGTATAATATGGGTAATAGTGCATGTTATATTGAAAATATTGGGAGTAATATGTATAATTATTATAGTTCTAGCGATAATAACTGCATAATAGGGGTAATAATGCATGTTATACTGATCATAATATAAGTAATAAGTATAACTATTATAGTTCTAGCGATAATAACTGTATAATATGGCTAATAATGCATGAAATATTGATAATATTAGGAGTTATAAGTATAATTATTATAGTTCCAGCGATAATAAGTGCATAATATGGGTAATAGTGCATGTTATATTGATAATAATAAAAGTAGTAAGTATAATTATTGTAGTTCTAGCGATAATAACTGCATAATATGGGTAATAATGCATGTTATATTGATAATATTGGGAGTAATAAGTATATTTATTATACTTCTGACGATAATAACAGTATAATATGGGTGATAATGCATGTTATATTGATAATATTGGGAGTAATAAGTATAATTATTATAGTTCTACCGATAATAACTGCATAATAGGAGGAATAATGCATGTTATACTGATAATAATATAAGTAATAAGTATAACTATTATAGTTCTAGCGCTAATAACTGTATAATATGAGTAATAATGCATGTTATATTGATAATATTGGGAGTAATAAGTATAATTATTGTAGTTCTAGCGATAATAACTGCATAATAGGAGCAATAATGCATGTTATACTGACAATAATATAAGTAATAAGTATAACTATTATAGTTCTAGCGCTAATAACTGTATAATATGGGTAATAATGCATGTTATATTGATAATATTGGGAGTAATAGGTATAATTATTATAGTTCTAGCGATAATAACTGCATAATAGGGGTGATAATGCATGTTATACTGATAATAATATAAGTAATAAGTATAAATATTATAGTTGTAGCGATAATACCTGTATAATTTGGGTAATAATGCATGAAATATTGATAATATTAGGAGATATAAGTATAATTATTATAGTTCCAGCGATAATAAGTGCATAATATGGGTAATAGTGCATGTTATATTGATAATAATAAAAGTAGTAAGTATAATTATTGTAGTTCTAGCGATAATAACTGCATAATATGGGTAATAATGCATGTTATATTGATAATATTGGGAGTAATAAGTATATTTATTATAGTTCTGACGATAATAACAGTATAATATGGGTAATAATGCATGTTATATTGATAATATTGGGAGTAATAAGTATAATTATTATGGTTCTAGCGATAATAACTGCATAATAGGGGTAATAATGCATGTTATATTCATAATATTAGGAGTAATAAGTATATTTATTATACTTCTGACGATAATAATTGCATAATATGGGTAATAATGCATGTTATATTGATAATATTGGGAGTAATAAGTATATTTTTAATAGTTCTGACGATAATGACAGTACAATATGGGGAATATTGCATGTGATATTGATAATGTTGGGAGTAATAGGTATAATTATTGTAGTTCTAGCGATAATAACTGCATAATGTGGGTAATAATGCATGTTATATTGATAATATTGGGAGTAATAAGTATAATTATTATAGTTCTAGCGATAATAACAGTATAATATGGGTAATGATGCATGTTATATTCATAATATTGGGAGTAATAAGTATAATTATTGTAGTTCTAGCGATAATAACTGCATAATATGGGTAATAATGCATGCTATATTGATAATAATAAAAGTAATAAGTATAATTATTATAGTTCGAGCGATAATAACTGCATAATATGGGTAATAGTGCATGTTATATTGATAATAATAAAAGTAATAAGTATAATTATTGTAGATCTAGCGATAATAACTGCATAATATGGGTAATAATGCATGTTATACTGATAATAATATAAGTAATAAGTATAACTATTATAGTTCTAGCCATAATAACTGTATAATATGGGTAATAATGCATGTTATACTGATAATATTGGGAGTAATAAGTATAATTATTATAGTTCTAGCGATAATAACTGCATAATATGGGTAATAATGCATGTTATATTGATAACATTGGTTGTAATAAGTATATTTATTATATTTCTGACGATAATAACAGTATAATATGGGGAATGATGCATGTTATATTGATAATATTGGGAGTAATAAGTATAATTATTATAGTTCTAGCGATAATAACTGCATAATAGGGGTAATAGTGCATGTTATATTGATAATAATAAAAGTAGTAAGCATAATTATTGTAGTTCTAGCGATAATAACTGCATAATATGGGTAATAATGCATGTTATATTGATAACATTGGGAGTGATAAGTATAATTATTGTAGTTCTAGCGATAATAACTCCATAATATGGGTAATAATGCATGTTATACTGATAATAATATAAGTAATAAGTATAACTATTATAGTTCTAGCGATAATAACTGTATAATATGGGTAATAATGCATGACATATTGATAATATTAGGAGTAATAAGTATAATTATTATAGTTCTAGAGATAATAACTGCATAATAGGAGGAATAATGCATGTTATACTGATAATAATATAAGTAATAAGTATAACTATTATAGTTCTAGCGCTCATAACTGTATAATATGGGTAATAATGCATGTTATATTGATAATATTGGGAGTAATAAGTATAACTATTGTAGTTCTAGCGATAATAACTGCATAATATGGGTAATAATGCATGTTATATTGATAATATTGGGAGTAATAAGTATAACTATTGTAGTTCTAGCGATAATAACTGCATAATATGGGTAATAATGCATGTTATATTGATAATATTGGGAGTAATGAGCATATTTATTATAGTTCTGACGATAATAACAGTATAATATGGGTAATAATGCATGTTATATTGATAATATTGCGAGTAATAAGTATAATTATTATAGTTCTAGCGATAATAACTGCATGATAGGGGTAATAATGCATGTTATACTGATAATAATATAAGTAATAAGTATAACTATTATAGTTCTAGCGATAATAACTGTATAATATGGGTAATAATGCATGAAATATTGATAATATTAGGAGTTATAAGTATAATTATTATAGTTCGAGCGATAATAACTGCATAATATGGGTAATAGTGCATGCTATATTGATAATAGTAAAAGTAGTAAGTATAATTATTGTAGTTCTAGCGATAATAACCTCATAATATGGGTAATAATGCATGTTATATTGATAACATTGGGAGTAATAAGTATAATTATTGTAGTTCTAGCGATAATAACTGCATAATATGGGTAATAATGCATGTTATATTGATAATAATAAAAGTAATAAGTATAATTATTATAGTTCTGACGATAATAATTGCATAATATGGGTAATAATGCATGTTATATTGATAATATTGGGAGTAATAAGTATATTTTTAATAGTTCTGACGATAATGACAGTACAATATGGGGAATATTGCATGTTATATTGATAATATTGGGAGTAGGATGTATAATTATTATAGTTCTAGCGATAATAACTGCATAATATGGGTAATAATACATGTTATATTGATAATATTGGGAGTAATTAGTATATTTATTATAGTTCTGACGATAATAACAGTATAATATGGGTAATAATGCATTTTATATTGATAATATTGGGAGTAATAAGTATAATTATTATAGTTCTGACGATAATAATTGCATAATGTGGGTAATAATGCATGTTATATTGACAATATTGGGAGTAATAAGTATATTTTTAATAGTTCTGACGATAATAACAGTATAATATGGGTAATAATGCATGTTATATTGATAATATTGGGAGTAAGAAGTATAATTATTGTAGTTCTAGCGATAATAACTGCATAATATGGGTAATAATGCATGTTATATTGATAATATTGGGAGTAATTAGTATATTTATTATAGTTCTGACGATAATAACAGTATAATATGGGTAATAATGCATTTTATATTGATAATATTGGGAGTAATAAGTATAATTATTATAGTTCTGACGATAATAATTGCATAATGTGGGTAATAATGCATGTTATATTGATAATATTGGGAGTAATAAGTATATTTTTAATAGTTCTGACGATAATAACAGTATAATATGGGTAATAATGCATGTTATATTGATAATATTGGTAGTAAGAAGTATAATTATTGTAGTTCTAGCGATAATAACTGCATAATATGGGTAATAATGCATGTTATATTGATAATATTGGGAGTAATTAGTATGTTTATTATAGTTCTCACGATAATAACAGTATAATATGGGTAATAATGCATTTTATATTGATAATATTGGGAGTAATAAGTATAATTATTATAGTTCTAGCGATAATAACTGCATAATATGGGTAATAGTGCCAGTTATACTGATAATATTGCGAGTAATAAGTATAATTATTATAGTTCTAGCGATAATAACTGCATGATAGGGGTAATAATGCATGTTATACTGATAATAATATAAGTAATAAGTATAACTATTATAGTTCTAGCGATAATAACTGTATAATATGGGTAATAATGCATGAAATATTGATAACATTAGGAGTTATAAGTATAATTATTATAGTTCGAGCGATAATAACTGCATAATATGGGTAATAGTGCATGTTATATTGATAATAGTAAAAGTAGTAAGTATAATTATTGTAGTTCTAGCGATAATAACCTCATAATATGGGTAATAATGCATGTTATATTGATAACATTGGGAGTGATAAGTATAATTATTGTAGTTCTAGCGATAATAACTGCATAATATGGGTAATAATGCATGTTATATTGATAATAATAAAAGTAATAAGTATAATTATTATAGTTCGAGCGATAATAACTGCATAATATGGGTAATAGTGCATGTTATATTGATAATAATAAAAGCAGTAAGTATAATTATTGTAGTTCTAGCGATAATAACTGCATAATATGGGTAATAATGCATGTTATATTCATAATATTAGGAGTAATAAGTATATTTATTATAGTTCTGACGATAATAATTGCATAATATGGGTAACAATGCATGTTATATTGATAATATTGGGAGTAATAAGTATATTTTTAATAGTTCTGACGATAATAACAGTATAATATGGGTAATAATGCATTTTATATTGATAATATTGGGAGTAATAAGTATAATTATTATAGTTCTAGCGATAATAACTGCATAATATGGGTAATAGTGCCTGTTATACTGATAATAATATAAGTAATAAGTATAACTATTATAGTTCTAGCGCTCATAACTGTATAATATGGGTAATAATGCATGCTATATTGATAATATTGGGAGTAATAAGTATAACTATTGTAGTTCTAGCGATAATACCTGCATGATAGGGGTAATAATGCATGTTATACTGATAATAATATAAGTAATAAGTATAACTATTATAGTTCTAGCGCTAATAACTGTATAATATGGGTAATAATGCATGTTATATTGATAATATTGGGAGTAATAAGTATAATTATTGTAGTTCTAGCGATAATATCTGCATAATATGGGTAATAATGCATGTTATATTGATAACATTGGTTGTAATAAGTATATTTATTATATTTCTGACGATAATAACAGTATAATATGGGTAATGATGCATGTTATATTGATAATATTGGGAGTAATAAGTATAATTATTATAGTTCTAGCGATAATAACTGCATAATAGGGGTAATAGTGCATGTTATATTGATAATAATAAAAGTAGTAAGCATAATTATTGTAGTTCTAGCGATAATAACTGCATAATATGGGTAATAATGCATGTTATATTGATAACATTGGGAGTAATAAGTATAATTATTGTAGTTCTAGCGATAATAACTCCATAATATGGGTAATAATGCATGTTATACTGATAATAATATAAGTAATAAGTATAACTATTATAGTTCTAGCGATAATAACTGTATAATATGGGTAATAATGCATGACATATTGATAATATTAGGAGTAATAAGTATAATTATTATAGTTCTAGAGATAATAACTGCATAATAGGAGGAATAATGCATGTTATACTGATAATAATATAAGTAATAAGTATAACTATTATAGTTCTAGCGCTCATAACTGTATAATATGGGTAATAATGCATGTTATATTGATAATATTGGCAGTAATAAGTATAACTATTGTAGTTCTAGCGATAATAACTGCATAATATGGGTAATAATGCATGTTATATTGATAATATTGGGAGTAATGAGCATATTTATTATAGTTCTGACGATAATAACAGTATAATATGGGTAATAATGCATGTTATATTGATAATATTGCGAGTAATAAGTATAATTATTATAGTTCTAGCGATAATAACTGCATGATAGGGGTAATAATGCATGTTATACTGATAATAATATAAGTAATAAGTATAACTATTACAGTTCTAGCGATAATAACTGTATAATATGGGTAATAATGCATGAAATATTGATAATATTAGGAGTTATAAGTATAATTATTATAGTTCGAGCGATAATAACTGCATAATATGGGTAATAGTGAATGTTATATTGATAATAGTAAAAGTAGTAAGTATAATTATTGTAGTTCTAGCGATAATAACCTCATAATATGGGTAATAATGCATGTTATATTGATAACATTGGGAGTAATAGGTATAATTATTGTAGTTCTAGCGATAATAACTGCATAATATGGGTAATAATGCATGTTATATTGATAATATTGGGAGTAATTGGTATATTTATTATAGTTCTGACGATAATAACAGTATAATATGGGTAATAATGCATTTTATATTGATAATATTGGGAGTAATAAGTATAATTATTATAGTTCTGACGATAATAATTGCATAATGTGGGTAATAATGCATGTTATATTGATAATATTGGGAGTAATAAGTATATTTTTAATAGTTCTGACGATAATAACAGTATAATATGGGTAATAATGCATGTTATATTGATAATATTGGGAGTAAGAAGTATAATTATTGTAGTTCTAGCGATAATAACTGCATAATATGGGTAATAATGCATGTTATATTGATAATATTGGGAGTAATTAGTATGTTTATTATAGTTCTCACGATAATAACAGTATAATATGGGTAATAATGCATTTTATATTGATAATATTGGGAGTAATAAGTATAATTATTATAGTTCTAGCGATAATAACTGCATAATATGGGTAATAGTGCCAGTTATACTGATAATATTGCGAGTAATAAGTATAATTATTATAGTTCTAGCGATAATAACTGCATGATAGGGGTAATAATGCATGTTATACTGATAATAATATAAGTAATAAGTATAACTATTATAGTTCTAGCGATAATAACTGTATAATATGGGTAATAATGCATGAAATATTGATAATATTAGGAGTTATAAGTATAATTATTATAGTTCGAGCGATAATAACTGCATAATATGGGTAATAGTGCATGTTATATTGATAATAGTAAAAGTAGTAAGTATAATTATTGTAGTTCTAGCGATAATAACCTCATAATATGGGTAATAATGCATGTTATATTGATAACATTGGGAGTGATAAGTATAATTATTGTAGTTCTAGCGATAATAACTGCATAATATGGGTAATAATGCATGTTATATTGATAATAATAAAAGTAATAAGTATAATTATTATAGTTCGAGCGATAATAACTGCATAATATGGGTAATAGTGCATGTTATATTGATAATAATAAAAGCAGTAAGTATAATTATTGTAGTTCTAGCGATAATAACTGCATAATATGGGTAATAATGCATGTTATATTCATAATATTAGGAGTAATAAGTATATTTATTATAGTTCTGACGATAATAATTGCATAATATGGGTAATAATGCATGTTATATTGATAATATTGGGAGTAATAAGTATATTTTTAATAGTTCTGACGATAATAACAGTATAATATGGGTAATAATGCATTTTATATTGATAATATTGGGAGTAATAAGTATAATTATTATAGTTCTAGCGATAATAACTGCATAATATGGGTAATAGTGCCTGTTATACTGATAATAATATAAGTAATAAGTATAACTATTATAGTTCTAGCGCTCATAACTGTATAATATGGGTAATAATGCATGCTATATTGATAATATTGGGAGTAATAAGTATAACTATTGTAGTTCTAGCGATAATAACTGCATGATAGGGGTAATAATGCATGTTATACTGATAATAATATAAGTAATAAGTATAACTATTATAGTTCTAGCGCTAATAACTGTATAATATGGGTAATAATGCATGCTATATTGATAATATTGGGAGTAATAAGTATAATTATTGTAGTTCTAGCGATAATATCTGCATAATATGGGTAATAATGCATGTTATATTGATAACATTGGTTGTAATAAGTATATTTATTATAGTTCTGACGATAATAACAGTATAATATGGGTAATGATGCATGTTATATTGATAATATTGGGAGTAATAAGTATAATTATTGTAGTTCTAGCGTAATAACTGCATAATATGGGTAATAATGCATGTTATATTGATTATATTGGGAGTAATTAGTATATTTATTATAGTTCTGACGATAATAACAGTATAATATGGGTAATAATGCATTTTATATTGATAATATTGGGAGTAATAAGTATAATTATTATAGTTCTAGCGATAATAACTGCATAATATGGGTAATAGTGCCAGTTATACTGATAATATTGCGAGTAATAAGTATAATTATTATAGTTCTAGCGATAATAACTGCATGATAGGGGTAATAATGCATATTATACTGATAATAATATAAGTAATAAGTATAACTATTATAGTTCTAGCGATAATAACTGTATAATATGGGTAATAATGCATGAAATATTGATAATATTAGGAGTTATAAGTATAATTATTATAGTTCGAGCGATAATAACTGCATAATATGGGTAATAGTGCATGTTATATTGATAATAGTAAAAGTAGTAAGTATAATTATTGTAGTTCTAGCGATAATAACCTCATAATATGGGTAATAATGCATGTTATATTGATAACATTGGGAGTGATAAGTATAATTATTGTAGTTCTAGCGATAATAACTGCATAATATGGGTAATAATGCATGTTATATTGATAATAATAAAAGTAATAAGTATAATTATTATAGTTCGAGCGATAATAACTGCATAATATGGGTAATAGTGCATGTTATATTGATAATAGTAAAAGTAGTAAGTATAATTATTGTAGTTCTAGCGATAATAACCTCATAATATGGGTAATAATGCATGTTATATTGATAACATTGGGAGTGATAAGTATAATTATTGTAGTTCTAGCGATAATAACTGCATAATATGGGTAATAATGCATGTTATATTGATAATATTGGGAGTAATTAGTATATTTATTATAGTTCTGACGATAATAACAGTATAATATGGGTAATAATGCATTTTATATTGATAATATTGGGAGTAATAAGTATAATTATTATAGGTCTAGCGATAATAACTGCATAATATGGGTAATAGTGCCTGTTATACTGATAATAATATAAGTAATAAGTATAACTATTATAGTTCTAGCGCTCATAACTGTATAATATGGGTAATAATGCATGCTATATTGATAATATTGGGAGTAATAAGTATAACTATTGTAGTTCTAGCGATAATAACTGCATAATATGGGTAATAATGCATGTTATATTGATAATAATAAAAGTAATAAGTATAATTATTGTAGTTCTAGCGATAATAACTGCATAATATGGGTGATAATGCATGTTATATTGATAATTATAAAAGTAATAAGTATAATTCTTATAGTTCGAGCGATAATAACTGCATAATATGGGTAATAATGCATGAAATATTGATAATATTAGGAGTTATAAGTATAATTATTATAGTTCGAGTGATAATAACTGCATAATATGGGTAATAGTGCATGTTATATTGATAATAGTAAAAGTAGTAAGTATAATTATTGTAGTTCTAGCGATAATAACCTCATAATATGGGTAATAATGCATGTTATATTGATAACATTGGGAGTGATAAGTATAATTATTGTAGTTCTAGCGATAATAACTGCATAATATGGGTAATAATGCATGTTATATTGATAATATTGGGAGTAATTAGTATATTTATTATAGTTCTGACGATAATAGCAGTATAATATGGGTAATAATGCATTTTATATTGATAATATTGGGAGTAATAAGTATAATTATTATAGTTCTAGCGATAATAACTGCATAATATGGGTAATAGTGCCTGTTATACTGATAATAATATAAGTAATAAGTATAACTATTATAGTTCTAGCGCTCATAACTGTATAATATGGGTAATAATGCATGCTATATTGATAATATTGGGAGTAATAAGTATAACTATTGTAGTTCTAGCGATAATAACTGCATAATATGGGTAATAATGCATGTTATATTGATAATAATAAAAGTAATAAGTATAATTATTGTAGTTCTAGCGATAATAACTGCATAATATGGGTGATAATGCATGTTATATTGATAATTATAAAAGTAATAAGTATAATTATTATAGTTCGAGCGATAATAACTGCATAATATGGGTAATAATGCATGAAATATTGATAATATTAGGTGTTATAAGTATAATTATTATAGTTCTAGCGATAATAACTGCATAATATGGGTAATAATGCATGTTATATTGATAACATTGGTTGTAATAAGTATATTTATTATATTTCTGACGATAATAACAGTATAATATGGGTAATGATGCATGTTATATTGATAATATTGGGAGTAATAAGTATAATTATTATAGTTCTAGCGATAATAACTGCATAATAGGGGTAATAGTGCATGTTATATTGATAATAATAAAAGTAGTAAGCATAATTATTGTAGTTCTAGCGATAATAACTGCATAATATGGGTAATAATGCATGTTATATTGATAATATTGGGAGTAATGAGCATATTTATTATAGTTCTGACGATAATAACAGTATAATATGGGTAATAATGCATTTTATATTGATAATATTGGGAGTAATAAGTATAATTATTATAGTTCTGACGATAATAATTGCATAATGTGGGTAATAATGCATGTTATATTGATAATATTGGGAGTAATAAGTATATTTTTAATAGTTCTGACGATAATAACAGTATAATATGGGTAATAATGCATGTTATATTGATAATATTGGGAGTAAGAAGTATAATTATTGTAGTTCTAGCGATAATAACTGCATAATATGGGTAATAATGCATGTTATATTGATAATATTGGGAGTAATTAGTATGTTTATTATAGTTCTCACGATAATAACAGTATAATATGGGTAATAATGCATTTTATATTGATAATATTGGGAGTAATAAGTATAATTATTATAGTTCTAGCGATAATAACTGCATAATATGGGTAATAGTGCCAGTTATACTGATAATATTGCGAGTAATAAGTATAATTATTATAGTTCTAGCGATAATAACTGCATGATAGGGGTAATAATGCATGTTATACTGATAATAATATAAGTAATAAGTATAACTATTATAGTTCTAGCGATAATAACTGTATAATATGGGTAATAATGCATGAAATATTGATAATATTAGGAGTTATAAGTATAATTATTATAGTTCGAGCGATAATAACTGCATAATATGGGTAATAGTGAATGTTATATTGATAATAGTAAAAGTAGTAAGTATAATTATTGTAGTTCTAGCGATAATAACCTCATAATATGGGTAATAATGCATGTTATATTGATAACATTGGGAGTAATAGGTATAATTATTGTAGTTCTAGCGATAATAACTGCATAATATGGGTAATAATGCATGTTATATTGATAATATTGGGAGTAATTGGTATATTTATTATAGTTCTGACGATAATAACAGTATAATATGGGTAATAATGCATTTTATATTGATAATATTGGGAGTAATAAGTATAATTATTATAGTTCTGACGATAATAATTGCATAATGTGGGTAATAATGCATGTTATATTGATAATATTGGGAGTAATAAGTATATTTTTAATAGTTCTGACGATAATAACAGTATAATATGGGTAATAATGCATGTTATATTGATAATATTGGGAGTAAGAAGTATAATTATTGTAGTTCTAGCGATAATAACTGCATAATATGGGTAATAATGCATGTTATATTGATAATATTGGGAGTAATGAGCATATTTATTATAGTTCTGACGATAATAACAGTATAATATGGGTAATAATGCATGTTATATTGATAATATTGCGAGTAATAAGTATAATTATTATAGTTCTAGCGATAATAACTGCATGATAGGGGTAATAATGCATGTTATACTGATAATAATATAAGTAATAAGTATAACTATTATAGTTCTAGCGATAATAACTGTATAATATGGGTAATAATGCATGAAATATTGATAATATTAGGAGTTATAAGTATAATTATTATAGTTCGAGCGATAATAACTGCATAATATGGGTAATAGTGCCTGTTATACTGATAATAATATAAGTAATAAGTATAACTATTATAGTTCTAGCGCTCATAACTGTATAATATGGGTAATAATGCATGCTATATTGATAATATTGGGAGTAATAAGTATAACTATTGTAGTTCTAGCGATAATAACTGCATAATATGGGTAATAATGCATGTTATATTGATAATAATAAAAGTAATAAGTATAATTATTGTAGTTCTAGCGATAATAACTGCATAATATGGGTGATAATGCATGTTATATTGATAATTATAAAAGTAATAAGTATAATTATTATAGTTCGAGCGATAATAACTGCATAATATGGGTAATAATGCATGAAATATTGATAATATTAGGTGTTATAAGTATAATTATTATAGTTCTAGCGATAATAACTGCATAATATGGGTAATAATGCATGTTATATTGATAACATTGGTTGTAATAAGTATATTTATTATATTTCTGACGATAATAACAGTATAATATGGGTAATGATGCATGTTATATTGATAATATTGGGAGTAATAAGTATAATTATTATAGTTCTAGCGATAATAACTGCATAATAGGGGTAATAGTGCATGTTATATTGATAATAATAAAAGTAGTAAGCATAATTATTGTAGTTCTAGCGATAATAACTGCATAATATGGGTAATAATGCATGTTATATTGATAATATTGGGAGTAATGAGCATATTTATTATAGTTCTGACGATAATAACAGTATAATATGGGTAATAATGCATTTTATATTGATAATATTGGGAGTAATAAGTATAATTATTATAGTTCTGACGATAATAATTGCATAATGTGGGTAATAATGCATGTTATATTGATAATATTGGGAGTAATAAGTATATTTTTAATAGTTCTGACGATAATAACAGTATAATATGGGTAATAATGCATGTTATATTGATAATATTGGGAGTAAGAAGTATAATTATTGTAGTTCTAGCGATAATAACTGCATAATATGGGTAACAATGCATGTTATATTGATAATATTGGGAGTAATTAGTATGTTTATTATAGTTCTCACGATAATAACAGTATAATATGGGTAATAATGCATTTTATATTGATAATATTGGGAGTAATAAGTATAATTATTATAGTTCTAGCGATAATAACTGCATAATATGGGTAATAGTGCCAGTTATACTGATAATATTGCGAGTAATAAGTATAATTATTATAGTTCTAGCGATAATAACTGCATGATAGGGGTAATAATGCATGTTATACTGATAATAATATAAGTAATAAGTATAACTATTATAGTTCTAGCGATAATAACTGTATAATATGGGTAATAATGCATGAAATATTGATAATATTAGGAGTTATAAGTATAATTATTATAGTTCGAGCGATAATAACTGCATAATATGGGTAATAGTGAATGTTATATTGATAATAGTAAAAGTAGTAAGTATAATTATTGTAGTTCTAGCGATAATAACCTCATAATATGGGTAATAATGCATGTTATATTGATAACATTGGGAGTAATAGGTATAATTATTGTAGTTCTAGCGATAATAACTGCATAATATGGGTAATAATGCATGTTATATTGATAATATTGGGAGTAATTGGTATATTTATTATAGTTCTGACGATAATAACAGTATAATATGGGTAATAATGCATTTTATATTGATAATATTGGGAGTAATAAGTATAATTATTATAGTTCTGACGATAATAATTGCATAATGTGGGTAATAATGCATGTTATATTGATAATATTGGGAGTAATAAGTATATTTTTAATAGTTCTGACGATAATAACAGTATAATATGGGTAATAATGCATGTTATATTGATAATATTGGGAGTAAGAAGTATAATTATTGTAGTTCTAGCGATAATAACTGCATAATATGGGTAATAATGCATGTTATATTGATAATATTGGGAGTAATGAGCATATTTATTATAGTTCTGACGATAATAACAGTATAATATGGGTAATAATGCATGTTATATTGATAATATTGCGAGTAATAAGTATAATTATTATAGTTCTAGCGATAATAACTGCATGATAGGGGTAATAATGCATGTTATACTGATAATAATATAAGTAATAAGTATAACTATTATAGTTCTAGCGATAATAACTGTATAATATGGGTAATAATGCATGAAATATTGATAATATTAGGAGTTATAAGTATAATTATTATAGTTCGAGCGATAATAACTGCATAATATGGGTAATAGTGAATGTTATATTGATAATAGTAAAAGTAGTAAGTATAATTATTGTAGTTCTAGCGATAATAACCTCATAATATGGGTAATAATGCATGTTATATTGATAACATTGGGAGTAATAGGTATAATTATTGTAGTTCTAGCGATAATAACTGCATAATGTGGGTAATAATGCATGTTATATTGATAATATTGGGAGTAATAAGTATAATTATTATAGTTCTAGCGATAATAACAGTATAATATGGGTAATGATGCATATCATATTCATAATATTGGGAGTAATAAGTATAATTATTGTAGTTCTAGCGATAATAACTGCATAATATGGGTAATAATGCATGCTATATTGATAATAATAAAAGTAATAAGTATAATTATTATAGTTCGAGCGATAATAACTGCATAATATGGGTAATAGTGCATGTTATATTGATAATAATAAAAGTAATAAGTATAATTATTGTAGATCTAGCGATAATAACTGCATAATATGGGTAATAATGCATGTTATACTGATAATAATATAAGTAATAAGTATAACTATTATAGTTCTAGCCATAATAACTGTATAATATGGGTAATAATGCATGTTATACTGATAATATTGGGAGTAATAAGTATAATTATAATAGTTCTAGCGATAATAACTGCATAATATGGGTAATAATGCATGTTATATTGATAACATTGGTTGTAATAAGTATATTTATTATATTTCTGACGATAATAACAGTATAATATGGGTAATGATGCATGTTATATTGATAATATTGGGAGTAATAGGTATAATTATTGTAGTTCTAACGATAATAACTGCATAATGTGGGTAATAATGCATGTTATATTGATAATATTGGGAGTAATAAGTATAATTATTATAGTTCTAGCGATAATAACAGTATAATATGGGTAATGATGCATATCATATTCATAATATTGGGAGTAATAAGTATAATTATTGTAGTTCTAGCGATAATAACTGCATAATATGGGTAATAATGCATGCTATATTGATAATAATAAAAGTAATAAGTATAATTATTATAGTTCGAGCGATAATAACTGCATAATATGGGTAATAGTGCATGTTATATTGATAATAATAAAAGTAATAAGTATAATTATTGTAGATCTAGCGATCATAACTGCATAATATGGGTAATAATGCATGTTATACTGATAATAATATAAGTAATAAGTATAACTATTATAGTTCTAGCCATAATAACTGTATAATATGGGTAATAATGCATGTTATACTGATAATATTGGGAGTAATAAGTATAATTATTATAGTTCTAGCGATAATAACTGCATAATATGGGTAATAATGCATGAAATATTGATAATATTAGGAGTTATAAGTATAATTATTATAGTTCGAGTGATAATAACTGCATAATATGGGTAATAGTGCATGTTATATTGATAATAGTAAAAGTAGTAAGTATAATTATTGTAGTTCTAGCGATAATAACCTCATAATATGGGTAATAATGCATGTTATATTGATAACATTGGGAGTGATAAGTATAATTATTGTAGTTCTAGCGATAATAACTGCATAATATGGGTAATAATGCATGTTATATTGATAATATTGGGAGTAATTAGTATATTTATTATAGTTCTGACGATAATAACAGTATAATATGGGTAATAATGCATTTTATATTGATAATATTGGGAGTAATAAGTATAATTATTATAGTTCTAGCGATAATAACTGCATAATATGGGTAATAGTGCCTGTTATACTGATAATAATATAAGTAATAAGTATAACTATTATAGTTCTAGCGCTCATAACTGTATAATATGGGTAATAATGCATGCTATATTGATAATATTGGGAGTAATAAGTATAACTATTGTAGTTCTAGCGATAATAACTGCATAATATGGGTAATAATGCATGTTATATTGATAATAATAAAAGTAATAAGTATAATTATTGTAGTTCTAGCGATAATAACTGCATAATATGGGTGATAATGCATGTTATATTGATAATTATAAAAGTAATAAGTATAATTATTATAGTTCGAGCGATAATAACTGCATAATATGGGTAATAATGCATGAAATATTGATAATATTAGGTGTTATAAGTATAATTATTATAGTTCTAGCGATAATAACTGCATAATATGGGTAATAATGCATGTTATATTGATAACATTGGTTGTAATAAGTATATTTATTATATTTCTGACGATAATAACAGTATAATATGGGTAATGATGCATGTTATATTGATAATATTGGGAGTAATAAGTATAATTATTATAGTTCTAGCGATAATAACTGCATAATAGGGGTAATAGTGCATGTTATATTGATAATAATAAAAGTAGTAAGCATAATTATTGTAGTTCTAGCGATAATAACTGCATAATATGGGTAATAATGCATGTTATATTGATAATATTGGGAGTAATGAGCATATTTATTATAGTTCTGACGATAATAACAGTATAATATGGGTAATAATGCATTTTATATTGATAATATTGGGAGTAATAAGTATAATTATTATAGTTCTGACGATAATAATTGCATAATGTGGGTAATAATGCATGTTATATTGATAATATTGGGAGTAATAAGTATATTTTTAATAGTTCTGACGATAATAACAGTATAATATGGGTAATAATGCATGTTATATTGATAATATTGGGAGTAAGAAGTATAATTATTGTAGTTCTAGCGATAATAACTGCATAATATGGGTAATAATGCATGTTATATTGATAATATTGGGAGTAATTAGTATGTTTATTATAGTTCTCACGATAATAACAGTATAATATGGGTAATAATGCATTTTATATTGATAATATTGGGAGTAATAAGTATAATTATTATAGTTCTAGCGATAATAACTGCATAATATGGGTAATAGTGCCAGTTATACTGATAATATTGCGAGTAATAAGTATAATTATTATAGTTCTAGCGATAATAACTGCATGATAGGGGTAATAATGCATGTTATACTGATAATAATATAAGTAATAAGTATAACTATTATAGTTCTAGCGATAATAACTGTATAATATGGGTAATAATGCATGAAATATTGATAATATTAGGAGTTATAAGTATAATTATTATAGTTCGAGCGATAATAACTGCATAATATGGGTAATAGTGAATGTTATATTGATAATAGTAAAAGTAGTAAGTATAATTATTGTAGTTCTAGCGATAATAACCTCATAATATGGGTAATAATGCATGTTATATTGATAACATTGGGAGTAATAGGTATAATTATTGTAGTTCTAGCGATAATAACTGCATAATATGGGTAATAATGCATGTTATATTGATAATATTGGGAGTAATTGGTATATTTATTATAGTTCTGACGATAATAACAGTATAATATGGGTAATAATGCATTTTATATTGATAATATTGGGAGTAATAAGTATAATTATTATAGTTCTGACGATAATAATTGCATAATGTGGGTAATAATGCATGTTATATTGATAATATTGGGAGTAATAAGTATATTTTTAATAGTTCTGACGATAATAACAGTATAATATGGGTAATAATGCATGTTATATTGATAATATTGGGAGTAAGAAGTATAATTATTGTAGTTCTAGCGATAATAACTGCATAATATGGGTAATAATGCATGTTATATTGATAATATTGGGAGTAATGAGCATATTTATTATAGTTCTGACGATAATAACAGTATAATATGGGTAATAATGCATGTTATATTGATAATATTGCGAGTAATAAGTATAATTATTATAGTTCTAGCGATAATAACTGCATGATAGGGGTAATAATGCATGTTATACTGATAATAATATAAGTAATAAGTATAACTATTATAGTTCTAGCGATAATAACTGTATAATATGGGTAATAATGCATGAAATATTGATAATATTAGGAGTTATAAGTATAATTATTATAGTTCGAGCGATAATAACTGCATAATATGGGTAATAGTGAATGTTATATTGATAATAGTAAAAGTAGTAAGTATAATTATTGTAGTTCTAGCGATAATAACCTCATAATATGGGTAATAATGCATGTTATATTGATAACATTGGGAGTAATAGGTATAATTATTGTAGTTCTAGCGATAATAACTGCATAATGTGGGTAATAATGCATGTTATATTGATAATATTGGGAGTAATAAGTATAATTATTATAGTTCTAGCGATAATAACAGTATAATATGGGTAATGATGCATATCATATTCATAATATTGGGAGTAATAAGTATAATTATTGTAGTTCTAGCGATAATAACTGCATAATATGGGTAATAATGCATGCTATATTGATAATAATAAAAGTAATAAGTATAATTATTATAGTTCGAGCGATAATAACTGCATAATATGGGTAATAGTGCATGTTATATTGATAATAATAAAAGTAATAAGTATAATTATTGTAGATCTAGCGATAATAACTGCATAATATGGGTAATAATGCATGTTATACTGATAATAATATAAGTAATAAGTATAACTATTATAGTTCTAGCCATAATAACTGTATAATATGGGTAATAATGCATGTTATACTGATAATATTGGGAGTAATAAGTATAATTATAATAGTTCTAGCGATAATAACTGCATAATATGGGTAATAATGCATGTTATATTGATAACATTGGTTGTAATAAGTATATTTATTATATTTCTGACGATAATAACAGTATAATATGGGTAATGATGCATGTTATATTGATAATATTGGGAGTAATAGGTATAATTATTGTAGTTCTAACGATAATAACTGCATAATGTGGGTAATAATGCATGTTATATTGATAATATTGGGAGTAATAAGTATAATTATTATAGTTCTAGCGATAATAACAGTATAATATGGGTAATGATGCATATCATATTCATAATATTGGGAGTAATAAGTATAATTATTGTAGTTCTAGCGATAATAACTGCATAATATGGGTAATAATGCATGCTATATTGATAATAATAAAAGTAATAAGTATAATTATTATAGTTCGAGCGATAATAACTGCATAATATGGGTAATAGTGCATGTTATATTGATAATAATAAAAGTAATAAGTATAATTATTGTAGATCTAGCGATCATAACTGCATAATATGGGTAATAATGCATGTTATACTGATAATAATATAAGTAATAAGTATAACTATTATAGTTCTAGCCATAATAACTGTATAATATGGGTAATAATGCATGTTATACTGATAATATTGGGAGTAATAAGTATAATTATTATAGTTCTAGCGATAATAACTGCATAATATGGGTAATAATGCATGTTATATTGATAACATTGGTTGTAATAAGTATATTTATTATATTTCTGACGATAATAACAGTATAATATGGGTAATGATGCATGTTATATTGATAATATTGGGAGTAATAAGTATAATTATTATAGTTCTAGCGATAATAACTGCATAATAGGGGTAATAGTGCATGTTATATTGATAATAATAAAAGTAGTAAGCATAATTATTGTAGTTCTAGCGATAATAACTGCATAATATGGGTAATAATGCATGTTATATTGATAACATTGGGAGTAATAAGTACAATTATTGTAGTTCTAGCGATAATAACTCCATAATATGGGTAATAATGCATGTTATACTGATAATAATATAAGTAATAAGTATAACTATTATAGTTCTAGCGATAATAACTGTATAATATGGGTAATAATGCATGACATATTGATAATATTAGGAGTAATAAGTATAATTATTATAGTTCTAGAGATAATAACTGCATAATAGGAGGAATAATGCATGTTATACTGATAATAATATAAGTAATAAGTATAACTATTATGGTTATAGCGCTCATAACTGTATAATATGGGTAATAATGCATGTTATATTGATAATATTGGCAGTAATAAGTATAACTATTGTAGTTCTAGCGATAATAACTGCATAATATGCGTAATAATGCATGTTATATTGATAATATTGGGAGTAATGAGCATATTTATTATAGTTCTGACGATAATAACAGTATAATATGGGTAATAATGCATTTTATATTGATAATATTGGGAGTAATAAGTATAATTATTATAGTTCTGACGATAATAATTGCATAATGTGGGTAATAATGCATGTTATATTGATAATATTGGGAGTAATAAGTATATTTTTAATAGTTCTGACGATAATAACAGTATAATATGGGTAATAATGCATGTTATATTGATAATATTGGGAGTAAGAAGTATAATTATTGTAGTTCTAGCGATAATAACTGCATAATATGGGTAATAATGCATGTTATATTGATAATATTGGGAGTAATTAGTATGTTTATTATAGTTCTCACGATAATAACAGTATAATATGGGTAATAATGCATTTTATATTGATAATATTGGGAGTAATAAGTATAATTATTATAGTTCTAGCGATAATAACTGCATAATATGGGTAATAGTGTCAGTTATACTGATAATATTGCGAGTAATAAGTATAATTATTATAGTTCTAGCGATAATAACTGCATGATAGGGGTAATAATGCATGTTATACTGATAATAATATAAGTAATAAGTATAACTATTATAGTTCTAGCGATAATAACTGTATAATATGGGTAATAATGCATGAAATATTGATAATATTAGGAGTTATAAGTATAATTATTATAGTTCGAGCGATAATAACTGCATAATATGGGTAATAGTGAATGTTATATTGATAATAGTAAAAGTAGTAAGTATAATTATTGTAGTTCTAGCGATAATAACCTCATAATATGGGTAATAATGCATGTTATATTGATAACATTGGGAGTAATAAGTATAATTATTATAGTTCTAGCGATAATAACTGCATGATAGGGGTAATAATGCATGTTATACTGATAATAATATAAGTAATAAGTATAACTATTATAGTTCTAGCGATAATAACTGTATAATATGGGTAATAATGCATGAAATATTGATAATATTAGGAGTTATAAGTATAATTATTATAGTTCGAGCGATAATAACTGCATAATATGGGTAATAGTGCATGTTATATTGATAATAGTAAAAGTAGTAAGTATAATTATTGTAGTTCTAGCGATAATAACCTCATAATATGGGTAATAATGCATGTTATATTGATAACATTGGGAGTGATAAGTATAATTATTGTAGTTCTAGCGATAATAACTGCATAATATGGGTAATAATGCATGTTATATTGATAATAATAAAAGTAATAAGTATAATTATTATAGTTCGAGCGATAATAACTGCATAATATGGGTAATAGTGCATGTTATATTGATAATAATAAAAGCAGTAAGTATAATTATTGTAGTTCTAGCGATAATAACTGCATAATATGGGTAATAATGCATGTTATATTCATAATATTAGGAGTAATAAGTATATTTATTATAGTTCTGACGATAATAATTGCATAATATGGGTAATAATGCATGTTATATTGATAATATTGGGAGTAATAAGTATATTTTTAATAGTTCTGACGATAATAACAGTATAATATGGGTAATAATGCATTTTATATTGATAATATTGGGAGTAATAAGTATAATTATTATAGTTCTAGCGATAATAACTGCATAATATGGGTAATAGTGCCTGTTATACTGATAATAATATAAGTAATAAGTATAACTATTATAGTTCTAGCGCTCATAACTGTATAGTATGGGTAATAATGCATGCTATATTGATAATATTGGGAGTAATAAGTATAACTATTGTAGTTCTAGCGATAATAACTGCATGATAGGGGTAATAATGCATGTTATACTGATAATAATATAAGTAATAAGTATAACTATTATAGTTCTAGCGCTAATAACTGTATAATATGGGTAATAATGCATGTTATATTGATAATATTGGGAGTAATAAGTATAATTATTGTAGTTCTAGCGATAATATCTGCATAATATGGGTAATAATGCATGTTATATTGATAACATTGGTTGTAATAAGTATATTTATTATAGTTCTGACGATAATAACAGTATAATATGGGTAATGATGCATGTTATATTGATAATATAGGGAGTAATAAGTATAATTATTGTAGTTCTAGCGTAATAACTGCATAATATGGGTAATAATGCATGTTATATTGATTATATTGGGAGTAATAAGTATATTTATTATAGTTCTGACGATAATAACAGTATAATATGGGTAATAATGCATGTTATATTGATAATATTGGGAGTAATAAGTATAATTATTGTAGTTCTAGCGATAATGACTGCATAATATGGGTAATAATGCATGTTATATTGATAATATTGGGAGTAATTAGTATATTTATTATAGTTCTGACGATAATAACAGTATAATATGGGTAATAATGCATTTTATATTGATAATATTGGGAGTAATAAGTATAATTATTATAGTTCTAGCGATAATAACTGCATAATATGGGTAATAGTGCCAGTTATACTGATAATATTGCGAGTAATAAGTATAATTATTATAGTTCTAGCGATAATAACTGCATGATAGGGGTAATAATGCATATTATACTGATAATAATATAAGTAATAAGTATAACTATTATAGTTCTAGCGATAATAACTGTATAATATGGGTAATAATGCATGAAATATTGATAATATTAGGAGTTATAAGTATAATTATTATAGTTCGAGCGATAATAACTGCATAATATGGGTAATAGTGCATGTTATATTGATAATAGTAAAAGTAGTAAGTATAATTATTGTAGTTCTAGCGATAATAACCTCATAATATGGGTAATAATGCATGTTATATTGATAACATTGGGAGTGATAAGTATAATTATTGTAGTTCTAGCGATAATAACTGCATAATATGGGTAATAATGCATGTTATATTGATAATAATAAAAGTAATAAGTATAATTATTATAGTTCGAGCGATAATAACTGCATAATATGGGTAATAGTGCATGTTATATTGATAATAGTAAAAGTAGTAAGTATAATTATTGTAGTTCTAGCGATAATAACCTCATAATATGGGTAATAATGCATGTTATATTGATAACATTGGGAGTGATAAGTATAATTATTGTAGTTCTAGCGATAATAACTGCATAATATGGGTAATAATGCATGTTATATTGATAATATTGGGAGTAATTAGTATATTTATTATAGTTCTGACGATAATAACAGTATAATATGGGTAATAATGCATTTTATATTGATAATATTGGGAGTAATAAGTATAATTATTATAGGTCTAGCGATAATAACTGCATAATATGGGTAATAGTGCCTGTTATACTGATAATAATATAAGTAATAAGTATAACTATTATAGTTCTAGCGCTCATAACTGTATAATATGGGTAATAATGCATGCTATATTGATAATATTGGGAGTAATAAGTATAACTATTGTAGTTCTAGCGATAATAACTGCATAATATGGGTAATAATGCATGTTATATTGATAATAATAAAAGTAATAAGTATAATTATTGTAGTTCTAGCGATAATAACTGCATAATATGGGTGATAATGCATGTTATATTGATAATTATAAAAGTAATAAGTATAATTCTTATAGTTCGAGCGATAATAACTGCATAATATGGGTAATAATGCATGAAATATTGATAATATTAGGAGTTATAAGTATAATTATTATAGTTCGAGTGATAATAACTGCATAATATGGGTAATAGTGCATGTTATATTGATAATAGTAAATGTAGTAAGTATAATTATTGTAGTTCTAGCGATAATAACCTCATAATATGGGTAATAATGCATGTTATATTGATAACATTGGGAGTGATAAGTATAATTATTGTAGTTCTAGCGATAATAACTGCATAATATGGGTAATAATGCATGTTATATTGATAATATTGGGAGTAATTAGTATATTTATTATAGTTCTGACGATAATAACAGTATAATATGGGTAATAATGCATTTTATATTGATAATATTGGGAGTAATAAGTATAATTATTATAGTTCTAGCGATAATAACTGCATAATATGGGTAATAGTGCCTGTTATACTGATAATAATATAAGTAATAAGTATAACTATTATAGTTCTAGCGCTCATAACTGTATAATATGGGTAATAATGCATGCTATATTGATAATATTGGGAGTAATAAGTATAACTATTGTAGTTCTAGCGATAATAACTGCATAATATGGGTAATAATGCATGTTATATTGATAATAATAAAAGTAATAAGTATAATTATTGTAGTTCTAGCGATAATAACTGCATAATATGGGTGATAATGCATGTTATATTGATAATTATAAAAGTAATAAGTATAATTATTATAGTTCGAGCGATAATAACTGCATAATATGGGTAATAATGCATGAAATATTGATAATATTAGGTGTTATAAGTATAATTATTATAGTTCTAGCGATAATAACTGCATAATATGGGTAATAATGCATGTTATATTGATAACATTGGTTGTAATAAGTATATTTATTATATTTCTGACGATAATAACAGTATAATATGGGTAATGATGCATGTTATATTGATAATATTGGGAGTAATAAGTATAATTATTATAGTTCTAGCGATAATAACTGCATAATAGGGGTAATAGTGCATGTTATATTGATAATAATAAAAGTAGTAAGCATAATTATTGTAGTTCTAGCGATAATAACTGCATAATATGGGTAATAATGCATGTTATATTGATAACATTGGGAGTAATAAGTATAATTATTGTAGTTCTAGCGATAATAACTCCATAATATGGGTAATAATGCATGTTATACTGATAATAATATAAGTAATATGTATAACTATTATAGTTCTAGCGATAATAACTGTATAATATGGGTAATAATGCATGACATATTGATAATATTAGGAGTAATAAGTATAATTATTATAGTTCTAGAGATAATAACTGCATAATAGGAGGAATAATGCATGTTATACTGATAATAATATAAGTAATAAGTATAACTATTATAGTTCTAGCGCTCATAACTGTATAATATGGGTAATAATGCATGTTATATTGATAATATTGGCAGTAATAAGTATAACTATTGTAGTTCTAGCGATAATAACTGCATAATATGGGTAATAATGCATGTTATATTGATAATATTGGGAGTAATGAGCATATTTATTATAGTTCTGACGATAATAACAGTATAATATGGGTAATAATGCATGTTATATTGATAATATTGCGAGTAATAAGTATAATTATTATAGTTCTAGCGATAATAACTGCATGATAGGGGTAATAATGCATGTTATACTGATAATAATATAAGTAATAAGTATAACTATTATAGTTCTAGCGATAATAACTGTATAATATGGGTAATAATGCATGAAATATTGATAATATTAGGAGTTATAAGTATAATTATTATAGTTCGAATGATAATAACTGCATAATATGGGTAATAGTGCATGTTATATTGATAATAATAAAAGTTATAAGTATAATTATTGTAGTTCTAGCGATAATAACTGCATAATATGGGTAATAATGCATGTTATATTGATAACATTGGGAGTGATAAGTATAATTATTGTAGTTCTAGCGATAATAACTGCATAATATGGGTAATAATGCATGTTATATTGATAATAATAAAAGTAATAAGTATAATTATTATAGTTCGAGCGATAATAACTGCATAATATGGGTAATAGTGCATGTTATATTGATAATAGTAAAAGTAGTAAGTATAATTATTGTAGTTCTAGCGATAATAACCTCATAATATGGGTAATAATGCATGTTATATTGATAACATTGGGAGTGATAAGTATAATTATTGTAGTTCTAGCGATAATAACTGCATAATATGGGTAATAATGCATGTTATATTGATAATATTGGGAGTAATTAGTATATTTATTATAGTTCTGACGATAATAACAGTATAATATGGGTAATAATGCATTTTATATTGATAATATTGGGAGTAATAAGTATAATTATTATAGGTCTAGCGATAATAACTGCATAATATGGGTAATAGTGCCTGTTATACTGATAATAATATAAGTAATAAGTATAACTATTATAGTTCTAGCGCTCATAACTGTATAATATGGGTAATAATGCATGCTATATTGATAATATTGGGAGTAATAAGTATAACTATTGTAGTTCTAGCGATAATAACTGCATAATATGGGTAATAATGCATGTTATATTGATAATAATAAAAGTAATAAGTATAATTATTGTAGTTCTAGCGATAATAACTGCATAATATGGGTGATAATGCATGTTATATTGATAATTATAAAAGTAATAAGTATAATTCTTATAGTTCGAGCGATAATAACTGCATAATATGGGTAATAATGCATGAAATATTGATAATATTAGGAGTTATAAGTATAATTATTATAGTTCGAGTGATAATAACTGCATAATATGGGTAATAGTGCATGTTATATTGATAATAGTAAAAGTAGTAAGTATAATTATTGTAGTTCTAGCGATAATAACCTCATAATATGGGTAATAATGCATGTTATATTGATAACATTGGGAGTGATAAGTATAATTATTGTAGTTCTAGCGATAATAACTGCATAATATGGGTAATAATGCATGTTATATTGATAATATTGGGAGTAATTAGTATATTTATTATAGTTCTGACGATAATAACAGTATAATATGGGTAATAATGCATTTTATATTGATAATATTGGGAGTAATAAGTATAATTATTATAGTTCTAGCGATAATAACTGCATAATATGGGTAATAGTGCCTGTTATACTGATAATAATATAAGTAATAAGTATAACTATTATAGTTCTAGCGCTCATAACTGTATAATATGGGTAATAATGCATGCTATATTGATAATATTGGGAGTAATAAGTATAACTATTGTAGTTCTAGCGATAATAACTGCATAATATGGGTAATAATGCATGTTATATTGATAATAATAAAAGTAATAAGTATAATTATTGTAGTTCTAGCGATAATAACTGCACAATATGGGTGATAATGCATGTTATATTGATAATTATAAAAGTAATAAGTATAATTATTATAGTTCGAGCGATAATAACTGCATAATATGGGTAATAATGCATGAAATATTGATAATATTAGGTGTTATAAGTATAATTATTATAGTTCTAGCGATAATAACTGCATAATATGGGTAATAATGCATGTTATATTGATAACATTGGTTGTAATAAGTATATTTATTATATTTCTGACGATAATAACAGTATAATATGGGTAATGATGCATGTTATATTGATAATATTGGGAGTAATAAGTATAATTATTATAGTTCTAGCGATAATAACTGCATAATAGGGGTAATAGTGCATGTTATATTGATAATAATAAAAGTAGTAAGCATAATTATTGTAGTTCTAGCGATAATAACTGCATAATATGGGTAATAATGCATGTTATATTGATAACATTGGGAGTAATAAGTATAATTATTGTAGTTCTAGCGATAATAACTCCATAATATGGGTAATAATGCATGTTATACTGATAATAATATAAGTAATAAGTATAACTATTATAGTTCTAGCGATAATAACTGTATAATATGGGTAATAATGCATGACATATTGATAATATTAGGAGTAATAAGTATAATTATTATAGTTCTAGAGATAATAACTGCATAATAGGAGGAATAATGCATGTTATACTGATAATAATATAAGTAATAAGTATAACTATTATAGTTCTAGCGCTCATAACTGTATAATATGGGTAATAATGCATGTTATATTGATAATATTGGCAGTAATAAGTATAACTATTGTAGTTCTAGCGATAATAACTGCATAATATGGGTAATAATGCATGTTATATTGATAATATTGGGAGTAATGAGCATATTTATTATAGTTCTGACGATAATAACAGTATAATATGGGTAATAATGCATGTTATATTGATAATATTGCGAGTAATAAGTATAATTATTATAGTTCTAGCGATAATAACTGCATGATAGGGGTAATAATGCATGTTATACTGATAATAATATAAGTAATAAGTATAACTATTATAGTTCTAGCGATAATAACTGTATAATATGGGTAATAATGCATGAAATATTGATAATATTAGGAGTTATAAGTATAATTATTATAGTTCGAGCGATAATAACTGCATAATATGGGTAATAGTGAATGTTATATTGATAATAGTAAAAGTAGTAAGTATAATTATTGTAGTTCTAGCGATAATAACCTCATAATATGGGTAATAATGCATGTTATATTGATAACATTGGGAGTAATAGGTATAATTATTGTAGTTCTAGCGATAATAACTGCATAATATGGGTAATAATGCATGTTATATTGATAATATTGGGAGTAATGTGTATATTTATTATAGTTCTGACGATAATAACAGTATAATATGGGTAATAATGCATGTTATATTGATAATATTGGGAGTAATAAGTATATTTATTATAGTTCTGACGATAATAACAGTATAATATGGGTAATAATGCATGTTATATTGATAATATTGGGATTAATAAGTATATTTATTATAGTTCTGACGGTAATAACTGCATAATATGGGTAATAGTGCATGTTATATTGATAATAATAAAAGTAGTAAGTATAATTATTGTAGTTCTAGCGATAATAACTGCATAATATGGGTAATAATGCATGTTATATTGATAATATTGGGAGTAATAAGTATATTTATTATAGTTCTGACGATAATAACAGTATAATATGGGTAATAATGCATGTTATATTGATAATATTGGGAGTAATAAGTATAATTATTATGGTTCTAGCGATAATAACTGCATAATAGGGGTAATAATGCATGTTATATTCATAATATTAGGAGTAATAAGTATATTTATTATACTTCTGACGATAATAATTGCATAATATGGGTAATAATGCATGTTATATTGATAATATTGGGAGTAATAAGTATATTTTTAATAGTTCTGACGATAATGACAGTACAATATGGGGAATATTGCATGTGATATTGATAATGTTGGGAGTAATAAGTATAATTATTATAGGTCTAGCGATAATAACTGCATAATATGGGTAATAGTGCCTGTTATACTGATAATAATATAAGTAATAAGTATAACTATTATAGTTCTAGCGCTCATAACTGTATAATATGGGTAATAATGCATGCTATATTGATAATATTGGGAGTAATAAGTATAACTATTGTAGTTCTAGCGATAATAACTGCATAATATGGGTAATAATGCATGTTATATTGATAATAATAAAAGTAATAAGTATAATTATTGTAGTTCTAGCGATAATAACTGCATAATATGGGTGATAATGCATGTTATATTGATAATTATAAAAGTAATAAGTATAATTCTTATAGTTCGAGCGATAATAACTGCATAATATGGGTAATAATGCATGAAATATTGATAATATTAGGAGTTATAAGTATAATTATTATAGTTCGAGTGATAATAACTGCATAATATGGGTAATAGTGCATGTTATATTGATAATAGTAAAAGTAGTAAGTATAATTATTGTAGTTCTAGCGATAATAACCTCATAATATGGGTAATAATGCATGTTATATTGATAACATTGGGAGTGATAAGTATAATTATTGTAGTTCTAGCGATAATAACTGCATAATATGGGTAATAATGCATGTTATATTGATAATATTGGGAGTAATTAGTATATTTATTATAGTTCTGACGATAATAACAGTATAATATGGGTAATAATGCATTTTATATTGATAATATTGGGAGTAATAAGTATAATTATTATAGTTCTAGCGATAATAACTGCATAATATGGGTAATAGTGCCTGTTATACTGATAATAATATAAGTAATAAGTATAACTATTATAGTTCTAGCGCTCATAACTGTATAATATGGGTAATAATGCATGCTATATTGATAATATTGGGAGTAATAAGTATAACTATTGTAGTTCTAGCGATAATAACTGCATAATATGGGTAATAATGCATGTTATATTGATAATAATAAAAGTAATAAGTATAATTATTGTAGTTCTAGCGATAATAACTGCATAATATGGGTGATAATGCATGTTATATTGATAATTATAAAAGTAATAAGTATAATTATTATAGTTCGAGCGATAATAACTGCATAATATGGGTAATAATGCATGAAATATTGATAATATTAGGTGTTATAAGTATAATTATTATAGTTCTAGCGATAATAACTGCATAATATGGGTAATAATGCATGTTATATTGATAACATTGGTTGTAATAAGTATATTTATTATATTTCTGACGATAATAACAGTATAATATGGGTAATGATGCATGTTATATTGATAATATTGGGAGTAATAAGTATAATTATTATAGTTCTAGCGATAATAACTGCATAATAGGGGTAATAGTGCATGTTATATTGATAATAATAAAAGTAGTAAGCATAATTATTGTAGTTCTAGCGATAATAACTGCATAATATGGGTAATAATGCATGTTATATTGATAACATTGGGAGTAATAAGTATAATTATTGTAGTTCTAGCGATAATAACTCCATAATATGGGTAATAATGCATGTTATACTGATAATAATATAAGTAATAAGTATAACTATTATAGTTCTAGCGATAATAACTGTATAATATGGGTAATAATGCATGACATATTGATAATATTAGGAGTAATAAGTATAATTATTATAGTTCTAGAGATAATAACTGCATAATAGGAGGAATAATGCATGTTATACTGATAATAATATAAGTAATAAGTATAACTATTATAGTTCTAGCGCTCATAACTGTATAATATGGGTAATAATGCATGTTATATTGATAATATTGGCAGTAATAAGTATAACTATTGTAGTTCTAGCGATAATAACTGCATAATATGGGTAATAATGCATGTTATATTGATAATATTGGGAGTAATGAGCATATTTATTATAGTTCTGACGATAATAACAGTATAATATGGGTAATAATGCATGTTATATTGATAATATTGCGAGTAATAAGTATAATTATTATAGTTCTAGCGATAATAACTGCATGATAGGGGTAATAATGCATGTTATACTGATAATAATATAAGTAATAAGTATAACTATTATAGTTCTAGCGATAATAACTGTATAATATGGGTAATAATGCATGAAATATTGATAATATTAGGAGTTATAAGTATAATTATTATAGTTCGAATGATAATAACTGCATAATATGGGTAATAGTGCATGTTATATTGATAATAATAAAAGTTATAAGTATAATTATTGTAGTTCTAGCGATAATAACTGCATAATATGGGTAATAATGCATGTTATATTGATAACATTGGGAGTGATAAGTATAATTATTGTAGTTCTAGCGATAATAACTGCATAATATGGGTAATAATGCATGTTATATTGATAATAATAAAAGTAATAAGTATAATTATTATAGTTCGAGCGATAATAACTGCATAATATGGGTAATAGTGCATGTTATATTGATAATAGTAAAAGTAGTAAGTATAATTATTGTAGTTCTAGCGATAATAACCTCATAATATGGGTAATAATGCATGTTATATTGATAACATTGGGAGTGATAAGTATAATTATTGTAGTTCTAGCGATAATAACTGCATAATATGGGTAATAATGCATGTTATATTGATAATATTGGGAGTAATTAGTATATTTATTATAGTTCTGACGATAATAACAGTATAATATGGGTAATAATGCATTTTATATTGATAATATTGGGAGTAATAAGTATAATTATTATAGGTCTAGCGATAATAACTGCATAATATGGGTAATAGTGCCTGTTATACTGATAATAATATAAGTAATAAGTATAACTATTATAGTTCTAGCGCTCATAACTGTATAATATGGGTAATAATGCATGCTATATTGATAATATTGGGAGTAATAAGTATAACTATTGTAGTTCTAGCGATAATAACTGCATAATATGGGTAATAATGCATGTTATATTGATAATAATAAAAGTAATAAGTATAATTATTGTAGTTCTAGCGATAATAACTGCATAATATGGGTGATAATGCATGTTATATTGATAATTATAAAAGTAATAAGTATAATTCTTATAGTTCGAGCGATAATAACTGCATAATATGGGTAATAATGCATGAAATATTGATAATATTAGGAGTTATAAGTATAATTATTATAGTTCGAGTGATAATAACTGCATAATATGGGTAATAGTGCATGTTATATTGATAATAGTAAAAGTAGTAAGTATAATTATTGTAGTTCTAGCGATAATAACCTCATAATATGGGTAATAATGCATGTTATATTGATAACATTGGGAGTGATAAGTATAATTATTGTAGTTCTAGCGATAATAACTGCATAATATGGGTAATAATGCATGTTATATTGATAATATTGGGAGTAATTAGTATATTTATTATAGTTCTGACGATAATAACAGTATAATATGGGTAATAATGCATTTTATATTGATAATATTGGGAGTAATAAGTATAATTATTATAGTTCTAGCGATAATAACTGCATAATATGGGTAATAGTGCCTGTTATACTGATAATAATATAAGTAATAAGTATAACTATTATAGTTCTAGCGCTCATAACTGTATAATATGGGTAATAATGCATGCTATATTGATAATATTGGGAGTAATAAGTATAACTATTGTAGTTCTAGCGATAATAACTGCATAATATGGGTAATAATGCATGCTATATTGATAATATTGGGAGTAATAAGTATAACTATTGTAGTTCTAGCGATAATAACTGCATAATATGGGTAATAATGCATGTTATATTGATAACATTGGGAGTAATAAGTATAATTATTGTAGTTCTAGCGATAATAACTCCATAATATGGGTAATAATGCATGTTATACTGATAATAATATAAGTAATAAGTATAACTATTATAGTTCTAGCGATAATAACTGTATAATATGGGTAATAATGCATGACATATTGATAATATTAGGAGTAATAAGTATAATTATTATAGTTCTAGAGATAATAACTGCATAATAGGAGGAATAATGCATGTTATACTGATAATAATATAAGTAATAAGTATAACTATTATAGTTCTAGCGCTCATAACTGTATAATATGGGTAATAATGCATGTTATATTGATAATATTGGCAGTAATAAGTATAACTATTGTAGTTCTAGCGATAATAACTGCATAATATGGGTAATAATGCATGTTATATTGATAATATTGGGAGTAATGAGCATATTTATTATAGTTCTGACGATAATAACAGTATAATATGGGTAATAATGCATGTTATATTGATAATATTGCGAGTAATAAGTATAATTGTTATAGTTCTAGCGATAATAACTGCATGATAGGGGTAATAATGCATGTTATACTGATAATAATATAAGTAATAAGTATAACTATTATAGTTCTAGCGATAATAACTGTATAATATGGGTAATAATGCATGAAATATTGATAATATTAGGAGTTATAAGTATAATTATTATAGTTCGAGCGATAATAACTGCATAATATGGGTAATAGTGAATGTTATATTGATAATAGTAAAAGTAGTAAGTATAATTATTGTAGTTCTAGCGATAATAACCTCATAATATGGGTAATAATGCATGTTATATTGATAACATTGGGAGTAATAGGTATAATTATTGTAGTTCTAGCGATAATAACTGCATAATATGGGTAATAATGCATGTTATATTGATAATATTGGGAGTAATGTGTATATTTATTATAGTTCTGACGATAATAACAGTATAATATGGGTAATAATGCATGTTATATTGATAATATTGGGAGTAATAAGTATATTTATTATAGTTCTGACGATAATAACAGTATAATATGGGTAATAATGCATGTTATATTGATAATATTGGGATTAATAAGTATATTTATTATAGTTCTGACGGTAATAACTGCATAATATGGGTAATAGTGCATGTTATATTGATAATAATAAAAGTAGTAAGTATAATTATTGTAGTTCTAGCGATAATAACTGCATAATATGGGTAATAATGCATGTTATATTGATAATATTGGGAGTAATAAGTATATTTATTATAGTTCTGACGATAATAACAGTATAATATGGGTAATAATGCATGTTATATTGATAATATTGGGAGTAATAAGTATAATTATTATGGTTCTAGCGATAATAACTGCATAATAGGGGTAATAATGCATGTTATATTCATAATATTAGGAGTAATAAGTATATTTATTATACTTCTGACGATAATAATTGCATAATATGGGTAATAATGCATGTTATATTGATAATATTGGGAGTAATAAGTATATTTTTAATAGTTCTGACGATAATGACAGTACAATATGGGGAATATTGCATGTGATATTGATAATGTTGGGAGTAAGAAGTATAATTATTATAGTTCTAGCGATAATAACTGCATAATAGGAGGAATAATGCATGTTATACTGATAATAATATAAGAAATAAGTATAACTATTATAGTTCTAGCGCTAATAACTGTAAAATATGGGTAATAATGCATGTTATATTGACAATATTGGGAGTAATAAGTATAATTATTGTAGTTCTAGCGATAATAACTGCATAATATGGGTAATAATGCATGTTATATTGATAATATTGGTTGTAATAAGTATATTTATTATAGTTCTGACTATAATAACAGTATAATATGGGTAATGATGCATGTTATATTCATAATATTGGGAGTAATAAGTATAATTATTGTAGTTCTAGCGATAATAACTGCATAATATGGGTAATAATGCATGTTATATTGATAATATTGGGAGTGATTAGTATATTTATTATAGTTCTGACGATAATAACAGTATACTATGGGTAATAATGCATTTTATATTGATAATATTGGGAGTAATAAGTATAATTATTATAGTTCTAGCGATAATAACTGCATAATATGGGTAATAATGCATGTTATGTTGATAATATTGGTTGTAATAAGTATATTTATTATAGTTCTGACGATAATAACAGTATAATATGGGTAATGATGCATGTTATATTGATAATATTGGGAGTAATAGGTATAATTATTGTAGTTCTAGCGATAATAACTGCATAATGTGGGTAATAATGCATGTTATATTGATAATATTGGGAGTAATAAGTATAATTATTATAGTTCTAGCGATAATAACAGTATAATATGGGTAATGATGCATATCATATTCATAATATTGGGAGTAATAAGTATAATTATTGTAGTTCTAGCGATAATAACTGCATAATATGGGTAATAATGCATGCTATATTGATAATAATAAAAGTAATAAGTATAATTATTATAGTTCGAGCGATAATAACTGCATAATATGGGTAATAGTGCATGTTATATTGATAATAATAAAAGTAATAAGTATAACTATTGTAGATCTAGCGATAATAACTGCATAATATGGGTAATAATGCATGTTATACTGATAATAATATAAGTAATAAGTATAACTATTATAGTTCTAGCCATAATAACTGTATAATATGGGTAATAATGCATGTTATACTGATTATATTGGGAGTAATAAGTATAATTATTATAGTTCTAGCGATAATAACTGCATAATATGGGTAATAATGCATGTTATATTGATAACATTGGTTGTAATAAGTATATTTATTATATTTCTGACGATAATAACAGTATAATATGGGTAATGATGCATGTTATATTGATAATATTGGGAGTAATTAGTATATTTATTATAGTTCTGACGATAATAACAGTATAATATGGGTAATAATGCATTTTATATTGATAATATTGGGAGTAATAAGTATAATTATTATAATTCTAGCGATAATAACTGCATAATATGGGTAATAGTGCCAGTTATACTGATAATATTGCGAGTAATAAGTATAATTATTATAGTTCTAGCGATAATAACTGCATGATAGGGGTAATAATGCATATTATACTGATAATAATATAAGTAATAAGTATAACTATTATAGTTCTAGCGATAATAACTGTATAATATGGGTAATAATGCATGAAATATTGATAATATTAGGAGTTATAAGTATAATTATTATAGTTCGAGCGATAATAACTGCATAATATGGGTAATAGTGCATGTTATATTGATAATAGTAAAAGTAGTAAGTATAATTATTGTAGTTCTAGCGATAATAACCTCATAATATGGGTAATAATGCCTGTTATACTGATAATAATATAAGTAATAAGTATAACTATTATAGTTCTAGCGCTCATAACTGTATAATATGGGTAATAATGCATGCTATATTGATAATAATAAAAGTAATAAGTATAATTATTATAGTTCGAGCGATAATAACTGCATAATATGGGTAATAGTGCATGTTATATTGATAATAGTAAAAGTAGTAAGTATAATTATTGTAGTTCTAGCGATAATAACCTCATAATATGGGTAATAATGCATGTTATATTGATAACATTGGGAGTGATAAGTATAATTATTGTAGTTCTAGCGATAATAACTGCATAATATGGGTAATAATGCATGTTATATTGATAATATTGGGAGTAATTAGTATATTTATTATAGTTCTGACGATAATAACAGTATAATATGGGTAATAATGCATTTTATATTGATAATATTGGGAGTAATAAGTATAATTATTATAGGTCTAGCGATAATAACTGCATAATATGGGTAATAGTGCCTGTTATACTGATAATAATATAAGTAATAAGTATAACTATTATAGTTCTAGCGCTCATAACTGTATAATATGGGTAATAATGCATGCTATATTGATAATATTGGGAGTAATAAGTATAACTATTGTAGTTCTAGCGATAATAACTGCATAATATGGGTAATAATGCATGTTATATTGATAATAATAAAAGTAATAAGTATAATTATTGTAGTTCTAGCGATAATAACTGCATAATATGGGTGATAATGCATGTTATATTGATAATTATAAAAGTAATAAGTATAATTCTTATAGTTCGAGCGATAATAACTGCATAATATGGGTAATAATGCATGAAATATTGATAATATTAGGAGTTATAAGTATAATTATTATAGTTCGAGTGATAATAACTGCATAATATGGGTAATAGTGCATGTTATATTGATAATAGTAAAAGTAGTAAGTATAATTATTGTAGTTCTAGCGATAATAACCTCATAATATGGGTAATAATGCATGTTATATTGATAACATTGGGAGTGATAAGTATAATTATTGTAGTTCTAGCGATAATAACTGCATAATATGGGTAATAATGCATGTTATATTGATAATATTGGGAGTAATTAGTATATTTATTATAGTTCTGACGATAATAACAGTATAATATGGGTAATAATGCATTTTATATTGATAATATTGGGAGTAATAAATATAATTATTATAGTTCTAGCGATAATAACTGCATAATATGGGTAATAGTGCCTGTTATACTGATAATAATATAAGTAATAAGTATAACTATTATAGTTCTAGCGCTCATAACTGTATAATATGGGTAATAATGCATGCTATATTGATAATATTGGGAGTAATAAGTATAACTATTGTAGTTCTAGCGATAATAACTGCATAATATGGGTAATAATGCATGTTATATTGATAATAATAAAAGTAATAAGTATAATTATTGTAGTTCTAGCGATAATAACTGCATAATATGGGTGATAATGCATGTTATATTGATAATTATAAAAGTAATAAGTATAATTATTATAGTTCGAGCGATAATAACTGCATAATATGGGTAATAATGCATGAAATATTGATAATATTAGGTGTTATAAGTATAATTATTATAGTTCTAGCGATAATAACTGCATAATATGGGTAATAATGCATGTTATATTGATAACATTGGTTGTAATAAGTATATTTATTATATTTCTGACGATAATAACAGTATAATATGGGTAATGATGCATGTTATATTGATAATATTGGGAGTAATAAGTATAATTATTATAGTTCTAGCGATAATAACTGCATAATAGGGGTAATAGTGCATGTTATATTGATAATAATAAAAGTAGTAAGCATAATTATTGTAGTTCTAGCGATAATAACTGCATAATATGGGTAATAATGCATGTTATATTGATAACATTGGGAGTAATAAGTATAATTATTGTAGTTCTAGCGATAATAACTCCATAATATGGGTAATAATGCATGTTATACTGATAATAATATAAGTAATAAGTATAACTATTATAGTTCTAGCGATAATAACTGTATAATATGGGTAATAATGCATGACATATTGATAATATTAGGAGTAATAAGTATAATTATTATAGTTCTAGAGATAATAACTGCATAATAGGAGGAATAATGCATGTTATACTGATAATAATATAAGTAATAAGTATAACTATTATAGTTCTAGCGCTCATAACTGTATAATATCGGTAATAATGCATGTTATATTGATAATATTGGCAGTAATAAGTATAACTATTGTAGTTCTAGCGATAATAACTGCATAATATGGGTAATAATGCATGTTATATTGATAATATTGGGAGTAATGAGCATATTTATTATAGTTCTGACGATAATAACAGTATAATATGGGTAATAATGCATGTTATATTGATAATATTGCGAGTAATAAGTATAATTATTATAGTTCTAGCGATAATAACTGCATGATAGGGGTAATAATGCATGTTATACTGATAATAATATAAGTAATAAGTATAACTATTATAGTTCTAGCGATAATAACTGTATAATATGGGTAATAATGCATGAAATATTGATAATATTAGGAGTTATAAGTATAATTATTATAGTTCGAATGATAATAACTGCATAATATGGGTAATAGTGCATGTTATATTGATAATAATAAAAGTTATAAGTATAATTATTGTAGTTCTAGCGATAATAACTGCATAATATGGGTAATAATGCATGTTATATTGATAACATTGGGAGTGATAAGTATAATTATTGTAGTTCTAGCGATAATAACTGCATAATATGGGTAATAATGCATGTTATATTGATAATAATAAAAGTAATAAGTATAATTATTATAGTTCGAGCGATAATAACTGCATAATATGGGTAATAGTGCATGTTATATTGATAATAGTAAAAGTAGTAAGTATAATTATTGTAGTTCTAGCGATAATAACCTCATAATATGGGTAATAATGCATGTTATATTGATAACATTGGGAGTGATAAGTATAATTATTGTAGTTCTAGCGATAATAACTGCATAATATGGGTAATAATGCATGTTATATTGATAATATTGGGAGTAATTAGTATATTTATTATAGTTCTGACGATAATAACAGTATAATATGGGTAATAATGCATTTTATATTGATAATATTGGGAGTAATAAGTATAATTATTATAGGTCTAGCGATAATAACTGCATAATATGGGTAATAGTGCCTGTTATACTGATAATAATATAAGTAATAAGTATAACTATTATAGTTCTAGCGCTCATAACTGTATAATATGGGTAATAATGCATGCTATATTGATAATATTGGGAGCAATAAGTATAACTATTGTAGTTCTAGCGATAATAACTGCATAATATGGGTAATAATGCATGTTATATTGATAATAATAAAAGTAATAAGTATAATTATTGTAGTTCTAGCGATAATAACTGCATAATATGGGTGATAATGCATGTTATATTGATAATTATAAAAGTAATAAGTATAATTCTTATAGTTCGAGCGATAATAACTGCATAATATGGGTAATAATGCATGAAATATTGATAATATTAGGAGTTATAAGTATAATTATTATAGTTCGAGTGATAATAACTGCATAATATGGGTAATAGTGCATGCTATATTGATAATATTGGGAGTAATAAGTATAACTATTGTAGTTCTAGCGATAATAACTGCATAATATGGGTAATAATGCATGTTATATTGATAATAATAAAAGTAATAAGTATAATTATTGTAGTTCTAGCGATAATAACTGCATAATATGGGTGATAATGCATGTTATATTGATAATTATAAAAGTAATAAGTATAATTATTATAGTTCGAGCGATAATAACTGCATAATATGGGTAATAATGCATGAAATATTGATAATATTAGGTGTTATAAGTATAATTATTATAGTTCTAGCGATAATAACTGCATAATATGGGTAATAATGCATGTTATATTGATAACATTGGTTGTAATAAGTATATTTATTATATTTCTGACGATAATAACAGTATAATATGGGTAATGATGCATGTTATATTGATAATATTGGGAGTAATAAGTATAATTATTATAGTTCTAGCGATAATAACTGCATAATAGGGGTAATAGTGCATGTTATATTGATAATAATAAAAGTAGTAAGCATAATTATTGTAGTTCTAGCGATAATAACTGCATAATATGGGTAATAATGCATGTTATATTGATAACATTGGGAGTAATAAGTATAATTATTGTAGTTCTAGCGATAATAACTCCATAATATGGGTAATAATGCATGTTATACTGATAATAATATAAGTAATAAGTATAACTATTATAGTTCTAGCGATAATAACTGTATAATATGGGTAATAATGCATGACATATTGATAATATTAGGAGTAATAAGTATAATTATTATAGTTCTAGAGATAATAACTGCATAATAGGAGGAATAATGCATGTTATACTGATAATAATATAAGTAATAAGTATAACTATTATAGTTCTAGCGCTCATAACTGTATAATATGGGTAATAATGCATGTTATATTGATAATATTGGCAGTAATAAGTATAACTATTGTAGTTCTAGCGATAATAACTGCATAATATGGGTAATAATGCATGTTATATTGATAATATTGGGAGTAATGAGCATATTTATTATAGTTCTGACGATAATAACAGTATAATATGGGTAATAATGCATGTTATATTGATAATATTGCGAGTAATAAGTATAATTATTATAGTTCTAGCGATAATAACTGCATGATAGGGGTAATAATGCATGTTATACTGATAATAATATAAGTAATAAGTATAACTATTATAGTTCTAGCGATAATAACTGTATAATATGGGTAATAATGCATGAAATATTGATAATATTAGGAGTTATAAGTATAATTATTATAGTTCGAGCGATAATAACTGCATAATATGGGTAATAGTGAATGTTATATTGATAATAGTAAAAGTAGTAAGTATAATTATTGTAGTTCTAGCGATAATAACCTCATAATATGGGTAATAATGCATGTTATATTGATAACATTGGGAGTAATAGGTATAATTATTGTAGTTCTAGCGATAATAACTGCATAATATGGGTAATAATGCATGTTATATTGATAATATTGGGAGTAATGTGTATATTTATTATAGTTCTGACGATAATAACAGTATAATATGGGTAATAATGCATGTTATATTGATAATATTGGGAGTAATAAGTATATTTATTATAGTTCTGACGATAATAACAGTATAATATGGGTAATAATGCATGTTATATTGATAATATTGGGATTAATAAGTATATTTATTATAGTTCTGACGGTAATAACTGCATAATATGGGTAATAGTGCATGTTATATTGATAATAATAAAAGTAGTAAGTATAATTATTGTAGTTCTAGCGATAATAACTGCATAATATGGGTAATAATGCATGTTATATTGATAATATTGGGAGTAATAAGTATATTTATTATAGTTCTGACGATAATAACAGTATAATATGGGTAATAATGCATGTTATATTGATAATATTGGGAGTAATAAGTATAATTATTATGGTTCTAGCGATAATAACTGCATAATAGGGGTAATAATGCATGTTATATTCATAATATTAGGAGTAATAAGTATATTTATTATACTTCTGACGATAATAATTGCATAATATGGGTAATAATGCATGTTATATTGATAATATTGGGAGTAATAAGTATATTTTTAATAGTTCTGACGATAATGACAGTACAATATGGGGAATATTGCATGTGATATTGATAATGTTGGGAGTAATAAGTATAATTATTATAGGTCTAGCGATAATAACTGCATAATATGGGTAATAGTGCCTGTTATACTGATAATAATATAAGTAATAAGTATAACTATTATAGTTCTAGCGCTCATAACTGTATAATATGGGTAATAATGCATGCTATATTGATAATATTGGGAGTAATAAGTATAACTATTGTAGTTCTAGCGATAATAACTGCATAATATGGGTAATAATGCATGTTATATTGATAATAATAAAAGTAATAAGTATAATTATTGTAGTTCTAGCGATAATAACTGCATAATATGGGTGATAATGCATGTTATATTGATAATTATAAAAGTAATAAGTATAATTCTTATAGTTCGAGCGATAATAACTGCATAAGATGGGTAATAATGCATGAAATATTGATAATATTAGGAGTTATAAGTATAATTATTATAGTTCGAGTGATAATAACTGCATAATATGGGTAATAGTGCATGTTATATTGATAATAGTAAAAGTAGTAAGTATAATTATTGTAGTTCTAGCGATAATAACCTCATAATATGGGTAATAATGCATGTTATATTGATAACATTGGGAGTGATAAGTATAATTATTGTAGTTCTAGCGATAATAACTGCATAATATGGGTAATAATGCATGTTATATTGATAATATTGGGAGTAATTAGTATATTTATTATAGTTCTGACGATAATAACAGTATAATATGGGTAATAATGCATTTTATATTGATAATATTGGGAGTAATAAGTATAATTATTATAGTTCTAGCGATAATAACTGCATAATATGGGTAATAGTGCCTGTTATACTGATAATAATATAAGTAATAAGTATAACTATTATAGTTCTAGCGCTCATAACTGTATAATATGGGTAATAATGCATGCTATATTGATAATATTGGGAGTAATAAGTATAACTATTGTAGTTCTAGCGATAATAACTGCATAATATGGGTAATAATGCATGTTATATTGATAATAATAAAAGTAATAAGTATAATTATTGTAGTTCTAGCGATAATAACTGCATAATATGGGTGATAATGCATGTTATATTGATAATTATAAAAGTAATAAGTATAATTATTATAGTTCGAGCGATAATAACTGCATAATATGGGTAATAATGCATGAAATATTGATAATATTAGGTGTTATAAGTATAATTATTATAGTTCTAGCGATAATAACTGCATAATATGGGTAATAATGCATGTTATATTGATAACATTGGTTGTAATAAGTATATTTATTATATTTCTGACGATAATAACAGTATAATATGGGTAATGATGCATGTTATATTGATAATATTGGGAGTAATAAGTATAATTATTATAGTTCTAGCGATAATAACTGCATAATAGGGGTAATAGTGCATGTTATATTGATAATAATAAAAGTAGTAAGCATAATTATTGTAGTTCTAGCGATAATAACTCCATAATATGGGTAATAATGCATGTTATACTGATAATAATATAAGTAATAAGTATAACTATTATAGTTCTAGCGATAATAACTGTATAATATGGGTAATAATGCATGACATATTGATAATATTAGGAGTAATAAGTATAATTATTATAGTTCTAGAGATAATAACTGCATAATAGGAGGAATAATGCATGTTATACTGATAATAATATAAGTAATAAGTATAACTATTATAGTTCTAGCGCTCATAACTGTATAATATGGGTAATAATGCATGTTATATTGATAATATTGGCAGTAATAAGTATAACTATTGTAGTTCTAGCGATAATAACTGCATAATATGGGTAATAATGCATGTTATATTGATAATATTGGGAGTAATGAGCATATTTATTATAGTTCTGACGATAATAACAGTATAATATGGGTAATAATGCATGTTATATTGATAATATTGCGAGTAATAAGTATAATTATTATAGTTCTAGCGATAATAACTGCATGATAGGGGTAATAATGCATGTTATACTGATAATAATATAAGTAATAAGTATAACTATTATAGTTCTAGCGATAATAACTGTATAATATGGGTAATAATGCATGAAATATTGATAATATTAGGAGTTATAAGTATAATTATTATAGTTCGAATGATAATAACTGCATAATATGGGTAATAGTGCATGTTATATTGATAATAATAAAAGTTATAAGTATAATTATTGTAGTTCTAGCGATAATAACTGCATAATATGGGTAATAATGCATGTTATATTGATAACATTGGGAGTGATAAGTATAATTATTGTAGTTCTAGCGATAATAACTGCATAATATGGGTAATAATGCATGTTATATTGATAATAATAAAAGTAATAAGTATAATTATTATAGTTCGAGCGATAATAACTGCATAATATGGGTAATAGTGCATGTTATATTGATAATAGTAAAAGTAGTAAGTATAATTATTGTAGTTCTAGCGATAATAACCTCATAATATGGGTAATAATGCATGTTATATTGATAACATTGGGAGTGATAAGTATAATTATTGTAGTTCTAGCGATAATAACTGCATAATATGGGTAATAATGCATGTTATATTGATAATATTGGGAGTAATTAGTATATTTATTATAGTTCTGACGATAATAACAGTATAATATGGGTAATAATGCATTTTATATTGATAATATTGGGAGTAATAAGTATAATTATTATAGGTCTAGCGATAATAACTGCATAATATGGGTAATAGTGCCTGTTATACTGATAATAATATAAGTAATAAGTATAACTATTATAGTTCTAGCGCTCATAACTGTATAATATGGGTAATAATGCATGCTATATTGATAATATTGGGAGTAATAAGTATAACTATTGTAGTTCTAGCGATAATAACTGCATAATATGGGTAATAATGCATGTTATATTGATAATAATAAAAGTAATAAGTATAATTATTGTAGTTCTAGCGATAATAACTGCATAATATGGGTGATAATGCATGTTATATTGATAATTATAAAAGTAATAAGTATAATTCTTATAGTTCGAGCGATAATAACTGCATAATATGGGTAATAATGCATGAAATATTGATAATATTAGGAGTTATAAGTATAATTATTATAGTTCGAGTGATAATAACTGCATAATATGGGTAATAGTGCATGTTATATTGATAATAGTAAAAGTAGTAAGTATAATTATTGTAGTTCTAGCGATAATAACCTCATAATATGGGTAATAATGCATGTTATATTGATAACATTGGGAGTGATAAGTATAATTATTGTAGTTCTAGCGATAATAACTGCATAATATGGGTAATAATGCATGTTATATTGATAATATTGGGAGTAATTAGTATATTTATTATAGTTCTGACGATAATAACAGTATAATATGGGTAATAATGCATTTTATATTGATAATATTGGGAGTAATAAGTATAATTATTATAGTTCTAGCGATAATAACTGCATAATATGGGTAATAGTGCCTGTTATACTGATAATAATATAAGTAATAAGTATAACTATTATAGTTCTAGCGCTCATAACTGTATAATATGGGTAATAATGCATGCTATATTGATAATATTGGGAGTAATAAGTATAACTATTGTAGTTCTAGCGATAATAACTGCATAATATGGGTAATAATGCATGTTATATTGATAATAATAAAAGTAATAAGTATAATTATTGTAGTTCTAGCGATAATAACTGCATAATATGGGTGATAATGCATGTTATATTGATAATTATAAAAGTAATAAGTATAATTATTATAGTTCGAGCGATAATAACTGCATAATATGGGTAATAATGCATGAAATATTGATAATATTAGGTGTTATAAGTATAATTATTATAGTTCTAGCGATAATAACTGCATAATATGGGTAATAATGCATGTTATATTGATAACATTGGTTGTAATAAGTATATTTATTATATTTCTGACGATAATAACAGTATAATATGGGTAATGATGCATGTTATATTGATAATATTGGGAGTAATAAGTATAATTATTATAGTTCTAGCGATAATAACTGCATAATAGGGGTAATAGTGCATGTTATATTGATAATAATAAAAGTAGTAAGCATAATTATTGTAGTTCTAGCGATAATAACTGCATAATATGGGTAATAATGCATGTTATATTGATAACATTGGGAGTAATAAGTATAATTATTGTAGTTCTAGCGATAATAACTCCATAATATGGGTAATAATGCATGTTATACTGATAATAATATAAGTAATAAGTATAACTATTATAGTTCTAGCGATAATAACTGTATAATATGGGTAATAATGCATGACATATTGATAATATTAGGAGTAATAAGTATAATTATTATAGTTCTAGAGATAATAACTGCATAATAGGAGGAATAATGCATGTTATACTGATAATAATATAAGTAATAAGTATAACTATTATAGTTCTAGCGCTCATAACTGTATAATATGGGTAATAATGCATGTTATATTGATAATATTGGCAGTAATAAGTATAACTATTGTAGTTCTAGCGATAATAACTGCATAATATGGGTAATAATGCATGTTATATTGATAATATTGGGTGTAATGAGCATATTTATTATAGTTCTGACGATAATAACAGTATAATATGGGTAATAATGCATGTTATATTGATAATATTGCGAGTAATAAGTATAATTGTTATAGTTCTAGCGATAATAACTGCATGATAGGGGTAATAATGCATGTTATACTGATAATAATATAAGTAATAAGTATAACTATTATAGTTCTAGCGATAATAACTGTATAATATGGGCAATAATGCATGAAATATTGATAATATTAGGAGTTATAAGTATAATTATTATAGTTCGAGCGATAATAACTGCATAATATGGGTAATAGTGAATGTTATATTGATAATAGTAAAAGTAGTAAGTATAATTATTGTAGTTCTAGCGATAATAACCTCATAATATGGGTAATAATGCATGTTATATTGATAACATTGGGAGTAATAGGTATAATTATTGTAGTTCTAGCGATAATAACTGCATAATATGGGTAATAATGCATGTTATATTGATAATATTGGGAGTAATGTGTATATTTATTATAGTTCTGACGATAATAACAGTATAATATGGGTAATAATGCATGTTATATTGATAATATTGGGAGTAATAAGTATATTTATTATAGTTCTGACGATAATAACAGTATAATATGGGTAATAATGCATGTTATATTGATAATATTGGGATTAATAAGTATATTTATTATAGTTCTGACGGTAATAACTGCATAATATGGGTAATAGTGCATGTTATATTGATAATAATAAAAGTAGTAAGTATAATTATTGTAGTTCTAGCGATAATAACTGCATAATATGGGTAATAATGCATGTTATATTGATAATATTGGGAGTAATAAGTATATTTATTATAGTTCTGACGATAATAACAGTATAATATGGGTAATAATGCATGTTATATTGATAATATTGGGAGTAATAAGTATAATTATTATGGTTCTAGCGATAATAACTGCATAATAGGGGTAATAATGCATGTTATATTCATAATATTAGGAGTAATAAGTATATTTATTATACTTCTGACGATAATAATTGCATAATATGGGTAATAATGCATGTTATATTGATAATATTGGGAGTAATAAGTATATTTTTAATAGTTCTGACGATAATGACAGTACAATATGGGGAATATTGCATGTGATATTGATAATGTTGGGAGTAAGAAGTATAATTATTATAGTTCTAGCGATAATAACTGCATAATAGGAGGAATAATGCATGTTATACTGATAATAATATAAGAAATAAGTATAACTATTATAGTTCTAGCGCTAATAACTGTAAAATATGGGTAATAATGCATGTTATATTGACAATATTGGGAGTAATAAGTATAATTATTGTAGTTCTAGCGATAATAACTGCATAATATGGGTAATAATGCATGTTATATTGATAATATTGGTTGTAATAAGTATATTTATTATAGTTCTGACTATAATAACAGTATAATATGGGTAATGATGCATGTTATATTCATAATATTGGGAGTAATAAGTATAATTATTGTAGTTCTAGCGATAATAACTGCATAATATGGGTAATAATGCATGTTATATTGATAATATTGGGAGTGATTAGTATATTTATTATAGTTCTGACGATAATAACAGTATACTATGGGTAATAATGCATTTTATATTGATAATATTGGGAGTAATAAGTATAATTATTATAGTTCTAGCGATAATAACTGCATAATATGGGTAATAATGCATGTTATGTTGATAATATTGGTTGTAATAAGTATATTTATTATAGTTCTGACGATAATAACAGTATAATATGGGTAATGATGCATGTTATATTGATAATATTGGGAGTAATAGGTATAATTATTGTAGTTCTAGCGATAATAACTGCATAATGTGGGTAATAATGCATGTTATATTGATAATATTGGGAGTAATAAGTATAATTATTATAGTTCTAGCGATAATAACAGTATAATATGGGTAATGATGCATATCATATTCATAATATTGGGAGTAATAAGTATAATTATTGTAGTTCTAGCGATAATAACTGCATAATATGGGTAATAATGCATGCTATATTGATAATAATAAAAGTAATAAGTATAATTATTATAGTTCGAGCGATAATAACTGCATAATATGGGTAATAGTGCATGTTATATTGATAATAATAAAAGTAATAAGTATAACTATTGTAGATCTAGCGATAATAACTGCATAATATGGGTAATAATGCATGTTATACTGATAATAATATAAGTAATAAGTATAACTATTATAGTTCTAGCCATAATAACTGTATAATATGGGTAATAATGCATGTTATACTGATTATATTGGGAGTAATAAGTATAATTATTATAGTTCTAGCGATAATAACTGCATAATATGGGTAATAATGCATGTTATATTGATAACATTGGTTGTAATAAGTATATTTATTATATTTCTGACGATAATAACAGTATAATATGGGTAATGATGCATGTTATATTGATAATATTGGGAGTAATTAGTATATTTATTATAGTTCTGACGATAATAACAGTATAATATGGGTAATAATGCATTTTATATTGATAATATTGGGAGTAATAAGTATAATTATTATAATTCTAGCGATAATAACTGCATAATATGGGTAATAGTGCCAGTTATACTGATAATATTGCGAGTAATAAGTATAATTATTATAGTTCTAGCGATAATAACTGCATGATAGGGGTAATAATGCATATTATACTGATAATAATATAAGTAATAAGTATAACTATTATAGTTCTAGCGATAATAACTGTATAATATGGGTAATAATGCATGAAATATTGATAATATTAGGAGTTATAAGTATAATTATTATAGTTCGAGCGATAATAACTGCATAATATGGGTAATAGTGCATGTTATACTGATAATAATATAAGTAATAAGTATAACTATTATAGTTCTAGCGCTCATAACTGTATAATATGGGTAATAATGCATGCTATATTGATAATATTGGGAGTAATAAGTATAACTATTGTAGTTCTAGCGATAATAACTGCATAATATGGGTAATAATGCATGTTATATTGATAATAATAAAAGTAATAAGTATAATTATTGTAGTTCTAGCGATAATAACTGCATAATATGGGTGATAATGCATGTTATATTGATAATTATAAAAGTAATAAGTATAATTCTTATAGTTCGAGCGATAATAACTGCATAATATGGGTAATAATGCATGAAATATTGATAATATTAGGAGTTATAAGTATAATTATTATAGTTCGAGTGATAATAACTGCATAATATGGGTAATAGTGCATGTTATATTGATAATAGTAAAAGTAGTAAGTATAATTATTGTAGTTCTAGCGATAATAACCTCATAATATGGGTAATAATGCATGTTATATTGATAACATTGGGAGTGATAAGTATAATTATTGTAGTTCTAGCGATAATAACTGCATAATATGGGTAATAATGCATGTTATATTGATAATATTGGGAGTAATTAGTATATTTATTATAGTTCTGACGATAATAACAGTATAATATGGGTAATAATGCATTTTATATTGATAATATTGGGAGTAATAAATATAATTATTATAGTTCTAGCGATAATAACTGCATAATATGGGTAATAGTGCCTGTTATACTGATAATAATATAAGTAATAAGTATAACTATTATAGTTCTAGCGCTCATAACTGTATAATATGGGTAATAATGCATGCTATATTGATAATATTGGGAGTAATAAGTATAACTATTGTAGTTCTAGCGATAATAACTGCATAATATGGGTAATAATGCATGTTATATTGATAATAATAAAAGTAATAAGTATAATTATTGTAGTTCTAGCGATAATAACTGCATAATATGGGTGATAATGCATGTTATATTGATAATTATAAAAGTAATAAGTATAATTATTATAGTTCGAGCGATAATAACTGCATAATATGGGTAATAATGCATGAAATATTGATAATATTAGGTGTTATAAGTATAATTATTATAGTTCTAGCGATAATAACTGCATAATATGGGTAATAATGCATGTTATATTGATAACATTGGTTGTAATAAGTATATTTATTATATTTCTGACGATAATAACAGTATAATATGGGTAATGATGCATGTTATATTGATAATATTGGGAGTAATAAGTATAATTATTATAGTTCTAGCGATAATAACTGCATAATAGGGGTAATAGTGCATGTTATATTGATAATAATAAAAGTAGTAAGCATAATTATTGTAGTTCTAGCGATAATAACTGCATAATATGGGTAATAATGCATGTTATATTGATAACATTGGGAGTAATAAGTATAATTATTGTAGTTCTAGCGATAATAACTCCATAATATGGGTAATAATGCATGTTATACTGATAATAATATAAGTAATAAGTATAACTATTATAGTTCTAGCGATAATAACTGTATAATATGGGTAATAATGCATGACATATTGATAATATTAGGAGTAATAAGTATAATTATTATAGTTCTAGAGATAATAACTGCATAATAGGAGGAATAATGCATGTTATACTGATAATAATATAAGTAATAAGTATAACTATTATAGTTCTAGCGCTCATAACTGTATAATATGGGTAATAATGCATGTTATATTGATAATATTGGCAGTAATAAGTATAACTATTGTAGTTCTAGCGATAATAACTGCATAATATGGGTAATAATGCATGTTATATTGATAATATTGGGAGTAATGAGCATATTTATTATAGTTCTGGCGATAATAACAGTATAATATGGGTAATAATGCATGTTATATTGATAATATTGCGAGTAATAAGTATAATTATTATAGTTCTAGCGATAATAACTGCATGATAGGGGTAATAATGCATGTTATACTGATAATAATATAAGTAATAAGTATAACTATTATAGTTCTAGCGATAATAACTGTATAATATGGGTAATAATGCATGAAATATTGATAATATTAGGAGTTATAAGTATAATTATTATAGTTCGAATGATAATAACTGCATAATATGGGTAATAGTGCATGTTATATTGATAATAATAAAAGTTATAAGTATAATTATTGTAGTTCTAGCGATAATAACTGCATAATATGGGTAATAATGCATGTTATATTGATAACATTGGGAGTGATAAGTATAATTATTGTAGTTCTAGCGATAATAACTGCATAATATGGGTAATAATGCATGTTATATTGATAATAATAAAAGTAATAAGTATAATTATTATAGTTCGAGCGATAATAACTGCATAATATGGGTAATAGTGCATGTTATATTGATAATAGTAAAAGTAGTAAGTATAATTATTGTAGTTCTAGCGATAATAACCTCATAATATGGGTAATAATGCATGTTATATTGATAACATTGGGAGTGATAAGTATAATTATTGTAGTTCTAGCGATAATAACTGCATAATATGGGTAATAATGCATGTTATATTGATAATATTGGGAGTAATTAGTATATTTATTATAGTTCTGACGATAATAACAGTATAATATGGGTAATAATGCATTTTATATTGATAATATTGGGAGTAATAAGTATAATTATTATAGGTCTAGCGATAATAACTGCATAATATGGGTAATAGTGCCTGTTATACTGATAATAATATAAGTAATAAGTATAACTATTATAGTTCTAGCGCTCATAACTGTATAATATGGGTAATAATGCATGCTATATTGATAATATTGGGAGTAATAAGTATAACTATTGTAGTTCTAGCGATAATAACTGCATAATATGGGTAATAATGCATGTTATATTGATAATAATAAAAGTAATAAGTATAATTATTGTAGTTCTAGCGATAATAACTGCATAATATGGGTGATAATGCATGTTATATTGATAATTATAAAAGTAATAAGTATAATTCTTATAGTTCGAGCGATAATAACTGCATAATATGGGTAATAATGCATGAAATATTGATAATATTAGGAGTTATAAGTATAATTATTATAGTTCGAGTGATAATAACTGCATAATATGGGTAATAGTGCATGTTATATTGATAATAGTAAAAGTAGTAAGTATAATTATTGTAGTTCTAGCGATAATAACCTCATAATATGGGTAATAATGCATGTTATATTGATAACATTGGGAGTGATAAGTATAATTATTGTAGTTCTAGCGATAATAACTGCATAATATGGGTAATAATGCATGTTATATTGATAATATTGGGAGTAATTAGTATATTTATTATAGTTCTGACGATAATAACAGTATAATATGGGTAATAATGCATTTTATATTGATAATATTGGGAGTAATAAGTATAATTATTATAGTTCTAGCGATAATAACTGCATAATATGGGTAATAGTGCCTGTTATACTGATAATAATATAAGTAATAAGTATAACTATTATAGTTCTAGCGCTCATAACTGTATAATATGGGTAATAATGCATGCTATATTGATAATATTGGGAGTAATAAGTATAACTATTGTAGTTCTAGCGATAATAACTGCATAATATGGGTAATAATGCATGTTATATTGATAATAATAAAAGTAATAAGTATAATTATTGTAGTTCTAGCGATAATAACTGCATAATATGGGTGATAATGCATGTTATATTGATAATTATAAAAGTAATAAGTATAATTATTATAGTTCGAGCGATAATAACTGCATAATATGGGTAATAATGCATGAAATATTGATAATATTAGGTGTTATAAGTATAATTATTATAGTTCTAGCGATAATAACTGCATAATATGGGTAATAATGCATGTTATATTGATAACATTGGTTGTAATAAGTATATTTATTATATTTCTGACGATAATAACAGTATAATATGGGTAATGATGCATGTTATATTGATAATATTGGGAGTAATAAGTATAATTATTATAGTTCTAGCGATAATAACTGCATAATAGGGGTAATAGTGCATGTTATATTGATAATAATAAAAGTAGTAAGCATAATTATTGTAGTTCTAGCGATAATAACTGCATAATATGGGTAATAATGCATGTTATATTGATAACATTGGGAGTAATAAGTATAATTATTGTAGTTCTAGCGATAATAACTCCATAATATGGGTAATAATGCATGTTATACTGATAATAATATAAGTAATAAGTATAACTATTATAGTTCTAGCGATAATAACTGTATAATATGGGTAATAATGCATGACATATTGATAATATTAGGAGTAATAAGTATAATTATTATAGTTCTAGAGATAATAACTGCATAATAGGAGGAATAATGCATGTTATACTGATAATAATATAAGTAATAAGTATAACTATTATAGTTCTAGCGCTCATAACTGTATAATATGGGTAATAATGCATGTTATATTGATAATATTGGCAGTAATAAGTATAACTATTGTAGTTCTAGCGATAATAACTGCATAATATGGGTAATAATGCATGTTATATTGATAATATTGGGAGTAATGAGCATATTTATTATAGTTCTGACGATAATAACAGTATAATATGGGTAATAATGCATGTTATATTGATAATATTGCGAGTAATAAGTATAATTATTATAGTTCTAGCGATAATAACTGCATGATAGGGGTAATAATGCATGTTATACTGATAATAATATAAGTAATAAGTATAACTATTATAGTTCTAGCGATAATAACTGTATAATATGGGTAATAATGCATGAAATATTGATAATATTAGGAGTTATAAGTATAATTATTATAGTTCGAGCGATAATAACTGCATAATATGGGTAATAGTGAATGTTATATCGATAATAGTAAAAGTAGTAAGTATAATTATTGTAGTTCTAGCGATAATAACCTCATAATATGGGTAATAATGCATGTTATATTGATAACATTGGGAGTAATAGGTATAATTATTGTAGTTCTAGCGATAATAACTGCATAATATGGGTAATAATGCATGTTATATTGATAATATTGGGAGTAATGTGTATATTTATTATAGTTCTGACGATAATAACAGTATAATATGGGTAATAATGCATGTTATATTGATAATATTGGGAGTAATAAGTATATTTATTATAGTTCTGACGATAATAACAGTATAATATGGGTAATAATGCATGTTATATTGATAATATTGGGATTAATAAGTATATTTATTATAGTTCTGACGGTAATAACTGCATAATATGGGTAATAGTGCATGTTATATTGATAATAATAAAAGTAGTAAGTATAATTATTGTAGTTCTAGCGATAATAACTGCATAATATGGGTAATAATGCATGTTATATTGATAATATTGGGAGTAATAAGTATATTTATTATAGTTCTGACGATAATAACAGTATAATATGGGTAATAATGCATGTTATATTGATAATATTGGGAGTAATAAGTATAATTATTATGGTTCTAGCGATAATAACTGCATAATAGGGGTAATAATGCATGTTATATTCATAATATTAGGAGTAATAAGTATATTTATTATACTTCTGACGATAATAATTGCATAATATGGGTAATAATGCATGTTATATTGATAATATTGGGAGTAATAAGTATATTTTTAATAGTTCTGACGATAATGACAGTACAATATGGGGAATATTGCATGTGATATTGATAATGTTGGGAGTAAGAAGTATAATTATTATAGTTCTAGCGATAATAACTGCATAATAGGAGGAATAATGCATGTTATACTGATAATAATATAAGAAATAAGTATAACTATTATAGTTCTAGCGCTAATAACTGTAAAATATGGGTAATAATGCATGTTATATTGACAATATTGGGAGTAATAAGTATAATTATTGTAGTTCTAGCGATAATAACTGCATAATATGGGTAATAATGCATGTTATATTGATAATATTGGTTGTAATAAGTATATTTATTATAGTTCTGACTATAATAACAGTATAATATGGGTAATGATGCATGTTATATTCATAATATTGGGAGTAATAAGTATAATTATTGTAGTTCTAGCGATAATAACTGCATAATATGGGTAATAATGCATGTTATATTGATAATATTGGGAGTGATTAGTATATTTATTATAGTTCTGACGATAATAACAGTATACTATGGGTAATAATGCATTTTATATTGATAATATTGGGAGTAATAAGTATAATTATTATAGTTCTAGCGATAATAACTGCATAATATGGGTAATAATGCATGTTATGTTGATAATATTGGTTGTAATAAGTATATTTATTATAGTTCTGACGATAATAACAGTATAATATGGGTAATGATGCATGTTATATTGATAATATTGGGAGTAATAGGTATAATTATTGTAGTTCTAGCGATAATAACTGCATAATGTGGGTAATAATGCATGTTATATTGATAATATTGGGAGTAATAAGTATAATTATTATAGTTCTAGCGATAATAACAGTATAATATGGGTAATGATGCATATCATATTCATAATATTGGGAGTAATAAGTATAATTATTGTAGTTCTAGCGATAATAACTGCATAATATGGGTAATAATGCATGCTATATTGATAATAATAAAAGTAATAAGTATAATTATTATAGTTCGAGCGATAATAACTGCATAATATGGGTAATAGTGCATGTTATATTGATAATAATAAAAGTAATAAGTATAATTATTGTAGATCTAGCGATAATAACTGCATAATATGGGTAATAATGCATGTTATACTGATAATAATATAAGTAATAAGTATAACTATTATAGTTCTAGCCATAATAACTGTATAATATGGGTAATAATGCATGTTATACTGATTATATTGGGAGTAATAAGTATAATTATTATAGTTCTAGCGATAATAACTGCATAATATGGGTAATAATGCATGTTATATTGATAACATTGGTTGTAATAAGTATATTTATTATATTTCTGACGATAATAACAGTATAATATGGGTAATGATGCATGTTATATTGATAATATTGGGAGTAATAAGTATAATTATTATAGTTCTAGCGATAATAACTGCATAATAGGGGTAATAGTGCATGTTATATTGATAATAATAAAAGTAGTAAGCATAATTATTGTAGTTCTAGCGATAATAACTGCATAATATGGGTAATAATGCATGTTATATTGATAACATTGGGAGTAATAAGTATAATTATTGTAGTTCTAGCGATAATAACTCCATAATATGGGTAATAATGCATGTTATACTGATAATAATATAAGTAATAAGTATAACTATTATAGTTCTAGCGATAATAACTGTATAATATGGGTAATAGTGAATGTTATATTGATAATAGTAAAAGTAGTAAGTATAATTATTGTAGTTCTAGCGATAATAACCTCATAATATGGGTAATAATGCATGTTAAATTGATAACATTGGGAGTAATAGGTATAATTATTGTAGTTCTAGCGATAATAACTGCATAATATGGGTAATAATGCATGTTATATTGATAATATTGGGAGTAATTAGTATATTTATTATAGTTCTGACGATAATAACAGTATAATATGGGTAATAATGCATTTTATATTGATAATATTGGGAGTAATAAGTATAATTATTATAGTTCTGACGATAATAATTGCATAATGTGGGTAATAATGAATGTTATATTGATAATATTGGGAGTAATAAGTATATTTTTAATAGTTCTGACGATAATAACAGTATAATATGGGTAATAATGCATGTTATATTGATAATATTGGGAGTAATAAGTATATTTTTAATAGTTCTGACGATAATAACAGTATAATATGGGTAATAATGCATTTTATATTGATAATATTGGGAGTAATAAGTATAATTATTATAGTTCTAGCGATAATAACTGCATAATATGGGTAATAGTGCCTGTTATACTGATAATAATATAAGTAATAAGTATAACTATTATAGTTCTAGCGCTCATAACTGTATAATATGGGTAATAATGCATGCTATATTGATAATATTGGGAGTAATAAGTATAACTATTGTAGTTCTAGCGATAATAACTGCATGATAGGGGTAATAATGCATGTTATACTGATAATAATATAAGTAATAAGTATAACTATTATAGTTCTAGCGCTAATAACTGTATAATATGGGTAATAATGCATGACATATTGATAATATTAGGAGTAATAAGTATAATTATTATAGTTCTAGAGATAATAACTGCATAATAGGAGGAATAATGCATGTTATACTGATAATAATATAAGTAATAAGTATAACTATTATGGTTCTAGCGCTCATAACTGTATAATATGGGTAATAATGCATGTTATATTGATAATATTGGCAGTAATAAGTATAACTATTGTAGTTCTAGCGATAATAACTGCATAATATGGGTAATAATGCATGTTATATTCATAATATTGGGAGTAATGAGCATATTTATTATAGTTCTGACGATAATAACAGTATAATATGGGTAATAATGCATTTTATATTGATAATATTGGGAGTAATAAGTATAATTATTATAGTTCTGACGATAATAATTGCATAATGTGGGTAATAATGCATGTTATATTGATAATATTGGGAGTAATAAGTATATTTTTAATAGTTCTGACGATAATAACAGTATAATATGGGTAATAATGCATGTTATATTGATAATATTGGGAGTAAGAGGTATAATTATTGTAGTTCTAGCGATAATAACTGCATAATATGGGTAATAATGCATGTTATATTGATAATATTGGGAGTAATTAGTATGTTTATTATAGTTCTCACGATAATAACAGTATAATATGGGTAATAATGCATTTTATATTGATAATATTGGGAGTAATAAGTATAATTATTATAGTTCTAGCGATAATAACTGCATAATATGGGTAATAGTGCCAGTTATACTGATAATATTGCGAGTAATAAGTATAATTATTATAGTTCTAGCGATAATAACTGCATGATAGGGGTAATAATGCATGTTATACTGATAATAATATAAGTAATAAGTATAACTATTATAGTTCTAGCGATAATAACTGTATAATATGGGTAATAATGCATGAAATATTGATAATATTAGGAGTTATAAGTATAATTATTATAGTTCGAGCGATAATAACTGCATAATATGGGTAATAGTGCATGTTATATTGATAATAGTAAAAGTAGTAAGTATAATTATTGTAGTTCTAGCGATAATAACCTCATAATATGGGTAATAATGCATGTTATATTGATAACATTGGGAGTGATAAGTATAATTATTGTAGTTCTAGCGATAATAACTGCATAATATGGGTAATAATGCATGTTATATTGATAATAATAAAAGTAATAAGTATAATTATTATAGTTCGAGCGATAATAACTGCATAATATGGGTAATAGTGCATGTTATATTGATAATAATAAAAGCAGTAAGTATAATTATTGTAGTTCTAGCGATAATAACTGCATAATATGGGTAATAATGCATGTTATATTCATAATATTAGGAGTAATAAGTATATTTATTATAGTTCTGACGATAATAATTGCATAATATGGGTAATAGTGCCAGTTATACTGATAATATTGCGAGTAATAAGTATAATTATTATAGTTCTAGCGATAATAACTGCATGATAGGGGTAATAATGCATGTTATACTGATAATAATATAAGTAATAAGTATAACTATTATAGTTCTAGCGATAATAACTGTATAATATGGGTAATAATGCATGAAATATTGATAATATTAGGAGTTATAAGTATAATTATTATAGTTCGAGCGATAATAACTGCATAATATGGGTAATAGTGCATGTTATATTGATAATAGTAAAAGTAGTAAGTATAATTATTGTAGTTCTAGCGATAATAACCTCATAATATGGGTAATAATGCATGTTATATTGATAACATTGGGAGTGATAAGTATAATTATTGTAGTTCTAGCGATAATAACTGCATAATATGGGTAATAATGCATGTTATATTGATAATAATAAAAGTAATAAGTATAATTATTATAGTTCGAGCGATAATAACTGCATAATATGGGTAATAGTGCATGTTATATTGATAATAATAAAAGCAGTAAGTATAATTATTGTAGTTCTAGCGATAATAACTGCATAATATGGGTAATAATGCATGTTATATTCATAATATTAGGAGTAATAAGTATATTTATTATAGTTCTGACGATAATAATTGCATAATATGGGTAATAATGCATGTTATATTGATAATATTGGGAGTAATAAGTATATTTTTAATAGTTCTGACGATAATAACAGTATAATATGGGTAATAATGCATTTTATATTGATAATATTGGGAGTAATAAGTATAATTATTATAGTTCTAGCGATAATAACTGCATAATATGGGTAATAGTGCCTGTTATACTGATAATAATATAAGTAATAAGTATAACTATTATAGTTCTAGCGCTCATAACTGTATAATATGGGTAATAATGCATGCTATATTGATAATATTGGGAGTAATAAGTATAACTATTGTAGTTCTAGCGATAATAACTGCATGATAGGGGTAATAATGCATGTTATACTGATAATAATATAAGTAATAAGTATAACTATTATAGTTCTAGCGCTAATAACTGTATAATATGGGTAATAATGCATGTTATATTGATAATATTGGGAGTAATAAGTATAATTATTGTAGTTCTAGCGATAATATCTGCATAATATGGGTAATAATGCATGTTATATTGATAACATTGGTTGTAATAAGTATATTTATTATAGTTCTGACGATAATAACAGTATAATATGGGTAATGATGCATGTTATATTGATAATATTGGGAGTAATAAGTATAATTATTGTAGTTCTAGCGTAATAACTGCATAATATGGGTAATAATGCATGTTATATTGATAATATTGGGAGTAATAAGTATATTTATTATAGTTCTGACGATAATAACAGTATAATATGGGTAATAATGCATGTTATATTGATAATATTGGGAGTAATAAGTATAATTATTGTAGTTCTAGCGATAATAACTGCATAATATGGGTAATAATGCATGTTATATTGATAATATTGGGAGTAATTAGTATATTTATTATAGTTCTGACGATAATAACAGTATAATATGGGTAATAATGCATTTTATATTGATAATATTGGGAGTAATAAGTATAATTATTATAGTTCTAGCGATAATAACTGCATAATATGGGTAATAGTGCCAGTTATACTGATAATATTGCGAGTAATAAGTATAATTATTATAGTTCTAGCGATAATAACTGCATGATAGGGGTAATAATGCATATTATACTGATAATAATATAAGTAATAAGTATAACTATTATAGTTCTAGCGATAATAACTGTATAATATGGGTAATAATGCATGAAATATTGATAATATTAGGAGTTATAAGTATAATTATTATAGTTCGAGCGATAATAACTGCATAATATGGGTAATAGTGCATGTTATATTGATAATAGTAAAAGTAGTAAGTATAATTATTGTAGTTCTAGCGATAATAACCTCATAATATGGGTAATAATGCATGTTATATTGATAACATTGGGAGTGATAAGTATAATTATTGTAGTTCTAGCGATAATAACTGCATAATATGGGTAATAATGCATGTTATATTGATAATAATAAAAGTAATAAGTATAATTATTATAGTTCGAGCGATAATAACTGCATAATATGGGTAATAGTGCATGTTATATTGATAATAGTAAAAGTAGTAAGTATAATTATTGTAGTGCTAGCGATAATAACCTCATAATATGGGTAATAATGCATGTTATATTGATAACATTGGGAGTGATAAGTATAATTATTGTAGTTCTAGCGATAATAACTGCATAATATGGGTAATAATGCATGTTATATTGATAATATTGGGAGTAATTAGTATATTTATTATAGTTCTGACGATAATAACAGTATAATATGGGTAATAATGCATTTTATATTGATAATATTGGGAGTAATAAGTATAATTATTATAGGTCTAGCGATAATAACTGCATAATATGGGTAATAGTGCCTGTTATACTGATAATAATATAAGTAATAAGTATAACTATTATAGTTCTAGCGCTCATAACTGTATAATATGGGTAATAATGCATGCTATATTGATAATATTGGGAGTAATAAGTATAACTATTGTAGTTCTAGCGATAATAACTGCATAATATGGGTAATAATGCATGTTATATTGATAATAATAAAAGTAATAAGTATAATTATTGTAGTTCTAGCGATAATAACTGCATAATATGGGTGATAATGCATGTTATATTGATAATTATAAAAGTAATAAGTATAATTCTTATAGTTCGAGCGATAATAACTGCATAATATGGGTAATAATGCATGAAATATTGATAATATTAGGAGTTATAAGTATAATTATTATAGTTCGAGTGATAATAACTGCATAATATGGGTAATAGTGCATGTTATATTGATAATAGTAAAAGTAGTAAGTATAATTATTGTAGTTCTAGCGATAATAACCTCATAATATGGGTAACAATGCATGTTATATTGATAACATTGGGAGTGATAAGTATAATTATTGTAGTTCTAGCGATAATAACTGCATAATATGGGTAATAGTGCCAGTTATACTGATAATATTGCGAGTAATAAGTATAATTATTATAGTTCTAGCGATAATAACTGCATGATAGGGGTAATAATGCATATTATACTGATAATAATATAAGTAATAAGTATAACTATTATAGTTCTAGCGATAATAACTGTATAATATGGGTAATAATGCATGAAATATTGATAATATTAGGAGTTATAAGTATAATTATTATAGTTCGAGCGATAATAACTGCATAATATGGGTAATAGTGCATGTTATATTGATAATAGTAAAAGTAGTAAGTATAATTATTGTAGTTCTAGCGATAATAACCTCATAATATGGGTAATAATGCATGTTATATTGATAACATTGGGAGTGATAAGTATAATTATTGTAGTTCTAGCGATAATAACTGCATAATATGGGTAATAATGCATGTTATATTGATAATAATAAAAGTAATAAGTATAATTATTATAGTTCGAGCGATAATAACTGCATAATATGGGTAATAGTGCATGTTATATTGATAATAGTAAAAGTAGTAAGTATAATTATTGTAGTGCTAGCGATAATAACCTCATAATATGGGTAATAATGCATGTTATATTGATAACATTGGGAGTGATAAGTATAATTATTGTAGTTCTAGCGATAATAACTGCATAATATGGGTAATAATGCATGTTATATTGATAATATTGGGAGTAATTAGTATATTTATTATAGTTCTGACGATAATAACAGTATAATATGGGTAATAATGCATTTTATATTGATAATATTGGGAGTAATAAGTATAATTATTATAGGTCTAGCGATAATAACTGCATAATATGGGTAATAGTGCCTGTTATACTGATAATAATATAAGTAATAAGTATAACTATTATAGTTCTAGCGCTCATAACTGTATAATATGGGTAATAATGCATGCTATATTGATAATATTGGGAGTAATAAGTATAACTATTGTAGTTCTAGCGATAATAACTGCATAATATGGGTAATAATGCATGTTATATTGATAATAATAAAAGTAATAAGTATAATTATTGTAGTTCTAGCGATAATAACTGCATAATATGGGTGATAATGCATGTTATATTGATAATTATAAAAGTAATAAGTATAATTGTTATAGTTCGAGCGATAATAACTGCATAATATGGGTAATAATGCATGAAATATTGATAATATTAGGTGTTATAAGTATAATTATTATAGTTCTAGCGATAATAACTGCATAATATGGGTAATAATGCATGTTATATTGATAACATTGGTTGTAATAAGTATATTTATTATATTTCTGACGATAATAACAGTATAATATGGGTAATGATGCATGTTATATTGATAATATTGGGAGTAATAAGTATAATTATTATAGTTCTAGCGATAATAACTGCATAATAGGGGTAATAGTGCATGTTATATTGATAATAATAAAAGTAGTAAGCATAATTATTGTAGTTCTAGCGATAATAACTGCATAATATGGGTAATAATGCATGTTATATTGATAACATTGGGAGTAATAAGTATAATTATTGTAGTTCTAGCGATAATAACTCCATAATATGGGTAATAATGCATGTTATACTGATAATAATATAAGTAATAAGTATAACTATTATAGTTCTAGCGATAATAACTGTATAATATGGGTAATAATGCATGACATATTGATAATATTAGGAGTAATAAGTATAATTATTATAGTTCTAGAGATAATAACTGCATAATAGGAGGAATAATGCATGTTATACTGATAATAATATAAGTAATAAGTATAACTATTATAGTTCTAGCGCTCATAACTGTATAATATGGGTAATAATGCATGTTATATTGATAATATTGGCAGTAATAAGTATAACTATTGTAGTTCTAGCGATAATAACTGCATAATATGGGTAATAATGCATGTTATATTGATAATATTGGGAGTAATGAGCATATTTATTATAGTTCTGACGATAATAACAGTATAATATGGGTAATAATGCATGTTATATGGATAATATTGCGAGTAATAAGTATAATTATTATAGTTCTAGCGATAATAACTGCATGATAGGGGTAATAATGCATGTTATACTGATAATAATATAAGTAATAAGTATAACTATTATAGTTCTAGCGATAATAACTGTATAATATGGGTAATAATGCATGAAATATTGATAATATTAGGAGTTATAAGTATAATTATTATAGTTCGAGCGATAATAACTGCATAATATGGGTAATAGTGAATGTTATATTGATAATAGTAAAAGTAGTAAGTATAATTATTGTAGTTCTAGCGATAATAACCTCATAATATGGGTAATAATGCATGTTATATTGATAACATAGGGAGTAATAGGTATAATTATTGTAGTTCTAGCGATAATAACTGCATAATATGGGTAATAATGCATGTTATATTGATAATATTGGGAGTAATGTGTATATTTATTATAGTTCTGACGATAATAACAGTATAATATGGGTAATAATGCATGTTATATTGATAATATTGGGAGTAATAAGTATATTTATTATAGTTCTGACGATAATAACAGTATAATATGGGTAATAATGCATGTTATATTGATAATATTGGGATTAATAAGTATATTTATTATAGTTCTGACGGTAATAACTGCATAATATGGGTAATAGTGCATGTTATATTGATAATAATAAAAGTAGTAAGTATAATTATTGTAGTTCTAGCGATAATAACTGCATAATATGGGTAATAATGCATGTTATATTGATAATATTGGGAGTAATAAGTATATTTATTATAGTTCTGACGATAATAACAGTATAATATGGGTAATAATGCATGTTATATTGATAATATTGGGAGTAATAAGTATAATTATTATGGTTCTAGCGATAATAACTGCATAATAGGGGTAATAATGCATGTTATATTCATAATATTAGGAGTAATAAGTATATTTATTATACTTCTGACGATAATAATTGCATAATATGGGTAATAATGCATGTTATATTGATAATATTGGGAGTAATAAGTATATTTTTAATAGTTCTGACGATAATGACAGTACAATATGGGGAATATTGCATGTGATATTGATAATGTTGGGAGTAAGAAGTATAATTATTATAGTTCTAGCGATAATAACTGCATAATAGGAGGAATAATGCATGTTATACTGATAATAATATAAGAAATAAGTATAACTATTATAGTTCTAGCGCTAATAACTGTAAAATATGGGTAATAATGCATGTTATATTGACAATATTGGGAGTAATAAGTATAATTATTGTAGTTCTAGCGATAATAACTGCATAATATGGGTAATAGTGCATGTTATATTGATAATAATAAAAGTAGTAAGTATAATTATTGTAGTTCTAGCGATAATAACTGCATAATATGGGTAATAATGCATGTTATATTGATAATATTGGTTGTAATAAGTATATTTATTATAGTTCTGACGATAATAACAGTATAATATGGGTAATGATGCATGTTATATTGATAATATTGGGAGTAATAGGTATAATTATTGTAGTTCTAGCGATAATAACTGCATAATGTGGGTAATAATGCATGTTATATTGATAATATTGGGAGTAATAAGTATAATTATTATAGTTCTAGCGATAATAACTGCATAATATGGGTAATAATGCATGTTATATTGATAACATTGGTTGTAATAAGTATATTTATTATATTTCTGACGATAATAACAGTATAATATGGGTAATGATGCATGTTATATTGATAACATTGGGAGTAATAGGTATAATTATTGTAGTTCTAGCGATAATAACTGCATAATATGGGTAATAATGCATGTTATATTGATAATATTGGGAGTAATTAGTATATTTATTATAGTTCTGACGATAATAACAGTATAATATGGGTAATGATGCATGTTATATTGATAATATTGGGAGTAATAAGTATAATTATTATAGTTCTAGCGATAATAACTGCATAATATGGGTAATAGTGCCTGTTATACTGATAATAATATAAGTAATAAGTATAACTATTATAGTTCTAGCGCTCATAACTGTATAATATGGGTAATAATGCATGCTATATTGATAATATTGGGAGTAATAAGTATAACTATTGTAGTTCTAGCGATAATAACTGCATGATAGGGGTAATAATGCATGTTATACTGATAATAATATAAGTAATAAGTATAACTATTATAGTTCTAGCGCTAATAACTGTATAATATGGGTAATAATGCATGTTATATTGATAATATTGGGAGTAATAAGTATAATTATTGTAGTTCTAGCGATAATATCTGCATAATATGGGTAATAATGCATGTTATATTGATAACATTGGTTGTAATAAGTATATTTATTATAGTTCTGACGATAATAACAGTATAATATGGGTAATGATGCATGTTATATTGATAATATTGGGAGTAATAAGTATAATTATTGTAGTTCTAGCGTAATAACTGCATAATATGGGTAATAATGCATGTTATATTGATAATATTGGGAGTAATAAGTATATTTATTATAGTTCTGACGATAATAACAGTATAATATGGGTAATAATGCATGTTATATTGATAATATTGGGAGTAATAAGTATAATTATTGTAGTTCTAGCGATAATAACTGCATAATATGGGTAATAATGCATGTTATATTGATAATATTGGGAGTAATTAGTATATTTATTATAGTTCTGACGATAATAACAGTATAATATGGGTAATAATGCATTTTATATTGATAATATTGGGAGTAATAAGTATAATTATTATAGTTCTAGCGATAATAACTGCATAATATGGGTAATAGTGCCAGTTATACTGATAATATTGCGAGTAATAAGTATAATTATTATAGTTCTAGCGATAATAACTGCATGATAGGGGTAATAATGCATATTATACTGATAATAATATAAGTAATAAGTATATCTATTATAGTTCTAGCGATAATAACTGTATAATATGGGTAATAATGCATGAAATATTGATAATATTAGGAGTTATAAGTATAATTATTATAGTTCGAGCGATAATAACTGCATAATATGGGTAATAGTGCATGTTATATTGATAATAGTAAAAGTAGTAAGTATAATTATTGTAGTTCTATCGATAATAACCTCATAATATGGGTAATAATGCATGTTATATTGATAACATTGGGAGTGATAAGTATAATTATTGTAGTTCTAGCGATAATAACTGCATAATATGGGTAATAATGCATGTTATATTGATAATAATAAAAGTAATAAGTATAATTATTATAGTTCGAGCGATAATAACTGCATAATATGGGTAATAGTGCATGTTATATTGATAATAGTAAAAGTAGTAAGTATAATTATTGTAGTTCTAGCGATAATAACCTCATAATATGGGTAATAATGCATGTTATATTGATAACATTGGGAGTGATAAGTATAATTATTGTAGTTCTAGCGATAATAACTGCATAATATGGGTAATAATGCATGTTATATTGATAATATTGGGAGTAATTAGTATATTTATTATAGTTCTGACGATAATAACAGTATAATATGGGTAATAATGCATTTTATATTGATAATATTGGGAGTAATAAGTATAATTATTATAGGTCTAGCGATAATAACTGCATAATATGGGTAATAGTGCCTGTTATACTGATAATAATATAAGTAATACGTATAACTATTATAGTTCTAGCGCTCATAACTGTATAATATGGGTAATAATGCATGCTATATTGATAATATTGGGAGTAATAAGTATAACTATTGTAGTTCTAGCGATAATAACTGCATAATAAGGGTAATAATGCATGTTATATTGATAATAATAGAAGTAATAAGTATAATTATTGTAGTTCTAGCGATAATAACTGCATAATATGGGTGATAATGCATGTTATATTGATAATTATAAAAGTATTAAGTATAATTCTTATAGTTCGAGCGATAATAACTGCATAATATGGGTAATAATGCATGAAATATTGACAATATTAGGAGTTATAAGTATAATTATTATAGTTCGAGTGATAATAACTGCATAATATGGGTAATAGTGCATGTTATATTGATAATAGTAAAAGTAGTAAGTATAATTATTGTAGTTCTAGCGATAATAACCTCATAATATGGGTAATAATGCATGTTATATTGATAACATTGGGAGTGATAAGTATAATTATTGTAGTTCTAGCGATAATAACTGCATAATATGGGTAATAATGCATGTTATATTGATAATATTGGGAGTAATTAGTATATTTATTATAGTTCTGACGATAATAACAGTATAATATGGGTAATAATGCATTTTATATTGATAATATTGGGAGTAATAAGTATAATTATTATAGTTCTAGCGATAATAACTGCATAATATGGGTAATAGTGCCTGTTATACTGATAATAATATAAGTAATAAGTATAACTATTATAGTTCTAGCGCTCATAACTGTATAATATGGGTAATAATGCATGCTATATTGATAATATTGGGAGTAATAAGTATAACTATTGTAGTTCTAGCGATAATAACTGCATAATATGGGTAATAATGCATGTTATATTGATAATAATAAAAGTAATAAGTATAATTATTGTAGTTCTAGCGATAATAACTGCATAATATGGGTGGTAATGCATGTTATATTGATAATTATAAAAGTAATAAGTATAATTATTATAGTTCGAGCGATAATAATTGCATAATATGGGTAATAATGCATGTTATATTGATAATAATAAAAGTAATAAGTATAATTATTGTAGTTCTAGCGTAATAACTGCATAATATGGGTAATAATGCATGTTATATTGATAATATTGGGAGTAATAAGTATATTTATTATAGTTCTGACGATAATAACAGTATAATATGGGTAATGAGGCATGTTATATTGATAATATTGGGAGTAATAAGTATAATTATTGTAGTTCTAGCGATAATAACTGCATAATATGGGTAATAGTGCCAGTTATATTGATAATAATAAAAGTAATGAGTATAACTATTATAGTTCTAGCGATAATAACTGCATAATATGGGTAATAATGCATGTTATATTGATAATATTGGGAGTAATGAGTATATTTATTATAGTTCTGACGATAATAACAGTATAATATGGGTAATAATGCATGTTACATTGATAATATTGGGATTAATAAGTATATTTATTATAGTTCTGACGATAATAACTGCATAATATGGGTAATAGTGCATGTTATATTGATAATAATAATAGTAGTAAGTATAATTATTGTAGTTCTAGCGATAATATCTGCATAATATGGGTAATGGTGCATGTTATATTCATAATATTAGGAGTAATAAGTATATTTATTATAGTTCTGACGATAATAATTGCATAATATGGGTAATAATGCATGTTATATTGATAATATTGGGAGTAATAAGTACATTTTTAATAGTTCTGACGATTATGACAGTACAATATGGAGTATATTGCATGTTATACTGATAATAATATAAGTAATAAGTATAACTATTATAGTTCTAGCGATAATAACTGTATAATATTGGTAATAGTGCATGAAATATTGATAATATTAGGAGTTATAAGTATAATTATTATAGTTCCAGCGATAATAAGTGCATAATATGGGTAATAGTGCATGTTATATTGATAATAATAAAAGTAATAAGTATAATTATTGTAGTTCTAGCGACAATAACTGCATAATATGGGTAATAATGCATGTTATATTGATAATATTGGGAGTAATTAGTATATTTATTATAGTTCTGACGATAATAACAGTATAATATGGGTAATAATGCATTTTATATTGATAATATTGGGAGTAATAAGTATAAATATTGTAGTTCTAGCGATAATAACTGCATAATATGGGTAATAATGCATGTTATATTGATAATAATAAAAGTAATAAGTATAATTATTATAGTTCGAGCGATAATAATTGCATAATATGGGTAATAATGCATGTTATATTGATAATATTGGGAGTAATTAGTATATTTATTATAGTTCTGACGATAATAACAGTATAATATGGGTAATGATGCATGTTATATTGATAATATTGGGAGTAATAAGTATAACTATTGTAGTTCTAGCGATAATAACTGCATAATATGGGTAATAATGCATTCTATATTGATAATATTGGTTGTAATAAGTATATTTATTACAGTTCTGACGATAATAACAGTATAATATGGGTAATGATGCATGTTATATTGATAAAATTGGGAGTAATAAGTATAATTATTGTAGTTCTAGCGATAATAACTGCATAATATGGGTAATAGTGCCGGTTATATTGATAATAATAAAAGTAATGAGTATAACTATTATAGTTCTAGCGATAATAACTGCATAATATGGGTAATAATGCATGTTATATTGATAATATTGGGAGTAATGAGTATATTTATTATAGTTCTGACGATAATAACAGTATAATATGGGTAATAATGCATGTTACATTGATAATATTGGGATTAATAAGTATATTTATTATAGTTCTGACGATAATAACTGCATAATATGGGTAATAGTGCATGTTATATTGATAATAATAATAGTAGTAAGTATAATTATTGTAGTTCTAGCGATAATATCTGCATAATATGGGTAATGGTGCATGTTATATTCATAATATTAGGAGTAATAAGTATATTTATTATAGTTCTGACGATAATAATTGCATAATATGGGTAATAATGCATGTTATATTGATAATATTGGGAGTAATAAGTACATTTTTAATAGTTCTGACGATTATGACAGTACAATATGGGGTATATTGCATGTTATACTGATAATAATATAAGTAATAAGTATAACTATTATAGTTCTAGCGATAATAACTGTATAATATTGGTAATAGTGCATGAAATATTGATAATATTAGGAGTTATAAGTATAATTATTATAGTTCCAGCGATAATAAGTGCATAATATGGGTAATAGTGCATGTTATATTGATAATAATAAAAGTAATAAGTATAATTATTGTAGTTCTAGCGACAATAACTGCATAATATGGGTAATAATGCATGTTATATTGATAATATTGGGAGTAATTAGTATATTTATTATAGTTCTGACGATAATAACAGTATAATATGGGTAATAATGCATTTTATATTGATAATATTGGGAGTAATAAGTATAACTATTGTAGTTCTAGCGATAATAACTGCATAATATGGGTAATAATGCATGTTATATTGATAATAATAAAAGTAATAAGTATAATTATTATAGTTCGAGCGATAATAATTGCATAATATGGGTAATAATGCATGTTATATTGATAATATTGGGAGTAATTAGTATATTTATTATAGTTCTGACGATAATAACAGTATAATATGGGTAATAATGCATTTTATATTGATAATATTGGGAGTAATAAGTATAACTATTGTAGTTCTAGCGATAATAACTGCATAATATGGGTAATAATGCATGTTATATTGATAATTATAAAAGTAATAAGTATAATTATTATAGTTCGAGCGATAATAATTGCATAATATGGGTAATAATGCATGTTATATTGATAATAATAAAAGTAATAAGTATAATTATTGTAGTTCTAGCGTAATAACTGCATAATATGGTAATAATGCATGTTATATTGATAATATTGGGAGTAATAAGTATATTTATTATAGTTCTGACGATAATAACAGTATAATATGGGTAATAATGCATGTTATATTGATAATATTGGGAGTAATAAGTGTAATTATTATAGTTCTAGCGATAATAACTGCATAATAGGGGTAATGGTGCATGTTATATTCATAATATTAGGAGTAATAAGTATATTTATTATAGTTCTGACGATATTAATTGCATAATATGGGAAATAATGCATGTTATGTTGATAATATTGGGAGTAATAAGTATATTTTTAATAGTTCTGACGATAATGACAGTACAATATGGGGTATATTGCATGTTATATTGATAATATTGGGAGTAAGAAGTATAATTATTATAGTTCTAGCGATAATAACTGCATAATATGGGTAATAATGCATGTTATATTGATAATAATAAAAGTAATAAGTATAATTATTGTAGTTCTAGCGATAATAACTGCATAATATGGGTAATAATGCATGTTATATTGATAATTATAAAAGTAATAAGTATAATTATTATAGTTCGAGCGATAATAATTGCATAATATGGGTAATAATGCATGTTATATTGATAATAATAAAAGTAATAAGTATAATTATTATAGTTCGAGCGATAATAACTGCATAATATGGGTAATAGTGCATGTTATATTGATAATAGTAAAAGTAGTAAGTATAATTATTGTAGTTCTAGCGATAATAACCTCATAATATGGGTAATAATGCATGTTATATTGATAACATTGGGAGTGATAAGTATAATTATTGTAGTTCTAGCGATAATAACTGCATAATATGGGTAATAATGCATGTTATATTGATAATATTGGGAGTAATTAGTATATTTATTATAGTTCTGACGATAATAACAGTATAATATGGGTAATAATGCATTTTATATTGATAATATTGGGAGTAATAAGTATAATTATTATAGGTCTAGCGATAATAACTGCATAATATGGGTAATAGTGCCTGTTATACTGATAATAATATAAGTAATAAGTATAACTATTATAGTTCTAGCGCTCATAACTGTATAATATGGGTAATAATGCATGCTATATTGATAATATTGGGAGTAATAAGTATAACTATTGTAGTTCTAGCGATAATAACTGCATAATATGGGTAATAATGCATGTTATATTGATAATAATAGAAGTAATAAGTATAATTATTGTAGTTCTAGCGATAATAACTGCATAATATGGGTGATAATGCATGTTATATTGATAATTATAAAAGTATTAAGTATAATTCTTATAGTTCGAGCGATAATAACTGCATAATATGGGTAATAATGCATGAAATACTGACAATATTAGGAGTTATAAGTATAATTATTATAGTTCGAGTGATAATAACTGCATAATATGGGTAATAGTGCATGTTATATTGATAATAGTAAAAGTAGTAAGTATAATTATTGTAGTTCTAGCGATAATAACCTCATAATATGGGTAATAATGCATGTTATATTGATAACATTGGGAGTGATAAGTATAATTATTGTAGTTCTAGCGATAATAACTGCATAATATGGGTAATAATGCATGTTATATTGATAATATTGGGAGTAATTAGTATATTTATTATAGTTCTGACGATAATAACAGTATAATATGGGTAATAATGCATTTTATATTGATAATATTGGGAGTAATAAGTATAATTATTATAGTTCTAGCGATAATAACTGCATAATATGGGTAATAGTGCCTGTTATACTGATAATAATATAAGTAATAAGTATAACTATTATAGTTCTAGCGCTCATAACTGTATAATATGGGTAATAATGCATGCTATATTGATAATATTGGGAGTAATAAGTATAACTATTGTAGTTCTAGCGATAATAACTGCATAATATGGGTAATAATGCATGTTATATTGATAATAATAAAAGTAATAAGTATAATTATTGTAGTTCTAGCGATAATAACTGCATAATATGGGTGGTAATGCATGTTATATTGATAATTATAAAAGTAATAAGTATAATTATTATAGTTCGAGCGATAATAATTGCATAATATGGGTAATAATGCATGTTATATTGATAATAATAAAAGTAATAAGTATAATTATTGTAGTTCTAGCGTAATAACTGCATAATATGGGTAATAATGCATGTTATATTGATAATATTGGGAGTAATAAGTATATTTATTATAGTTCTGACGATAATAACAGTATAATATGGGTAATGAGGCATGTTATATTGATAATATTGGGAGTAATAAGTATAATTATTGTAGTTCTAGCGATAATAACTGCATAATATGGGTAATAGTGCCAGTTATATTGATAATAATAAAAGTAATGAGTATAACTATTATAGTTCTAGCGATAATAACTGCATAATATGGGTAATAATGCATGTTATATTGATAATATTGGGAGTAATGAGTATATTTATTATAGTTCTGACGATAATAACAGTATAATATGGGTAATAATGCATGTTACATTGATAATATTGGGATTAATAAGTATATTTATTATAGTTCTGACGATAATAACTGCATAATATGGGTAATAGTGCATGTTATATTGATAATAATAATAGTAGTAAGTATAATTATTGTAGTTCTAGCGATAATATCTGCATAATATGGGTAATGGTGCATGTTATATTCATAATATTAGGAGTAATAAGTATATTTATTATAGTTCTGACGATAATAATTGCATAATATGGGTAATAATGCATGTTATATTGATAATATTGGGAGTAATAAGTACATTTTTAATAGTTCTGACGATTATGACAGTACAATATGGAGTATATTGCATGTTATACTGATAATAATATAAGTAATAAGTATAACTATTATAGTTCTAGCGATAATAACTGTATAATATTGGTAATAGTGCATGAAATATTGATAATATTAGGAGTTATAAGTATAATTATTATAGTTCCAGCGATAATAAGTGCATAATATGGGTAATAGTGCATGTTATATTGATAATAATAAAAGTAATAAGTATAATTATTGTAGTTCTAGCGACAATAACTGCATAATATGGGTAATAATGCATGTTATATTGATAATATTGGGAGTAATTAGTATATTTATTATAGTTCTGACGATAATAACAGTATAATATGGGTAATAATGCATTTTATATTGATAATATTGGGAGTAATAAGTATAAATATTGTAGTTCTAGCGATAATAACTGCATAATATGGGTAATAATGCATGTTATATTGATAATAATAAAAGTAATAAGTATAATTATTATAGTTCGAGCGATAATAATTGCATAATATGGGTAATAATGCATGTTATATTGATAATATTGGGAGTAATTAGTATATTTATTATAGTTCTGACGATAATAACAGTATAATATGGGTAATGATGCATGTTATATTGATAATATTGGGAGTAATAAGTATAACTATTGTAGTTCTAGCGATAATAACTGCATAATATGGGTAATAATGCATTCTATATTGATAATATTGGTTGTAATAAGTATATTTATTACAGTTCTGACGATAATAACAGTATAATATGGGTAATGATGCATGTTATATTGATAAAATTGGGAGTAATAAGTATAATTATTGTAGTTCTAGCGATAATAACTGCATAATATGGGTAATAGTGCCGGTTATATTGATAATAATAAAAGTAATGAGTATAACTATTATAGTTCTAGCGATAATAACTGCATAATATGGGTAATAATGCATGTTATATTGATAATATTGGGAGTAATGAGTATATTTATTATAGTTCTGACGATAATAACAGTATAATATGGGTAATAATGCATGTTACATTGATAATATTGGGATTAATAAGTATATTTATTATAGTTCTGACGATAATAACTGCATAATATGGGTAATAGTGCATGTTATATTGATAATAATAATAGTAGTAAGTATAATTATTGTAGTTCTAGCGATAATATCTGCATAATATGGGTAATGGTGCATGTTATATTCATAATATTAGGAGTAATAAGTATATTTATTATAGTTCTGACGATAATAATTGCATAATATGGGTAATAATGCATGTTATATTGATAATATTGGGAGTAATAAGTACATTTTTAATAGTTCTGACGATTATGACAGTACAATATGGGGTATATTGCATGTTATACTGATAATAATATAAGTAATAAGTATAACTATTATAGTTCTAGCGATAATAACTGTATAATATTGGTAATAGTGCATGAAATATTGATAATATTAGGAGTTATAAGTATAATTATTATAGTTCCAGCGATAATAAGTGCATAATATGGGTAATAGTGCATGTTATATTGATAATAATAAAAGTAATAAGTATAATTATTGTAGTTCTAGCGACAATAACTGCATAATATGGGTAATAATGCATGTTATATTGATAATATTGGGAGTAATTAGTATATTTATTATAGTTCTGACGATAATAACAGTATAATATTGGTAATAATGCATTTTATATTGATAATATTGGGAGTAATAAGTATAACTATTGTAGTTCTAGCGATAATAACTGCATAATATGGGTAATAATGCATGTTATATTGATAATAATAAAAGTAATAAGTATAATTATTATAGTTCGAGCGATAATAATTGCATAATATGGGTAATAATGCATGTTATATTGATAATATTGGGAGTAATTAGTATATTTATTATAGTTCTGACGATAATAACAGTATAATATGGGTAATAATGCATTTTATATTGATAATATTGGGAGTAATAAGTATAACTATTGTAGTTCTAGCGATAATAACTGCATAATATGGGTAATAATGCATGTTATATTGATAATTATAAAAGTAATAAGTATAATTATTATAGTTCGAGCGATAATAATTGCATAATATGGGTAATAATGCATGTTATATTGATAATAATAAAAGTAATAAGTATAATTATTGTAGTTCTAGCGTAATAACTGCATAATATGGTAATAATGCATGTTATATTGATAATATTGGGAGTAATAAGTATATTTATTATAGTTCTGACGATAATAACAGTATAATATGGGTAATAATGCATGTTATATTGATAATATTGGGAGTAATAAGTGTAATTATTATAGTTCTAGCGATAATAACTGCATAATAGGGGTAATGGTGCATGTTATATTCATAATATTAGGAGTAATAAGTATATTTATTATAGTTCTGACGATATTAATTGCATAATATGGGAAATAATGCATGTTATGTTGATAATATTGGGAGTAATAAGTATATTTTTAATAGTTCTGACGATAATGACAGTACAATATGGGGTATATTGCATGTTATATTGATAATATTGGGAGTAAGAAGTATAATTATTATAGTTCTAGCGATAATAACTGCATAATATGGGTAATAATGCATGTTATATTGATAATAATAAAAGTAATAAGTATAATTATTGTAGTTCTAGCGATAATAACTGCATAATATGGGTAATAATGCATGTTATATTGATAATTATAAAAGTAATAAGTATAATTATTATAGTTCGAGCGATAATAATTGCATAATATGGGTAATAATGCATGTTATATTGATAATAATAAAAGTGATAAGTATAATTATTGTAGTTCTAGCGTAATAACTGCATAATATGGGTAATAATGCATGTTATATTGATAATATTGGGAGTAATAAGTATATTTATTATAGTTCTGACGATAATAACAGTATAATATGGGTAATAATGCACGTTATATTGATAATATTGGGAATAATAAGTATAATTATTATAGTTCTAGCGATAATAACTGCATAATAGGGGTAATAATGCATGTTATACTGATAATAATATAAGTAATAAGTATAACTATTATAGTTCTAGCGATAATAACTGTATAATATGGGTAATAATGCATGTTATATTGATAATATTGGGAGTAATAGGTATAATTATTATAGTTCTAGCGATAATAACTGCATAATATGGGTAATGGTGCATGTTATATTCATAATATTAGGAGGAATAAGTATATTTATTATAGTTCTGACGATAATAATTGCATAATATGGGTAAAAATGCATGTTATATTGATAATATTGGGAGTAATAAGTATATTTTTAATAGTTCTGACGATAATGACAGTACAATATGGGGAATATTGCATGTTATATTGATAATATTGGGAGTAAGAAGTATAATTATTATAGTTCTAGCGATAATAACTGCATAATAGGAGGAATAATGCATGTTATACTGATAACAATATAAGAAATAAGTATAAGTATTATAGTTCTAGCGCTAATAACTGTATAATATAGGTAATAATGCATGTTATATTGATAATATTGGGAGTAATAAGTATAATTATTGTAGTTCTAGCGATAATTTCTGCATAATATGGGTAATAATGCATGTTATATTGATAACATTGGTTGTAATAAGTACATTTATTATAGTTCTGACGATAATAACAGTATAATATGGGTAATGACGCATGTTATATTGATAATATTGGGAGTAATAAGTATAATTATTGTAGTTCTAGCGTAATAACTGCATAATATGGGTAATAATGCATGTTATATTGATAATATTGGGAGTAATAAGTATATTTATTATAGTTCTGACGATAATAACAGTATAATATGGGTAATAATGCATGTTATATTGATAATATTGGGAGTAATAAGTATAATTATTATAGTTCTAGCGATAATAACTGCATAATAGGGGTAATAATGCATGTTATACTGATAATAATATAAGTAATAAGTATAGCTATTATAGTTCTAGCGCTCATAACTGTGTAATATGGGTAATAATGCATGTTATATTGATAATATTGGGAGTAATAAGTATAACTATTGTAGTTCTAGCGATAATAACTGCATAATATGGGTAATAATGCATGCTATATTGATAATATTGGTTGTAATAAGTATAATTATTGTAGTTCTAGCGATAATAACTGCATAATATGGGTAATAGTGCCTGTTATAATGATAATAATAAAAGTAATGAGTATAACTATTATAGTTCTAGCGATAATAACTGCATAATATGGGTAATAGTGCATGTTATATTGATAATATTGGGAGTAATGAGTATATTTATTATAGTTCTGACGATAATAACAGTATAATATGGGTAATAATGCATGTTATATTGATAATATTGCGAGTAATAAGTATAATTATTATAGTTCTAGCGATAATAACTGCATAATAGGAGGAATAATGCATGTTATACTGATAACAATATAAGAAATAAGTATAACTATTATAGTTCTAGCGCTAATAACTGTATAATATAGGTAATAATGCATGTTATATTGATAATATTGGGAGTAATAAGTATAATTATTGTAGTTGTAGCGATAATATCTGCATAATATGGGTAATAATGCATGTTATATTGATAACATTGGTTGTAATAAGTATATTTATTATAGTTCTGACGATAATAACAGTATAATATGGGTAATGATGCATGTTATATTGATAATATTGGGAGTAATAAGTATAATTATTGTAGTTCTAGAGATAATAAATGCATAATATGGGTAATAATGCATGTTATATTGATAATATTGGGAGTAATAAGTATAATTATTGTAGTTCTAGCGATAATAACTGCATAATATGGGTAATAATGCATGTTATATTGATAATTATAAAAGTAATAAGTATAATTATTATAGTTCGAGCGATAATAATTGCATAATATGGGTAATAATGCATGTTATATTGATAATATTGGGAGTAATAAGTATATTTATTATAGTTCTGACGATAATAACAGTATAATATGGGTAATAATGCACGTTATATTGATAATATTGGGAATAATAAGTATAATTATTATAGTTCTAGCGATAATAACTGCATAATAGGGGTAATAATGCATGTTATACTGATAATAATATAAGTAATAAGTATAACTATTATAGTTCTAGCGATAATAACTGTATAATATGGGTAATAATGCATGTTATATTGATAATATTGGGAGTAATAGGTATAATTATTATAGTTCTAGCGATAATAACTGCATAATATGGGTAAAAATGCATGTTATATTGATAATATTGGGAGTAATAAGTATATTTTTAATAGTTCTGACGATAATGACAGTACAATATGGGGAATATTGCATGTTATATTGATAATATTGGGAGTAAGAAGTATAATTATTATAGTTCTAGCGATAATAACTGCATAATAGGAGGAATAATGCATGTTATACTGATAACAATATAAGAAATAAGTATAACTATTATAGTTCTAGCGCTAATAACTGTATAATATAGGTAATAATGCATGTTATATTGATAATATTGGGAGTAATAAGTATAATTATTGTAGTTCTAGCGATAATTTCTGCATAATATGGGTAATAATGCATGTTATATTGATAACATTGGTTGTAATAAGTACATTTATTATAGTTCTGACGATAATAACAGTATAATATGGGTAATGACGCATGTTATATTGATAATATTGGGAGTAATAAGTATAATTATTGTAGTTCTAGCGTAATAACTGCATAATATGGGTAATAATGCATGTTATATTGATAATATTGGGAGTAATAAGTATATTTAATATAGTTCTGACGATAATAACAGTATAATATGGGTAATAATGCATGTTATATTGATAATATTGGGAGTAATAGGTATAATTATTATAGTTCTAGCGATAATAACTGCATAATAGGGGTAATAATGCATGTTATACTGATAATAATATAAGTAACAAGTATAGCTATTATAGTTCTAGCGCTCATAACTGTGTAATATGGGTAATAATGCATGTTATATTGATAATATTGGGAGTAATAAGTATAACTATTGTAGTTCTAGGGATAATAACTGCATAATATGGGTAATAATGCATGTTATATTGATAATTATAAAAGTAATAAGTATAATTATTATAGTTCGAGCGATAATAATTGCATAATATGGGTAATAATGCATGTTATATTGATAATATTGGGAGTAATGAGTATATTTATTATAGTTCTGACGATAATAACAGTATAATATGGGTAATAATGCATGTTATATTGATAACATTGCGAGTAATAAGTATAATTATTATAGTTCTAGCGATAATAACTGCATGATAGGGGTACTAATGCATGTTATACTGATAATAATATAAGTAATAATTATAATTATTATAGTTCTAGCGATAATAACTGTATAATATGGGTAATAATGCATGAAATATTGATAATATTAGGAGTTATAAGTATAATTATTATATTTCGAATGATAATAACTGCATAATATGGGTAATAGTGCATGTTATATTGATAATAATAAAAGTTATAAGTATAATTATTGTAGTTCTAGCGATAATAACTGCATAATATGGGTAATAGTGCCTGTTATATTGATAATAATAAAAGTAATGAGTATAACTATTATAGTTCTAGCGATAATAACTGCATAATATGGGTAATAATGCATGTTATATTGATAATATTGGGAGTAATGAGTATATTTATTATAGTTCTGACGATAATAACAGTATAATATGGGTAATAATGCATGTTACATTGATAATATTGGGATTAATAAGTATATTTATTATAGTTCTGACGATAATAACTGCATAATATGGGTAATAGTGCATGTTATATTGATAATAATAATAGTAGTAAGTATAATTATTGTAGTTCTAGCGATAATATCTGCATAATATGGGTAATGGTGCATGTTATATTCATAATATTAGGAGTAATAAGTATATTTATTATAGTTCTGACGATAATAATTGCATAATATGGGTAATAATGCATGTTATATTGATAATGTTGGGAGTAATAAGTACATTTTTAATAGTTCTGACGATAATGACAGTACAATATGGGGAATATTGCATGTTATACTGATAATAATATAAGTAATAAGTATAACTATTATAGTTCTAGCGATAATAACTGTATAATATTGGTAATAATGCATGAAATATTGATAATATTAGGAGTTATAAGTATAATTATTATAGTTCCAGCGATAATAAGTGCATAATATGGGTAATAGTGCATGTTATATTGATAATAATAAAAGTAATAAGTATAATTATTGTAGTTCTAGCGATAATATCTGCATAATATGGGTAATAATGCATGTTATATTGATAACATTGGTTGTAATAAGTACATTTATTATAGTTCTGACGATAATAACAGTATAATATGGGTAATGACGCATGTTATATTGATAATATTGGGAGTAATAAGTATAATTATTGTAGTTCTAGCGTAATAACTGCATAATATGGGTAATAATGCATGTTATATTGATAATATTGGGAGTAATAAGTATAATTATTATAGTTCTAGCGATAATAACTGCATAATACGGGTAATAATGCATGTTATACTGATAATAATATAAGTAATAAGTATAGCTATTATAGTTCTAGCGCTCATAACTGTATAATATGGGTAATAATGCATGTTATATTGATAATATTGGGAGTAATAAGTATAACTATTGTAGTTCTAGCGATAATAACTGCATAATATGGGTAATAATGCATGCTATATTGATAATATTGGTTGTAATTAGTATATTTATTATTGTTCTGACGATAATAACAGTATAATATGGGTAATGATGCATGTTATATTGATAATATTGGGGGTAATAAGTATAATTATTGTAGTTCTAGCGATAATAACTGCATAATATGGGTAATAGTGCCTGCTATATTGATAATAATAAAAGTAATGAGTATAACTATTATAGTTCTAGCGATAATAACTGCATAATATGGGTAATAATGCATGTTATATTGATAATATTGGGAGTAATGAGTATATTTATTATAGTTCTGACGATAATAACAGTATAATATGGGTAATAATGCATGTTATATTGATAATATTGCGAGTAATAAGTATAATTATTATAGTTCTAGCGATAATAACTGCATGATAGGGGTACTAATGCATGTTATACTGATAATAATATAAGTAATAATTATAACTATTATAGTTCTAGCGATAATAACTGTATAATATGGGTAATAATGCATGAAATATTGATAATATTAGGAGTTATAAGTATAATTATTATATTTCGAATGATAATAACTGCATAATATGGGTAATAGTGCATGTTATATTGATAATTATAAAAGTAATAAGTATAATTATTATAGTTCGAGCGATAATAATTGCATAATATGGGTAATAATGCATGTTATATTGATAATAATAAAAGTGATAAGTATAATTATTGTAGTTCTAGCGTAATAACTGCATAATATGGGTAATAATGCATGTTATATTGATAATATTGGGAGTAATAAGTATAATTATTATAGTTCTAGCGATAATAACTGCATAATAGGAGGAATAATGCATGTTATACTGATAACAATATAAGAAATAAGTATAACTATTATAGTTCTAGCGCTAATAACTGTATAATATAGGTAATAATGCATGTTATATTGATAATATTGGGAGTAATAAGTATAATTATTGTAGTTGTAGCGATAATATCTGCATAATACGGGTAATAGTGCATGTTATATTGATAACATTGGTTGTAATAAGTATATTTATTATAGTTCTGACGATAATAACAGTATAATATGGGTAATGATGCATGTTATATTGATAATATTGGGAGTAATAAGTATAAGTATTGTAGTTCTAGAGATAATAAATGCATAATATGGGTAATAGTGCATGTTATATTGATAATAATAAAAGTAATAAGTATAATTATTGTAGTTCTAGCGATAATAACTGCATAATATGGGTAATAATGCATGTTATATTGATAATATTGGGAGTAATTAGTATATTTATTATAGTTCTGACGATAATAACAGTATAATATGGGTAATAATGCATTTTATATTGATAATAATAAAAGTTATAAGTATAATTATTGTAGTTCTAGCGATAATAACTGCATAATATGGGTAATAATGCATGTTATATTGATAATAATAAAAGTAATAAGTATAATTATTGCAGTTCTAGCGATAATAACTGCATAATATGGGTAATAATGCATGTTATATTGATAATTATAAAAGTAATAAGTATAATTATTATAGTCCGAGCGATAATAATTGCATAATATGGGTAATAATGCATGTTATATTGATAATAATAAAAGTGATAAGTATAATTATTGTAGTTCTAGCGTAATAACTGCATAATATGGGTAATAATGCATGTTATATTGATAATATTGGGAGTAATAAGTATATTTATTATAGTTCTGACGATAATAACAGTATAATATGGGTAATAATGCATGTTATATTGATAATATTGGGAGTAATAAGTATAATTATTATAGTTCTAGCGATAATAACTGCATAATAGGGGTAATAATGCATGTTGTACTGATAATAATATAAGTAATAAGTATAACTATTATAGTTCCAGCGATAATAACTGTATAATATGGGTAATAATGCATTTTATATTGATAATATTGGGAGTAATAAGTATAACTATTGTAGTTCTAGCGATAATAACTGCATAATATGGGTAATAATGCATGTTATATTGATAATATTGGGAATAATAAGTATAATTATTATAGTTCTAGCGATAATAACTGCATAATAGGGGTAATAATGCATGTTATACTGATAATAATATAAGTAATAAGTATAACTATTATAGTTCTAGCGATAATAACTGTATAATATGGGTAATAATGCATGTTATATTGATAATATTGGGAGTAATAGGTATAATTATTATAGTTCTAGCGATAATAACTGCATAATATGGGTAATGACGCATGTTATATTGATAATATTGGGAGTAATAAGTATAATTATTGTAGTTCTAGCGTAATAACTGCATAATATGGGTAATAATGCATGTTATATTGATAATATTGGGAGTAATAAGTATATTTATTATAGTTCTGACGATAATAACAGTATAATATGGGGTATATTGCATGTTATATTGATTATATTGGGAGTAAGAAGTATAATTATTATAGTTCTAGCGATAATAACTGCATAATAGGAGGAATAATGCATGTTATACTGATAACAATATAAGAAATAAGTATAACTATTATAGTTCTAGCGCTAATAACTGTATAATATAGGTAATAATGCATGTTATATTGATAATATTGGGAGTAATAAGTATAATTATTGTAGTTGTAGCGATAATATCTGCATAATATGGGTAATAGTGCATGTTATATTGATAACATTGGTTGTAATAAGTATATTTATTATAGTTCTGACGATAATAACAGTATAATATGGGTAATGATGCATGTTTTATTGATAATATTGGGAGTAATAAGTATAAGTATTGTAGTTCTAGAGATAATAAATGCATAATATGGGTAATAGTGCATGTTATATTGATAATAATAAAAGTAATAAGTATAATTATTGTAGTTCTAGCGATAATAACTGCATAATATGGGTAATAATGCATGTTATATTGATAATATTGGGAGTAATTAGTATATTTATTATAGTTCTGACGATAATAACAGTATAATATGGGTAATAATGCATTTTATATTGATAATAATAAAAGTTATAAGTATAATTATTGTAGTTCTAGCGATAATAACTGCATAATATGGGTAATAATGCATGTTATATTGATAATAATATAAGTAATAAGTATAACTATTATAGTTCTAGCGATAATAACTGTATAATATGGGTAATAATGCATTTTATATTGATAATATTGGGAGTAATAAGTATAACTATTGTAGTTCTAGCGATAATAACTGCATAATATGGGTAATAATGCATGTTATATTGATAATATTGGGAATAATAAGTATAATTATTATAGTTCTAGCGATAATAACTGCATAATAGGGGTAATAATGCATGTTATACTGATAATAATATAAGTAATAAGTATAGCTATTATAGTTCTAGCGCTCATAACTGTATAATATGGGTAATAATGCATGTTATATTGATAATATTGGGAGTAATAGGTATAATTATTATAGTTCTAGCGATAATAACTGCATAATATGGGTAATGACGCATGTTATATTGATAATATTGGGAGAAATAAGTATAATTATTGTAGTTCTAGCGTAATAACTGCATAATATGGGTAATAATGCATGTTATATTGATAATATTGGGAGTAATAAGTATATTTATTATAGTTCTGACGATAATAACAGTATAATATGGGTAATAATGCATGTTATATTGATAATATTGGGAGTAATAAGTATAATTATTATAGTTCTAGCGATAATAACTGCATAATAGGGGTAATAATGCATGTTATACTGATTATAATATAAGTAATAAGTATAGCTATTATAGTTCTAGCGCTCATAACTGTATAATATGGGTAATAATGCATGTTATATTGATAATATTGGGAGTAATAAGTATAACTATTGTAGTTCTAGCGATAATAACTGCATAATATGGGTAATAATGCATGCTATATTGATAATATTGGTTGTAATAAGTATATTTATTATAGTTCTGACGATAATAACAGTATAATATGGGTAATGATGCATGTTATATTGATAATATTGGGAGTAATAAGTATAATTATTGTAGTTCTAGCGATAATAACTGCATAATATGGGTAATAGTGCCTGTTATATTGATAATAATAAAAGTAATGAGTATAACTATTATAGTTCTAGCGATAATAACTGCATAATATGGGTAATAATGCATGTTATATTGATAATATTGGGAGTAATGAGTATATTTATTATAGTTCTGACGATAATAACAGTATAATATGGGTAATAATGCATGTTATATTGATAATATTGGGAGTAATAAGTATAATTATTATAGTTCTAGCGATAATAACTGCATAATAGGGGTAATAATGCATGTTATACTGATAATAATATAAGTAATAAGTATAGCTATTATAGTTCTAGCGCTCATAACTGTATAATATGGGTAATAATGCATGTTATATTGATAATATTGGGAGTAATAAGTATAACTATTATAGTTCTAGCGATAATAACTGTATAATATGGGTAATAAAGCATGTTATATTGATAATATTGGGAGTAATAGGTATAATTATTATAGTTCTAGCGATAATAACTGCATAATATGGGTAATGACGCATGTTATATTGATAATATTGGGAGAAATAAGTATAATTATTGTAGTTCTAGCGTAATAACTGCATAATATGGGTAATAATGCATGTTATATTGATAATATTGGGAGTAATAAGTATATTTATTATAGTTCTGACGATAATAACAGTATAATATGGGTAATAATGCATGTTATATTGATAATATTGGGAGTAATAAGTATAATTATCATAGTTCTAGCGATAATAACTGCATAATAGGGGTAATAATGCATGTTATACTGATTATAATATAAGTAATAAGTATAGCTATTATAGTTCTAGCGCTCATAACTGTATAATATGGGTAATAATGCATGTTATATTGATAATATTGGGAGTAATAAGTATAACTATTGTAGTTCTAGCGATAATAACTGCATAATATGGGTAATAATGCATGCTATATTGATAATATTGGTTGTAATAAGTATATTTATTATAGTTCTGACGATAATAACAGTATAATATGGGTAATGATGCATGTTATATTGATAATATTGGGAGTAATAAGTATAATTATTGTAGTTCTAGCGATAATAACTGCATAATATGGGTAATAGTGCCTGTTATATTGATAATAATAAAAGTAATGAGTATAACTATTATAGTTCTAGCGATAATAACTGCATAATATGGGTAATAATGCATGTTATATTGATAATATTGGGAGTAATGAGTATATTTATTATAGTTCTGACGATAATAACAGTATAATATGGGTAATAATGCATGTTATATTGATAATATTGCGAGTAATAAGTATAATTATTATAGTTCTAGCGATAATAACTGCATGATAGGGGTACTAATGCATGTTATACTGATAATAATATAAGTAATAATTATAATTATTATAGTTCTAGCGATAATAACTGTATAATATGGGTAATAATGCATGAAATATTGATAATATTAGGAGTTATAAGTATAATTATTATATTTCGAATGATAATAACTGCATAATATGGGTAATAGTGCATGTTATATTGATAATAATAAAAGTTATAAGTGTAATTATTGTAGTTCTAGCGATAATAACTGCATAATATGGGTAATAGTGCCTGTTATATTGATAATAATAAAAGTAATGAGTATAACTATTATAGTTCTAGCGATAATAACTGCATAATATGGGTAATAATGCATGTTATATTGATAATATTGGGAGTAATGAGTATATTTATTATAGTTCTGACGATAATAACAGTATAATATGGGTAATAATGCATGTTACATTGATAATATTGGGATTAATAAGTATATTTATTATAGTTCTGACGATAATAATTGCATAATATGGGTAATAAAGCATGTTATATTGATAATGTTGGGAGTAATAAGTACATTTTTAATAGTTCTGACGATAATGACAGTACAATATGGGGAATATTGCATGTTATACTGATAATAATATAAGTAATAAGTATAACTATTATAGTTCTAGCGATAATAACTGTATAATATTGGTAATAATGCATGAAATATTGATAATATTAGGAGTTATAAGTATAATTATTATAGTTCCAGCGATAATAAGTGCATAATATGGGTAATAGTGCATGTTATATTGATAATAATAAAAGTAATAAGTATAATTATTGTAGTTCTAGCGATAATATCTGCATAATATGGGTAATAATGCATGTTATATTGATAACATTGGTTGTAATAAGTACATTTATTATAGTTCTGACGATAATAACAGTATAATATGGGTAATGACGCATGTTATATTGATAATATTGGGAGTAATAAGTATAATTATTGTAGTTCTAGCGTAATAACTGCATAATATGGGTAATAATGCATGTTATATTGATAATATTGGGAGTAATAAGTATAATTATTATAGTTCTAGCGCTCATAACTGTATAATATGGGTAATAATGCATGTTATATTGATAATATTGGGAGTAATAAGTATAACTATTGTAGTTCTAGCGATAATAACTGCATAATATGGGTAATAATGCATGCTATATTGATAATATTGGTTGTAATAAGTATATTTATTATTGTTCTGACGATAATAACAGTATAATATGGGTAATGATGCATGTTATATTGATAATATTGGGAGTAATAAGTATAATTATTGTAGTTCTAGCGATAATAACTGCATAATATGGGTAATAGTGCCTGTTATATTGATAATAATAAAAGTAATGAGTATAACTATTATAGTTCTAGCGATAATAACTGCATAATATGGGTAATAATGCATGTTATATTGATAATAATATAAGTAATAATTATAACTATTATAGTTCTAGCGATAATAACTGTATAATATGGGTAATAATGCATGAAATATTGATAATATTAGGAGTTATAAGTATAATTATTATATTTCGAATGATAATAACTGCATAATATGGGTAATAGTGCATGTTATATTGATAATAATAAAAGTTATAAGTATAATTATTGTAGTTCTAGCGATAATATCTGCATAATATGGGTAATGGTGCATGTTATATTCATAATATTAGGAGTAATAAGTATATTTATTATAGTTCTGACGATAATAATTGCATAATATGGGTAATAATGCATGTTATATTGATAATATTGGGAGTAATAAGTACATTTTTAATAGTTCTGACGATAATGACAGTACAATATGGGGAATATTGCATGTTATACTGATAATAATATAAGTAATAAGTATAACTATTATAGTTCTAGCGATAATAACTGTATAATATTGGTAATAATGCATGAAATATTGATAATATTAGGAGTTATAAGTATAGTTATTATAGTTCCAGCGATAATAAGTGCATAATATGGGTAATAGTGCATGTTATATTGATAATAATAAAAGTAATAAGTATAATTATTGTAGTTCTAGCGATAATAACTGCATAATATGGGTAATAATGCATGTTATATTGATAATATTGGGAGTAATTAGTATATTTATTATAGTTCTGACGATAATAACAGTATAATATGGGTAATAATGCATTTTATGTTGATAATATTGGGAGTAATAAGTATAACTATTGTAGTTCTAGCGATAATAACTGCATAATATGGGTAATAATGCATGTTATATTGATAATAATAAAAGTAATAAGTATAATTATTGTAGTTCTAGCGATAATAACTGCATAATATGGGTAATAATGCATGTTATATTGATAATTATAAAAGTAATAAGTATAATTATTATAGTTCGAGCGATAATAATTGCATAATATGGGTAATAATGCATGTTATATTGATAATAATAAAAGTGATAAGTATAATTATTGTAGTTCTAGCGTAATAACTGCATAATATGGGTAATAATGCATGTTATATTGATAATATTGGGAGTAATAAGTATATTTATTATAGTTCTGACGATAATAACAGTATAATATGGGGTATATTGCATGTTATATTGATAATATTGGGAGTAAGAAGTATAATTATTATAGTTCTAGCGATAATAACTGCATAATAGGAGGAATAATGCATGTTATACTGATAACAATATAAGAAATAAGTATAACTATTATAGTTCTAGCGCTAATAACTGTATAATATAGGTAATAATGCATGTTATATTGATAATATTGGGAGTAATAAGTATAATTATTGTAGTTGTAGCGATAATATCTGCATAATATGGGTAATAGTGCATGTTATATTGATAACATTGGTTGTAATAAGTATATTTATTATAGTTCTGACGATAATAACAGTATAATATGGGTAATGATGCATGTTATATTGATAATATTGGGAGTAATAAGTATAATTATTGTAGTTCTAGAGATAATAAATGCATAATATGGGTAATAGTGCATGTTATATTGATAATAATAAAAGTAATAAGTATAATTATTGTAGTTCTAGCGATAATAACTGCATAATATGGGTAATAATGCATGTTATATTGATAATATTGGGAGTAATTAGTATATTTATTATAGTTCTGACGATAATAAGAGTATAATATGGGTAATAATGCATTTTATATTGATAATAATAAAAGTTATAAGTATAATTATTGTAGTTCTAGCGATAATAACTGCATAATATGGGTAATAATGCATGTTATATTGATAATAATAAAAGTAATAAGTATAATTATTGTAGTTCTAGCGATAATAACTGCATAATATGGGTAATAATGCATGTTATATTGATAATTATAAAAGTAATAAGTATAATTATTATAGTTCGAGCGATAATAATTGCATAATATGGGTAATAATGCATGTTATATTGATAATATTGGGAGTAATGGGTATATTTATTATAGTTCTGACGATAATAACAGTATAATATGGGTAACAATGCATGTTACATTGATAATATTGGGATTAATAAGTATATTTATTATAGTTCTGACGATAATAACTGCATAATATGGGTAATAGTGCATGTTATATTGATAATATTGGGAGTAATAAGTACATTTTTAATAGTTCTGACGATAATGCCAGTACAATATGGGGAATATTGCATGTTATACTGATAATAATATAAGTAATAAGTATAACTATTATAGTTCTAGCGATAATAACTGTATAATATTGGTAATAATGCATGAAATATTGATAATATTAGGAGTTATAAGTATAATTATTATAGTTCCAGCGATAATAAGTGCATAATATGGGTAATAGTGCATGTTATATTGATAACAATAAAAGTAATAAGTATAATTATTGTAGTTCTAGCGATAATAACTGCATAATATGGGTAATAATGCATGTTATATTGATAATATTGGGAGTAATAAGTATATTTATTATAGTTCTGACGATAATAACAGTATAATATGGGTAATAATGCATGTTATATAGATAATATTGGGAGTAATAAGTATAATTATTATAGTTCTAGCGATAATAACTGCACAAGAGGGATAAAAATGTATGTTATACTGATAATAATATAAGTAATAAGTATAACTATTATAGTTCTAGCGATAATAACTGCATAATAGGGGTAAAAATGCATGTTATACTGATAATAATATAAGTAATAAGTATAACTATTATAGTTCTAGCGATAATAACTGTATAATATGGGTAATAATGCATGTTATATTGATAATATTGGGAGTAATAAGTACAATTATTATTGTTCTAGCGATAATAACTGCATAATAGGGGTAATAATGCATGTTATACTGATAATAATATAAGTAATAAGTATAACTATTATAGTTCTAGCGATAATAACTGTATAATATGGGTAATAGTGCCTGTTATATTGATAATAATAAAAGTAATGAGTATAACTATTATAGTTCTAGCGATAATAACTGCATAATATGGGTAATAATGCATGTTATATTGATAATATTAGGAGTAATAAGTATAATTATTATAGTTCTAGCGATAATAACAGTATAATATGGGTAATAATGCATGTTATATTGATAATATTGCGAGTAATAAGTATAATTATTATAGTTCTAGCGATAATAACTGCATGATAGGGGTACTAATGCATGTTATACTGATAATAATATAAGTAATAATTATAACTATTATATTTCTAGCGATAATAACTGTATAATGTGGGTAATAATGCATGAAATATTGATAATATTAGGAGTTATAAGTATAATTATTATATTTCGAATGATAATAACTGCATAATATGGGTAATAGTGCATGTTATATTGATAATAATAAAAGTTATAAGTATAATTATTGTAGTTCTAGCGATAATAACTGCATAATATGGGTAATAGTGCCTGTTATATTGATAATAATAAAAGTAATGAGTATAACTATTATAGTTCTAGCGATAATAACTGCATAATATGGGTAATAATGCATGTTATATTGATAATATTGGGAGTAATGAGTATATTTATTATAGTTCTGACGATAATAACAGTATAATATGGGTAATAATGCATGTTACATTGGTAATATTGGGATTAATAAGTATATTTATTATAGTTCTGACGATAATAACTGCATAATATGGGTAATAGTGCATGTTATATTGATAATAATAAAAGTAATAAGTATAATTATTGTAGTTCTAGCGATAATAACTGCATAATATGGGTAATGGTGCTTGTTATATTCATAATATTAGGAGTAATAAGTATATTTATTATAGTTCTGACGATAATAATTGCATAATATGGGTAATAATGCATGTTATATTGATAATATTGGGAGTAATAAGTATATTTTTAATAGTTCTGACGATAATGACAGTACAATATGGGGAATATTGCATGTTATATTGATAATATTGGGAGTAAGAAGTATAATTATTATAGTTTTAGCGATAATAACTGCATAATAGGAGGAATAATGCATGTTATACTGATAACAATATAAGAAATAAGTATAACTATTATAGTTCTAGCGCTAATAACTGTATTATATAGGTAATAATGCATGTTATATTGATAATATTGGGAGTAATAAGTATAATTATTGTAGTTCTAGCGATAATATCTGCATAATATGGGTAATAATGCATGTTATATTGATAACATTGGTTGTAATAAGTATATTTATTATAGTTCTGACGATAATAACAGTATAATATGGGTAATGATGCATGTTATATTGATAATATTGGGAGTAATAAGTATAATTATTGTAGTTCTAGCGTAATAACTGCATAATATGGGTAATAATGCATGTTATATTGATAATATTGGGAGTAATAAGTATATTTATTATAGTTCTGACGATAATAACAGTATAATATGGGTAATAATGCATGTTATATTGATAATATTGGGAGTAATAAGTATAATTATTGTAGTTCTAGCGATAATAACTGCGTAATATGGGTAATAGTGCCTGTTATATTGACAATAATAAAAGTAATGAGTATAACTATTATAGTTCTAGCGATAATCACTGCATAATATGGGTAATAATGCATGTTATATTGATAATATTGGGAGTAATGGGTATATTTATTATAGTTCTGACGATAATAACAGTATAATATGGGTAATAATGCATGTTACATTGATAATATTGGGATTAATAAGTATATTTATTATATTTCTGACGATAATAACAGTATAATATGGGTAATGATGCATGTTATATTGATAATATTGGGAGTAATAAGTATAATTATTGTAGTTCTAGCGTAATAACTGCATAATATGGGTAATAATGCATGTTATATTGATAATATTGGGAGTAATGAGTATATTTATTATAGTTCTGACGATAATAACAGTATAATATGGGTAATAATGTATGTTATATTGATAATATTGGGAGTAATAAGTATAATTATTATAGTTCTAGCGATAATAACTGTATAATATGGGTAATAATGCATGAAATATTGATAATATTAGGAGTTATAAGTATAATTATTATAGTTCGAGCGATAATAACTGCATAATATGGGTAATAGTGCATGTTATATTGATAATAGTAAAAGTAGTAAGTATAATTATTGTAGTTCTAGCGATAATAACCTCATAATATGGGTAATAATGCATGTTATATTGATAACATTGGGAGTGATAAGTATAATTATTGTAGTTCTAGCGATAATAACTGCATAATATGGGTAATAATGCATGTTATATTGATAATAATAAAAGTAATAGGTATAATTATTATAGTTCGAGCGATAATAACTGCATAATATGGGTAATAGTGCATGTTATATTGATAATAGTAAAAGTAGTAAGTATAATTATTGTAGTTCTAGCGATAATAACCTCATAATATGGGTAATAATGCATGTTATATTGATAACATTGGGAGTGATAAGTATAATTATTGTAGTTCTAGCGATAATAACTGCATAATATGGGTAATAATGCATGTTATATTGATAATATTGGGAGTAATTAGTATATTTATTATAGTTCTGACGATAATAACAGTATAATATGGGTAATAATGCATTTTATATTGATAATAATAAAAGTAATAAGTATAATTATTGTAGTTCTAGCGATAATAACTGCATAATATGGGTGATAATGCATGTTATATTGATAATTATAAAAGTAATAAGTATAATTATTATAGTTCGAGCGATAATAACTGCATAATATGGGTAATAATGCATGAAATATTGATAATATTAGGTGTTATAAGTATAATTATTATAGTTCTAGCGATAATAACTGCATAATATGGGTAATAATGCATGTTATATTGATAACATTGGTTGTAATAAGTATATTTATTATATTTCTGACGATAATAACAGTATAATATGGGTAATGATGCATGTTATATTGATAATATTGGGAGTAATAAGTATAATTATTATAGTTCTAGCGATAATAACTGCATAATAGGGGTAATAGTGCATGTTATATTGATAATAATAAAAGTAGTAAGCATAATTATTGTAGTTCTAGCGATAATAACTGCATAATATGGGTAATAATGCATGTTATATTGATAACATTGGGAGTAATAAGTATAATTATTGTAGTTCTAGCGATAATAACTCCATAATATGGGTAATAATGCATGTTATACTGATAATAATATAAGTAATAAGTATAACTATTATAGTTCTAGCGATAATAACTGTATAATATGGGTAATAATGCATGACATATTGATAATATTAGGAGTAATAAGTATAATTATTATAGTTCTAGAGATAATAACTGCATAATAGGAGGAATAATGCATGTTATACTGATAATAATATAAGTAATAAGTATAACTATTATAGTTCTAGCGCTCATAACTGTATAATATGGGTAATAATGCATGTTATATTGATAATATTGGGAGTAATAAGTATAACTATTGTAGTTCTAGCGATAATAACTGCATAATATGGGTAATAATGCATGTTATATTGATAATAATAAAAGTAATAAGTATAATTATTGTAGTTCTAGCGATAATAACTGCATAATATGGGTGATAATGCATGTTATATTGATAATTATAAAAGTAATAAGTATAATTATTATAGTTCGAGCGATAATAACTGCATAATATGGGTAATAATGCATGAAATATTGATAATATTAGGTGTTATAAGTATAATTATTATAGTTCTAGCGATAATAACTGCATAATATGGGTAATAATGCATGTTATATTGATAACATTGGTTGTAATAAGTATATTTATTATATTTCTGACGATAATAACAGTATAATATGGGTAATGATGCATGTTATATTGATAATATTGGGAGTAATAAGTATAATTATTATAGTTCTAGCGATAATAACTGCATAATAGGGGTAATAGTGCATGTTATATTGATAATAATAAAAGTAGTAAGCATAATTATTGTAGTTCTAGCGATAATAACTGCATAATATGGGTAATAATGCATGTTATATTGATAACATTGGGAGTAATAAGTATAATTATTGTAGTTCTAGCGATAATAACTCCATAATATGGGTAATAATGCATGTTATACTGATAATAATATAAGTAATAAGTATAACTATTATAGTTCTAGCGATAATAACTGTATAATATGGGTAATAATGCATGACATATTGATAATATTAGGAGTAATAAGTATAATTATTATAGTTCTAGAGATAATAACTGCATAATAGGAGGAATAATGCATGTTATACTGATAATAATATAAGTAATAAGTATAACTATTATAGTTCTAGCGCTCATAACTGTATAATATGGGTAATAATGCATGTTATATTGATAATATTGGCAGTAATAAGTATAACTATTGTAGTTCTAGCGATAATAACTGCATAATATGGGTAATAATGCATGTTATATTGATAATATTGGGAGTAATGAGCATATTTATTATAGTTCTGACGATAATAACAGTATAATATGGGTAATAATGCATGTTATATTGATAATATTGCGAGTAATAAGTATAATTATTATAGTTCTAGCGATAATAACTGCATGATAGGGGTAATAATGCATGTTATACTGATAATAATATAAGTAATAAGTATAACTATTATAGTTCTAGCGATAATAACTGTATAATATGGGTAATAATGCATGAAATATTGATAATATTAGGAGTTATAAGTATAATTATTATAGTTCGAGCGATAATAACTGCATAATATGGGTAATAGTGAATGTTATATTGATAATAGTAAAAGTAGTAAGTATAATTATTGTAGTTCTAGCGATAATAACCTCATAATATGGGTAATAATGCATGTTATATTGATAACATTGGGAGTAATAGGTATAATTATTGTAGTTCTAGCGATAATAACTGCATAATATGGGTAATAATGCATGTTATATTGATAATATTGGGAGTAATGTGTATATTTATTATAGTTCTGACGATAATAACAGTATAATATGGGTAATAATGCATGTTATATTGATAATATTGGGAGTAATAAGTATATTTATTATAGTTCTGACGATAATAACAGTATAATATGGGTAATAATGCATGTTATATTGATAATATTGGGATTAATAAGTATATTTATTATAGTTCTGACGGTAATAACTGCATAATATGGGTAATAGTGCATGTTATATTGATAATAATAAAAGTAGTAAGTATAATTATTGTAGTTCTAGCGATAATAACTGCATAATATGGGTAATAATGCATGTTATATTGATAATATTGGGAGTAATAAGTATATTTATTATAGTTCTGACGATAATAACAGTATAATATGGGTAATAATGCATGTTATATTGATAATATTGGGAGTAATAAGTATAATTATTATGGTTCTAGCGATAATAACTGCATAATAGGGGTAATAATGCATGTTATATTCATAATATTAGGAGTAATAAGTATATTTATTATACTTCTGACGATAATAATTGCATAATATGGGTAATAATGCATGTTATATTGATAATATTGGGAGTAATAAGTATATTTTTAATAGTTCTGACGATAATGACAGTACAATATGGGGAATATTGCATGTGATATTGATAATGTTGGGAGTAAGAAGTATAATTATTATAGTTCTAGCGATAATAACTGCATAATAGGAGGAATAATGCATGTTATACTGATAATAATATAAGAAATAAGTATAACTATTATAGTTCTAGCGCTAATAACTGTAAAATATGGGTAATAATGCATGTTATATTGACAATATTGGGAGTAATAAGTATAATTATTGTAGTTCTAGCGATAATAACTGCATAATATGGGTAATAATGCATGTTATATTGATAATATTGGTTGTAATAAGTATATTTATTATAGTTCTGACTATAATAACAGTATAATATGGGTAATGATGCATGTTATATTCATAATATTGGGAGTAATAAGTATAATTATTGTAGTTCTAGCGATAATAACTGCATAATATGGGTAATAATGCATGTTATATTGATAATATTGGGAGTGATTAGTATATTTATTATAGTTCTGACGATAATAACAGTATACTATGGGTAATAATGCATTTTATATTGATAATATTGGGAGTAATAAGTATAATTATTATAGTTCTAGCGATAATAACTGCATAATATGGGTAATAATGCATGTTATGTTGATAATATTGGTTGTAATAAGTATATTTATTATAGTTCTGACGATAATAACAGTATAATATGAGTAATGATGCATGTTATATTGATAATATTGGGAGTAATAGGTATAATTATTGTAGTTCTAGCGATAATAACTGCATAATGTGGGTAATAATGCATGTTATATTGATAATATTGGGAGTAATAAGTATAATTATTATAGTTCTAGCGATAATAACAGTATAATATGGGTAATGATGCATATCATATTCATAATATTGGGAGTAATAAGTATAATTATTGTAGTTCTAGCGATAATAACTGCATAATATGGGTAATAATGCATGCTATATTGATAATAATAAAAGTAATAAGTATAATTATTATAGTTCGAGCGATAATAACTGCATAATATGGGTAATAGTGCATGTTATATTGATAATAATAAAAGTAATAAGTATAATTATTGTAGATCTAGCGATAATAACTGCATAATATGGGTAATAATGCATGTTATACTGATAATAATATAAGTAATAAGTATAACTATTATAGTTCTAGCCATAATAACTGTATAATATGGGTAATAATGCATGTTATACTGATTATATTGGGAGTAATAAGTATAATTATTATAGTTCTAACGATAATAACTGCATAATATGGGTAATAATGCATGTTATATTGATAACATTGGTTGTAATAAGTATATTTATTATATTTCTGACGATAATAACAGTATAATATGGGTAATGATGCATGTTATATTGATAATATTGGGAGTAATTAGTATATTTATTATAGTTCTGACGATAATAACAGTATAATATGGGTAATAATGCATTTTATATTGATAATATTGGGAGTAATAAGTATAATTATTATAGTTCTAGCGATAATAACTGCATAATATGGGTAATAGTGCCAGTTATACTGATAATATTGCGAGTAATAAGTATAATTATTATAGTTCTAGCGATAATAACTGCATGATAGGGGTAATAATGCATATTATACTGATAATAATATAAGTAATAAGTATAACTATTATAGTTCTAGCGATAATAACTGTATAATATGGGTAATAATGCATGAAATATTGATAATATTAGGAGTTATAAGTATAATTATTATAGTTCGAGCGATAATAACTGCATAATATGGGTAATAGTGCATGTTATATTGATAATAGTAAAAGTAGTAAGTATAATTATTGTAGTTCTAGCGATAATAACCTCATAATATGGGTAATAATGCATGTTATATTGATAACATTGGGAGTGATAAGTATAATTATTGTAGTTCTAGCGATAATAACTGCATAATATGGGTAATAATGCATGTTATATTGATAATAATAAAAGTAATAAGTATAATTATTATAGTTCGAGCGATAATAACTGCATAATATGGGTAATAGTGCATGTTATATTGATAATAGTAAAAGTAGTAAGTATAATTATTGTAGTTCTAGCGATAATAACCTCATAATATGGGTAATAATGCATGTTATATTGATAACATTGGGAGTGATAAGTATAATTATTGTAGTTCTAGCGATAATAACTGCATAATATGGGTAATAATGCATGTTATATTGATAATATTGGGAGTAATTAGTATATTTATTATAGTTCTGACGATAATAACAGTATAATATGGGTAATAATGCATTTTATATTGATAATATTGGGAGTAATAAGTATAATTATTATAGGTCTAGCGATAATAACTGCATAATATGGGTAATAGTGCCTGTTATACTGATAATAATATAAGTAATAAGTATAACTATTATAGTTCTAGCGCTCATAACTGTATAATATGGGTAATAATGCATGCTATATTGATAATATTGGGAGTAATAAGTATAACTATTGTAGTTCTAGCGATAATAACTGCATAATATGGGTAATAATGCATGTTATATTGATAATAATAAAAGTAATAAGTATAATTATTGTAGTTCTAGCGATAATAACTGCATAATATGGGTGATAATGCATGTTATATTGATAATTATAAAAGTAATAAGTATAATTCTTATAGTTCGAGCGATAATAACTGCATAATATGGGTAATAATGCATGAAATATTGATAATATTAGGAGTTATAAGTATAATTATTATAGTTCGAGTGATAATAACTGCATAATATGGGTAATAGTGCATGTTATATTGATAATAGTAAAAGTAGTAAGTATAATTATTGTAGTTCTAGCGATAATAACCTCATAATATGGGTAATAATGCATGTTATATTGATAACATTGGGAGTGATAAGTATAATTATTGTAGTTCTAGCGATAATAACTGCATAATATGGGTAATAATGCATGTTATATTGATAATATTGGGAGTAATTAGTATATTTATTATAGTTCTGACGATAATAACAGTATAATATGGGTAATAATGCATTTTATATTGATAATATTGGGAGTAATAAATATAATTATTATAGTTCTAGCGATAATAACTGCATAATATGGGTAATAGTGCCTGTTATACTGATAATAATATAAGTAATAAGTATAACTATTATAGTTCTAGCGCTCATAACTGTATAATATGGGTAATAATGCATGCTATATTGATAATATTGGGAGTAATAAGTATAACTATTGTAGTTCTAGCGATAATAACTGCATAATATGGGTAATAATGCATGTTATATTGATAATAATAAAAGTAATAAGTATAATTATTGTAGTTCTAGCGATAATAACTGCATAATATGGGTGATAATGCATGTTATATTGATAATTATAAAAGTAATAAGTATAATTATTATAGTTCGAGCGATAATAACTGCATAATATGGGTAATAATGCATGAAATATTGATAATATTAGGTGTTATAAGTATAATTATTATAGTTCTAGCGATAATAACTGCATAATATGGGTAATAATGCATGTTATATTGATAACATTGGTTGTAATAAGTATATTTATTATATTTCTGACGATAATAACAGTATAATATGGGTAATGATGCATGTTATATTGATAATATTGGGAGTAATAAGTATAATTATTATAGTTCTAGCGATAATAACTGCATAATAGGGGTAATAGTGCATGTTATATTGATAATAATAAAAGTAGTAAGCATAATTATTGTAGTTCTAGCGATAATAACTGCATAATAGGAGGAATAATGCATGTTATACTGATAATAATATAAGTAATAAGTATAACTATTATAGTTCTAGCGCTCATAACTGTATAATATGGGTAATAATGCATGTTATATTGATAATATTGGCAGTAATAAGTATAACTATTGTAGTTCTAGCGATAATAACTGCATAATATGGGTAATAATGCATGTTATATTGATAATATTGGGAGTAATGAGCATATTTATTATAGTTCTGACGATAATAACAGTATAATATGGGTAATAATGCATGTTATATTGATAATATTGCGAGTAATAAGTATAATTATTATAGTTCTAGCGATAATAACTGCATGATAGGGGTAATAATGCATGTTATACTGATAATAATATAAGTAATAAGTATAACTATTATAGTTCTAGCGATAATAACTGTATAATATGGGTAATAATGCATGAAATATTGATAATATTAGGAGTTATAAGTATAATTATTATAGTTCGAATGATAATAACTGCATAATATGGGTAATAGTGCATGTTATATTGATAATAATAAAAGTTATAAGTATAATTATTGTAGTTCTAGCGATAATAACTGCATAATATGGGTAATAATGCATGTTATATTGATAACATTGGGAGTGATAAGTATAATTATTGTAGTTCTAGCGATAATAACTGCATAATATGGGTAATAATGCATGTTATATTGATAATAATAAAAGTAATAAGTATAATTATTATAGTTCGAGCGATAATAACTGCATAATATGGGTAATAGTGCATGTTATATTGATAATAGTAAAAGTAGTAAGTATAATTATTGTAGTTCTAGCGATAATAACCTCATAATATGGGTAATAATGCATGTTATATTGATAACATTGGGAGTGATAAGTATAATTATTGTAGTTCTAGCGATAATAACTGCATAATATGGGTAATAATGCATGTTATATTGATAATATTGGGAGTAATTAGTATATTTATTATAGTTCTGACGATAATAACAGTATAATATGGGTAATAATGCATTTTATATTGATAATATTGGGAGTAATAAGTATAATTATTATAGGTCTAGCGATAATAACTGCATAATATGGGTAATAGTGCCTGTTATACTGATAATAATATAAGTAATAAGTATAACTATTATAGTTCTAGCGCTCATAACTGTATAATATGGGTAATAATGCATGCTATATTGATAATATTGGGAGTAATAAGTATAACTATTGTAGTTCTAGCGATAATAACTGCATAATATGGGTAATAATGCATGTTATATTGATAATAATAAAAGTAATAAGTATAATTATTGTAGTTCTAGCGATAATAACTGCATAATATGGGTGATAATGCATGTTATATTGATAATTATAAAAGTAATAAGTATAATTCTTATAGTTCGAGCGATAATAACTGCATAATATGGGTAATAATGCATGAAATATTGATAATATTAGGAGTTATAAGTATAATTATTATAGTTCGAGTGATAATAACTGCATAATATGGGTAATAGTGCATGTTATATTGATAATAGTAAAAGTAGTAAGTATAATTATTGTAGTTCTAGCGATAATAACCTCATAATATGGGTAATAATGCATGTTATATTGATAACATTGGGAGTGATAAGTATAATTATTGTAGTTCTAGCGATAATAACTGCATAATATGGGTAATAATGCATGTTATATTGATAATATTGGGAGTAATTAGTATATTTATTATAGTTCTGACGATAATAACAGTATAATATGGGTAATAATGCATTTTATATTGATAATATTGGGAGTAATAAATATAATTATTATAGTTCTAGCGATAATAACTGCATAATATGGGTAATAGTGCCTGTTATACTGATAATAATATAAGTAATAAGTATAACTATTATAGTTCTAGCGCTCATAACTGTATAATATGGGTAATAATGCATGCTATATTGATAATATTGGGAGTAATAAGTATAACTATTGTAGTTCTAGCGATAATAACTGCATAATATGGGTAATAATGCATGTTATATTGATAATAATAAAAGTAATAAGTATAATTATTGTAGTTCTAGCGATAATAACTGCATAATATGGGTGATAATGCATGTTATATTGATAATTATAAAAGTAATAAGTATAATTATTATAGTTCGAGCGATAATAACTGCATAATATGGGTAATAATGCATGAAATATTGATAATATTAGGTGTTATAAGTATAATTATTGTAGTTCTAGCGATAATAACTGCATAATATGGGTAATAATGCATGTTATATTGATAATAATAAAAGTAATAAGTATAATTATTGTAGTTCTAGCGATAATAACTGCATAATATGGGTAATAATGCATGTTATATTGATAATATTGGGAGTAATTAGTATATTTATTATAGTTCTGACGATAATAACAGTATAATATGGGTAATAATGCATTTTATATTGATAATATTGGGAGTAATAAATATAATTATTATAGTTCTAGCGATAATAACTGCATAATATGGGTAATAGTGCCTGTTATACTGATAATAATATAAGTAATAAGTATAACTATTATAGTTCTAGCGCTCATAACTGTATAATATGGGTAATAATGCATGCTATATTGATAATATTGGGAGTAATAAGTATAACTATTGTAGTTCTAGCGATAATAACTGCATAATATGGGTAATAATGCATGTTATATTGATAATAATAAAAGTAATAAGTATAATTATTGTAGTTCTAGCGATAATAACTGCATAATATGGGTGATAATGCATGTTATATTGATAATTATAAAAGTAATAAGTATAATTATTATAGTTCGAGCGATAATAACTGCATAATATGGGTAATAATGCATGAAATATTGATAATATTAGGTGTTATAAGTATAATTATTGTAGTTCTAGCGATAATAACTGCATAATATGGGTAATAATGCATGTTATATTGATAATAATAAAAGTAATAAGTATAATTATTGTAGTTCTAGCGATAATAACTGCATAATATGGGTGATAATGCATGTTATATTGATAATTATAAAAGTAATAAGTATAATTATTATAGTTCGAGCGATAATAACTGCATAATATGGGTAATAATGCATGAAATATTGATAATATTAGGTGTTATAAGTATAATTATTATAGTTCTAGCGATAATAACTGCATAATATGGGTAATAATGCATGTTATATTGATAACATTGGTTGTAATAAGTATATTTATTATATTTCTGACGATAATAACAGTATAATATGGGTAATGATGCATGTTATATTGATAATATTGCGAGTAATAAGTATAATTATTATAGTTCTAGCGATAATAACTGCATGATAGGGGTAATAATGCATGTTATACTGATAATAATATAAGTAATAAGTATAACTATTATAGTTCTAGCGATAATAACTGTATAATATGGGTAATAATGCATGAAATATTGATAATATTAGGAGTTATAAGTATAATTATTATAGTTCGAATGATAATAACTGCATAATATGGGTAATAGTGCATGTTATATTGATAATAATAAAAGTTATAAGTATAATTATTGTAGTTCTAGCGATAATAACTGCATAATATGGGTAATAATGCATGTTATATTGATAACATTGGGAGTGATAAGTATAATTATTGTAGTTCTAGCGATAATAACTGCATAATATGGGTAATAATGCATGTTATATTGATAATAATAAAAGTAATAAGTATAATTATTATAGTTCGAGCGATAATAACTGCATAATATGGGTAATAGTGCATGTTATATTGATAATAGTAAAAGTAGTAAGTATAATTATTGTAGTTCTAGCGATAATAACCTCATAATATGGGTAATAATGCATGTTATATTGATAACATTGGGAGTGATAAGTATAATTATTGTAGTTCTAGCGATAATAACTGCATAATATGGGTAATAATGCATGTTATATTGATAATATTGGGAGTAATTAGTATATTTATTATAGTTCTGACGATAATAACAGTATAATATGGGTAATAATGCATTTTATATTGATAATATTGGGAGTAATAAGTATAATTATTGTAGGTCTAGCGATAATAACTGCATAATATGGGTAATAGTGCCTGTTATACTGATAATAATATAAGTAATAAGTATAACTATTATAGTTCTAGCGCTCATAACTGTATAATATGGGTAATAATGCATGCTATATTGATAATATTGGGAGTAATAAGTATAACTATTGTAGTTCTAGCGATAATAACTGCATAATATGGGTAATAATGCATGTTATATTGATAATATTGGGAGTAATGTGTATATTTATTATAGTTCTGACGATAATAACAGTATAATATGGGTAATAATGCATGTTATATTGATAATATTGGGAGTAATAAGTATATTTATTATAGTTCTGACGATAATAACAGTATAATATGGGTAATAATGCATGTTATATTGATAATATTGGGATTAATAAGTATATTTATTATAGTTCTGACGGTAATAACTGCATAATATGGGTAATAGTGCATGTTATATTGATAATAATAAAAGTAGTAAGTATAATTATTGTAGTTCTAGCGATAATAACTGCATAATATGGGTAATAATGCATGTTATATTGATAATATTGGGAGTAATAAGTATATTTATTATAGTTCTGACGATAATAACAGTATAATATGGGTAATAATGCATGTTATATTGATAATATTGGGAGTAATAAGTATAATTATTATGGTTCTAGCGATAATAACTGCATAATAGGGGTAATAATGCATGTTATATTCATAATATTAGGAGTAATAAGTATATTTATTATACTTCTGACGATAATAATTGCATAATATGGGTAATAATGCATGTTATATTGATAATATTGGGAGTAATAAGTATATTTTTAATAGTTCTGACGATAATGACAGTACAATATGGGGAATATTGCATGTGATATTGATAATGTTGGGAGTAAGAAGTATAATTATTATAGTTCTAGCGATAATAACTGCATAATAGGAGGAATAATGCATGTTATACTGATAATAATATAAGAAATAAGTATAACTATTATAGTTCTAGCGCTAATAACTGTAAAATATGGGTAATAATGCATGTTATATTGACAATATTGGGAGTAATAAGTATAATTATTGTAGTTCTAGCGATAATAACTGCATAATATGGGTAATAATGCATGTTATATTGATAATATTGGTTGTAATAAGTATATTTATTATAGTTCTGACTATAATAACAGTATAATATGGGTAATGATGCATGTTATATTCATAATATTGGGAGTAATAAGTATAATTATTGTAGTTCTAGCGATAATAACTGCATAATATGGGTAATAATGCATGTTATATTGATAATATTGGGAGTGATTAGTATATTTATTATAGTTCTGACGATAATAACAGTATACTATGGGTAATAATGCATTTTATATTGATAATATTGGGAGTAATAAGTATAATTATTATAGTTCTAGCGATAATAACTGCATAATATGGGTAATAATGCATGTTATGTTGATAATATTGGTTGTAATAAGTATATTTATTATAGTTCTGACGATAATAACAGTATAATATGGGTAATGATGCATGTTATATTGATAATATTGGGAGTAATAGGTATAATTATTGTAGTTCTAGCGATAATAACTGCAGAATGTGGGTAATAATGCATGTTATATTGATAATATTGGGAGTAATAAGTATAATTATTATAGTACTAGCGATAATAACAGTATAATATGGGTAATGATGCATATCATATTCATAATATTGGGAGTAATAAGTATAATTATTGTAGTTCTAGCGATAATAACTGCATAATATGGGTAATAATGCATGCTATATTGATAATAATAAAAGTAATAAGTATAATTATTATAGTTCGAGCGATAATAACTGCATAATATGGGTAATAGTGCATGTTATATTGATAATAATAAAAGTAATAAGTATAATTATTGTAGATCTAGCGATAATAACTGCATAATATGGGTAATAATGCATGTTATACTGATAATAATATAAGTAATAAGTATAACTATTATAGTTCTAGCCATAATAACTGTATAATATGGGTAATAATGCATGTTATACTGATTATATTGGGAGTAATAAGTATAATTATTATAGTTCTAGCGATAATAACTGCATAATATGGGTAATAATGCATGTTATATTGATAACATTGGTTGTAATAAGTATATTTATTATATTTCTGACGATAATAACAGTATAATATGGGTAATGATGCATGTTATATTGATAATATTGGGAGTAATAAGTATAATTATTATAGTTCTAGCGATAATAACTGCATAATAGGGGTAATAGTGCATGTTATATTGATAATAATAAAAGTAGTAAGCATAATTATTGTAGTTCTAGCGATAATAACTGCATAATATGGGTAATAATGCATGTTATATTGATAACATTGGGAGTAATAAGTATAATTATTGTAGTTCTAGCGATAATAACTCCATAATATGGGTAATAATGCATGTTATACTGATAATAATATAAGTAATAAGTATAACTATTATAGTTCTAGCGATAATAACTGTATAATATGGGTAATAGTGAATGTTATATTGATAATAGTAAAAGTAGTAAGTATAATTATTGTAGTTCTAGCGATAATAACCTCATAATATGGGTAATAATGCATGTTAAATTGATAACATTGGGAGTAATAGGTATAATTATTGTAGTTCTAGCGATAATAACTGCATAATATGGGTAATAATGCATGTTATATTGATAATATTGGGAGTAATTAGTATATTTATTATAGTTCTGACGATAATAACAGTATAATATGGGTAATAATGCATTTTATATTGATAATATTGGGAGTAATAAGTATAATTATTATAGTTCTGACGATAATAATTGCATAATGTGGGTAATAATGAATGTTATATTGATAATATTGGGAGTAATAAGTATATTTTTAATAGTTCTGACGATAATAACAGTATAATATGGGTAATAATGCATGTTATATTGATAATATTGGGAGTAATAAGTATATTTTTAATAGTTCTGACGATAATAACAGTATAATATGGGTAATAATGCATTTTATATTGATAATATTGGGAGTAATAAGTATAATTATTATAGTTCTAGCGATAATAACTGCATAATATGGGTAATAGTGCCTGTTATACTGATAATAATATAAGTAATAAGTATAACTATTATAGTTCTAGCGCTCATAACTGTATAATATGGGTAATAATGCATGCTATATTGATAATATTGGGAGTAATAAGTATAACTATTGTAGTTCTAGCGATAATAACTGCATGATAGGGGTAATAATGCATGTTATACTGATAATAATATAAGTAATAAGTATAACTATTATAGTTCTAGCGCTAATAACTGTATAATATGGGTAATAATGCATGACATATTGATAATATTAGGAGTAATAAGTATAATTATTATAGTTCTAGAGATAATAACTGCATAATAGGAGGAATAATGCATGTTATACTGATAATAATATAAGTAATAAGTATAACTATTATGGTTCTAGCGCTCATAACTGTATAATATGGGTAATAATGCATGTTATATTGATAATATTGGCAGTAATAAGTATAATTATTGTAGTTCTAGCGATAATAACTGCATAATATGGGTAATAATGCATGTTATATTCATAATATTGGGAGTAATGAGCATATTTATTATAGTTCTGACGATAATAACAGTATAATATGGGTAATAATGCATTTTATATTGATAATATTGGGAGTAATAAGTATAATTATTATAGTTCTGACGATAATAATTGCATAATGTGGGTAATAATGCATGTTATATTGATAATATTGGGAGTAATAAGTATATTTTTAATAGTTCTGACGATAATAACAGTATAATATGGGTAATAATGCATGTTATATTGATAATATTGGGAGTAAGAGGTATAATTATTGTAGTTCTAGCGATAATAACTGCATAATATGGGTAATAATGCATGTTATATTGATAATATTGGGAGTAATTAGTATGTTTATTATAGTTCTCACGATAATAACAGTATAATATGGGTAATAATGCATTTTATATTGATAATATTGGGAGTAATAAGTATAATTATTATAGTTCTAGCGATAATAACTGCATAATATGGGTAATAGTGCCAGTTATACTGATAATATTGCGAGTAATAAGTATAATTATTATAGTTCTAGCGATAATAACTGCATGATAGGGGTAATAATGCATGTTATACTGATAATAATATAAGTAATAAGTATAACTATTATAGTTCTAGCGATAATAACTGTATAATATGGGTAATAATGCATGAAATATTGATAATATTAGGAGTTATAAGTATAATTATTATAGTTCGAGCGATAATAACTGCATAATATGGGTAATAGTGCATGTTATATTGATAATAGTAAAAGTAGTAAGTATAATTATTGTAGTTCTAGCGATAATAACCTCATAATATGGGTAATAATGCATGTTATATTGATAACATTGGGAGTGATAAGTATAATTATTGTAGTTCTAGCGATAATAACTGCATAATATGGGTAATAATGCATGTTATATTGATAATAATAAAAGTAATAAGTATAATTATTATAGTTCGAGCGATAATAACTGCATAATATGGGTAATAGTGCATGTTATATTGATAATAATAAAAGCAGTAAGTATAATTATTGTAGTTCTAGCGATAATAACTGCATAATATGGGTAATAGTGCCTGTTATACTGATAATAATATAAGTAATAAGTATAACTATTATAGTTCTAGCGCTCATAACTGTATAATATGGGTAATAATGCATGCTATATTGATAATATTGGGAGTAATAAGTATAACTATTGTAGTTCTAGCGATAATAACTGCATGATAGGGGTAATAATGCATGTTATACTGATAATAATATAAGTAATAAGTATAACTATTATAGTTCTAGCGCTAATAACTGTATAATATGGGTAATAATGCATGTTATATTGATAATATTGGGAGTAATAAGTATAATTATTGTAGTTCTAGCGATAATATCTGCATAATATGGGTAATAATGCATGTTATATTGATAACATTGGTTGTAATAAGTATATTTATTATAGTTCTGACGATAATAACAGTATAATATGGGTAATGATGCATGTTATATTGATAATATTGGGAGTAATAAGTATAATTATTGTAGTTCTAGCGTAATAACTGCATAATATGGGTAATAATGCATGTTATATTGATAATATTGGGAGTAATAAGTATATTTATTATAGTTCTGACGATAATAACAGTATAATATGGGTAATAATGCATGTTATATTGATAATATTGGGAGTAATAAGTATAATTATTGTAGTTCTAGCGATAATAACTGCATAATATGGGTAATAATGCATGTTATATTGATAATATTGGGAGTAATTAGTATATTTATTATAGTTCTGACGATAATAACAGTATAATATGGGTAATAATGCATTTTATATTGATAATATTGGGAGTAATAAGTATAATTATTATAGTTCTAGCGATAATAACTGCATAATATGGGTAATAGTGCCAGTTATACTGATAATATTGCGAGTAATAAGTATAATTATTATAGTTCTAGCGATAATAACTGCATGATAGGGGTAATAATGCATATTATACTGATAATAATATAAGTAATAAGTATAACTATTATAGTTCTAGCGATAATAACTGTATAATATGGGTAATAATGCATGAAATATTGATAATATTAGGAGTTATAAGTATAATTATTATAGTTCGAGCGATAATAACTGCATAATATGGGTAATAGTGCATGTTATATTGATAATAGTAAAAGTAGTAAGTATAATTATTGTAGTTCTAGCGATAATAACCTCATAATATGGGTAATAATGCATGTTATATTGATAACATTGGGAGTGATAAGTATAATTATTGTAGTTCTAGCGATAATAACTGCATAATATGGGTAATAATGCATGTTATATTGATAATAATAAAAGTAATAAGTATAATTATTATAGTTCGAGCGATAATAACTGCATAATATGGGTAATAGTGCATGTTATATTGATAATAGTAAAAGTAGTAAGTATAATTATTGTAGTTCTAGCGATAATAACCTCATAATATGGGTAATAATGCATGTTATATTGATAACATTGGGAGTGATAAGTATAATTATTGTAGTTCTAGCGATAATAACTGCATAATATGGGTAATAATGCATGTTATATTGATAATATTGGGAGTAATTAGTATATTTATTATAGTTCTGACGATAATAACAGTATAATATGGGTAATAATGCATTTTATATTGATAATATTGGGAGTAATAAGTATAATTATTATAGGTCTAGCGATAATAACTGCATAATATGGGTAATAGTGCCTGTTATACTGATAATAATATAAGTAATAAGTATAACTATTATAGTTCTAGCGCTCATAACTGTATAATATGGGTAATAATGCATGCTATATTGATAATATTGGGAGTAATAAGTATAACTATTGTAGTTCTAGCGATAATAACTGCATAATATGGGTAATAATGCATGTTATATTGATAATAATAAAAGTAATAAGTATAATTGTTGTAGTTCTAGCGATAATAACTGCATAATATGGGTGATAATGCATGTTATATTGATAATTATAAAAGTAATAAGTATAATTCTTATAGTTCGAGCGATAATAACTGCATAATATGGGTAATAATGCATGAAATATTGATAATATTAGGAGTTATAAGTATAATTATTATAGTTCGAGTGATAATAACTGCATAATATGGGTAATAGTGCATGTTATATTGATAATAGTAAAAGTAGTAAGTATAATTATTGTAGTTCTAGCGATAATAACCTCATAATATGGGTAATAATGCATGTTATATTGATAACATTGGGAGTGATAAGTATAATTATTGTAGTTCTAGCGATAATAACTGCATAATATGGGTAATAATGCATGTTATATTGATAATATTGGGAGTAATTAGTATATTTATTATAGTTCTGACGATAATAACAGTATAATATGGGTAATAATGCATTTTATATTGATAATATTGGGAGTAATAAGTATAATTATTATAGTTCTAGCGATAATAACTGCATAATATGGGTAATAGTGCCTGTTATACTGATAATAATATAAGTAATAAGTATAACTATTATAGTTCTAGCGCTCATAACTGTATAATATGGGTAATAATGCATGCTATATTGATAATATTGGGAGTAATAAGTATAACTATTGTAGTTCTAGCGATAATAACTGCATAATATGGGTAATAATGGATGTTATATTGATAATAATAAAAGTAATAAGTATAATTATTGTAGTTCTAGCGATAATAACTGCATAATATGGGTGATAATGCATGTTATATTGATAATTATAAAAGTAATAAGTATAATTGTTATAGTTCGAGCGATAATAACTGCATAATATGGGTAATAATGCATGAAATATTGATAATATTAGGTGTTATAAGTATAATTATTATAGTTCTAGCGATAATAACTGCATAATATGGGTAATAATGCATGTTATATTGATAACATTGGTTGTAATAAGTATATTTATTATATTTCTGACGATAATAACAGTATAATATGGGTAATGATGCATGTTATATTGATAATATTGGGAGTAATAAGTATAATTATTATAGTTCTAGCGATAATAACTGCATAATAGGGGTAATAGTGCATGTTATATTGATAATAATAAAAGTAGTAAGCATAATTATTGTAGTTCTAGCGATAATAACTGCATAATATGGGTAATAATGCATGTTATATTGATAACATTGGGAGTAATAAGTATAATTATTGTAGTTCTAGCGATAATAACTCCATAATATGGGTAATAATGCATGTTATACTGATAATAATATAAGTAATAAGTATAACTATTATAGTTCTAGCGATAATAACTGTATAATATGGGTAATAATGCATGACATATTGATAATATTAGGAGTAATAAGTATAATTATTATAGTTCTAGAGATAATAACTGCATAATAGGAGGAATAATGCATGTTATACTGATAATAATATAAGTAATAAGTATAACTATTATAGTTCTAGCGCTCATAACTGTATAATATGGGTAATAATGCATGTTATATTGATAATATTGGCAGTAATAAGTATAACTATTGTAGTTCTAGCGATAATAACTGCATAATATGGGTAATAATGCATGTTATATTGATAATATTGGGAGTAATGAGCATATTTATTATAGTTCTGACGATAATAACAGTATAATATGGGTAATAATGCATGTTATATTGATAATATTGCGAGTAATAAGTATAATTATTATAGTTCTAGCGATAATAACTGCATGATAGGGGTAATAATGCATGTTATACTGATAATAATATAAGTAATAAGTATAACTATTATAGTTCTAGCGATAATAACTGTATAATATGGGTAATAATGCATGAAATATTGATAATATTAGGAGTTATAAGTATAATTATTATAGTTCGAGCGATAATAACTGCATAATATGGGTAATAGTGAATGTTATATTGATAATAGTAAAAGTAGTAAGTATAATTATTGTAGTTCTAGCGATAATAACCTCATAATATGGGTAATAATGCATGTTATATTGATAACATAGGGAGTAATAGGTATAATTATTGTAGTTCTAGCGATAATAACTGCATAATATGGGTAATAATGCATGTTATATTGATAATATTGGGAGTAATGTGTATATTTATTATAGTTCTGACGATAATAACAGTATAATATGGGTAATAATGCATGTTATATTGATAATATTGGGAGTAATAAGTATATTTATTATAGTTCTGACGATAATAACAGTATAATATGGGTAATAATGCATGTTATATTGATAATATTGGGATTAATAAGTATATTTATTATAGTTCTGACGGTAATAACTGCATAATATGGGTAATAGTGCATGTTATATTGATAATAATAAAAGTAGTAAGTATAATTATTGTAGTTCTAGCGATAATAACTGCATAATATGGGTAATAATGCATGTTATATTGATAATATTGGGAGTAATAAGTATATTTATTATAGTTCTGACGATAATAACAGTATAATATGGGTAATAATGCATGTTATATTGATAATATTGGGAGTAATAAGTATAATTATTATGGTTCTAGCGATAATAACTGCATAATAGGGGTAATAATGCATGTTATATTCATAATATTAGGAGTAATAAGTATATTTATTATACTTCTGACGATAATAATTGCATAATATGGGTAATAATGCATGTTATATTGATAATATTGGGAGTAATAAGTATATTTTTAATAGTTCTGACGATAATGACAGTACAATATGGGGAATATTGCATGTGATATTGATAATGTTGGGAGTAAGAAGTATAATTATTATAGTTCTAGCGATAATAACTGCATAATAGGAGGAATAATGCATGTTATACTGATAATAATATAAGAAATAAGTATAACTATTATAGTTCTAGCGCTAATAACTGTAAAATATGGGTAATAATGCATGTTATATTGACAATATTGGGAGTAATAAGTATAATTATTGTAGTTCTAGCGATAATAACTGCATAATATGGGTAATAGTGCATGTTATATTGATAATAATAAAAGTAGTAAGTATAATTATTGTAGTTCTAGCGATAATAACTGCATAATATGGGTAATAATGCATGTTATATTGATAATATTGGTTGTAATAAGTATATTTATTATAGTTCTGACGATAATAACAGTATAATATGGGTAATGATGCATGTTATATTGATAATATTGGGAGTAATAGGTATAATTATTGTAGTTCTAGCGATAATAACTGCATAATGTGGGTAATAATGCATGTTATATTGATAATATTGGGAGTAATAAGTATAATTATTATAGTTCTAGCGATAATAACAGTATAATATGGGTAATGATGCATATCATATTCATAATATTGGGAGTAATAAGTATAATTATTGTAGTTCTAGCGATAATAACTGCATAATATGGGTAATAATGCATGCTATATTGATAATAATAAAAGTAATAAGTATAATTATTATAGTTCGAGCGATAATAACTGCATAATATGGGTAATAGTGCATGTTATATTGATAATAATAAAAGTAATAAGTATAATTATTGTAGATCTAGCGATAATAACTGCATAATATGGGTAATAATGCATGTTATACTGATAATAATATAAGTAATAAGTATAACTATTATAGTTCTAGCCATAATAACTGTATAATATGGGTAATAATGCATGTTATACTGATAATATTGGGAGTAATAAGTATAATTATTATAGTTCTAGCGATAATAACTGCATAATATGGGTAATAATGCATGTTATATTGATAACATTGGTTGTAATAAGTATATTTATTATATTTCTGACGATAATAACAGTATAATATGGGTAATGATGCATGTTATATTGATAACATTGGGAGTAATAGGTATAATTATTGTAGTTCTAGCGATAATAACTGCATAATATGGGTAATAATGCATGTTATATTGATAATATTGGGAGTAATTAGTATATTTATTATAGTTCTGACGATAATAACAGTATAATATGGGTAATGATGCATGTTATATTGATAATATTGGGAGTAATAAGTATAATTATTATAGTTCTAGCGATAATAACTGCATAATATGGGTAATAGTGCCTGTTATACTGATAATAATATAAGTTATAAGTATAACTATTATAGTTCTAGCGCTCATAACTGTATAATATGGGTAATAATGCATGCTATATTGATAATATTGGGAGTAATAAGTATAACTATTGTAGTTCTAGCGATAATAACTGCATGATAGGGGTAATAATGCATGTTATACTGATAATAATATAAGTAATAAGTATAACTATTATAGTTCTAGCGCTAATAACTGTATAATATGGGTAATAATGCATGTTATATTGATAATATTGGGAGTAATAAGTATAATTATTGTAGTTCTAGCGATAATATCTGCATAATATGGGTAATAATGCATGTTATATTGATAACATTGGTTGTAATAAGTATATTTATTATAGTTCTGACGATAATAACAGTATAATATGGGTAATGATGCATGTTATATTGATAATATTGGGAGTAATAAGTATAATTATTGTAGTTCTAGCGTAATAACTGCATAATATGGGTAATAATGCATGTTATATTGATAATATTGGGAGTAATAAGTATATTTATTATAGTTCTGACGATAATAACAGTATAATATGGGTAATAATGCATGTTATATTGATAATATTGGGAGTAATAAGTATAATTATTGTAGTTCTAGCGATAATAACTGCATAATATGGGTAATAATGCATGTTATATTGATAATATTGGGAGTAATTAGTATATTTATTATAGTTCTGACGATAATAACAGTATAATATGGGTAATAATGCATTTTATATTGATAATATTGGGAGTAATAAGTATAATTATTATAGTTCTAGCGATAATAACTGCATAATATGGGTAATAGTGCCAGTTATACTGATAATATTGCGAGTAATAAGTATAATTATTATAGTTCTAGCGATAATAACTGCATGATAGGGGTAATAATGCATATTATACTGATAATAATATAAGTAATAAGTATAACTATTATAGTTCTAGCGATAATAACTGTATAATATGGGTAATAATGCATGAAATATTGATAATATTAGGAGTTATAAGTATAACTATTGTAGTTCTAGCGATAATAACTGCATAATATGGGTAATAATGCATGTTATATTGATAATATTGGGAGTAATGAGCATATTTATTATAGTTCTGACGATAATAACAGTATAATATGGGTAATAATGCATGTTATATTGATAATATTGCGAGTAATAAGTATAATTATTATAGTTCTAGCGATAATAACTGCATGATAGGGGTAATAATGCATGTTATACTGATAATAATATAAGTAATAAGTATAACTATTATAGTTCTAGCGATAATAACTGTATAATATGGGTAATAATGCATGAAATATTGATAATATTAGGAGTTATAAGTATAATTATTATAGTTCGAGCGATAATAACTGCATAATATGGGTAATAGTGAATGTTATATTGATAATAGTAAAAGTAGTAAGTATAATTATTGTAGTTCTAGCGATAATAACCTCATAATATGGGTAATAATGCATGTTATATTGATAACATAGGGAGTAATAGGTATAATTATTGTAGTTCTAGCGATAATAACTGCATAATATGGGTAATAATGCATGTTATATTGATAATATTGGGAGTAATGTGTATATTTATTATAGTTCTGACGATAATAACAGTATAATATGGGTAATAATGCATGTTATATTGATAATATTGGGAGTAATAAGTATATTTATTATAGTTCTGACGATAATAACAGTATAATATGGGTAATAATGCATGTTATATTGATAATATTGGGATTAATAAGTATATTTATTATAGTTCTGACGGTAATAACTGCATAATATGGGTAATAGTGCATGTTATATTGATAATAATAAAAGTAGTAAGTATAATTATTGTAGTTCTAGCGATAATAACTGCATAATATGGGTAATAATGCATGTTATATTGATAATATTGGGAGTAATAAGTATATTTATTATAGTTCTGACGATAATAACAGTATAATATGGGTAATAATGCATGTTATATTGATAATATTGGGAGTAATAAGTATAATTATTATGGTTCTAGCGATAATAACTGCATAATAGGGGTAATAATGCATGTTATATTCATAATATTAGGAGTAATAAGTATATTTATTATACTTCTGACGATAATAATTGCATAATATGGGTAATAATGCATGTTATATTGATAATATTGGGAGTAATAAGTATATTTTTAATAGTTCTGACGATAATGACAGTACAATATGGGGAATATTGCATGTGATATTGATAATGTTGGGAGTAAGAAGTATAATTATTATAGTTCTAGCGATAATAACTGCATAATAGGAGGAATAATGCATGTTATACTGATAATAATATAAGAAATAAGTATAACTATTATAGTTCTAGCGCTAATAACTGTAAAATATGGGTAATAATGCATGTTATATTGACAATATTGGGAGTAATAAGTATAATTATTGTAGTTCTAGCGATAATAACTGCATAATATGGGTAATAGTGCATGTTATATTGATAATAATAAAAGTAGTAAGTATAATTATTGTAGTTCTAGCGATAATAACTGCATAATATGGGTAATAATGCATGTTATATTGATAATATTGGTTGTAATAAGTATATTTATTATAGTTCTGACGATAATAACAGTATAATATGGGTAATGATGCATGTTATATTGATAATATTGGGAGTAATAGGTATAATTATTGTAGTTCTAGCGATAATAACTGCATAATGTGGGTAATAATGCATGTTATATTGATAATATTGGGAGTAATAAGTATAATTATTATAGTTCTAGCGATAATAACAGTATAATATGGGTAATGATGCATATCATATTCATAATATTGGGAGTAATAAGTATAATTATTGTAGTTCTAGCGATAATAACTGCATAATATGGGTAATAATGCATGCTATATTGATAATAATAAAAGTAATAAGTATAATTATTATAGTTCGAGCGATAATAACTGCATAATATGGGTAATAGTGCATGTTATATTGATAATAATAAAAGTAATAAGTATAATTATTGTAGATCTAGCGATAATAACTGCATAATATGGGTAATAATGCATGTTATACTGATAATAATATAAGTAATAAGTATAACTATTATAGTTCTAGCCATAATAACTGTATAATATGGGTAATAATGCATGTTATACTGATAATATTGGGAGTAATAAGTATAATTATTATAGTTCTAGCGATAATAACTGCATAATATGGGTAATAATGCATGTTATATTGATAACATTGGTTGTAATAAGTATATTTATTATATTTCTGACGATAATAACAGTATAATATGGGTAATGATGCATGTTATATTGATAACATTGGGAGTAATAGGTATAATTATTGTAGTTCTAGCGATAATAACTGCATAATATGGGTAATAATGCATGTTATATTGATAATATTGGGAGTAATTAGTATATTTATTATAGTTCTGACGATAATAACAGTATAATATGGGTAATGATGCATGTTATATTGATAATATTGGGAGTAATAAGTATAATTATTATAGTTCTAGCGATAATAACTGCATAATATGGGTAATAGTGCCTGTTATACTGATAATAATATAAGTTATAAGTATAACTATTATAGTTCTAGCGCTCATAACTGTATAATATGGGTAATAATGCATGCTATATTGATAATATTGGGAGTAATAAGTATAACTATTGTAGTTCTAGCGATAATAACTGCATGATAGGGGTAATAATGCATGTTATACTGATAATAATATAAGTAATAAGTATAACTATTATAGTTCTAGCGCTAATAACTGTATAATATGGGTAATAATGCATGTTATATTGATAATATTGGGAGTAATAAGTATAATTATTGTAGTTCTAGCGATAATATCTGCATAATATGGGTAATAATGCATGTTATATTGATAACATTGGTTGTAATAAGTATATTTATTATAGTTCTGACGATAATAACAGTATAATATGGGTAATGATGCATGTTATATTGATAATATTGGGAGTAATAAGTATAATTATTGTAGTTCTAGCGTAATAACTGCATAATATGGGTAATAATGCATGTTATATTGATAATATTGGGAGTAATAAGTATATTTATTATAGTTCTGACGATAATAACAGTATAATATGGGTAATAATGCATGTTATATTGATAATATTGGGAGTAATAAGTATAATTATTGTAGTTCTAGCGATAATAACTGCATAATATGGGTAATAATGCATGTTATATTGATAATATTGGGAGTAATTAGTATATTTATTATAGTTCTGACGATAATAACAGTATAATATGGGTAATAATGCATTTTATATTGATAATATTGGGAGTAATAAGTATAATTATTATAGTTCTAGCGATAATAACTGCATAATATGGGTAATAGTGCCAGTTATACTGATAATATTGCGAGTAATAAGTATAATTATTATAGTTCTAGCGATAATAACTGCATGATAGGGGTAATAATGCATATTATACTGATAATAATATAAGTAATAAGTATAACTATTATAGTTCTAGCGATAATAACTGTATAATATGGGTAATAATGCATGAAATATTGATAATATTAGGAGTTATAAGTATAATTATTATAGTTCGAGCGATAATAACTGCATAATATGGGTAATAGTGCATGTTATATTGATAATAGTAAAAGTAGTAAGTATAATTATTGTAGTTCTAGCGATAATAACCTCATAATATGGGTAATAATGCATGTTATATTGATAACATTGGGAGTGATAAGTATAATTATTGTAGTTCTAGCGATAATAACTGCATAATATGGGTAATAATGCATGTTATATTGATAATAATAAAAGTAATAAGTATAATTATTATAGTTCGAGCGATAATAACTGCATAATATGGGTAATAGTGCATGTTATATTGATAATAGTAAAAGTAGTAAGTATAATTATTGTAGTTCTAGCGATAATAACCTCATAATATGGGTAATAATGCATGTTATATTGATAACATTGGGAGTGATAAGTATAATTATTGTAGTTCTAGCGATAATAACTGCATAATATGGGTAATAATGCATGTTATATTGATAATATTGGGAGTAATTAGTATATTTATTATAGTTCTGACGATAATAACAGTATAATATGGGTAATAATGCATTTTATATTGATAATATTGGGAGTAATAAGTATAATTATTATAGGTCTAGCGATAATAACTGCATAATATGGGTAATAGTGCCTGTTATACTGATAATAATATAAGTAATAAGTATAACTATTATAGTTCTAGCGCTCATAACTGTATAATATGGGTAATAATGCATGCTATATTGATAATATTGGGAGTAATAAGTATAACTATTGTAGTTCTAGCGATAATAACTGCATAATATGGGTAATAATGCATGTTATATTGATAATAATAAAAGTAATAAGTATAATTATTGTAGTTCTAGCGATAATAACTGCATAATATGGGTGATAATGCATGTTATATTGATAATTATAAAAGTATTAAGTATAATTCTTATAGTTCGAGCGATAATAACTGCATAATATGGGTAATAATGCATGAAATATTGACAATATTAGGAGTTATAAGTATAATTATTATAGTTCGAGTGATAATAACTGCATAATATGGGTAATAGTGCATGTTATATTGATAATAGTAAAAGTAGTAAGTATAATTATTGTAGTTCTAGCGATAATAACCTCATAATATGGGTAATAATGCATGTTATATTGATAACATTGGGAGTGATAAGTATAATTATTGTAGTTCTAGCGATAATAACTGCATAATATGGGTAATAATGCATGTTATATTGATAATATTGGGAGTAATTAGTATATTTATTATAGTTCTGACGATAATAACAGTATAATATGGGTAATAATGCATTTTATATTGATAATATTGGGAGTAATAAGTATAATTATTATAGTTCTAGCGATAATAACTGCATAATATGGGTAATAGTGCCTGTTATACTGATAATAATATAAGTAATAAGTATAACTATTATAGTTCTAGCGCTCATAACTGTATAATATGGGTAATAATGCATGCTATATTGATAATATTGGGAGTAATAAGTATAACTATTGTAGTTCTAGCGATAATAACTGCATAATATGGGTAATAATGCATGTTATATTGATAATAATAAAAGTAATAAGTATAATTATTGTAGTTCTAGCGATAATAACTGCATAATATGGGTGGTAATGCATGTTATATTGATAATTATAAAAGTAATAAGTATAATTATTATAGTTCGAGCGATAATAATTGCATAATATGGGTAATAATGCATGTTATATTGATAATAATAAAAGTAATAAGTATAATTATTGTAGTTCTAGCGTAATAACTGCATAATATGGGTAATAATGCATGTTATATTGATAATATTGGGAGTAATAAGTATATTTATTATAGTTCTGACGATAATAACAGTATAATATGGGTAATGAGGCATGTTATATTGATAATATTGGGAGTAATAAGTATAATTATTGTAGTTCTAGCGATAATAACTGCATAATATGGGTAATAGTGCCAGTTATATTGATAATAATAAAAGTAATGAGTATAACTATTATAGTTCTAGCGATAATAACTGCATAATATGGGTAATAATGCATGTTATATTGATAATATTGGGAGTAATGAGTATATTTATTATAGTTCTGACGATAATAACAGTATAATATGGGTAATAATGCATGTTACATTGATAATATTGGGATTAATAAGTATATTTATTATAGTTCTGACGATAATAACTGCATAATATGGGTAATAGTGCATGTTATATTGATAATAATAATAGTAGTAAGTATAATTATTGTAGTTCTAGCGATAATATCTGCATAATATGGGTAATGGTGCATGTTATATTCATAATATTAGGAGTAATAAGTATATTTATTATAGTTCTGACGATAATAATTGCATAATATGGGTAATAATGCATGTTATATTGATAATATTGGGAGTAATAAGTACATTTTTAATAGTTCTGACGATTATGACAGTACAATATGGAGTATATTGCATGTTATACTGATAATAATATAAGTAATAAGTATAACTATTATAGTTCTAGCGATAATAACTGTATAATATTGGTAATAGTGCATGAAATATTGATAATATTAGGAGTTATAAGTATAATTATTATAGTTCCAGCGATAATAAGTGCATAATATGGGTAATAGTGCATGTTATATTGATAATAATAAAAGTAATAAGTATAATTATTGTAGTTCTAGCGACAATAACTGCATAATATGGGTAATAATGCATGTTATATTGATAATATTGGGAGTAATTAGTATATTTATTATAGTTCTGACGATAATAACAGTATAATATGGGTAATAATGCATTTTATATTGATAATATTGGGAGTAATAAGTATAAATATTGTAGTTCTAGCGATAATAACTGCATAATATGGGTAATAATGCATGTTATATTGATAATAATAAAAGTAATAAGTATAATTATTATAGTTCGAGCGATAATAATTGCATAATATGGGTAATAATGCATGTTATATTGATAATATTGGGAGTAATTAGTATATTTATTATAGTTCTGACGATAATAACAGTATAATATGGGTAATGATGCATGTTATATTGATAATATTGGGAGTAATAAGTATAACTATTGTAGTTCTAGCGATAATAACTGCATAATATGGGTAATAATGCATTCTATATTGATAATATTGGTTGTAATAAGTATATTTATTACAGTTCTGACGATAATAACAGTATAATATGGGTAATGATGCATGTTATATTGATAAAATTGGGAGTAATAAGTATAATTATTGTAGTTCTAGCGATAATAACTGCATAATATGGGTAATAGTGCCGGTTATATTGATAATAATAAAAGTAATGAGTATAACTATTATAGTTCTAGCGATAATAACTGCATAATATGGGTAATAATGCATGTTATATTGATAATATTGGGAGTAATGAGTATATTTATTATAGTTCTGACGATAATAACAGTATAATATGGGTAATAATGCATGTTACATTGATAATATTGGGATTAATAAGTATATTTATTATAGTTCTGACGATAATAACTGCATAATATGGGTAATAGTGCATGTTATATTGATAATAATAATAGTAGTAAGTATAATTATTGTAGTTCTAGCGATAATATCTGCATAATATGGGTAATGGTGCATGTTATATTCATAATATTAGGAGTAATAAGTATATTTATTATAGTTCTGACGATAATAATTGCATAATATGGGTAATAATGCATGTTATATTGATAATATTGGGAGTAATAAGTACATTTTTAATAGTTCTGACGATTATGACAGTACAATATGGGGTATATTGCATGTTATACTGATAATAATATAAGTAATAAGTATAACTATTATAGTTCTAGCGATAATAACTGTATAATATTGGTAATAGTGCATGAAATATTGATAATATTAGGAGTTATAAGTATAATTATTATAGTTCCAGCGATAATAAGTGCATAATATGGGTAATAGTGCATGTTATATTGATAATAATAAAAGTAATAAGTATAATTATTGTAGTTCTAGCGACAATAACTGCATAATATGGGTAATAATGCATGTTATATTGATAATATTGGGAGTAATTAGTATATTTATTATAGTTCTGACGATAATAACAGTATAATATGGGTAATAATGCATTTTATATTGATAATATTGGGAGTAATAAGTATAACTATTGTAGTTCTAGCGATAATAACTGCATAATATGGGTAATAATGCATGTTATATTGATAATAATAAAAGTAATAAGTATAATTATTATAGTTCGAGCGATAATAATTGCATAATATGGGTAATAATGCATGTTATATTGATAATATTGGGAGTAATTAGTATATTTATTATAGTTCTGACGATAATAACAGTATAATATGGGTAATAATGCATTTTATATTGATAATATTGGGAGTAATAAGTATAACTATTGTAGTTCTAGCGATAATAACTGCATAATATGGGTAATAATGCATGTTATATTGATAATTATAAAAGTAATAAGTATAATTATTATAGTTCGAGCGATAATAATTGCATAATATGGGTAATAATGCATGTTATATTGATAATAATAAAAGTAATAAGTATAATTATTGTAGTTCTAGCGTAATAACTGCATAATATGGTAATAATGCATGTTATATTGATAATATTGGGAGTAATAAGTATATTTATTATAGTTCTGACGATAATAACAGTATAATATGGGTAATAATGCATGTTATATTGATAATATTGGGAGTAATAAGTGTAATTATTATAGTTCTAGCGATAATAACTGCATAATAGGGGTAATGGTGCATGTTATATTCATAATATTAGGAGTAATAAGTATATTTATTATAGTTCTGACGATATTAATTGCATAATATGGGAAATAATGCATGTTATGTTGATAATATTGGGAGTAATAAGTATATTTTTAATAGTTCTGACGATAATGACAGTACAATATGGGGTATATTGCATGTTATATTGATAATATTGGGAGTAAGAAGTATAATTATTATAGTTCTAGCGATAATAACTGCATAATATGGGTAATAATGCATGTTATATTGATAATAATAAAAGTAATAAGTATAATTATTGTAGTTCTAGCGATAATAACTGCATAATATGGGTAATAATGCATGTTATATTGATAATTATAAAAGTAATAAGTATAATTATTATAGTTCGAGCGATAATAATTGCATAATATGGGTAATAATGCATGTTATATTGATAATAATAAAAGTGATAAGTATAATTATTGTAGTTCTAGCGTAATAACTGCATAATATGGGTAATAATGCATGTTATATTGATAATATTGGGAGTAATAAGTATATTTATTATAGTTCTGACGATAATAACAGTATAATATGGGTAATAATGCACGTTATATTGATAATATTGGGAATAATAAGTATAATTATTATAGTTCTAGCGATAATAACTGCATAATAGGGGTAATAATGCATGTTATACTGATAATAATATAAGTAATAAGTATAACTATTATAGTTCTAGCGATAATAACTGTATAATATGGGTAATAATGCATGTTATATTGATAATATTGGGAGTAATAGGTATAATTATTATAGTTCTAGCGATAATAACTGCATAATATGGGTAATGGTGCATGTTATATTCATAATATTAGGAGGAATAAGTATATTTATTATAGTTCTGACGATAATAATTGCATAATATGGGTAAAAATGCATGTTATATTGATAATATTGGGAGTAATAAGTATATTTTTAATAGTTCTGACGATAATGACAGTACAATATGGGGAATATTGCATGTTATATTGATAATATTGGGAGTAAGAAGTATAATTATTATAGTTCTAGCGATAATAACTGCATAATAGGAGGAATAATGCATGTTATACTGATAACAATATAAGAAATAAGTATAAGTATTATAGTTCTAGCGCTAATAAGTGTATAATATAGGTAATAATGCATGTTATATTGATAATATTGGGAGTAATAAGTATAATTATTGTAGTTCTAGCGATAATTTCTGCATAATATGGGTAATAATGCATGTTATATTGATAACATTGGTTGTAATAAGTACATTTATTATAGTTCTGACGATAATAACAGTATAATATGGGTAATGACGCATGTTATATTGATAATATTGGGAGTAATAAGTATAATTATTGTAGTTCTAGCGTAATAACTGCATAATATGGGTAATAATGCATGTTATATTGATAATATTGGGAGTAATAAGTATATTTATTATAGTTCTGACGATAATAACAGTATAATATGGGTAATAATGCATGTTATATTGATAATATTGGGAGTAATAAGTATAATTATTATAGTTCTAGCGATAATAACTGCATAATAGGGGTAATAATGCATGTTATACTGATAATAATATAAGTAATAAGTATAGCTATTATAGTTCTAGCGCTCATAACTGTGTAATATGGGTAATAATGCATGTTATATTGATAATATTGGGAGTAATAAGTATAACTATTGTAGTTCTAGCGATAATAACTGCATAATATGGGTAATAATGCATGCTATATTGATAATATTGGTTGTAATAAGTATAATTATTGTAGTTCTAGCGATAATAACTGCATAATATGGGTAATAGTGCCTGTTATAATGATAATAATAAAAGTAATGAGTATAACTATTATAGTTCTAGCGATAATAACTGCATAATATGGGTAATAGTGCATGTTATATTGATAATATTGGGAGTAATGAGTATATTTATTATAGTTCTGACGATAATAACAGTATAATATGGGTAATAATGCATGTTATATTGATAATATTGCGAGTAATAAGTATAATTATTATAGTTCTAGCGATAATAACTGCATAATAGGAGGAATAATGCATGTTATACTGATAACAATATAAGAAATAAGTATAACTATTATAGTTCTAGCGCTAATAACTGTATAATATAGGTAATAATGCATGTTATATTGATAATATTGGGAGTAATAAGTATAATTATTGTAGTTGTAGCGATAATATCTGCATAATATGGGTAATAATGCATGTTATATTGATAACATTGGTTGTAATAAGTATATTTATTATAGTTCTGACGATAATAACAGTATAATATGGGTAATGATGCATGTTATATTGATAATATTGGGAGTAATAAGTATAATTATTGTAGTTCTAGAGATAATAAATGCATAATATGGGTAATAATGCATGTTATATTGATAATATTGGGAGTAATAAGTATAATTATTGTAGTTCTAGCGATAATAACTGCATAATATGGGTAATAATGCATGTTATATTGATAATTATAAAAGTAATAAGTATAATTATTATAGTTCGAGCGATAATAATTGCATAATATGGGTAATAATGCATGTTATATTGATAATATTGGGAGTAATAAGTATATTTATTATAGTTCTGACGATAATAACAGTATAATATGGGTAATAATGCACGTTATATTGATAATATTGGGAATAATAAGTATAATTATTATAGTTCTAGCGATAATAACTGCATAATAGGGGTAATAATGCATGTTATACTGATAATAATATAAGTAATAAGTATAACTATTATAGTTCTAGCGATAATAACTGTATAATATGGGTAATAATGCATGTTATATTGATAATATTGGGAGTAATAGGTATAATTATTATAGTTCTAGCGATAATAACTGCATAATATGGGTAAAAATGCATGTTATATTGATAATATTGGGAGTAATAAGTATATTTTTAATAGTTCTGACGATAATGACAGTACAATATGGGGAATATTGCATGTTATATTGATAATATTGGGAGTAAGAAGTATAATTATTATAGTTCTAGCGATAATAACTGCATAATAGGAGGAATAATGCATGTTATACTGATAACAATATAAGAAATAAGTATAACTATTATAGTTCTAGCGCTAATAACTGTATAATATAGGTAATAATGCATGTTATATTGATAATATTGGGAGTAATAAGTATAATTATTGTAGTTCTAGCGATAATTTCTGCATAATATGGGTAATAATGCATGTTATATTGATAACATTGGTTGTAATAAGTACATTTATCATAGTTCTGACGATAATAACAGTATAATATGGGTAATGACGCATGTTATATTGATAATATTGGGAGTAATAAGTATAATTATTGTAGTTCTAGCGTAATAACTGCATAATATGGGTAATAATGCATGTTATATTGATAATATTGGGAGTAATAAGTATATTTAATATAGTTCTGACGATAATAACAGTATAATATGGGTAATAATGCATGTTATATTGATAATATTGGGAGTAATAGGTATAATTATTATAGTTCTAGCGATAATAACTGCATAATAGGGGTAATAATGCATGTTATACTGATAATAATATAAGTAATAAGTATAGCTATTATAGTTCTAGCGCTCATAACTGTGTAATATGGGTAATAATGCATGTTATATTGATAATATTGGGAGTAATAAGTATAACTATTGTAGTTCTAGGGATAATAACTGCATAATATGGGTAATAATGCATGTTATATTGATAATTATAAAAGTAATAAGTATAATTATTATAGTTCGAGCGATAATAATTGCATAATATGGGTAATAATGCATGTTATATTGATAATATTGGGAGTAATGAGTATATTTATTATAGTTCTGACGATAATAACAGTATAATATGGGTAATAATGCATGTTATATTGATAACATTGCGAGTAATAAGTATAATTATTATAGTTCTAGCGATAATAACTGCATGATAGGGGTACTAATGCATGTTATACTGATAATAATATAAGTAATAATTATAATTATTATAGTTCTAGCGATAATAACTGCATAATATGGGTAATAATGCATGTTATATTGATAATATTGGTTGTAATAAGTATATTTATTATAGTTCTGACGATAATAACAGTATAATATGGGTAATGATGCATGTTATATTGATAATATTGGGAGTAATAGGTATAATTATTGTAGTTCTAGCGATAATAACTGCATAATGTGGGTAATAATGCATGTTATATTGATAATATTGGGAGTAATAAGTATAATTATTATAGTTCTAGCGATAATAACAGTATAATATGGGTAATGATGCATATCATATTCATAATATTGGGAGTAATAAGTATAATTATTGTAGTTCTAGCGATAATAACTGCATAATATGGGTAATAATGCATGCTATATTGATAATAATAAAAGTAATAAGTATAATTATTATAGTTCGAGCGATAATAACTGCATAATATGGGTAATAGTGCATGTTATATTGATAATAATAAAAGTAATAAGTATAATTATTGTAGATCTAGCGATAATAACTGCATAATATGGGTAATAATGCATGTTATACTGATAATAATATAAGTAATAAGTATAACTATTATAGTTCTAGCCATAATAACTGTATAATATGGGTAATAATGCATGTTATACTGATAATATTGGGAGTAATAAGTATAATTATTATAGTTCTAGCGATAATAACTGCATAATATGGGTAATAATGCATGTTATATTGATAACATTGGTTGTAATAAGTATATTTATTATATTTCTGACGATAATAACAGTATAATATGGGTAATGATGCATGTTATATTGATAACATTGGGAGTAATAGGTATAATTATTGTAGTTCTAGCGATAATAACTGCATAATATGGGTAATAATGCATGTTATATTGATAATATTGGGAGTAATTAGTATATTTATTATAGTTCTGACGATAATAACAGTATAATATGGGTAATGATGCATGTTATATTGATAATATTGGGAGTAATAAGTATAATTATTATAGTTCTAGCGATAATAACTGCATAATATGGGTAATAGTGCCTGTTATACTGATAATAATATAAGTTATAAGTATAACTATTATAGTTCTAGCGCTCATAACTGTATAATATGGGTAATAATGCATGCTATATTGATAATATTGGGAGTAATAAGTATAACTATTGTAGTTCTAGCGATAATAACTGCATGATAGGGGTAATAATGCATGTTATACTGATAATAATATAAGTAATAAGTATAACTATTATAGTTCTAGCGCTAATAACTGTATAATATGGGTAATAATGCATGTTATATTGATAATATTGGGAGTAATAAGTATAATTATTGTAGTTCTAGCGATAATATCTGCATAATATGGGTAATAATGCATGTTATATTGATAACATTGGTTGTAATAAGTATATTTATTATAGTTCTGACGATAATAACAGTATAATATGGGTAATGATGCATGTTATATTGATAATATTGGGAGTAATAAGTATAATTATTGTAGTTCTAGCGTAATAACTGCATAATATGGGTAATAATGCATGTTATATTGATAATATTGGGAGTAATAAGTATATTTATTATAGTTCTGACGATAATAACAGTATAATATGGGTAATAATGCATGTTATATTGATAATATTGGGAGTAATAAGTATAATTATTGTAGTTCTAGCGATAATAACTGCATAATATGGGTAATAATGCATGTTATATTGATAATATTGGGAGTAATTAGTATATTTATTATAGTTCTGACGATAATAACAGTATAATATGGGTAATAATGCATTTTATATTGATAATATTGGGAGTAATAAGTATAATTATTATAGTTCTAGCGATAATAACTGCATAATATGGGTAATAGTGCCAGTTATACTGATAATATTGCGAGTAATAAGTATAATTATTATAGTTCTAGCGATAATAACTGCATGATAGGGGTAATAATGCATATTATACTGATAATAATATAAGTAATAAGTATAACTATTATAGTTCTAGCGATAATAACTGTATAATATGGGTAATAATGCATGAAATATTGATAATATTAGGAGTTATAAGTATAATTATTATAGTTCGAGCGATAATAACTGCATAATATGGGTAATAGTGCATGTTATATTGATAATAGTAAAAGTAGTAAGTATAATTATTGTAGTTCTAGCGATAATAACCTCATAATATGGGTAATAATGCATGTTATATTGATAACATTGGGAGTGATAAGTATAATTATTGTAGTTCTAGCGATAATAACTGCATAATATGGGTAATAATGCATGTTATATTGATAATAATAAAAGTAATAAGTATAATTATTATAGTTCGAGCGATAATAACTGCATAATATGGGTAATAGTGCATGTTATATTGATAATAGTAAAAGTAGTAAGTATAATTATTGTAGTTCTAGCGATAATAACCTCATAATATGGGTAATAATGCATGTTATATTGATAACATTGGGAGTGATAAGTATAATTATTGTAGTTCTAGCGATAATAACTGCATAATATGGGTAATAATGCATGTTATATTGATAATATTGGGAGTAATTAGTATATTTATTATAGTTCTGACGATAATAACAGTATAATATGGGTAATAATGCATTTTATATTGATAATATTGGGAGTAATAAGTATAATTATTATAGGTCTAGCGATAATAACTGCATAATATGGGTAATAGTGCCTGTTATACTGATAATAATATAAGTAATAAGTATAACTATTATAGTTCTAGCGCTCATAACTGTATAATATGGGTAATAATGCATGCTATATTGATAATATTGGGAGTAATAAGTATAACTATTGTAGTTCTAGCGATAATAACTGCATAATATGGGTAATAATGCATGTTATATTGATAATAATAAAAGTAATAAGTATAATTATTGTAGTTCTAGCGATAATAACTGCATAATATGGGTGATAATGCATGTTATATTGATAATTATAAAAGTATTAAGTATAATTCTTATAGTTCGAGCGATAATAACTGCATAATATGGGTAATAATGCATGAAATATTGACAATATTAGGAGTTATAAGTATAATTATTATAGTTCGAGTGATAATAACTGCATAATATGGGTAATAGTGCATGTTATATTGATAATAGTAAAAGTAGTAAGTATAATTATTGTAGTTCTAGCGATAATAACCTCATAATATGGGTAATAATGCATGTTATATTGATAACATTGGGAGTGATAAGTATAATTATTGTAGTTCTAGCGATAATAACTGCATAATATGGGTAATAATGCATGTTATATTGATAATATTGGGAGTAATTAGTATATTTATTATAGTTCTGACGATAATAACAGTATAATATGGGTAATAATGCATTTTATATTGATAATATTGGGAGTAATAAGTATAATTATTATAGTTCTAGCGATAATAACTGCATAATATGGGTAATAGTGCCTGTTATACTGATAATAATATAAGTAATAAGTATAACTATTATAGTTCTAGCGCTCATAACTGTATAATATGGGTAATAATGCATGCTATATTGATAATATTGGGAGTAATAAGTATAACTATTGTAGTTCTAGCGATAATAACTGCATAATATGGGTAATAATGCATGTTATATTGATAATAATAAAAGTAATAAGTATAATTATTGTAGTTCTAGCGATAATAACTGCATAATATGGGTGGTAATGCATGTTATATTGATAATTATAAAAGTAATAAGTATAATTATTATAGTTCGAGCGATAATAATTGCATAATATGGGTAATAATGCATGTTATATTGATAATAATAAAAGTAATAAGTATAATTATTGTAGTTCTAGCGTAATAACTGCATAATATGGGTAATAATGCATGTTATATTGATAATATTGGGAGTAATAAGTATATTTATTATAGTTCTGACGATAATAACAGTATAATATGGGTAATGAGGCATGTTATATTGATAATATTGGGAGTAATAAGTATAATTATTGTAGTTCTAGCGATAATAACTGCATAATATGGGTAATAGTGCCAGTTATATTGATAATAATAAAAGTAATGAGTATAACTATTATAGTTCTAGCGATAATAACTGCATAATATGGGTAATAATGCATGTTATATTGATAATATTGGGAGTAATGAGTATATTTATTATAGTTCTGACGATAATAACAGTATAATATGGGTAATAATGCATGTTACATTGATAATATTGGGATTAATAAGTATATTTATTATAGTTCTGACGATAATAACTGCATAATATGGGTAATAGTGCATGTTATATTGATAATAATAATAGTAGTAAGTATAATTATTGTAGTTCTAGCGATAATATCTGCATAATATGGGTAATGGTGCATGTTATATTCATAATATTAGGAGTAATAAGTATATTTATTATAGTTCTGACGATAATAATTGCATAATATGGGTAATAATGCATGTTATATTGATAATATTGGGAGTAATAAGTACATTTTTAATAGTTCTGACGATTATGACAGTACAATATGGAGTATATTGCATGTTATACTGATAATAATATAAGTAATAAGTATAACTATTATAGTTCTAGCGATAATAACTGTATAATATTGGTAATAGTGCATGAAATATTGATAATATTAGGAGTTATAAGTATAATTATTATAGTTCCAGCGATAATAAGTGCATAATATGGGTAATAGTGCATGTTATATTGATAATAATAAAAGTAATAAGTATAATTATTATAGTTCGAGCGATAATAATTGCATAATATGGGTAATAATGCATGTTATATTGATAATATTGGGAGTAATTAGTATATTTATTATAGTTCTGACGATAATAACAGTATAATATGGGTAATGATGCATGTTATATTGATAATATTGGGAGTAATAAGTATAACTATTGTAGTTCTAGCGATAATAACTGCATAATATGGGTAATAATGCATTCTATATTGATAATATTGGTTGTAATAAGTATATTTATTACAGTTCTGACGATAATAACAGTATAATATGGGTAATGATGCATGTTATATTGATAAAATTGGGAGTAATAAGTATAATTATTGTAGTTCTAGCGATAATAACTGCATAATATGGGTAATAGTGCCGGTTATATTGATAATAATAAAAGTAATGAGTATAACTATTATAGTTCTAGCGATAATAACTGCATAATATGGGTAATAATGCATGTTATATTGATAATATTGGGAGTAATGAGTATATTTATTATAGTTCTGACGATAATAACAGTATAATATGGGTAATAATGCATGTTACATTGATAATATTGGGATTAATAAGTATATTTATTATAGTTCTGACGATAATAACTGCATAATATGGGTAATAGTGCATGTTATATTGATAATAATAATAGTAGTAAGTATAATTATTGTAGTTCTAGCGATAATATCTGCATAATATGGGTAATGGTGCATGTTATATTCATAATATTAGGAGTAATAAGTATATTTATTATAGTTCTGACGATAATAATTGCATAATATGGGTAATAATGCATGTTATATTGATAATATTGGGAGTAATAAGTACATTTTTAATAGTTCTGACGATTATGACAGTACAATATGGGGTATATTGCATGTTATACTGATAATAATATAAGTAATAAGTATAACTATTATAGTTCTAGCGATAATAACTGTATAATATTGGTAATAGTGCATGAAATATTGATAATATTAGGAGTTATAAGTATAATTATTATAGTTCCAGCGATAATAAGTGCATAATATGGGTAATAGTGCATGTTATATTGATAATAATAAAAGTAATAAGTATAATTATTGTAGTTCTAGCGACAATAACTGCATAATATGGGTAATAATGCATGTTATATTGATAATATTGGGAGTAATTAGTATATTTATTATAGTTCTGACGATAATAACAGTATAATATGGGTAATAATGCATTTTATATTGATAATATTGGGAGTAATAAGTATAACTATTGTAGTTCTAGCGATAATAACTGCATAATATGGGTAATAATGCATGTTATATTGATAATAATAAAAGTAATAAGTATAATTATTATAGTTCGAGCGATAATAATTGCATAATATGGGTAATAATGCATGTTATATTGATAATATTGGGAGTAATTAGTATATTTATTATAGTTCTGACGATAATAACAGTATAATATGGGTAATAATGCATTTTATATTGATAATATTGGGAGTAATAAGTATAACTATTGTAGTTCTAGCGATAATAACTGCATAATATGGGTAATAATGCATGTTATATTGATAATTATAAAAGTAATAAGTATAATTATTATAGTTCGAGCGATAATAATTGCATAATATGGGTAATAATGCATGTTATATTGATAATAATAAAAGTAATAAGTATAATTATTGTAGTTCTAGCGTAATAACTGCATAATATGGTAATAATGCATGTTATATTGATAATATTGGGAGTAATAAGTATATTTATTATAGTTCTGACGATAATAACAGTATAATATGGGTAATAATGCATGTTATATTGATAATATTGGGAGTAATAAGTGTAATTATTATAGTTCTAGCGATAATAACTGCATAATAGGGGTAATGGTGCATGTTATATTCATAATATTAGGAGTAATAAGTATATTTATTATAGTTCTGACGATATTAATTGCATAATATGGGAAATAATGCATGTTATGTTGATAATATTGGGAGTAATAAGTATATTTTTAATAGTTCTGACGATAATGACAGTACAATATGGGGTATATTGCATGTTATATTGATAATATTGGGAGTAAGAAGTATAATTATTATAGTTCTAGCGATAATAACTGCATAATATGGGTAATAATGCATGTTATATTGATAATAATAAAAGTAATAAGTATAATTATTGTAGTTCTAGCGATAATAACTGCATAATATGGGTAATAATGCATGTTATATTGATAATTATAAAAGTAATAAGTATAATTATTATAGTTCGAGCGATAATAATTGCATAATATGGGTAATAATGCATGTTATATTGATAATAATAAAAGTGATAAGTATAATTATTGTAGTTCTAGCGTAATAACTGCATAATATGGGTAATAATGCATGTTATATTGATAATATTGGGAGTAATAAGTATATTTATTATAGTTCTGACGATAATAACAGTATAATATGGGTAATAATGCACGTTATATTGATAATATTGGGAATAATAAGTATAATTATTATAGTTCTAGCGATAATAACTGCATAATAGGGGTAATAATGCATGTTATACTGATAATAATATAAGTAATAAGTATAACTATTATAGTTCTAGCGATAATAACTGTATAATATGGGTAATAATGCATGTTATATTGATAATATTGGGAGTAATAGGTATAATTATTATAGTTCTAGCGATAATAACTGCATAATATGGGTAATGGTGCATGTTATATTCATAATATTAGGAGGAATAAGTATATTTATTATAGTTCTGACGATAATAATTGCATAATATGGGTAAAAATGCATGTTATATTGATAATATTGGGAGTAATAAGTATATTTTTAATAGTTCTGACGATAATGACAGTACAATATGGGGAATATTGCATGTTATATTGATAATATTGGGAGTAAGAAGTATAATTATTATAGTTCTAGCGATAATAACTGCATAATAGGAGGAATAATGCATGTTATACTGATAACAATATAAGAAATAAGTATAAGTATTATAGTTCTAGCGCTAATAAGTGTATAATATAGGTAATAATGCATGTTATATTGATAATATTGGGAGTAATAAGTATAATTATTGTAGTTCTAGCGATAATTTCTGCATAATATGGGTAATAATGCATGTTATATTGATAACATTGGTTGTAATAAGTACATTTATTATAGTTCTGACGATAATAACAGTATAATATGGGTAATGACGCATGTTATATTGATAATATTGGGAGTAATAAGTATAATTATTGTAGTTCTAGCGTAATAACTGCATAATATGGGTAATAATGCATGTTATATTGATAATATTGGGAGTAATAAGTATATTTATTATAGTTCTGACGATAATAACAGTATAATATGGGTAATAATGCATGTTATATTGATAATATTGGGAGTAATAAGTATAATTATTATAGTTCTAGCGATAATAACTGCATAATAGGGGTAATAATGCATGTTATACTGATAATAATATAAGTAATAAGTATAGCTATTATAGTTCTAGCGCTCATAACTGTGTAATATGGGTAATAATGCATGTTATATTGATAATATTGGGAGTAATAAGTATAACTATTGTAGTTCTAGCGATAATAACTGCATAATATGGGTAATAATGCATGCTATATTGATAATATTGGTTGTAATAAGTATAATTATTGTAGTTCTAGCGATAATAACTGCATAATATGGGTAATAGTGCCTGTTATAATGATAATAATAAAAGTAATGAGTATAACTATTATAGTTCTAGCGATAATAACTGCATAATATGGGTAATAGTGCATGTTATATTGATAATATTGGGAGTAATGAGTATATTTATTATAGTTCTGACGATAATAACAGTATAATATGGGTAATAATGCATGTTATATTGATAATATTGCGAGTAATAAGTATAATTATTATAGTTCTAGCGATAATAACTGCATAATAGGAGGAATAATGCATGTTATACTGATAACAATATAAGAAATAAGTATAACTATTATAGTTCTAGCGCTAATAACTGTATAATATAGGTAATAATGCATGTTATATTGATAATATTGGGAGTAATAAGTATAATTATTGTAGTTGTAGCGATAATATCTGCATAATATGGGTAATAATGCATGTTATATTGATAACATTGGTTGTAATAAGTATATTTATTATAGTTCTGACGATAATAACAGTATAATATGGGTAATGATGCATGTTATATTGATAATATTGGGAGTAATAAGTATAATTATTGTAGTTCTAGAGATAATAAATGCATAATATGGGTAATAATGCATGTTATATTGATAATATTGGGAGTAATAAGTATAATTATTGTAGTTCTAGCGATAATAACTGCATAATATGGGTAATAATGCATGTTATATTGATAATTATAAAAGTAATAAGTATAATTATTATAGTTCGAGCGATAATAATTGCATAATATGGGTAATAATGCATGTTATATTGATAATATTGGGAGTAATAAGTATATTTATTATAGTTCTGACGATAATAACAGTATAATATGGGTAATAATGCACGTTATATTGATAATATTGGGAATAATAAGTATAATTATTATAGTTCTAGCGATAATAACTGCATAATAGGGGTAATAATGCATGTTATACTGATAATAATATAAGTAATAAGTATAACTATTATAGTTCTAGCGATAATAACTGTATAATATGGGTAATAATGCATGTTATATTGATAATATTGGGAGTAATAGGTATAATTATTATAGTTCTAGCGATAATAACTGCATAATATGGGTAAAAATGCATGTTATATTGATAATATTGGGAGTAATAAGTATATTTTTAATAGTTCTGACGATAATGACAGTACAATATGGGGAATATTGCATGTTATATTGATAATATTGGGAGTAAGAAGTATAATTATTATAGTTCTAGCGATAATAACTGCATAATAGGAGGAATAATGCATGTTATACTGATAACAATATAAGAAATAAGTATAACTATTATAGTTCTAGCGCTAATAACTGTATAATATAGGTAATAATGCATGTTATATTGATAATATTGGGAGTAATAAGTATAATTATTGTAGTTCTAGCGATAATTTCTGCATAATATGGGTAATAATGCATGTTATATTGATAACATTGGTTGTAATAAGTACATTTATCATAGTTCTGACGATAATAACAGTATAATATGGGTAATGACGCATGTTATATTGATAATATTGGGAGTAATAAGTATAATTATTGTAGTTCTAGCGTAATAACTGCATAATATGGGTAATAATGCATGTTATATTGATAATATTGGGAGTAATAAGTATATTTAATATAGTTCTGACGATAATAACAGTATAATATGGGTAATAATGCATGTTATATTGATAATATTGGGAGTAATAGGTATAATTATTATAGTTCTAGCGATAATAACTGCATAATAGGGGTAATAATGCATGTTATACTGATAATAATATAAGTAATAAGTATAGCTATTATAGTTCTAGCGCTCATAACTGTGTAATATGGGTAATAATGCATGTTATATTGATAATATTGGGAGTAATAAGTATAACTATTGTAGTTCTAGGGATAATAACTGCATAATATGGGTAATAATGCATGTTATATTGATAATTATAAAAGTAATAAGTATAATTATTATAGTTCGAGCGATAATAATTGCATAATATGGGTAATAATGCATGTTATATTGATAATATTGGGAGTAATGAGTATATTTATTATAGTTCTGACGATAATAACAGTATAATATGGGTAATAATGCATGTTATATTGATAACATTGCGAGTAATAAGTATAATTATTATAGTTCTAGCGATAATAACTGCATGATAGGGGTACTAATGCATGTTATACTGATAATAATATAAGTAATAATTATAATTATTATAGTTCTAGCGATAATAACTGTATAATATGGGTAATAATGCATGAAATATTGATAATATTAGGAGTTATAAGTATAATTATTATATTTCGAATGATAATAACTGCATAATATGGGTAATAGTGCATGTTATATTGATGATAATAAAAGTTATAAGTATAATTATTGTAGTTCTAGCGATAATAACTGCATAATATGGGTAATAATGCATGCTATATTGATAATATTGGTTGTAATAAGTATAATTATTGTAGTTCTAGCGATAATAACTGCATAATATGGGTAATAGTGCCTGTTATAATGATAATAATAAAAGTAATGAGTATAACTATTATAGTTCTAGCGATAATAACTGCATAATATGGGTAATAGTGCATGTTATATTGATAATATTGGGAGTAATGAGTATATTTATTATAGTTCTGACGATAATAACAGTATAATATGGGTAATAATGCATGTTATATTGATAATATTGCGAGTAATAAGTATAATTATTATAGTTCTAGCGATAATAACTGCATAATAGGAGGAATAATGCATGTTATACTGATAACAATATAAGAAATAAGTATAACTATTATAGTTCTAGCGCTAATAACTGTATAATATAGGTAATAATGCATGTTATATTGATAATATTGGGAGTAATAAGTATAATTATTGTAGTTGTAGCGATAATATCTGCATAATATGGGTAATAATGCATGTTATATTGATAACATTGGTTGTAATAAGTATATTTATTATAGTTCTGACGATAATAACAGTATAATATGGGTAATGATGCATGTTATATTGATAATATTGGGAGTAATAAGTATAATTATTGTAGTTCTAGAGATAATAAATGCATAATATGGGTAATAATGCATGTTATATTGATAATATTGGGAGTAATAAGTATAATTATTGTAGTTCTAGCGATAATAACTGCATAATATGGGTAATAATGCATGTTATATTGATAATTATAAAAGTAATAAGTATAATTATTATAGTTCGAGCGATAATAATTGCATAATATGGGTAATAATGCATGTTATATTGATAATATTGGGAGTAATAAGTATATTTATTATAGTTCTGACGATAATAACAGTATAATATGGGTAATAATGCACGTTATATTGATAATATTGGGAATAATAAGTATAATTATTATAGTTCTAGCGATAATAACTGCATAATAGGGGTAATAATGCATGTTATACTGATAATAATATAAGTAATAAGTATAACTATTATAGTTCTAGCGATAATAACTGTATAATATGGGTAATAATGCATGTTATATTGATAATATTGGGAGTAATAGGTATAATTATTATAGTTCTAGCGATAATAACTGCATAATATGGGTAAAAATGCATGTTATATTGATAATATTGGGAGTAATAAGTATATTTTTAATAGTTCTGACGATAATGACAGTACAATATGGGGAATATTGCATGTTATATTGATAATATTGGGAGTAAGAAGTATAATTATTATAGTTCTAGCGATAATAACTGCATAATAGGAGGAATAATGCATGTTATACTGATAACAATATAAGAAATAAGTATAACTATTATAGTTCTAGCGCTAATAACTGTATAATATAGGTAATAATGCATGTTATATTGATAATATTGGGAGTAATAAGTATAATTATTGTAGTTCTAGCGATAATTTCTGCATAATATGGGTAATAATGCATGTTATATTGATAACATTGGTTGTAATAAGTACATTTATTATAGTTCTGACGATAATAACAGTATAATATGGGTAATGACGCATGTTATATTGATAATATTGGGAGTAATAAGTATAATTATTGTAGTTCTAGCGTAATAACTGCATAATATGGGTAATAATGCATGTTATATTGATAATATTGGGAGTAATAAGTATATTTAATATAGTTCTGACGATAATAACAGTATAATATGGGTAATAATGCATGTTATATTGATAATATTGGGAGTAATAGGTATAATTATTATAGTTCTAGCGATAATAACTGCATAATAGGGGTAATAATGCATGTTATACTGATAATAATATAAGTAATAAGTATAGCTATTATAGTTCTAGCGCTCATAACTGTGTAATATGGGTAATAATGCATGTTATATTGATAATATTGGGAGTAATAAGTATAACTATTGTAGTTCTAGGGATAATAACTGCATAATATGGGTAATAATGCATGTTATATTGATAATTATAAAAGTAATAAGTATAATTATTATAGTTCGAGCGATAATAATTGCATAATATGGGTAATAATGCATGTTATATTGATAATATTGGGAGTAATGAGTATATTTATTATAGTTCTGACGATAATAACAGTATAATATGGGTAATAATGCATGTTATATTGATAACATTGCGAGTAATAAGTATAATTATTATAGTTCTAGCGATAATAACTGCATGATAGGGGTACTAATGCATGTTATACTGATAATAATATAAGTAATAATTATAATTATTATAGTTCTAGCGATAATAACTGTATAATATGGGTAATAATGCATGAAATATTGATAATATTAGGAGTTATAAGTATAATTATTATATTTCGAATGATAATAACTGCATAATATGGGTAATAGTGCATGTTATATTGATGATAATAAAAGTTATAAGTATAATTATTGTAGTTCTAGCGATAATAACTGCATAATATGGGTAATAGTGCCTGTTATATTGATAATAATAAAAGTAATGAGTATAACTATTATAGTTCTAGCGATAATAACTGCATAATATGGGTAATAATGCATGTTATATTGATAATATTGGGAGTAATGAGTATATTTATTATAGTTCTGACGATAATAACAGTATAATATGGGTAATAATGCATGTTACATTGATAATATTGGGATTAATAAGTATATTTATTATAGTTCTGACGATAATAACTGCATAATATGGGTAATAGTGCATGTTATATTGATAATAATAATAGTAGTAAGTATAATTATTGTAGTTCTAGCGATAATATCTGCATAATATGGGTAATGGTGCATGTTATATTCATAATATTAGGAGTAATAAGTATATTTATTATAGTTCTGACGATAATAATTGCATAATATGGGTAATAATGCATGTTATATTGATAATGTTGGGAGTAATAAGTACATTTTTAATAGTTCTGACGATAATGACAGTACAATATGGGGAATATTGCATGTTATACTGATAATAATATAAGTAATAAGTATAACTATTATAGTTCTAGCGATAATAACTGTATAATATTGGTAATAATGCATGAAATATTGATAATATTAGGAGTTATAAGTATAATTATTATAGTTCCAGCGATAATAAGTGCATAATATGGGTAATAGTGCATGTTATATTGATAATAATAAAAGTAATAAGTATAATTATTGTAGTTCTAGCGATAATATCTGCATAATATGGGTAATAATGCATGTTATATTGATAACATTGGTTGTAATAAGTACATTTATTATAGTTCTGACGATAATAACAGTATAATATGGGTAATGACGCATGTTATATTGATAATATTGGGAGTAATAAGTATAATTATTGTAGTTCTAGCGTAATAACTGCATAATATGGGTAATAATGCATGTTATATTGATAATATTGGGAGTAATAAGTATAATTATTATAGTTCTAGCGATAATAACTGCATAATAGGGGTAATAATGCATGTTATACTGATAATAATATAAGTAATAAGTATAGCTATTATAGTTCTAGCGCTCATAACTGTATAATATGGGTAATAATGCATGTTATATTGATAATATTGGGAGTAATAAGTATAACTATTGTAGTTCTAGCGATAATAACTGCATAATATGGGTAATAATGCATGCTATATTGATAATATTGGTTGTAATTAGTATATTTATTATTGTTCTGACGATAATAACAGTATAATATGGGTAATGATGCATGTTATATTGATAATATTGGGGGTAATAAGTATAATTATTGTAGTTCTAGCGATAATAACTGCATAATATGGGTAATAGTGCCTGCTATATTGATAATAATAAAAGTAATGAGTATAACTATTATAGTTCTAGCGATAATAACTGCATAATATGGGTAATAATGCATGTTATATTGATAATATTGGGAGTAATGAGTATATTTATTATAGTTCTGACGATAATAACAGTATAATATGGGTAATAATGCATGTTATATTGATAATATTGCGAGTAATAAGTATAATTATTATAGTTCTAGCGATAATAACTGCATGATAGGGGTACTAATGCATGTTATACTGATAATAATATAAGTAATAATTATAACTATTATAGTTCTAGCGATAATAACTGTATAATATGGGTAATAATGCATGAAATATTGATAATATTAGGAGTTATAAGTATAATTATTATATTTCGAATGATAATAACTGCATAATATGGGTAATAGTGCATGTTATATTGATAATAATAAAAGTTATAAGTATAATTATTGTAGTTCTAGCGATAATATCTGCATAATATGGGTAATGGTGCATGTTATATTCATAATATTAGGAGTAATAAGTATGTTTATTATAGTTCTGACGATAATAATTGCATAATATGGGTAATAATGCATGTTATATTGACAATATTGGGAGTAATAAGTACATTTTTAATAGTTCTGACGATAATGACAGTACAATATGGGGAATATTGCATGTTATACTGATAATAATATAAGTAATAAGTATAACTATTATAGTTCTAGCGATAATAACTGTATAATATTGGTAATAATGCATGAAATATTGATAATATTAGGAGTAATAAGTATAATTATTGTAGTTGTAGCGATAATATCTGCATAATATGGGTAATAATGCATGTTATATTGATAACATTGGTTGTAATAAGTATATTTATTATAGTTCTGACGATAATAACAGTATAATATGGGTAATGATGCATGTTATATTGATAATATTGGGAGTAATAAGTATAATTATTGTAGTTCTAGAGATAATAAATGCATAATATGGGTAATAATGCATGTTATATTGATAATATTGGGAGTAATAAGTATAATTATTGTAGTTCTAGCGATAATAACTGCATAATATGGGTAATAATGCATGTTATATTGATAATTATAAAAGTAATAAGTATAATTATTATAGTTCGAGCGATAATAATTGCATAATATGGGTAATAATGCATGTTATATTGATAATATTGGGAGTAATAAGTATATTTATTATAGTTCTGACGATAATAACAGTATAATATGGGTAATAATGCACGTTATATTGATAATATTGGGAATAATAAGTATATTTATTATAGTTCTGACGATAATAACTGCATAATATGGGTAATAGTGCATGTTATATTGATAATAATAATAGTAGTAAGTATAATTATTGTAGTTCTAGCGATAATATCTGCATAATATGGGTAATGGTGCATGTTATATTCATAATATTAGGAGTAATAAGTATATTTATTATAGTTCTGACGATAATAATTGCATAATATGGGTAATAATGCATGTTATATTGATAATGTTGGGAGTAATAAGTACATTTTTAATAGTTCTGACGATAATGACAGTACAATATGGGGAATATTGCATGTTATACTGATAATAATATAAGTAATAAGTATAACTATTATAGTTCTAGCGATAATAACTGTATAATATTGGTAATAATGCATGAAATATTGATAATATTAGGAGTTATAAGTATAATTATTATAGTTCCAGCGATAATAAGTGCATAATATGGGTAATAGTGCATGTTATATTGATAATAATAAAAGTAATAAGTATAATTATTGTAGTTCTAGCGATAATATCTGCATAATATGGGTAATAATGCATGTTATATTGATAACATTGGTTGTAATAAGTACATTTATTATAGTTCTGACGATAATAACAGTATAATATGGGTAATGACGCATGTTATATTGATAATATTGGGAGTAATAAGTATAATTATTGTAGTTCTAGCGTAATAACTGCATAATATGGGTAATAATGCATGTTATATTGATAATATTGGGAGTAATAAGTATAATTATTATAGTTCTAGCGATAATAACTGCATAATAGGGGTAATAATGCATGTTATACTGATAATAATATAAGTAATAAGTATAGCTATTATAGTTCTAGCGCTCATAACTGTATAATATGGGTAATAATGCATGTTATATTGATAATATTGGGAGTAATAAGTATAACTATTGTAGTTCTAGCGATAATAACTGCATAATATGGGTAATAATGCATGCTATATTGATAATATTGGTTGTAATTAGTATATTTATTATTGTTCTGACGATAATAACAGTATAATATGGGTAATGATGCATGTTATATTGATAATATTGGGGGTAATAAGTATAATTATTGTAGTTCTAGCGATAATAACTGCATAATATGGGTAATAGTGCCTGCTATATTGATAATAATAAAAGTAATGAGTATAACTATTATAGTTCTAGCGATAATAACTGCATAATATGGGTAATAATGCATGTTATATTGATAATATTGGGAGTAATGAGTATATTTATTATAGTTCTGACGATAATAACAGTATAATATGGGTAATAATGCATGTTATATTGATAATATTGCGAGTAATAAGTATAATTATTATAGTTCTAGCGATAATAACTGCATGATAGGGGTACTAATGCATGTTATACTGATAATAATATAAGTAATAATTATAACTATTATAGTTCTAGCGATAATAACTGTATAATATGGGTAATAATGCATGAAATATTGATAATATTAGGAGTTATAAGTATAATTATTATATTTCGAATGATAATAACTGCATAATATGGGTAATAGTGCATGTTATATTGATAATAATAAAAGTTATAAGTATAATTATTGTAGTTCTAGCGATAATATCTGCATAATATGGGTAATGGTGCATGTTATATTCATAATATTAGGAGTAATAAGTATGTTTATTATAGTTCTGACGATAATAATTGCATAATATGGGTAATAATGCATGTTATATTGACAATATTGGGAGTAATAAGTACATTTTTAATAGTTCTGACGATAATGACAGTACAATATGGGGAATATTGCATGTTATACTGATAATAATATAAGTAATAAGTATAACTATTATAGTTCTAGCGATAATAACTGTATAATATTGGTAATAATGCATGAAATATTGATAATATTAGGAGTAATAAGTATAATTATTGTAGTTGTAGCGATAATATCTGCATAATATGGGTAATAATGCATGTTATATTGATAACATTGGTTGTAATAAGTATATTTATTATAGTTCTGACGATAATAACAGTATAATATGGGTAATGATGCATGTTATATTGATAATATTGGGAGTAATAAGTATAATTATTGTAGTTCTAGAGATAATAAATGCATAATATGGGTAATAATGCATGTTATATTGATAATATTGGGAGTAATAAGTATAATTATTGTAGTTCTAGCGATAATAACTGCATAATATGGGTAATAATGCATGTTATATTGATAATTATAAAAGTAATAAGTATAATTATTATAGTTCGAGCGATAATAATTGCATAATATGGGTAATAATGCATGTTATATTGATAATATTGGGAGTAATAAGTATATTTATTATAGTTCTGACGATAATAACAGTATAATATGGGTAATAATGCACGTTATATTGATAATATTGGGAATAATAAGTATAATTATTATAGTTCTAGCGATAATAACTGCATAATAGGGGTAATAATGCATGTTATACTGATAATAATATAAGTAATAAGTATAACTATTATAGTTCTAGCGATAATAACTGTATAATATGGGTAATAATGCATGTTATATTGATAATATTGGGAGTAATAGGTATAATTATTATAGTTCTAGCGATAATAACTGCATAATATGGGTAAAAATGCATGTTATATTGATAATATTGGGAGTAATAAGTATATTTTTAATAGTTCTGACGATAATGACAGTACAATATGGGGAATATTGCATGTTATATTGATAATATTGGGAGTAAGAAGTATAATTATTATAGTTCTAGCGATAATAACTGCATAATAGGAGGAATAATGCATGTTATACTGATAACAATATAAGAAATAAGTATAACTATTATAGTTCTAGCGCTAATAACTGTATAATATAGGTAATAATGCATGTTATATTGATAATATTGGGAGTAATAAGTATAATTATTGTAGTTCTAGCGATAATTTCTGCATAATATGGGTAATAATGCATGTTATATTGATAACATTGGTTGTAATAAGTACATTTATTATAGTTCTGACGATAATAACAGTATAATATGGGTAATGACGCATGTTATATTGATAATATTGGGAGTAATAAGTATAATTATTGTAGTTCTAGCGTAATAACTGCATAATATGGGTAATAATGCATGTTATATTGATAATATTGGGAGTAATAAGTATATTTAATATAGTTCTGACGATAATAACAGTATAATATGGGTAATAATGCATGTTATATTGATAATATTGGGAGTAATAGGTATAATTATTATAGTTCTAGCGATAATAACTGCATAATAGGGGTAATAATGCATGTTATACTGATAATAATATAAGTAATAATTATAATTATTATAGTTCTAGCGATAATAACTGTATAATATGGGTAATAATGCATGAAATATTGATAATATTAGGAGTTATAAGTATAATTATTATATTTCGAATGATAATAACTGCATAATATGGGTAATAGTGCATGTTATATTGATAATAATAAAAGTTATAAGTATAATTATTGTAGTTCTAGCGATAATAACTGCATAATATGGGTAATAGTGCCTGTTATATTGATAATAATAAAAGTAATGAGTATAACTATTATAGTTCTAGCGATAATAACTGCATAATATGGGTAATAATGCATGTTATATTGATAATATTGGGAGTAATGAGTATATTTATTATAGTTCTGACGATAATAACAGTATAATATGGGTAATAATGCATGTTACATTGATAATATTGGGATTAATAAGTATATTTATTATAGTTCTGACGATAATAACTGCATAATATGGGTAATAGTGCATGTTATATTGATAATAATAATAGTAGTAAGTATAATTATTGTAGTTCTAGCGATAATATCTGCATAATATGGGTAATGGTGCATGTTATATTCATAATATTAGGAGTAATAAGTATATTTATTATAGTTCTGACGATAATAATTGCATAATATGGGTAATAATGCATGTTATATTGATAATGTTGGGAGTAATAAGTACATTTTTAATAGTTCTGACGATAATGACAGTACAATATGGGGAATATTGCATGTTATACTGATAATAATATAAGTAATAAGTATAACTATTATAGTTCTAGCGATAATAACTGTATAATATTGGTAATAATGCATGAAATATTGATAATATTAGGAGTAATAAGTATATTTATTATAGTTCTGACGATAATAATTGCATAATATGGGTAATAATGCATGTTATATTGATAATGTTGGGAGTAATAAGTACATTTTTAATAGTTCTGACGATAATGACAGTACAATATGGGGAATATTGCATGTTATACTGATAATAATATAAGTAATAAGTATAACTATTATAGTTCTAGCGATAATAACTGTATAATATTGGTAATAATGCATGAAATATTGATAATATTAGGAGTTATAAGTATAATTATTATAGTTCCAGCGATAATAAGTGCATAATATGGGTAATAGTGCATGTTATATTGATAATAATAAAAGTAATAAGTATAATTATTGTAGTTCTAGCGATAATATCTGCATAATATGGGTAATAATGCATGTTATATTGATAACATTGGTTGTAATAAGTACATTTATTATAGTTCTGACGATAATAACAGTATAATATGGGTAATGACGCATGTTATATTGATAATATTGGGAGTAATAAGTATAATTATTGTAGTTCTAGCGTAATAACTGCATAATATGGGTAATAATGCATGTTATATTGATAATATTGGGAGTAATAAGTATAATTATTATAGTTCTAGCGATAATAACTGCATAATAGGGGTAATAATGCATGTTATACTGATAATAATATAAGTAATAAGTATAGCTATTATAGTTCTAGCGCTCATAACTGTATAATATGGGTAATAATGCATGTTATATTGATAATATTGGGAGTAATAAGTATAACTATTGTAGTTCTAGCGATAATAACTGCATAATATGGGTAATAATGCATGCTATATTGATAATATTGGTTGTAATTAGTATATTTATTATTGTTCTGACGATAATAACAGTATAATATGGGTAATGATGCATGTTATATTGATAATATTGGGGGTAATAAGTATAATTATTGTAGTTCTAGCGATAATAACTGCATAATATGGGTAATAGTGCCTGCTATATTGATAATAATAAAAGTAATGAGTATAACTATTATAGTTCTAGCGATAATAACTGCATAATATGGGTAATAATGCATGTTATATTGATAATATTGGGAGTAATGAGTATATTTATTATAGTTCTGACGATAATAACAGTATAATATGGGTAATAATGCATGTTATATTGATAATATTGCGAGTAATAAGTATAATTATTATAGTTCTAGCGATAATAACTGCATGATAGGGGTACTAATGCATGTTATACTGATAATAATATAAGTAATAATTATAACTATTATAGTTCTAGCGATAATAACTGTATAATATGGGTAATAATGCATGAAATATTGATAATATTAGGAGTTATAAGTATAATTATTATATTTCGAATGATAATAACTGCATAATATGGGTAATAGTGCATGTTATATTGATAATAATAAAAGTTATAAGTATAATTATTGTAGTTCTAGCGATAATATCTGCATAATATGGGTAATGGTGCATGTTATATTCATAATATTAGGAGTAATAAGTATGTTTATTATAGTTCTGACGATAATAATTGCATAATATGGGTAATAATGCATGTTATATTGACAATATTGGGAGTAATAAGTACATTTTTAATAGTTCTGACGATAATGACAGTACAATATGGGGAATATTGCATGTTATACTGATAATAATATAAGTAATAAGTATAACTATTATAGTTCTAGCGATAATAACTGTATAATATTGGTAATAATGCATGAAATATTGATAATATTAGGAGTAATAAGTATAATTATTGTAGTTGTAGCGATAATATCTGCATAATATGGGTAATAATGCATGTTATATTGATAACATTGGTTGTAATAAGTATATTTATTATAGTTCTGACGATAATAACAGTATAATATGGGTAATGATGCATGTTATATTGATAATATTGGGAGTAATAAGTATAATTATTGTAGTTCTAGAGATAATAAATGCATAATATGGGTAATAATGCATGTTATATTGATAATATTGGGAGTAATAAGTATAATTATTGTAGTTCTAGCGATAATAACTGCATAATATGGGTAATAATGCATGTTATATTGATAATTATAAAAGTAATAAGTATAATTATTATAGTTCGAGCGATAATAATTGCATAATATGGGTAATAATGCATGTTATATTGATAATATTGGGAGTAATAAGTATATTTATTATAGTTCTGACGATAATAACAGTATAATATGGGTAATAATGCACGTTATATTGATAATATTGGGAATAATAAGTATAATTATTATAGTTCTAGCGATAATAACTGCATAATAGGGGTAATAATGCATGTTATACTGATAATAATATAAGTAATAAGTATAACTATTATAGTTCTAGCGATAATAACTGTATAATATGGGTAATAATGCATGTTATATTGATAATATTGGGAGTAATAGGTATAATTATTATAGTTCTAGCGATAATAACTGCATAATATGGGTAAAAATGCATGTTATATTGATAATATTGGGAGTAATAAGTATATTTTTAATAGTTCTGACGATAATGACAGTACAATATGGGGAATATTGCATGTTATATTGATAATATTGGGAGTAAGAAGTATAATTATTATAGTTCTAGCGATAATAACTGCATAATAGGAGGAATAATGCATGTTATACTGATAACAATATAAGAAATAAGTATAACTATTATAGTTCTAGCGCTAATAACTGTATAATATAGGTAATAATGCATGTTATATTGATAATATTGGGAGTAATAAGTATAATTATTGTAGTTCTAGCGATAATTTCTGCATAATATGGGTAATAATGCATGTTATATTGATAACATTGGTTGTAATAAGTACATTTATTATAGTTCTGACGATAATAACAGTATAATATGGGTAATGACGCATGTTATATTGATAATATTGGGAGTAATAAGTATAATTATTGTAGTTCTAGCGTAATAACTGCATAATATGGGTAATAATGCATGTTATATTGATAATATTGGGAGTAATAAGTATATTTAATATAGTTCTGACGATAATAACAGTATAATATGGGTAATAATGCATGTTATATTGATAATATTGGGAGTAATAGGTATAATTATTATAGTTCTAGCGATAATAACTGCATAATAGGGGTAATAATGCATGTTATACTGATAATAATATAAGTAATAATTATAATTATTATAGTTCTAGCGATAATAACTGTATAATATGGGTAATAATGCATGAAATATTGATAATATTAGGAGTTATAAGTATAATTATTATATTTCGAATGATAATAACTGCATAATATGGGTAATAGTGCATGTTATATTGATAATAATAAAAGTTATAAGTATAATTATTGTAGTTCTAGCGATAATAACTGCATAATATGGGTAATAGTGCCTGTTATATTGATAATAATAAAAGTAATGAGTATAACTATTATAGTTCTAGCGATAATAACTGCATAATATGGGTAATAATGCATGTTATATTGATAATATTGGGAGTAATGAGTATATTTATTATAGTTCTGACGATAATAACAGTATAATATGGGTAATAATGCATGTTACATTGATAATATTGGGATTAATAAGTATATTTATTATAGTTCTGACGATAATAACTGCATAATATGGGTAATAGTGCATGTTATATTGATAATAATAATAGTAGTAAGTATAATTATTGTAGTTCTAGCGATAATATCTGCATAATATGGGTAATGGTGCATGTTATATTCATAATATTAGGAGTAATAAGTATATTTATTATAGTTCTGACGATAATAATTGCATAATATGGGTAATAATGCATGTTATATTGATAATGTTGGGAGTAATAAGTACATTTTTAATAGTTCTGACGATAATGACAGTACAATATGGGGAATATTGCATGTTATACTGATAATAATATAAGTAATAAGTATAACTATTATAGTTCTAGCGATAATAACTGTATAATATTGGTAATAATGCATGAAATATTGATAATATTAGGAGTTATAAGTATAATTATTATAGTTCCAGCGATAATAAGTGCATAATATGGGTAATAGTGCATGTTATATTGATAATAATAAAAGTAATAAGTATAATTATTGTAGTTCTAGCGATAATATCTGCATAATATGGGTAATAATGCATGTTATATTGATAACATTGGTTGTAATAAGTACATTTATTATAGTTCTGACGATAATAACAGTATAATATGGGTAATGACGCATGTTATATTGATAATATTGGGAGTAATAAGTATAATTATTGTAGTTCTAGCGTAATAACTGCATAATATGGGTAATAATGCATGTTATATTGATAATATTGGGAGTAATAAGTATAATTATTATAGTTCTAGCGATAATAACTGCATAATAGGGGTAATAATGCATGTTATACTGATAATAATATAAGTAATAAGTATAGCTATTATAGTTCTAGCGCTCATAACTGTATAATATGGGTAATAATGCATGTTATATTGATAATATTGGGAGTAATAAGTATAACTATTGTAGTTCTAGCGATAATAACTGCATAATATGGGTAATAATGCATGCTATATTGATAATATTGGTTGTAATTAGTATATTTATTATTGTTCTGACGATAATAACAGTATAATATGGGTAATGATGCATGTTATATTGATAATATTGGGGGTAATAAGTATAATTATTGTAGTTCTAGCGATAATAACTGCATAATATGGGTAATAGTGCCTGCTATATTGATAATAATAAAAGTAATGAGTATAACTATTATAGTTCTAGCGATAATAACTGCATAATATGGGTAATAATGCATGTTATATTGATAATATTGGGAGTAATGAGTATATTTATTATAGTTCTGACGATAATAACAGTATAATATGGGTAATAATGCATGTTATATTGATAATATTGCGAGTAATAAGTATAATTATTATAGTTCTAGCGATAATAACTGCATGATAGGGGTACTAATGCATGTTATACTGATAATAATATAAGTAATAATTATAACTATTATAGTTCTAGCGATAATAACTGTATAATATGGGTAATAATGCATGAAATATTGATAATATTAGGAGTTATAAGTATAATTATTATATTTCGAATGATAATAACTGCATAATATGGGTAATAGTGCATGTTATATTGATAATAATAAAAGTTATAAGTATAATTATTGTAGTTCTAGCGATAATATCTGCATAATATGGGTAATGGTGCATGTTATATTCATAATATTAGGAGTAATAAGTATGTTTATTATAGTTCTGACGATAATAATTGCATAATATGGGTAATAATGCATGTTATATTGACAATATTGGGAGTAATAAGTACATTTTTAATAGTTCTGACGATAATGACAGTACAATATGGGGAATATTGCATGTTATACTGATAATAATATAAGTAATAAGTATAACTATTATAGTTCTAGCGATAATAACTGTATAATATTGGTAATAATGCATGAAATATTGATAATATTAGGAGTTATAAGTATAATTATTATAGTTCCAGCGATAATAAGTGCATAATATGGGTAATAGTGCATGTTATATTGATAATAATAAAAGTAATAAGTATAATTATTGTAGTTCTAGCGATAATAACTGCATAATATGGGTAATAATGCATGTTATATTGATAATTATAAAAGTAATAAGTATAATTATTATAGTTCGAGCGATAATAATTGCATAATATGGGTAATAATGCATGTTATATTGATAATAATAAAAGTGATAAGTATAATTATTGTAGTTCTAGCGTAATAACTGCATAATATGGGTAATAATGCATGTTATATTGATAATATTGGGAGTAATAAGTATAATTATTATAGTTCTAGCGATAATAACTGCATAATAGGAGGAATAATGCATGTTATACTGATAACAATATAAGAAATAAGTATAACTATTATAGTTCTAGCGCTAATAACTGTATAATATAGGTAATAATGCATGTTATATTGATAATATTGGGAGTAATAAGTATAATTATTGTAGTTGTAGCGATAATATCTGCATAATACGGGTAATAGTGCATGTTATATTGATAACATTGGTTGTAATAAGTATATTTATTATAGTTCTGACGATAATAACAGTATAATATGGGTAATGATGCATGTTATATTGATAATATTGGGAGTAATAAGTATAAGTATTGTAGTTCTAGAGATAATAAATGCATAATATGGGTAATAGTGCATGTTATATTGATAATAATAAAAGTAATAAGTATAATTATTGTAGTTCTAGCGATAATAACTGCATAATATGGGTAATAATGCATGTTATATTGATAATATTGGGAGTAATTAGTATATTTATTATAGTTCTGACGATAATAACAGTATAATATGGGTAATAATGCATTTTATATTGATAATAATAAAAGTTATAAGTATAATTATTGTAGTTCTAGCGATAATAACTGCATAATATGGGTAATAATGCATGTTATATTGATAATAATAAAAGTAATAAGTATAATTATTGCAGTTCTAGCGATAATAACTGCATAATATGGGTAATAATGCATGTTATATTGATAATTATAAAAGTAATAAGTATAATTATTATAGTTCGAGCGATAATAATTGCATAATATGGGTAATAATGCATGTTATATTGATAATAATAAAAGTGATAAGTATAATTATTGTAGTTCTAGCGTAATAACTGCATAATATGGGTAATAATGCATGTTATATTGATAATATTGGGAGTAATAAGTATATTTATTATAGTTCTGACGATAATAACAGTATAATATGGGTAATAATGCATGTTATATTGATAATATTGGGAGTAATAAGTATAATTATTATAGTTCTAGCGATAATAACTGCATAATAGGGGTAATAATGCATGTTGTACTGATAATAATATAAGTAATAAGTATAACTATTATAGTTCCAGCGATAATAACTGTATAATATGGGTAATAATGCATTTTATATTGATAATATTGGGAGTAATAAGTATAACTATTGTAGTTCTAGCGATAATAACTGCATAATATGGGTAATAATGCATGTTATATTGATAATATTGGGAATAATAAGTATAATTATTATAGTTCTAGCGATAATAACTGCATAATAGGGGTAATAATGCATGTTATACTGATAATAATATAAGTAATAAGTATAACTATTATAGTTCTAGCGATAATAACTGTATAATATGGGTAATAATGCATGTTATATTGATAATATTGGGAGTAATAGGTATAATTATTATAGTTCTAGCGATAATAACTGCATAATATGGGTAATGACGCATGTTATATTGATAATATTGGGAGTAATAAGTATAATTATTGTAGTTCTAGCGTAATAACTGCATAATATGGGTAATAATGCATGTTATATTGATAATATTGGGAGTAATAAGTATATTTATTATAGTTCTGACGATAATAACAGTATAATATGGGGTATATTGCATGTTATATTGATTATATTGGGAGTAAGAAGTATAATTATTATAGTTCTAGCGATAATAACTGCATAATAGGAGGAATAATGCATGTTATACTGATAACAATATAAGAAATAAGTATAACTATTATAGTTCTAGCGCTAATAACTGTATAATATAGGTAATAATGCATGTTATATTGATAATATTGGGAGTAATAAGTATAATTATTGTAGTTGTAGCGATAATATCTGCATAATATGGGTAATAGTGCATGTTATATTGATAACATTGGTTGTAATAAGTATATTTATTATAGTTCTGACGATAATAACAGTATAATATGGGTAATGATGCATGTTTTATTGATAATATTGGGAGTAATAAGTATAAGTATTGTAGTTCTAGAGATAATAAATGCATAATATGGGTAATAGTGCATGTTATATTGATAATAATAAAAGTAATAAGTATAATTATTGTAGTTCTAGCGATAATAACTGCATAATATGGGTAATAATGCATGTTATATTGATAATATTGGGAGTAATTAGTATATTTATTATAGTTCTGACGATAATAACAGTATAATATGGGTAATAATGCATTTTATATTGATAATAATAAAAGTTATAAGTATAATTATTGTAGTTCTAGCGATAATAACTGCATAATATGGTTAATAATGCATGTTATATTGATAATAATATAAGTAATAAGTATAACTATTATAGTTCTAGCGATAATAACTGTATAATATGGGTAATAATGCATTTTATATTGATAATATTGGGAGTAATAAGTATAACTATTGTAGTTCTAGCGATAATAACTGCATAATATGGGTAATAATGCATGTTATATTGATAATATTGGGAATAATAAGTATAATTATTATAGTTCTAGCGATAATAACTGCATAATAGGGGTAATAATGCATGTTATACTGATAATAATATAAGTAATAAGTATAGCTATTATAGTTCTAGCGCTCATAACTGTATAATATGGGTAATAATACATGTTATATTGATAATATTGGGAGTAATAGGTATAATTATTATAGTTCTAGCGATAATAACTGCATAATATGGGTAATGACGCATGTTATATTGATAATATTGGGAGAAATAAGTATAATTATTATAGTTCTAGCGATAATAACTGCATAATAGGAGGAATAATGCATGTTATACTGATAACAATATAAGAAATAAGTATAACTATTATAGTTCTAGCGCTAATAACTGTATAATATAGGTAATAATGCATGTTATATTGATAATATTGGGAGTAATAAGTATAATTATTGTAGTTGTAGCGATAATATCTGCATAATACGGGTAATAGTGCATGTTATATTGATAACATTGGTTGTAATAAGTATATTTATTATAGTTCTGACGATAATAACAGTATAATATGGGTAATGATGCATGTTATATTGATAATATTGGGAGTAATAAGTATAAGTATTGTAGTTCTAGAGATAATAAATGCATAATATGGGTAATAGTGCATGTTATATTGATAATAATAAAAGTAATAAGTATAATTATTGTAGTTCTAGCGATAATAACTGCATAATATGGGTAATAATGCATGTTATATTGATAATATTGGGAGTAATTAGTATATTTATTATAGTTCTGACGATAATAACAGTATAATATGGGTAATAATGCATTTTATATTGATAATAATAAAAGTTATAAGTATAATTATTGTAGTTCTAGCGATAATAACTGCATAATATGGGTAATAATGCATGTTATATTGATAATAATAAAAGTAATAAGTATAATTATTGCAGTTCTAGCGATAATAACTGCATAATATGGGTAATAATGCATGTTATATTGATAATTATAAAAGTAATAAGTATAATTATTATAGTTCGAGCGATAATAATTGCATAATATGGGTAATAATGCATGTTATATTGATAATAATAAAAGTGATAAGTATAATTATTGTAGTTCTAGCGTAATAACTGCATAATATGGGTAATAATGCATGTTATATTGATAATATTGGGAGTAATAAGTATATTTATTATAGTTCTGACGATAATAACAGTATAATATGGGTAATAATGCATGTTATATTGATAATATTGGGAGTAATAAGTATAATTATTATAGTTCTAGCGATAATAACTGCATAATAGGGGTAATAATGCATGTTGTACTGATAATAATATAAGTAATAAGTATAACTATTATAGTTCCAGCGATAATAACTGTATAATATGGGTAATAATGCATTTTATATTGATAATATTGGGAGTAATAAGTATAACTATTGTAGTTCTAGCGATAATAACTGCATAATATGGGTAATAATGCATGTTATATTGATAATATTGGGAATAATAAGTATAATTATTATAGTTCTAGCGATAATAACTGCATAATAGGGGTAATAATGCATGTTATACTGATAATAATATAAGTAATAAGTATAACTATTATAGTTCTAGCGATAATAACTGTATAATATGGGTAATAATGCATGTTATATTGATAATATTGGGAGTAATAGGTATAATTATTATAGTTCTAGCGATAATAACTGCATAATATGGGTAATGACGCATGTTATATTGATAATATTGGGAGTAATAAGTATAATTATTGTAGTTCTAGCGTAATAACTGCATAATATGGGTAATAATGCATGTTATATTGATAATATTGGGAGTAATAAGTATATTTATTATAGTTCTGACGATAATAACAGTATAATATGGGGTATATTGCATGTTATATTGATTATATTGGGAGTAAGAAGTATAATTATTATAGTTCTAGCGATAATAACTGCATAATAGGAGGAATAATGCATGTTATACTGATAACAATATAAGAAATAAGTATAACTATTATAGTTCTAGCGCTAATAACTGTATAATATAGGTAATAATGCATGTTATATTGATAATATTGGGAGTAATAAGTATAATTATTGTAGTTGTAGCGATAATATCTGCATAATATGGGTAATAGTGCATGTTATATTGATAACATTGGTTGTAATAAGTATATTTATTATAGTTCTGACGATAATAACAGTATAATATGGGTAATGATGCATGTTTTATTGATAATATTGGGAGTAATAAGTATAAGTATTGTAGTTCTAGAGATAATAAATGCATAATATGGGTAATAGTGCATGTTATATTGATAATAATAAAAGTAATAAGTATAATTATTGTAGTTCTAGCGATAATAACTGCATAATATGGGTAATAATGCATGTTATATTGATAATATTGGGAGTAATTAGTATATTTATTATAGTTCTGACGATAATAACAGTATAATATGGGTAATAATGCATTTTATATTGATAATAATAAAAGTTATAAGTATAATTATTGTAGTTCTAGCGATAATAACTGCATAATATGGGTAATAATGCATGTTATATTGATAATAATATAAGTAATAAGTATAACTATTATAGTTCTAGCGATAATAACTGTATAATATGGGTAATAATGCATTTTATATTGATAATATTGGGAGTAATAAGTATAACTATTGTAGTTCTAGCGATAATAACTGCATAATATGGGTAATAATGCATGTTATATTGATAATATTGGGAATAATAAGTATAATTATTATAGTTCTAGCGATAATAACTGCATAATAGGGGTAATAATGCATGTTATACTGATAATAATATAAGTAATAAGTATAGCTATTATAGTTCTAGCGCTCATAACTGTATAATATGGGTAATAATACATGTTATATTGATAATATTGGGAGTAATAGGTATAATTATTATAGTTCTAGCGATAATAACTGCATAATATGGGTAATGACGCATGTTATATTGATAATATTGGGAGAAATAAGTATAATTATTGTAGTTCTAGCGTAATAACTGCATAATATGGGTAATAATGCATGTTATATTGATAATATTGGGAGTAATAAGTATATTTATTATAGTTCTGACGATAATAACAGTATAATATGGGTAATAATGCATGTTATATTGATAATATTGGGAGTAATAAGTATAATTATTATAGTTCTAGCGATAATAACTGCATAATAGGGGTAATAATGCATGTTATACTGATTATAATATAAGTAATAAGTATAGCTATTATAGTTCTAGCGCTCATAACTGTATAATATGGGTAATAATGCATGTTATATTGATAATATTGGGAGTAATAAGTATAACTATTGTAGTTCTAGCGATAATAACTGCATAATATGGGTAATAATGCATGCTATATTGATAATATTGGTTGTAATAAGTATATTTATTATAGTTCTGACGATAATAACAGTATAATATGGGTAATGATGCATGTTATATTGATAATATTGGGAGTAATAAGTATAATTATTGTAGTTCTAGCGATAATAACTGCATAATATGGGTAATAGTGCCTGTTATATTGATAATAATAAAAGTAATGAGTATAACTATTATAGTTCTAGCGATAATAACTGCATAATATGGGTAATAATGCATGTTATATTGATAATATTGGGAGTAATGAGTATATTTATTATAGTTCTGACGATAATAACAGTATAATATGGGTAATAATGCATGTTATATTGATAATATTGGGAGTAATAAGTATAATTATTATAGTTCTAGCGATATTAACTGCATAATAGGGGTAATAATGCATGTTATACTGATAATAATATAAGTAATAAGTATAGCTATTATAGTTCTAGCGCTCATAACTGTATAATATGGGTAATAATGCATGTTATATTGATAATATTGGGAGTAATAAGTATAACTATTATAGTTCTAGCGATAATAACTGTATAATATGGGTAATAAAGCATGTTATATTGATAATATTGGGAGTAATAGGTATAATTATTATAGTTCTAGCGATAATAACTGCATAATATGGGTAATGACGCATGTTATATTGATAATATTGGGAGAAATAAGTATAATTATTGTAGTTCTAGCGTAATAACTGCATAATATGGGTAATAATGCATGTTATACTGATAATAATATAAGTAATAATTATAATTATTATAGTTCTAGCGATAATAACTGTATAATATGGGTAATAATGCATGAAATATTGATAATATTAGGAGTTATAAGTATAATTATTATATTTCGAATGATAATAACTGCATAATATGGGTAATAGTGCATGTTATATTGATAATAATAAAAGTTATAAGTGTAATTATTGTAGTTCTAGCGATAATAACTGCATAATATGGGTAATAGTGCCTGTTATATTGATAATAATAAAAGTAATGAGTATAACTATTATAGTTCTAGCGATAATAACTGCATAATATGGGTAATAATGCATGTTATATTGATAATATTGGGAGTAATGAGTATATTTATTATAGTTCTGACGATAATAACAGTATAATATGGGTAATAATGCATGTTACATTGATAATATTGGGATTAATAAGTATATTTATTATAGTTCTGACGATAATAATTGCATAATATGAGTAATAATGCATGTTATATTGATAATGTTGGGAGTAATAAGTACATTTTTAATAGTTCTGACGATAATGACAGTACAATATGGGGAATATTGCATGTTATACTGATAATAATATAAGTAATAAGTATAACTATTATAGTTCTAGCGATAATAACTGTATAATATTGGTAATAATGCATGAAATATTGATAATATTAGGAGTTATAAGTATAATTATTATAGTTCCAGCGATAATAAGTGCATAATATGGGTAATAGTGCATGTTATATTGATAATAATAAAAGTAATAAGTATAATTATTGTAGTTCTAGCGATAATATCTGCATAATATGGGTAATAATGCATGTTATATTGATAACATTGGTTGTAATAAGTACATTTATTATAGTTCTGACGATAATAACAGTATAATATGGGTAATGACGCATGTTATATTGATAATATTGGGAGTAATAAGTATAATTATTGTAGTTCTAGCGTAATAACTGCATAATATGGGTAATAGTGCCTGTTATATTGATAATAATAAAAGTAATGAGTATAACTATTATAGTTCTAGCGATAATAACTGCATAATATGGGTAATAATGCATGTTATATTGATAATATTGGGAGTAATGAGTATATTTATTATAGTTCTGACGATAATAACAGTATAATATGGGTAATAATGCATGTTATATTGATAATATTGGGAGTAATAAGTATAATTATCATAGTTCTAGCGATAATAACTGCATAATAGGGGTAATAATGCATGTTATACTGATTATAATATAAGTAATAAGTATAGCTATTATAGTTCTAGCGCTCATAACTGTATAATATGGGTAATAATGCATGTTATATTGATAATATTGGGAGTAATAAGTATAACTATTATAGTTCTAGCGATAATAACTGTATAATATGGGTAATAAAGCATGTTATATTGATAATATTGGGAGTAATAGGTATAATTATTATAGTTCTAGCGATAATAACTGCATAATATGGGTAATGACGCATGTTATATTGATAATATTGGGAGAAATAAGTATAATTATTGTAGTTCTAGCGTAATAACTGCATAATATGGGTAATAATGCATGTTATATTGATAATATTGGGAGTAATAAGTATATTTATTATAGTTCTGACGATAATAACAGTATAATATGGGTAATAATGCATGTTATATTGATAATATTGGGAGTAATAAGTATAATTATCATAGTTCTAGCGATAATAACTGCATAATAGGGGTAATAATGCATGTTATACTGATTATAATATAAGTAATAAGTATAGCTATTATAGTTCTAGCGCTCATAACTGTATAATATGGGTAATAATGCATGTTATATTGATAATATTGGGAGTAATAAGTATAACTATTGTAGTTCTAGCGATAATAACTGCATAATATGGGTAATAATGCATGCTATATTGATAATATTGGTTGTAATAAGTATATTTATTATAGTTCTGACGATAATAACAGTATAATATGGGTAATGATGCATGTTATATTGATAATATTGGGAGTAATAAGTATAATTATTGTAGTTCTAGCGATAATAACTGCATAATATGGGTAATAGTGCCTGTTATATTGATAATAATAAAAGTAATGAGTATAACTATTATAGTTCTAGCGATAATAACTGCATAATATGGGTAATAATGCATGTTATATTGATAATATTGGGAGTAATGAGTATATTTATTATAGTTCTGACGATAATAACAGTATAATATGGGTAATAATGCATGTTATATTGATAATATTGCGAGTAATAAGTATAATTATTATAGTTCTAGCGATAATAACTGCATGATAGGGGTACTAATGCATGTTATACTGATAATAATATAAGTAATAATTATAATTATTATAGTTCTAGCGATAATATCTGTATAATATGGGTAATAATGCATGAAATATTGATAATATTAGGAGTTATAAGTATAATTATTATATTTCGAATGATAATAACTGCATAATATGGGTAATAGTGCATGTTATATTGATAATAATAAAAGTTATAAGTGTAATTATTGTAGTTCTAGCGATAATAACTGCATAATATGGGTAATAGTGCCTGTTATATTGATAATAATAAAAGTAATGAGTATAACTATTATAGTTCTAGCGATAATAACTGCATAATATGGGTAATAATGCATGTTATATTGATAATATTGGGAGTAATGAGTATATTTATTATAGTTCTGACGATAATAACAGTATAATATGGGTAATAATGCATGTTACATTGATAATATTGGGATTAATAAGTATATTTATTATAGTTCTGACGATAATAATTGCATAATATGGGTAATAATGCATGTTATATTGATAATGTTGGGAGTAATAAGTACATTTTTAATAGTTCTGACGATAATGACAGTACAATATGGGGAATATTGCATGTTATACTGATAATAATATAAGTAATAAGTATAACTATTATAGTTCTAGCGATAATAACTGTATAATATTGGTAATAATGCATGAAATATTGATAATATTAGGAGTTATAAGTATAATTATTATAGTTCCAGCGATAATAAGTGCATAATATGGGTAATAGTGCATGTTATATTGATAATAATAAAAGTAATAAGTATAATTATTGTAGTTCTAGCGATAATATCTGCATAATATGGGTAATAATGCATGTTATATTGATAACATTGGTTGTAATAAGTACATTTATTATAGTTCTGACGATAATAACAGTATAATATGGGTAATGACGCATGTTATATTGATAATATTGGGAGTAATAAGTATAATTATTGTAGTTCTAGCGTAATAACTGCATAATATGGGTAATAATGCATGTTATATTGATAATATTGGGAGTAATAAGTATAATTATTATAGTTCTAGCGCTCATAACTGTATAATATGGGTAATAATGCATGTTATATTGATAATATTGGGAGTAATAAGTATAACTATTGTAGTTCTAGCGATAATAACTGCATAATATGGGTAATAATGCATGCTATATTGATAATATTGGTTGTAATAAGTATATTTATTATTGTTCTGACGATAATAACAGTATAATATGGGTAATGATGCATGTTATATTGATAATATTGGGAGTAATAAGTATAATTATTGTAGTTCTAGCGATAATAACTGCATAATATGGGTAATAGTGCCTGTTATATTGATAATAATAAAAGTAATGAGTATAACTATTATAGTTCTAGCGATAATAACTGCATAATATGGGTAATAATGCATGTTATATTGATAATAATATAAGTAATAATTATAACTATTATAGTTCTAGCGATAATAACTGTATAATATGGGTAATAATGCATGAAATATTGATAATATTAGGAGTTATAAGTATAATTATTATATTTCGAATGATAATAACTGCATAATATGGGTAATAGTGCATGTTATATTGATAATAATAAAAGTTATAAGTATAATTATTGTAGTTCTAGCGATAATATCTGCATAATATGGGTAATGGTGCATGTTATATTCATAATATTAGGAGTAATAAGTATATTTATTATAGTTCTGACGATAATAATTGCATAATATGGGTAATAATGCATGTTATATTGATAATGTTGGGAGTAATAAGTACATTTTTAATAGTTCTGACGATAATGACAGTACAATATGGGGAATATTGCATGTTATACTGATAATAATATAAGTAATAAGTATAACTATTATAGTTCTAGCGATAATAACTGTATAATATTGGTAATAATGCATGAAATATTGATAATATTAGGAGTTATAAGTATAATTATTATAGTTCCAGCGATAATAAGTGCATAATATGGGTAATAGTGCATGTTATATTGATAATAATAAAAGTAATAAGTATAATTATTGTAGTTCTAGCGATAATATCTGCATAATATGGGTAATAATGCATGTTATATTGATAACATTGGTTGTAATAAGTACATTTATTATAGTTCTGACGATAATAACAGTATAATATGGGTAATGACGCATGTTATATTGATAATATTGGGAGTAATAAGTATAATTATTGTAGTTCTAGCGTAATAACTGCATAATATGGGTAATAATGCATGTTATATTGATAATATTGGGAGTAATAAGTATAATTATTATAGTTCTAGCGCTCATAACTGTATAATATGGGTAATAATGCATGTTATATTGATAATATTGGGAGTAATAAGTATAACTATTGTAGTTCTAGCGATAATAACTGCATAATATGGGTAATAATGCATGCTATATTGATAATATTGGTTGTAATAAGTATATTTATTATTGTTCTGACGATAATAACAGTATAATATGGGTAATGATGCATGTTATATTGATAATATTGGGAGTAATAAGTATAATTATTGTAGTTCTAGCGATAATAACTGCATAATATGGGTAATAGTGCCTGTTATATTGATAATAATAAAAGTAATGAGTATAACTATTATAGTTCTAGCGATAATAACTGCATAATATGGGTAATAATGCATGTTATATTGATAATAATATAAGTAATAATTATAACTATTATAGTTCTAGCGATAATAACTGTATAATATGGGTAATAATGCATGAAATATTGATAATATTAGGAGTTATAAGTATAATTATTATATTTCGAATGATAATAACTGCATAATATGGGTAATAGTGCATGTTATATTGATAATAATAAAAGTTATAAGTATAATTATTGTAGTTCTAGCGATAATATCTGCATAATATGGGTAATGGTGCATGTTATATTCATAATATTAGGAGTAATAAGTATATTTATTATAGTTCTGACGATAATAATTGCATAATATGGGTAATAATGCATGTTATATTGATAATGTTGGGAGTAATAAGTACATTTTTAATAGTTCTGACGATAATGACAGTACAATATGGGGAATATTGCATGTTATACTGATAATAATATAAGTAATAAGTATAACTATTATAGTTCTAGCGATAATAACTGTATAATATTGGTAATAATGCATGAAATATTGATAATATTAGGAGTTATAAGTATAATTATTATAGTTCCAGCGATAATAAGTGCATAATATGGGTAATAGTGCATGTTATATTGATAATAATAAAAGTAATAAGTATAATTATTGTAGTTCTAGCGATAATATCTGCATAATATGGGTAATAATGCATGTTATATTGATAACATTGGTTGTAATAAGTACATTTATTATAGTTCTGACGATAATAACAGTATAATATGGGTAATGACGCATGTTATATTGATAATATTGGGAGTAATAAGTATAATTATTGTAGTTCTAGCGTAATAACTGCATAATATGGGTAATAATGCATGTTATATTGATAATATTGGGAGTAATAAGTATAATTATTATAGTTCTAGCGATAATAACTGCATAATAGGGGTAATAATGCATGTTATACTGATAATAATATAAGTAATAAGTATAGCTATTATAGTTCTAGCGCTCATAACTGTATAATATGGGTAATAATGCATGTTATATTGATAATATTGGGAGTAATAAGTATAACTATTGTAGTTCTAGCGATAATAACTGCATAATATGGGTAATAATGCATGCTATATTGATAATATTGGTTGTAATTAGTATATTTATTATTGTTCTGACGATAATAACAGTATAATATGGGTAATGATGCATGTTATATTGATAATATTGGGGGTAATAAGTATAATTATTGTAGTTCTAGCGATAATAACTGCATAATATGGGTAATAGTGCCTGCTATATTGATAATAATAAAAGTAATGAGTATAACTATTATAGTTCTAGCGATAATAACTGCATAATATGGGTAATAATGCATGTTATATTGATAATATTGGGAGTAATGAGTATATTTATTATAGTTCTGACGATAATAACAGTATAATATGGGTAATAATGCATGTTATATTGATAATATTGCGAGTAATAAGTATAATTATTATAGTTCTAGCGATAATAACTGCATGATAGGGGTACTAATGCATGTTATACTGATAATAATATAAGTAATAATTATAACTATTATAGTTCTAGCGATAATAACTGTATAATATGGGTAATAATGCATGAAATATTGATAATATTAGGAGTTATAAGTATAATTATTATATTTCGAATGATAATAACTGCATAATATGGGTAATAGTGCATGTTATATTGATAATAATAAAAGTTATAAGTATAATTATTGTAGTTCTAGCGATAATATCTGCATAATATGGGTAATGGTGCATGTTATATTCATAATATTAGGAGTAATAAGTATGTTTATTATAGTTCTGACGATAATAATTGCATAATATGGGTAATAATGCATGTTATATTGACAATATTGGGAGTAATAAGTACATTTTTAATAGTTCTGACGATAATGACAGTACAATATGGGGAATATTGCATGTTATACTGATAATAATATAAGTAATAAGTATAACTATTATAGTTCTAGCGATAATAACTGTATAATATTGGTAATAATGCATGAAATATTGATAATATTAGGAGTTATAAGTATAATTATTATAGTTCCAGCGATAATAAGTGCATAATATGGGTAATAGTGCATGTTATATTGATAATAATAAAAGTAATAAGTATAATTATTGTAGTTCTAGCGATAATAACTGCATAATATGGGTAATAATGCATGTTATATTGATAATATTGGGAGTAATAAGTATAATTATTGTAGTTCTAGCGATAATAACTGCATAATATGGGTAATAATGCATGTTATATTGATAATTATAAAAGTAATAAGTATAATTATTATAGTTCGAGCGATAATAATTGCATAATATGGGTAATAATGCATGTTATATTGATAATATTGGGAGTAATAAGTATATTTATTATAGTTCTGACGATAATAACAGTATAATATGGGTAATAATGCACGTTATATTGATAATATTGGGAATAATAAGTATAATTATTATAGTTCTAGCGATAATAACTGCATAATAGGGGTAATAATGCATGTTATACTGATAATAATATAAGTAATAAGTATAACTATTATAGTTCTAGCGATAATAACTGTATAATATGGGTAATAATGCATGTTATATTGATAATATTGGGAGTAATAGGTATAATTATTATAGTTCTAGCGATAATAACTGCATAATATGGGTAAAAATGCATGTTATATTGATAATATTGGGAGTAATAAGTATATTTTTAATAGTTCTGACGATAATGACAGTACAATATGGGGAATATTGCATGTTATATTGATAATATTGGGAGTAAGAAGTATAATTATTATAGTTCTAGCGATAATAACTGCATAATAGGAGGAATAATGCATGTTATACTGATAACAATATAAGAAATAAGTATAACTATTATAGTTCTAGCGCTAATAACTGTATAATATAGGTAATAATGCATGTTATATTGATAATATTGGGAGTAATAAGTATAATTATTGTAGTTCTAGCGATAATTTCTGCATAATATGGGTAATAATGCATGTTATATTGATAACATTGGTTGTAATAAGTACATTTATTATAGTTCTGACGATAATAACAGTATAATATGGGTAATGACGCATGTTATATTGATAATATTGGGAGTAATAAGTATAATTATTGTAGTTCTAGCGTAATAACTGCATAATATGGGTAATAATGCATGTTATATTGATAATATTGGGAGTAATAAGTATATTTAATATAGTTCTGACGATAATAACAGTATAATATGGGTAATAATGCATGTTATATTGATAATATTGGGAGTAATAGGTATAATTATTATAGTTCTAGCGATAATAACTGCATAATAGGGGTAATAATGCATGTTATACTGATAATAATATAAGTAATAAGTATAGCTATTATAGTTCTAGCGCTCATAACTGTGTAATATGGGTAATAATGCATGTTATATTGATAATATTGGGAGTAATAAGTATAACTATTGTAGTTCTAGGGATAATAACTGCATAATATGGGTAATAATGCATGTTATATTGATAATTATAAAAGTAATAAGTATAATTATTATAGTTCGAGCGATAATAATTGCATAATATGGGTAATAATGCATGTTATATTGATAATATTGGGAGTAATGAGTATATTTATTATAGTTCTGACGATAATAACAGTATAATATGGGTAATAATGCATGTTATATTGATAACATTGCGAGTAATAAGTATAATTATTATAGTTCTAGCGATAATAACTGCATGATAGGGGTACTAATGCATGTTATACTGATAATAATATAAGTAATAATTATAATTATTATAGTTCTAGCGATAATAACTGTATAATATGGGTAATAATGCATGAAATATTGATAATATTAGGAGTTATAAGTATAATTATTATATTTCGAATGATAATAACTGCATAATATGGGTAATAGTGCATGTTATATTGATAATAATAAAAGTTATAAGTATAATTATTGTAGTTCTAGCGATAATAACTGCATAATATGGGTAATAGTGCCTGTTATATTGATAATAATAAAAGTAATGAGTATAACTATTATAGTTCTAGCGATAATAACTGCATAATATGGGTAATAATGCATGTTATATTGATAATATTGGGAGTAATGAGTATATTTATTATAGTTCTGACGATAATAACAGTATAATATGGGTAATAATGCATGTTACATTGATAATATTGGGATTAATAAGTATATTTATTATAGTTCTGACGATAATAACTGCATAATATGGGTAATAGTGCATGTTATATTGATAATAATAATAGTAGTAAGTATAATTATTGTAGTTCTAGCGATAATATCTGCATAATATGGGTAATGGTGCATGTTATATTCATAATATTAGGAGTAATAAGTATATTTATTATAGTTCTGACGATAATAATTGCATAATATGGGTAATAATGCATGTTATATTGATAATGTTGGGAGTAATAAGTACATTTTTAATAGTTCTGACGATAATGACAGTACAATATGGGGAATATTGCATGTTATACTGATAATAATATAAGTAATAAGTATAACTATTATAGTTCTAGCGATAATAACTGTATAATATTGGTAATAATGCATGAAATATTGATAATATTAGGAGTTATAAGTATAATTATTATAGTTCCAGCGATAATAAGTGCATAATATGGGTAATAGTGCATGTTATATTGATAATAATAAAAGTAATAAGTATAATTATTGTAGTTCTAGCGATAATATCTGCATAATATGGGTAATAATGCATGTTATATTGATAACATTGGTTGTAATAAGTACATTTATTATAGTTCTGACGATAATAACAGTATAATATGGGTAATGACGCATGTTATATTGATAATATTGGGAGTAATAAGTATAATTATTGTAGTTCTAGCGTAATAACTGCATAATATGGGTAATAATGCATGTTATATTGATAATATTGGGAGTAATAAGTATAATTATTATAGTTCTAGCGATAATAACTGCATAATAGGGGTAATAATGCATGTTATACTGATAATAATATAAGTAATAAGTATAGCTATTATAGTTCTAGCGCTCATAACTGTATAATATGGGTAATAATGCATGTTATATTGATAATATTGGGAGTAATAAGTATAACTATTGTAGTTCTAGCGATAATAACTGCATAATATGGGTAATAATGCATGCTATATTGATAATATTGGTTGTAATTAGTATATTTATTATTGTTCTGACGATAATAACAGTATAATATGGGTAATGATGCATGTTATATTGATAATATTGGGGGTAATAAGTATAATTATTGTAGTTCTAGCGATAATAACTGCATAATATGGGTAATAGTGCCTGCTATATTGATAATAATAAAAGTAATGAGTATAACTATTATAGTTCTAGCGATAATAACTGCATAATATGGGTAATAATGCATGTTATATTGATAATATTGGGAGTAATGAGTATATTTATTATAGTTCTGACGATAATAACAGTATAATATGGGTAATAATGCATGTTATATTGATAATATTGCGAGTAATAAGTATAATTATTATAGTTCTAGCGATAATAACTGCATGATAGGGGTACTAATGCATGTTATACTGATAATAATATAAGTAATAATTATAACTATTATAGTTCTAGCGATAATAACTGTATAATATGGGTAATAATGCATGAAATATTGATAATATTAGGAGTTATAAGTATAATTATTATATTTCGAATGATAATCACTGCATAATATGGGTAATAGTGCATGTTATATTGATAATAATAAAAGTTATAAGTATAATTATTGTAGTTCTAGCGATAATATCTGCATAATATGGGTAATGGTGCATGTTATATTCATAATATTAGGAGTAATAAGTATGTTTATTATAGTTCTGACGATAATAATTGCATAATATGGGTAATAATGCATGTTATATTGACAATATTGGGAGTAATAAGTACATTTTTAATAGTTCTGACGATAATGACAGTACAATATGGGGAATATTGCATGTTATACTGATAATAATATAAGTAATAAGTATAACTATTATAGTTCTAGCGATAATAACTGTATAATATTGGTAATAATGCATGAAATATTGATAATATTAGGAGTTATAAGTATAATTATTATAGTTCCAGCGATAATAAGTGCATAATATGGGTAATAGTGCATGTTATATTGATAATAATAAAAGTAATAAGTATAATTATTGTAGTTCTAGCGATAATAACTGCATAATATGGGTAATAATGCATGTTATATTGATAATTATAAAAGTAATAAGTATAATTATTATAGTTCGAGCGATAATAATTGCATAATATGGGTAATAATGCATGTTATATTGATAATAATAAAAGTGATAAGTATAATTATTGTAGTTCTAGCGTAATAACTGCATAATATGGGTAATAATGCATGTTATATTGATAATATTGGGAGTAATAAGTATAATTATTATAGTTCTAGCGATAATAACTGCATAATAGGAGGAATAATGCATGTTATACTGATAACAATATAAGAAATAAGTATAACTATTATAGTTCTAGCGCTAATAACTGTATAATATAGGTAATAATGCATGTTATATTGATAATATTGGGAGTAATAAGTATAATTATTGTAGTTGTAGCGATAATATCTGCATAATACGGGTAATAGTGCATGTTATATTGATAACATTGGTTGTAATAAGTATATTTATTATAGTTCTGACGATAATAACAGTATAATATGGGTAATGATGCATGTTATATTGATAATATTGGGAGTAATAAGTATAAGTATTGTAGTTCTAGAGATAATAAATGCATAATATGGGTAATAGTGCATGTTATATTGATAATAATAAAAGTAATAAGTATAATTATTGTAGTTCTAGCGATAATAACTGCATAATATGGGTAATAATGCATGTTATATTGATAATATTGGGAGTAATTAGTATATTTATTATAGTTCTGACGATAATAACAGTATAATATGGGTAATAATGCATTTTATATTGATAATAATAAAAGTTATAAGTATAATTATTGTAGTTCTAGCGATAATAACTGCATAATATGGGTAATAATGCATGTTATATTGATAATAATAAAAGTAATAAGTATAATTATTGCAGTTCTAGCGATAATAACTGCATAATATGGGTAATAATGCATGTTATATTGATAATTATAAAAGTAATAAGTATAATTATTATAGTTCGAGCGATAATAATTGCATAATATGGGTAATAATGCATGTTATATTGATAATAATAAAAGTGATAAGTATAATTATTGTAGTTCTAGCGTAATAACTGCATAATATGGGTAATAATGCATGTTATATTGATAATATTGGGAGTAATAAGTATATTTATTATAGTTCTGACGATAATAACAGTATAATATGGGTAATAATGCATGTTATATTGATAATATTGGGAGTAATAAGTATAATTATTATAGTTCTAGCGATAATAACTGCATAATAGGGGTAATAATGCATGTTGTACTGATAATAATATAAGTAATAAGTATAACTATTATAGTTCCAGCGATAATAACTGTATAATATGGGTAATAATGCATTTTATATTGATAATATTGGGAGTAATAAGTATAACTATTGTAGTTCTAGCGATAATAACTGCATAATATGGGTAATAATGCATGTTATATTGATAATATTGGGAATAATAAGTATAATTATTATAGTTCTAGCGATAATAACTGCATAATAGGGGTAATAATGCATGTTATACTGATAATAATATAAGTAATAAGTATAACTATTATAGTTCTAGCGATAATAACTGTATAATATGGGTAATAATGCATGTTATATTGATAATATTGGGAGTAATAGGTATAATTATTATAGTTCTAGCGATAATAACTGCATAATATGGGTAATGACGCATGTTATATTGATAATATTGGGAGTAATAAGTATAATTATTGTAGTTCTAGCGTAATAACTGCATAATATGGGTAATAATGCATGTTATATTGATAATATTGGGAGTAATAAGTATATTTATTATAGTTCTGACGATAATAACAGTATAATATGGGGTATATTGCATGTTATATTGATTATATTGGGAGTAAGAAGTATAATTATTATAGTTCTAGCGATAATAACTGCATAATAGGAGGAATAATGCATGTTATACTGATAACAATATAAGAAATAAGTATAACTATTATAGTTCTAGCGCTAATAACTGTATAATATAGGTAATAATGCATGTTATATTGATAATATTGGGAGTAATAAGTATAATTATTGTAGTTGTAGCGATAATATCTGCATAATATGGGTAATAGTGCATGTTATATTGATAACATTGGTTGTAATAAGTATATTTATTATAGTTCTGACGATAATAACAGTATAATATGGGTAATGATGCATGTTTTATTGATAATATTGGGAGTAATAAGTATAAGTATTGTAGTTCTAGAGATAATAAATGCATAATATGGGTAATAGTGCATGTTATATTGATAATAATAAAAGTAATAAGTATAATTATTGTAGTTCTAGCGATAATAACTGCATAATATGGGTAATAATGCATGTTATATTGATAATATTGGGAGTAATTAGTATATTTATTATAGTTCTGACGATAATAACAGTATAATATGGGTAATAATGCATTTTATATTGATAATAATAAAAGTTATAAGTATAATTATTGTAGTTCTAGCGATAATAACTGCATAATATGGGTAATAATGCATGTTATATTGATAATAATATAAGTAATAAGTATAACTATTATAGTTCTAGCGATAATAACTGTATAATATGGGTAATAATGCATTTTATATTGATAATATTGGGAGTAATAAGTATAACTATTGTAGTTCTAGCGATAATAACTGCATAATATGGGTAATAATGCATGTTATATTGATAATATTGGGAATAATAAGTATAATTATTATAGTTCTAGCGATAATAACTGCATAATAGGGGTAATAATGCATGTTATACTGATAATAATATAAGTAATAAGTATAGCTATTATAGTTCTAGCGCTCATAACTGTATAATATGGGTAATAATGCATGTTATATTGATAATATTGGGAGTAATAGGTATAATTATTATAGTTCTAGCGATAATAACTGCATAATATGGGTAATGACGCATGTTATATTGATAATATTGGGAGAAATAAGTATAATTATTGTAGTTCTAGCGTAATAACTGCATAATATGGGTAATAATGCATGTTATATTGATAATATTGGGAGTAATAAGTATATTTATTATAGTTCTGACGATAATAACAGTATAATATGGGTAATAATGCATGTTATATTGATAATATTGGGAGTAATAAGTATAATTATTATAGTTCTAGCGATAATAACTGCATAATAGGGGTAATAATGCATGTTATACTGATTATAATATAAGTAATAAGTATAGCTATTATAGTTCTAGCGCTCATAACTGTATAATATGGGTAATAATGCATGTTATATTGATAATATTGGGAGTAATAAGTATAACTATTGTAGTTCTAGCGATAATAACTGCATAATATGGGTAATAATGCATGCTATATTGATAATATTGGTTGTAATAAGTATATTTATTATAGTTCTGACGATAATAACAGTATAATATGGGTAATGATGCATGTTATATTGATAATATTGGGAGTAATAAGTATAATTATTGTAGTTCTAGCGATAATAACTGCATAATATGGGTAATAGTGCCTGTTATATTGATAATAATAAAAGTAATGAGTATAACTATTATAGTTCTAGCGATAATAACTGCATAATATGGGTAATAATGCATGTTATATTGATAATATTGGGAGTAATGAGTATATTTATTATAGTTCTGACGATAATAACAGTATAATATGGGTAATAATGCATGTTATATTGATAATATTGGGAGTAATAAGTATAATTATTATAGTTCTAGCGATAATAACTGCATAATAGGGGTAATAATGCATGTTATACTGATAATAATATAAGTAATAAGTATAGCTATTATAGTTCTAGCGCTCATAACTGTATAATATGGGTAATAATGCATGTTATATTGATAATATTGGGAGTAATAAGTATAACTATTATAGTTCTAGCGATAATAACTGTATAATATGGGTAATAAAGCATGTTATATTGATAATATTGGGAGTAATAGGTATAATTATTATAGTTCTAGCGATAATAACTGCATAATATGGGTAATGACGCATGTTATATTGATAATATTGGGAGAAATAAGTATAATTATTGTAGTTCTAGCGTAATAACTGCATAATATGGGTAATAATGCATGTTATATTGATAATATTGGGAGTAATAAGTATATTTATTATAGTTCTGACGATAATAACAGTATAATATGGGTAATAATGCATGTTATATTGATAATATTGGGAGTAATAAGTATAATTATCATAGTTCTAGCGATAATAACTGCATAATAGGGGTAATAATGCATGTTATACTGATTATAATATAAGTAATAAGTATAGCTATTATAGTTCTAGCGCTCATAACTGTATAATATGGGTAATAATGCATGTTATATTGATAATATTGGGAGTAATAAGTATAACTATTGTAGTTCTAGCGATAATAACTGCATAATATGGGTAATAATGCATGCTATATTGATAATATTGGTTGTAATAAGTATATTTATTATAGTTCTGACGATAATAACAGTATAATATGGGTAATGATGCATGTTATATTGATAATATTGGGAGTAATAAGTATAATTATTGTAGTTCTAGCGATAATAACTGCATAATATGGGTAATAGTGCCTGTTATATTGATAATAATAAAAGTAATGAGTATAACTATTATAGTTCTAGCGATAATAACTGCATAATATGGGTAATAATGCATGTTATATTGATAATATTGGGAGTAATGAGTATATTTATTATAGTTCTGACGATAATAACAGTATAATATGGGTAATAATGCATGTTATATTGATAATATTGGGAGTAATAAGTATAATTATTATAGTTCTAGCGATAATAACTGCATAATAGGGGTAATAATGCATGTTATACTGATAATAATATAAGTAATAAGTATAGCTATTATAGTTCTAGCGCTCATAACTGTATAATATGGGTAATAATGCATGTTATATTGATAATATTGGGAGTAATAAGTATAACTATTATAGTTCTAGCGATAATAACTGTATAATATGGGTAATAAAGCATGTTATATTGATAATATTGGGAGTAATAGGTATAATTATTATAGTTCTAGCGATAATAACTGCATAATATGGGTAATGACGCATGTTATATTGATAATATTGGGAGAAATAAGTATAATTATTGTAGTTCTAGCGTAATAACTGCATAATATGGGTAATAATGCATGTTATATTGATAATATTGGGAGTAATAAGTATATTTATTATAGTTCTGACGATAATAACAGTATAATATGGGTAATAATGCATGTTATATTGATAATATTGGGAGTAATAAGTATAATTATCATAGTTCTAGCGATAATAACTGCATAATAGGGGTAATAATGCATGTTATACTGATTATAATATAAGTAATAAGTATAGCTATTATAGTTCTAGCGCTCATAACTGTATAATATGGGTAATAATGCATGTTATATTGATAATATTGGGAGTAATAAGTATAACTATTGTAGTTCTAGCGATAATAACTGCATAATATGGGTAATAATGCATGCTATATTGATAATATTGGTTGTAATAAGTATATTTATTATAGTTCTGACGATAATAACAGTATAATATGGGTAATGATGCATGTTATATTGATAATATTGGGAGTAATAAGTATAATTATTGTAGTTCTAGCGATAATAACTGCATAATATGGGTAATAGTGCCTGTTATATTGATAATAATAAAAGTAATGAGTATAACTATTATAGTTCTAGCGATAATAACTGCATAATATGGGTAATAATGCATGTTATATTGATAATATTGGGAGTAATGAGTATATTTATTATAGTTCTGACGATAATAACAGTATAATATGGGTAATAATGCATGTTATATTGATAATATTGCGAGTAATAAGTATAATTATTATAGTTCTAGCGATAATAACTGCATGATAGGGGTACTAATGCATGTTATACTGATAATAATATAAGTAATAATTATAATTATTATAGTTCTAGCGATAATAACTGTATAATATGGGTAATAATGCATGAAATATTGATAATATTAGGAGTTATAAGTATAATTATTATATTTCGAATGATAATAACTGCATAATATGGGTAATAGTGCATGTTATATTGATAATAATAAAAGTTATAAGTGTAATTATTGTAGTTCTAGCGATAATAACTGCATAATATGGGTAATAGTGCCTGTTATATTGATAATAATAAAAGTAATGAGTATAACTATTATAGTTCTAGCGATAATAACTGCATAATATGGGTAATAATGCATGTTATATTGATAATATTGGGAGTAATGAGTATATTTATTATAGTTCTGACGATAATAACAGTATAATATGGGTAATAATGCATGTTACATTGATAATATTGGGATTAATAAGTATATTTATTATAGTTCTGACGATAATAATTGCATAATATGGGTAATAATGCATGTTATATTGATAATGTTGGGAGTAATAAGTACATTTTTAATAGTTCTGACGATAATGACAGTACAATATGGGGAATATTGCATGTTATACTGATAATAATATAAGTAATAAGTATAACTATTATAGTTCTAGCGATAATAACTGTATAATATTGGTAATAATGCATGAAATATTGATAATATTAGGAGTTATAAGTATAATTATTATAGTTCCAGCGATAATAAGTGCATAATATGGGTAATAGTGCATGTTATATTGATAATAATAAAAGTAATAAGTATAATTATTGTAGTTCTAGCGATAATATCTGCATAATATGGGTAATAATGCATGTTATATTGATAACATTGGTTGTAATAAGTACATTTATTATAGTTCTGACGATAATAACAGTATAATATGGGTAATGACGCATGTTATATTGATAATATTGGGAGTAATAAGTATAATTATTGTAGTTCTAGCGTAATAACTGCATAATATGGGTAATAATGCATGTTATATTGATAATATTGGGAGTAATAAGTATAATTATTATAGTTCTAGCGCTCATAACTGTATAATATGGGTAATAATGCATGTTATATTGATAATATTGGGAGTAATAAGTATAACTATTGTAGTTCTAGCGATAATAACTGCATAATATGGGTAATAATGCATGCTATATTGATAATATTGGTTGTAATAAGTATATTTATTATTGTTCTGACGATAATAACAGTATAATATGGGTAATGATGCATGTTATATTGATAATATTGGGAGTAATAAGTATAATTATTGTAGTTCTAGCGATAATAACTGCATAATATGGGTAATAGTGCCTGTTATATTGATAATAATAAAAGTAATGAGTATAACTATTATAGTTCTAGCGATAATAACTGCATAATATGGGTAATAATGCATGTTATATTGATAATAATATAAGTAATAATTATAACTATTATAGTTCTAGCGATAATAACTGTATAATATGGGTAATAATGCATGAAATATTGATAATATTAGGAGTTATAAGTATAATTATTATATTTCGAATGATAATAACTGCATAATATGGGTAATAGTGCATGTTATATTGATAATAATAAAAGTTATAAGTATAATTATTGTAGTTCTAGCGATAATATCTGCATAATATGGGTAATGGTGCATGTTATATTCATAATATTAGGAGTAATAAGTATATTTATTATAGTTCTGACGATAATAATTGCATAATATGGGTAATAATGCATGTTATATTGATAATATTGGGAGTAATAAGTACATTTTTAATAGTTCTGACGATAATGACAGTACAATATGGGGAATATTGCATGTTATACTGATAATAATATAAGTAATAAGTATAACTATTATAGTTCTAGCGATAATAACTGTATAATATTGGTAATAATGCATGAAATATTGATAATATTAGGAGTTATAAGTATAGTTATTATAGTTCCAGCGATAATAAGTGCATAATATGGGTAATAGTGCATGTTATATTGATAATAATAAAAGTAATAAGTATAATTATTGTAGTTCTAGCGATAATAACTGCATAATATGGGTAATAATGCATGTTATATTGATAATATTGGGAGTAATTAGTATATTTATTATAGTTCTGACGATAATAACAGTATAATATGGGTAATAATGCATTTTATGTTGATAATATTGGGAGTAATAAGTATAACTATTGTAGTTCTAGCGATAATAACTGCATAATATGGGTAATAATGCATGTTATATTGATAATAATAAAAGTAATAAGTATAATTATTGTAGTTCTAGCGATAATAACTGCATAATATGGGTAATAATGCATGTTATATTGATAATTATAAAAGTAATAAGTATAATTATTATAGTTCGAGCGATAATAATTGCATAATATGGGTAATAATGCATGTTATATTGATAATAATAAAAGTGATAAGTATAATTATTGTAGTTCTAGCGTAATAACTGCATAATATGGGTAATAATGCATGTTATATTGATAATATTGGGAGTAATAAGTATATTTATTATAGTTCTGACGATAATAACAGTATAATATGGGGTATATTGCATGTTATATTGATAATATTGGGAGTAAGAAGTATAATTATTATAGTTCTAGCGATAATAACTGCATAATAGGAGGAATAATGCATGTTATACTGATAACAATATAAGAAATAAGTATAACTATTATAGTTCTAGCGCTAATAACTGTATAATATAGGTAATAATGCATGTTATATTGATAATATTGGGAGTAATAAGTATAATTATTGTAGTTGTAGCGATAATATCTGCATAATATGGGTAATAGTGCATGTTATATTGATAACATTGGTTGTAATAAGTATATTTATTATAGTTCTGACGATAATAACAGTATAATATGGGTAATGATGCATGTTATATTGATAATATTGGGAGTAATAAGTATAATTATTGTAGTTCTAGAGATAATAAATGCATAATATGGGTAATAGTGCATGTTATATTGATAATAATAAAAGTAATAAGTATAATTATTGTAGTTCTAGCGATAATAACTGCATAATATGGGTAATAATGCATGTTATATTGATAATATTGGGAGTAATTAGTATATTTATTATAGTTCTGACGATAATAAGAGTATAATATGGGTAATAATGCATTTTATATTGATAATAATAAAAGTTATAAGTATAATTATTGTAGTTCTAGCGATAATAACTGCATAATATGGGTAATAATGCATGTTATATTGATAATAATAAAAGTAATAAGTATAATTATTGTAGTTCTAGCGATAATAACTGCATAATATGGGTAATAATGCATGTTATATTGATAATTATAAAAGTAATAAGTATAATTATTATAGTTCGAGCGATAATAATTGCATAATATGGGTAATAATGCATGTTATATTGATAATATTGGGAGTAATGGGTATATTTATTATAGTTCTGACGATAATAACAGTATAATATGGGTAACAATGCATGTTACATTGATAATATTGGGATTAATAAGTATATTTATTATAGTTCTGACGATAATAACTGTATAATATAGGTAATAATGCATGTTATATTGATAATATTGGGAGTAATAAGTATAATTATTGTAGTTGTAGCGATAATATCTGCATAATATGGGTAATAGTGCATGTTATATTGATAACATTGGTTGTAATAAGTATATTTATTATAGTTCTGACGATAATAACAGTATAATATGGGTAATGATGCATGTTATATTGATAATATTGGGAGTAATAAGTATATTTATTATAGTTCTGACGATAATAACAGTATAATATGGGGTATATTGCATGTTATATTGATAATATTGGGAGTAAGAAGTATAATTATTATAGTTCTAGCGATAATAACTGCATAATAGGAGGAATAATGCATGTTATACTGATAACAATATAAGAAATAAGTATAACTATTATAGTTCTAGCGATAATAACTGCATAATATGGGTAATAATGCATGTTATATTGATAATATTAGGAGTAATAAGTATAATTATTATAGTTCTAGCGATAATAACAGTATAATATGGGTAATAATGCATGTTATATTGATAATATTGCGAGTAATAAGTATAATTATTATAGTTCTAGCGATAATAACTGCATGATAGGGGTACTAATGCATGTTATACTGATAATAATATAAGTAATAATTATAACTATTATATTTCTAGCGATAATAACTGTATAATGTGGGTAATAATGCATGAAATATTGATAATATTAGGAGTTATAAGTATAATTATTATATTTCGAATGATAATAACTGCATAATATGGGTAATAGTGCATGTTATATTGATAATAATAAAAGTTATAAGTATAATTATTGTAGTTCTAGCGATAATAACTGCATAATATGGGTAATAGTGCCTGTTATATTGATAATAATAAAAGTAATGAGTATAACTATTATAGTTCTAGCGATAATAACTGCATAATATGGGTAATAATGCATGTTATATTGATAATATTGGGAGTAATGAGTATATTTATTATAGTTCTGACGATAATAACAGTATAATATGGGTAATAATGCATGTTACATTGGTAATATTGGGATTAGTAAGTATATTTATTATAGTTCTGACGATAATAACTGCATAATATGGGTAATAGTGCATGTTATATTGATAATAATAAAAGTAATAAGTATAATTATTGTAGTTCTAGCGATAATAACTGCATAATATGGGTAATGGTGCTTGTTATATTCATAATATTAGGAGTAATAAGTATATTTATTATAGTTCTGACGATAATAATTGCATAATATGGGTAATAATGCATGTTATATTGATAATATTGGGAGTAATAAGTATATTTTTAATAGTTCTGACGATAATGACAGTACAATATGGGGAATATTGCATGTTATATTGATAATATTGGGAGTAAGAAGTATAATTATTATAGTTTTAGCGATAATAACTGCATAATAGGAGGAATAATGCATGTTATACTGATAACAATATAAGAAATAAGTATAACTATTATAGTTCTAGCGCTAATAACTGTATTATATAGGTAATAATGCATGTTATATTGATAATATTGGGAGTAATAAGTATAATTATTGTAGTTCTAGCGATAATATCTGCATAATATGGGTAATAATGCATGTTATATTGATAACATTGGTTGTAATAAGTATATTTATTATAGTTCTGACGATAATAACAGTATAATATGGGTAATGATGCATGTTATATTGATAATATTGGGAGTAATAAGTATAATTATTGTAGTTCTAGCGTAATAACTGCATAATATGGGTAATAATGCATGTTATATTGATAATATTGGGAGTAATAAGTATATTTATTATAGTTCTGACGATAATAACAGTATAATATGGGTAATAATGCATGTTATATTGATAATATTGGGAGTAATAAGTATAATTATTGTAGTTCTAGCGATAATAACTGCGTAATATGGGTAATAGTGCCTGTTATATTGACAATAATAAAAGTAATGAGTATAACTATTATAGTTCTAGCGATAATCACTGCATAATATGGGTAATAATGCATGTTATATTGATAATATTGGGAGTAATGGGTATATTTATTATAGTTCTGACGATAATAACAGTATAATATGGGTAATAATGCATGTTACATTGATAATATTGGGATTAATAAGTATATTTATTATAGTTCTGACGATAATAACAGTATAATATGGGTAATGATGCATGTTATATTGATAATATTGGGAGTAATAAGTATAATTATTGTAGTTCTAGCGTAATAACTGCATAATATGGGTAATAATGCATGTTATATTGATAATATTGGGAGTAATGAGTATATTTATTATAGTTCTGACGATAATAACAGTATAATATGGGTAATAATGTATGTTATATTGATAATATTGGGAGTAATAAGTATAATTATTATAGTTCTAGCGATAATAACTGTATAATATGGGTAATAATGCATGAAATATTGATAATATTAGGAGTTATAAGTATAATTATTATATTTCGAATGATAATAACTGCATAATATGGGTAATAGTGCATGTTATATTGATAATAATAAAAGTTATAAGTATAATTATTGTAGTTCTAGCGATAATATCTGCATAATATGGGTAATGGTGCATGTTATATTCATAATATTAGGAGTAATAAGTATATTTATTATAGTTCTGACGATAATAATTGCATAATATGGGTAATAATGCATGTTATATTGATAATATTGGGAGTAATAAGTACATTTTTAATAGTTCTGACGATAATGACAGTACAATATGGGGAATATTGCATGTTATACTGATAATAATATAAGTAATAAGTATAACTATTATAGTTCTAGCGATAATAACTGTATAATATTGGTAATAATGCATGAAATATTGATAATATTAGGAGTTATAAGTATAATTATTATAGTTCCAGCGATAATAAGTGCATAATATGGGTAATAGTGCATGTTATATTGATAATAATAAAAGTAATAAGTATAATTATTGTAGTTCTAGCGATAATAACTGCATAATATGGGTAATAATGCATGTTATATTGATAATTATAAAAGTAATAAGTATAATTATTATAGTTCGAGCGATAATAATTGCATAATATGGGTAATAATGCATGTTATATTGATAATAATAAAAGTGATAAGTATAATTATTGTAGTTCTAGCGTAATAACTGCATAATATGGGTAATAATGCATGTTATATTGATAATATTGGGAGTAATAAGTATAATTATTGTAGTTCTAGAGATAATAAATACATAATATGGGTAATAGTGCATGTTATATTGATAATAATAAAAGTAATAAGTATAATTATTGTAGTTCTAGCGATAATATCTGCATAATATGGGTAATAATGCATGTTATATTGATAATATTGGGAGTAATTAGTATATTTATTATAGTTCTGACGATAATAAGAGTATAATATGGGTAATAATGCATTTTATATTGATAATAATAAAAGTAATAAGTATAATTATTGTAGTTCTAGCGATAATATCTGCATAATATGGGTAATAATGCATGTTATATTGATAATATTGGGAGTAATTAGTATATTTATTATAGTTCTGACGATAATAAGAGTATAATATGGGTAATAATGCATTTTATATTGATAATAATAAAAGTTATAAGTATAATTATTGTAGTTCTAGCGATAATAACTGCATAATATGGGTAATAATGCATGTTATATTGATAATAATAAAAGTAATAAGTATAATTATTGTAGTTCTAGCGATAATAACTGCATAATATGGGTAATAATGCATGTTATATTGATAATATTGGGAGTAATAAGTATATTTATTATAGTTCTGACGATAATAACAGTATAATATGGGGTATATTGCATGTTATATTGATAATATTGGGAGTAAGAAGTATAATTATTATAGTTCTAGCGATAATAACTGCATAATAGGAGGAATAATGCATGTTATACTGATAACAATATAAGAAATAAGTATAACTATTATAGTTCTAGCGCTAATAACTGTATAATATAGGTAATAATGCATGTTATATTGATAATATTGGGAGTAATAAGTATAATTATTGTAGTTGTAGCGATAATATCTGCATAATATGGGTAATAGTGCATGTTATATTGATAACATTGGTTGTAATAAGTATATTTATTATAGTTCTGACGATAATAACAGTATAATATGGGTAATGATGCATGTTATATTGATAATATTGGGAGTAATAAGTATAATTATTGTAGTTCTAGAGATAATAAATACATAATATGGGTAATAGTGCATGTTATATTGATAATAATAAAAGTAATAAGTATAATTATTGTAGTTCTAGCGATAATATCTGCATAATATGGGTAATAATGCATGTTATATTGATAATATTGGGAGTAATTAGTATATTTATTATAGTTCTGACGATAATAAGAGTATAATATGGGTAATAATGCATTTTATATTGATAATAATAAAAGTTATAAGTATAATTATTGTAGTTCTAGCGATAATAACTGCATAATATGGGTAATAATGCATGTTATATTGATAATAATAAAAGTAATAAGTATAATTATTGTAGTTCTAGCGATAATAACTGCATAATATGGGTAATAATGCATGTTATATTGGTAATTATAAAAGTAATAAGTATAATTATTATAGTTCGAGCGATAATAATTGCATAATATGGGTAATAATGCATGTTATATTGATAATATTGGGAGTAATGGGTATATTTATTATAGTTCTGACGATAATAACAGTATAATATGGGTAATAATGCATGTTATATTGATAACATTGCGAGTAATAAGTATAATTATTATAGTTCTAGCGATAATAACTGCATGATAGGGGTACTAATGCATGTTATACTGATAATAATATAAGTAATAATTATAATTATTATAGTTCTAGCGATAATAACTGTATAATATGGGTAATAATGCATGAAATATTGATAATATTAGGAGTTATAAGTATAATTATTATATTTCGAATGATAATAACTGCATAATATGGGTAATAGTGCATGTTATATTGATAATAATAAAAGTTATAAGTATAATTATTGTAGTTCTAGCGATAATAACTGCATAATATGGGTAATAGTGCCTGTTATATTGATAATAATAAAAGTAATGAGTATAACTATTATAGTTCTAGCGATAATAACTGCATAATATGGGTAATAATGCATGTTATATTGATAATATTGGGAGTAATGAGTATATTTATTATAGTTCTGACGATAATAACAGTATAATATGGGTAATAATGCATGTTACATTGATAATATTGGGATTAATAAGTATATTTATTATAGTTCTGACGATAATAACTGCATAATATGGGTAATAGTGCATGTTATATTGATAATAATAATAGTAGTAAGTATAATTATTGTAGTTCTAGCGATAATATCTGCATAATATGGGTAATAATGCATGTTATATTGATAACATTGGTTGTAATAAGTACATTTATTATAGTTCTGACGATAATAACAGTATAATATGGGTAATGACGCATGTTATATTGATAATATTGGGAGTAATAAGTATAATTATTGTAGTTCTAGCGTAATAACTGCATAATATGGGTAATAATGCATGTTATATTGATAATATTGGGAGTAATAAGTATAATTATTATAGTTCTAGCGATAATAACTGCATAATAGGGGTAATAATGCATGTTATACTGATAATAATATAAGTAATAAGTATAGCTATTATAGTTCTAGCGCTCATAACTGTATAATATGGGTAATAATGCATGTTATATTGATAATATTGGGAGTAATAAGTATAACTATTGTAGTTCTAGCGATAATAACTGCATAATATGGGTAATAATGCATGCTATATTGATAATATTGGTTGTAATTAGTATATTTATTATTGTTCTGACGATAATAACAGTATAATATGGGTAATGATGCATGTTATATTGATAATATTGGGGGTAATAAGTATAATTATTGTAGTTCTAGCGATAATAACTGCATAATATGGGTAATAGTGCCTGTTATATTGATAATAATAAAAGTAATGAGTATAACTATTATAGTTCTAGCGATAATAACTGCATAATATGGGTAATAATGCATGTTATATTGATAATATTGGGAGTAATGAGTATATTTATTATAGTTCTGACGATAATAACAGTATAATATGGGTAATAATGCATGTTATATTGATAATATTGCGAGTAATAAGTATAATTATTATAGTTCTAGCGATAATAACTGCATGATAGGGGTACTAATGCATGTTATACTGATAATAATATAAGTAATAATTATAACTATTATAGTTCTAGCGATAATAACTGTATAATATGGGTAATAATGCATGAAATATTGATAATATTAGGAGTTATAAGTATAATTATTATATTTCGAATGATAATAACTGCATAATATGGGTAATAGTGCATGTTATATTGATAATAATAAAAGTTATAAGTATAATTATTGTAGTTCTAGCGATAATATCTGCATAATATGGGTAATGGTGCATGTTATATTCATAATATTAGGAGTAATAAGTATGTTTATTATAGTTCTGACGATAATAATTGCATAATATGGGTAATAATGCATGTTATATTGACAATATTGGGAGTAATAAGTACATTTTTAATAGTTCTGACGATAATGACAGTACAATATGGGGAATATTGCATGTTATACTGATAATAATATAAGTAATAAGTATAACTATTATAGTTCTAGCGATAATAACTGTATAATATTGGTAATAATGCATGAAATATTGATAATATTAGGAGTTATAAGTATAATTATTATAGTTCCAGCGATAATAAGTGCATAATATGGGTAATAGTGCATGTTATATTGATAATAATAAAAGTAATAAGTATAATTATTGTAGTTCTAGCGATAATAACTGCATAATATGGGTAATAATGCATGTTATATTGATAATTATAAAAGTAATAAGTATAATTATTATAGTTCGAGCGATAATAATTGCATAATATGGGTAATAATGCATGTTATATTGATAATAATAAAAGTGATAAGTATAATTATTGTAGTTCTAGCGTAATAACTGCATAATATGGGTAATAATGCATGTTATATTGATAATATTGGGAGTAATAAGTATAATTATTATAGTTCTAGCGATAATAACTGCATAATAGGAGGAATAATGCATGTTATACTGATAACAATATAAGAAATAAGTATAACTATTATAGTTCTAGCGCTAATAACTGTATAATATAGGTAATAATGCATGTTATATTGATAATATTGGGAGTAATAAGTATAATTATTGTAGTTGTAGCGATAATATCTGCATAATACGGGTAATAGTGCATGTTATATTGATAACATTGGTTGTAATAAGTATATTTATTATAGTTCTGACGATAATAACAGTATAATATGGGTAATGATGCATGTTATATTGATAATATTGGGAGTAATAAGTATAAGTATTGTAGTTCTAGAGATAATAAATGCATAATATGGGTAATAGTGCATGTTATATTGATAATAATAAAAGTAATAAGTATAATTATTGTAGTTCTAGCGATAATAACTGCATAATATGGGTAATAATGCATGTTATATTGATAATATTGGGAGTAATTAGTATATTTATTATAGTTCTGACGATAATAACAGTATAATATGGGTAATAATGCATTTTATATTGATAATAATAAAAGTTATAAGTATAATTATTGTAGTTCTAGCGATAATAACTGCATAATATGGGTAATAATGCATGTTATATTGATAATAATAAAAGTAATAAGTATAATTATTGCAGTTCTAGCGATAATAACTGCATAATATGGGTAATAATGCATGTTATATTGATAATTATAAAAGTAATAAGTATAATTATTATAGTTCGAGCGATAATAATTGCATAATATGGGTAATAATGCATGTTATATTGATAATAATAAAAGTGATAAGTATAATTATTGTAGTTCTAGCGTAATAACTGCATAATATGGGTAATAATGCATGTTATATTGATAATATTGGGAGTAATAAGTATATTTATTATAGTTCTGACGATAATAACAGTATAATATGGGTAATAATGCATGTTATATTGATAATATTGGGAGTAATAAGTATAATTATTATAGTTCTAGCGATAATAACTGCATAATAGGGGTAATAATGCATGTTGTACTGATAATAATATAAGTAATAAGTATAACTATTATAGTTCCAGCGATAATAACTGTATAATATGGGTAATAATGCATTTTATATTGATAATATTGGGAGTAATAAGTATAACTATTGTAGTTCTAGCGATAATAACTGCATAATATGGGTAATAATGCATGTTATATTGATAATATTGGGAATAATAAGTATAATTATTATAGTTCTAGCGATAATAACTGCATAATAGGGGTAATAATGCATGTTATACTGATAATAATATAAGTAATAAGTATAACTATTATAGTTCTAGCGATAATAACTGTATAATATGGGTAATAATGCATGTTATATTGATAATATTGGGAGTAATAGGTATAATTATTATAGTTCTAGCGATAATAACTGCATAATATGGGTAATGACGCATGTTATATTGATAATATTGGGAGTAATAAGTATAATTATTGTAGTTCTAGCGTAATAACTGCATAATATGGGTAATAATGCATGTTATATTGATAATATTGGGAGTAATAAGTATATTTATTATAGTTCTGACGATAATAACAGTATAATATGGGGTATATTGCATGTTATATTGATAATATTGGGAGTAAGAAGTATAATTATTATAGTTCTAGCGATAATAACTGCATAATAGGAGGAATAATGCATGTTATACTGATAACAATATAAGAAATAAGTATAACTATTATAGTTCTAGCGCTAATAACTGTATAATATAGGTAATAATGCATGTTATATTGATAATATTGGGAGTAATAAGTATAATTATTGTAGTTGTAGCGATAATATCTGCATAATATGGGTAATAGTGCATGTTATATTGATAACATTGGTTGTAATAAGTATATTTATTATAGTTCTGACGATAATAACAGTATAATATGGGTAATGATGCATGTTTTATTGATAATATTGGGAGTAATAAGTATAAGTATTGTAGTTCTAGAGATAATAAATGCATAAAATGGGTAATAGTGCATGTTATATTGATAATAATAAAAGTAATAAGTATAATTATTGTAGTTCTAGCGATAATAACTGCATAATATGGGTAATAATGCATGTTATATTGATAATATTGGGAGTAATTAGTATATTTATTATAGTTCTGACGATAATAACAGTATAATATGGGTAATAATGCATTTTATATTGATAATAATAAAAGTTATAAGTATAATTATTGTAGTTCTAGCGATAATAACTGCATAATATGGGTAATAATGCATGTTATATTGATAATAATAAAAGTAATAAGTATAATTATTGCAGTTCTAGCGATAATAACTGCATAATATGGGTAATAATGCATGTTATATTGATAATTATAAAAGTAATAAGTATAATTATTATAGTTCGAGCGATAATAATTGCATAATATGGGTAATAATGCATGTTATATTGATAATAATAAAAGTGATAAGTATAATTATTGTAGTTCTAGCGTAATAACTGCATAATATGGGTAATAATGCATGTTATATTGATAATATTGGGAGTAATAAGTATATTTATTATAGTTCTGACGATAATAACAGTATAATATGGGTAATAATGCATGTTATATTGATAATATTGGGAGTAATAAGTATAATTATTATAGTTCTAGCGATAATAACTGCATAATAGGGGTAATAATGCATGTTATACTGATAATAATATAAGTAATAAGAATAACTATTATAGTTCTAGCGATAATAACTGTATAATATGGGTAATAATGCATTTTATATTGATAATATTGGGAGTAATAAGTATAACTATTGTAGTTCTAGCGATAATAACTGCATAATATGGGTAATAATGCATGTTATATTGATAATATTGGGAATAATAAGTATAATTATTATAGTTCTAGCGATAATAACTGCATAATAGGGGTAATAATGCATGTTATACTGATAATAATATAAGTAATAAGTATAACTATTATAGTTCTAGCGATAATAACTGTATAATATGGGTAATAAAGCATGTTATATTGATAATATTGGGAGTAATAGGTATAATTATTATAGTTCTAGCGATAATAACTGCATAATATGGGTAATGACGCATGTTATATTGATAATATTGGGAGTAATAAGTATAATTATTGTAGTTCTAGCGCAATAACTGCATAATATGGGTAATAATGCATGTTATATTGATAATATTGGGAGTAATAAGTATATTTATTATAGTTCTGACGATAATAACAGTATAATATGGGTAATAATGCATGTTATATTGATAATATTGGGAGTAATAAGTATAATTATTATAGTTCTAGCGATAATAACTGCATAATAGGGGTAATAATGCATGTTATACTGATTATAATATAAGTAATAAGTATAGCTATTATAGTTCTAGCGCTCATAACTGTATAATATGGGTAATAATGCATGTTATATTGATAATATTGGGAGTAATAAGTATAACTATTGTAGTTCTAGCGATAATAACTGCATAATATGGGTAATAATGCATGCTATATTGATAATATTGGTTGTAATAAGTATATTTATTATAGTTCTGACGATAATAACAGTATAATATGGGTAATGATGCATGTTATATTGATAATATTGGGAGTAATAAGTATAATTATTGTAGTTCTAGCGATAATAACTGCATAATATGGGTAATAGTGCCTGTTATATTGATAATAATAAAAGTAATGAGTATAACCATTATAGTTCTAGCGATAATAACTGCATAATATGGGTAATAATGCATGTTATATTGATAATATTGGGAGTAATGAGTATATTTATTATAGTTCTGACGATAATAACAGTATAATATGGGTAATAATGCATGTTATATTGATAATATTGCGAGTAATAAGTATAATTATTATAGTTCTAGCGATAATAACTGCATGATAGGGGTACTAATGCATGTTATACTGATAATAATATAAGTAATAATTATAATTATTATAGTTCTAGCGATAATAACTGTATAATATGGGTAATAATGCATGAAATATTGATAATATTAGGAGTTATAAGTATAATTATTATATTTCGAATGATAATAACTGCATAATATGGGTAATAGTGCATGTTATATTGATAATAATAAAAGTTATAAGTGTAATTATTGTAGTTCTAGCGATAATAACTGCATAATATGGGTAATAGTGCCTGTTATATTGATAATAATAAAAGTAATGAGTATAACTATTATAGTTCTAGCGATAATAACTGCATAATATGGGTAATAATGCATGTTATATTGATAATATTGGGAGTAATGAGTATATTTATTATAGTTCTGACGATAATAACAGTATAATATGGGTAATAATGCATGTTACATTGATAATATTGGGATTAATAAGTATATTTATTATAGTTCTGACGATAATAATTGCATAATATGGGTAATAATGCATGTTATATTGATAATGTTGGGAGTAATAAGTACATTTTTAATAGTTCTGACGATAATGACAGTACAATATGGGGAATATTGCATGTTATACTGATAATAATATAAGTAATAAGTATAACTATTATAGTTCTAGCGATAATAACTGTATAATATTGGTAATAATGCATGAAATATTGATAATATTAGGAGTTATAAGTATAATTATTATAGTTCCAGCGATAATAAGTGCATAATATGGGTAATAGTGCATGTTATATTGATAATAATAAAAGTAATAAGTATAATTATTGTAGTTCTAGCGATAATATCTGCATAATATGGGTAATAATGCATGTTATATTGATAACATTGGTTGTAATAAGTACATTTATTATAGTTCTGACGATAATAACAGTATAATATGGGTAATGACGCATGTTATATTGATAATATTGGGAGTAATAAGTATAATTATTGTAGTTCTAGCGTAATAACTGCATAATATGGGTAATAATGCATGTTATATTGATAATATTGGGAGTAATAAGTATAATTATTATAGTTCTAGCGATAATAACTGCATAATAGGGGTAATAATGCATGTTATACTGATAATAATATAAGTAATAAGTATAGCTATTATAGTTCTAGCGCTCATAACTGTATAATATGGGTAATAATGCATGTTATATTGATAATATTGGGAGTAATAAGTATAACTATTGTAGTTCTAGCGCAATAACTGCATAATATGGGTAATAATGCATGTTATATTGATAATATTGGGAGTAATAAGTATATTTATTATAGTTCTGACGATAATAACAGTATAATATGGGTAATAATGCATGTTATATTGATAATATTGGGAGTAATAAGTATAATTATTATAGTTCTAGCGATAATAACTGCATAATAGGGGTAATAATGCATGTTATACTGATTATAATATAAGTAATAAGTATAGCTATTATAGTTCTAGCGCTCATAACTGTATAATATGGGTAATAATGCATGTTATATTGATAATATTGGGAGTAATAAGTATAACTATTGTAGTTCTAGCGATAATAACTGCATAATATGGGTAATAATGCATGCTATATTGATAATATTGGTTGTAATAAGTATATTTATTATAGTTCTGACGATAATAACAGTATAATATGGGTAATGATGCATGTTATATTGATAATATTGGGAGTAATAAGTATAATTATTGTAGTTCTAGCGATAATAACTGCATAATATGGGTAATAGTGCCTGTTATATTGATAATAATAAAAGTAATGAGTATAACTATTATAGTTCTAGCGATAATAACTGCATAATATGGGTAATAATGCATGTTATATTGATAATATTGGGAGTAATGAGTATATTTATTATAGTTCTGACGATAATAACAGTATAATATGGGTAATAATGCATGTTATATTGATAATATTGCGAGTAATAAGTATAATTATTATAGTTCTAGCGATAATAACTGCATGATAGGGGTACTAATGCATGTTATACTGATAATAATATAAGTAATAATTATAATTATTATAGTTCTAGCGATAATAACTGTATAATATGGGTAATAATGCATGAAATATTGATAATATTAGGAGTTATAAGTATAATTATTATATTTCGAATGATAATAACTGCATAATATGGGTAATAGTGCATGTTATATTGATAATAATAAAAGTTATAAGTGTAATTATTGTAGTTCTAGCGATAATAACTGCATAATATGGGTAATAGTGCCTGTTATATTGATAATAATAAAAGTAATGAGTATAACTATTATAGTTCTAGCGATAATAACTGCATAATATGGGTAATAATGCATGTTATATTGATAATATTGGGAGTAATGAGTATATTTATTATAGTTCTGACGATAATAACAGTATAATATGGGTAATAATGCATGTTACATTGATAATATTGGGATTAATAAGTATATTTATTATAGTTCTGACGATAATAATTGCATAATATGGGTAATAATGCATGTTATATTGATAATGTTGGGAGTAATAAGTACATTTTTAATAGTTCTGACGATAATGACAGTACAATATGGGGAATATTGCATGTTATACTGATAATAATATAAGTAATAAGTATAACTATTATAGTTCTAGCGATAATAACTGTATAATATTGGTAATAATGCATGAAATATTGATAATATTAGGAGTTATAAGTATAATTATTATAGTTCCAGCGATAATAAGTGCATAATATGGGTAATAGTGCATGTTATATTGATAATAATAAAAGTAATAAGTATAATTATTGTAGTTCTAGCGATAATATCTGCATAATATGGGTAATAATGCATGTTATATTGATAACATTGGTTGTAATAAGTACATTTATTATAGTTCTGACGATAATAACAGTATAATATGGGTAATGACGCATGTTATATTGATAATATTGGGAGTAATAAGTATAATTATTGTAGTTCTAGCGTAATAACTGCATAATATGGGTAATAATGCATGTTATATTGATAATATTGGGAGTAATAAGTATAATTATTATAGTTCTAGCGATAATAACTGCATAATAGGGGTAATAATGCATGTTATACTGATAATAATATAAGTAATAAGTATAGCTATTATAGTTCTAGCGCTCATAACTGTATAATATGGGTAATAATGCATGTTATATTGATAATATTGGGAGTAATAAGTATAACTATTGTAGTTCTAGCGATAATAACTGCATAATATGGGTAATAATGCATGCTATATTGATAATATTGGTTGTAATAAGTATATTTATTATTGTTCTGACGATAATAACAGTATAATATGGGTAATGATGCATGTTATATCGATAATATTGGGAGTAATAAGTATAATTATTGTAGTTCTAGCGATAATAACTGCATAATGTGGGTAATAGTGCCTGTTATATTGATAATAATAAAAGTAATGAGTATAACTATTATAGTTCTAGCGATAATAACTGCATAATATGGGTAATAATGCATGTTATATTGATAATAATATAAGTAATAATTATAACTATTATAGTTCTAGCGATAATAACTGTATAATATGGGTAATAATGCATGAAATATTGATAATATTAGGAGTTATAAGTATAATTATTATATTTCGAATGATAATAACTGCATAATATGGGTAATAGTGCATGTTATATTGATAATAATAAAAGTTATAAGTATAATTATTGTAGTTCTAGCGATAATATCTGCATAATATGGGTAATGGTGCATGTTATATTCATAATATTAGGAGTAATAAGTATATTTATTATAGTTGTGACGATAATAATTGCATAATATGGGTAATAATGCATGTTATATTGATAATATTGGGAGTAATAAGTACATTTTTAATAGTTCTGACGATAATGACAGTACAATATGGGGAATATTGCATGTTATACTGATAATAATATAAGTAATAAGTATAGCTATTATAGTTCTAGCGATAATAACTGTATAATATTGGTAATAATGCATGAAATATTGATAATATTAGGAGTTATAAGTATAATTATTATAGTTCCAGCGATAATAAGTGCATAATATGGGTAATAGTGCATGTTATATTGATAATAATAAAAGTAATAAGTATAATTATTGTAGTTCTAGCGATAATAACTGCATAATATGGGTAATAATGCATGTTATATTGATAATATTGGGAGTAATTAGTATATTTATTATAGTTCTGACGATAATAACAGTATAATATGGGTAATAATGCATTTTATGTTGATAATATTGGAAGTAATAAGTATAACTATTGTAGTTCTAGCGATAATAACTGCATAATATGGGTAATAATGCATGTTATATTGATAATAATAAAAGTAATAAGTATAATTATTGTAGTTCTAGCGATAATAACTGCATAATATGGGTAATAATGCATGTTATATTGATAATTATAAAAGTAATAAGTATAATTATTATAGTTCGAGCGATAATAATTGCATAATATGGGTAATAATGCATGTTATATTGATAATAATAAAAGTGATAAGTATAATTATTGTAGTTCTAGCGTAATAACTGCATAATATGGGTAATAATGCATGTTATATTGATAATATTGGGAGTAATAAGTATATTTATTATAGTTCTGACGATAATAACAGTATAATATGGGGTATATTGCATGTTATATTGATAATATTGGGAGTAAGAAGTATAATTATTATAGTTCTAGCGATAATAACTGCATAATAGGAGGAATAATGCATGTTATACTGATAACAATATAAGAAATAAGTATAACTATTATAGTTCTAGCGCTAATAACTGTATAATATAGGTAATAATGCATGTTATATTGATAATATTGGGAGTAATAAGTATAATTATTGTAGTTGTAGCGATAATATCTGCATAATATGGGTAATAGTGCATGTTATATTGATAACATTGGTTGTAATAAGTATATTTATTATAGTTCTGACGATAATAACAGTATAATATGGGTAATGATGCATGTTATATTGATAATATTGGGAGTAATAAGTATAATTATTGTAGTTCTAGAGATAATAAATGCATAATATGGGTAATAGTGCATGTTATATTGATAATAATAAAAGTAATAAGTATAATTATTGTAGTTCTAGCGATAATAACTGCATAATATGGGTAATAATGCATGTTATATTGATAATATTGGGAGTAATTAGTATATTTATTATAGTTCTGACGATAATAAGAGTATAATATGGGTAATAATGCATTTTATATTGATAGTAATAAAAGTTATAAGTATAATTATTGTAGTTCTAGCGATAATAACTGCATAATATGGGTAATAATGCATGTTATATTGATAATAATAAAAGTAATAAGTATAATTATTGTAGTTCTAGCGATAATAACTGCATAATATGGGTAATAATGCATGTTATATTGATAATTATAAAAGTAATAAGTATAATTATTATAGTTCGAGCGATAATAATTGCATAATATGGGTAATAATGCATGTTATATTGATAATATTGGGAGTAATGGGTATATTTATTATAGTTCTGACGATAATAACAGTATAATATGGGTAACAATGCATGTTACATTGATAATATTGGGATTAATAAGTATATTTATTATAGTTCTGACGATAATAACTGCATAATATGGGTAATAGTGCATGTTATATTGATAATATTGGGAGTAATAAGTACATTTTTAATAGTTCTGACGATAATGCCAGTACAATATGGGGAATATTGCATGTTATACTGATAATAATATAAGTAATAAGTATAACTATTATAGTTCTAGCGATAATAACTGTATAATATTGGTAATAATGCATGAAATATTGATAATATTAGGAGTTATAAGTATAATTATTATAGTTCCAGCGATAATAAGTGCATAATATGGGTAATAGTGCATGTTATATTGATAACAATAAAAGTAATAAGTATAATTATTGTAGTTCTAGCGATAATAACTGCATAATATGGGTAATAATGCATGTTATATTGATAATATTGGGAGTAATAAGTATATTCATTATAGTTCTGACGATAATAACAGTATAATATGGGTAATAATGCATGTTATATAGATAATATTGGGAGTAATAAGTATAATTATTATAGTTCTAGCGATAATAACTGCATAAGAGGGATAAAAATGTATGTTATACTGATAATAATATAAGTAATAAGTATAACTATTATAGTTCTAGCGATAATAACTGCATAATAGGGGTAAAAATGCATGTTATACTGATAATAATATAAGTAATAAGTATAACTATTATAGTTCTAGCGATAATAACTGTATAATATGGGTAATAATGAATGTTATATTGATAATATTGGGAGTAATAAGTACAATTATTATTGTTCTAGCGATAATAACTGCATAATAGGGGTAATAATGCATGTTATACTGATAATAATATAAGTAATAAGTATAACTATTATAGTTCTAGCGATAATAACTGTATAATATGGGTAATAGTGCCTGTTATATTGATAATAATAAAAGTAATGAGTATAACTATTATAGTTCTAGCGATAATAACTGCATAATATGGGTAATAATGCATGTTATATTGATAATATTAGGAGTAATAAGTATAATTATTATAGTTCTAGCGATAATAACAGTATAATATGGGTAATAATGCATGTTATATTGATAATATTGCGAGTAATAAGTATAATTATTATAGTTCTAGCGATAATAACTGCATGATAGGGGTACTAATGCATGTTATACTGATAATAATATAAGTAATAATTATAACTATTATATTTCTAGCGATAATAACTGTATAATGTGGGTAATAATGCATGAAATATTGATAATATTAGGAGTTATAAGTATAATTATTATATTTCGAATGATAATAACTGCATAATATGGGTAATAGTGCATGTTATATTGATAATAATAAAAGTTATAAGTATAATTATTGTAGTTCTAGCGATAATAACTGCATAATATGGGTAATAGTGCCTGTTATATTGATAATAATAAAAGTAATGAGTATAACTATTATAGTTCTAGCGATAATAACTGCATAATACGGGTAATAATGCATGTTATATTGATAATATTGGGAGTAATGAGTATATTTATTATAGTTCTGACGATAATAACAGTATAATATGGGTAATAATGCATGTTACATTGGTAATATTGGGATTAATAAGTATATTTATTATAGTTCTGACGATAATAACTGCATAATATGGGTAATAGTGCATGTTATATTGATAATAATAAAAGTAATAAGTATAATTATTGTAGTTCTAGCGATAATAACTGCATAATATGGGTAATGGTGCTTGTTATATTCATAATATTAGGAGTAATAAGTATATTTATTATAGTTCTGACGATAATAATTGCATAATATGGGTAATAATGCATGTTATATTGATAATATTGGGAGTAATAAGTATATTTTTAATAGTTCTGACGATAATGACAGTACAATATGGGGAATATTGCATGTTATATTGATAATATTGGGAGTAAGAAGTATAATTATTATAGTTTTAGCGATAATAACTGCATAATAGGAGGAATAATGCATGTTATACTGATAACAATATAAGAAATAAGTATAACTATTATAGTTCTAGCGCTAATAACTGTATTATATAGGTAATAATGCATGTTATATTGATAATATTGGGAGTAATAAGTATAATTATTGTAGTTCTAGCGATAATATCTGCATAATATGGGTAATAATGCATGTTATATTGATAACATTGGTTGTAATAAGTATATTTATTATAGTTCTGACGATAATAACAGTATAATATGGGTAATGATGCATGTTATATTGATAATATTGGGAGTAATAAGTATAATTATTGTAGTTCTAGCGTAATAACTGCATAATATGGGTAATAATGCATGTTATATTGATAATATTGGGAGTAATAAGTATATTTATTATAGTTCTGACGATAATAACAGTATAATATGGGTAATAATGCATGTTATATAGATAATATTGGGAGTAATAAGTATAATTATTATAGTTCTAGCGATAATAACTGCATAAGAGGGATAAAAATGTATGTTATACTGATAATAATATAAGTAATAAGTATAACTATTATAGTTCTAGCGATAATAACTGCATAATATGGGTAAGAATGCATGTTATATTGATAATATTGGGAGTAATGGGTATATTTATTATAGTTCTGACGATAATAACAGTATAATATAGGTAATAATGCATGTTACATTGATAATATTGGGATTAATAAGTATATTTATTATAGTTCTGACGATAATAACAGTATAATATGGGTAATGATGCATGTTATATTGATAATATTGGGAGTAATAAGTATAATTATTGTAGTTCTAGCGTAATAACTGCATAATATGGGTAATAATGCTTGTTATATTGATAATATTGGGAGTAATAAGTATATTTATTATAGTTCTGACGATAATAACAGTATAATATGGGTAATAATGCATGTTATATTGATAATATTGGGAGTAATAAGTATAATTATTATAGTTCTAGCGATAATAACTGCATAATAGGGGTAATAATGCATGTTATACTGATAATAATATAAGTAATAAGTATAACTATTATAGTTCTAGCGATAATAACTGTATAATATGGGTAATAATGCATGAAATATTGATAATATTAGGAGTTATAAGTATAATTATTATAGTTCGAATGATAATAACTGCATAATATGGGTAATAGTGCATGTTATATTGATAATAATAAAAGTAATATGTATAATTATTGTAGTTCTAGCGATAATAACTGCATAATATGGGTAATAGTGCCTGTTAGATTGACAATAATAAAAGTAATGAGTATAACTATTATAGTTCTAGCGATAATAACTGCATAATATGGGTAATAATGCATGTTATATTGATAATATTGGGAGTAATGGGTATATTTATTATAGTTCTGACGATAATAACAGTATAATATGGGTAACAATGCATGTTACATTGATAATATTGGGATTAATAAGTATATTTATTATAGTTCTGAACATAATAACTGCATAATATGGGTAATAGTGCATGTTATATTGATAATATTGGGAGTAATAAGTACATTTTTAATAGTTCTGGCGATAATGACAGTACAATATGGGGAATATTGCATGTTATACTGATAATAATATAAGTAATAAGTATAACTATTATAGTTCTAGCGATAATAACTGTATAATATTGGTAATAGTGCATGCTATATTGATAACAATAAAAGTAATAAGTATAATTATTGTAGTTCTAGCGATAATAACTGCATAATATGGGTAATAATGCATGTTATATTGATAATATTGGGAGTAATAAGTATATTTATTATAGTTCTGACGATAATAACAGTATAATATGGGTAATAATGCATGCTATATAGATAATATTGGGAGTAGTAAGTATAATTATTATAGTTCTAGCGATAATAACTGCATAAGAGGGATAAAAGTGTATGTTATACTGATAATAATATAAGTAATATGTATAACTATTATAGTTCTAGCGATAATAACTGCATAATAGGGGTAAAAATGCATGTTATACTGATAATAATATAAGTAATAAGTATAACTATTATAGTTCTAGCGATAATAACTGTATAATATGGGTAATAATGCATGTTATATTGATAATATTGGGAGTAATAAGTACAATTATTATAGTTCTAGCGATAATAACTGCATAATATGGGTAATAGTGCATGTTATATTGATAATAATAATAGTAGTAAGTATAATTATTGTAGTTCTAGCGATAATATCTGCATAATATGGGTAATGGTGCATGTTATATTCATAATATTAGGAGTAATAAGTATATTTATTATAGTTCTGACGATAATAATTGCATAATATGGGTAATAATGCATGTTATATTGATAATATTGGGAGTAATAAGTACATTTTTAATAGTTCTGTCGATAATGACAGTACAATATGGGGAATATTGCATGTTATACTGATAATAATATAAGTAATAAGTATAACTATTATAGTTCTAGCGATAATAACTGTATAATATTGGTAATAATGCATGAAATATTGATAATATTAGGAGTTATAAGTATAATTATTATAGTTCCAGCGATAATAAGTGCATAATATGGGTAATAGTGCATGTTATATTGATAATAATAAAAGTAATAAGTATAATTATTGTAGTTCTAGCGATAATAACTGCATAATATGGGTAATAATGCATGTTATATTGATAATATTGGGAGTAATTAGTATATTTATTATAGTTCTGACGATAATAACAGTATAATATGGGTAATAATGCATTTTATATTGATAATATTGGGAGTAATAAGTATAACTATTGTAGTTCTAGCGACAATAACTGCATAATATGGGTAATGGTGCATGTTATATTCATAATATTAGGAGTAATAAGTATATTTATTATAGTTCTGACGATAATAATTGCATAATATGGGGAATATTGCATGTTATATTGATAATATTGGGAGTAAGAAGTATAATTATTATAGTTCTAGCGATAATAACTGCATAATAGGAGGAATAATGCATGTTATACTGATAACAATATAAGAAATAAGTATAACTATTATAGTTCTAGCGCTAATAACTGTATAATATAGGTAATAATGCATGTTATATTGATAATATTGGGGGTAATAAGTATAATTATTGTAGTTCTAGCGATAATATCTGCATAATATGGGCAATAATGCATGTTATATTGATAACATTGGTTGTAATAAGTATATTTATTATAGTTCTGACGATAATAACAGTATAATATGGGTAATAATGCATGTTATATTGATAACATTGGGAGTAATAAGTATAATTATTGTTGTTCTAGCGATAATAACTGCATAATATGGGTAATAATGCATGTTATATTGATGAAATTGGGAGTAATAAGTATATTTATTATAGTTCTGACGATAATAACAGTATAATATGGGTAGTAATGCATGTTATATTGATAACATTGGGAGTAATATGTATAATTATTATAGTTCTAGCGATAATAACTGCATAATAGGGGTAATAATGCATGTTATACTGATAATAATAAGAGTAATAAGTATAATTATTATAGTTCTAGCGATAATAACTGCATAATATGGGTAATAATGCATGTCATATTGATAACATTGGGAGTAATAAGTATAATTATTATAGTTCTATCGATAATAACTGCATAATATGGGTAATAGTGCATGTTATATTGATAATACTAAAAGGAATAAGTATAACTATTATAGTTCTTGCGATAATAACTGTATAATATGGGTAATAATGCATGTTATATTGATAACATTGGGAGTAATAAGTATAATTATTGTTGTTCTAGCGATAATAACTGCATAATATGGGTAATAATGCATGTTATACTGTTAATAATAAGAGTAATAAGTATAATTATTATAGTTCTAGCGATAATAACTGCATAATATGGGTAATAATGCATGTCATATTGATCACATTGGGAGTAATAAGTATAATTATTATAGTTCTAGCGATAATAACTGCATAATATGGGTAATAGTGCATGTTATATTGATAATTATATAAGGAATAGGTATAGTTATTACAGTTCTAGGGATAATAACTGCATAATATGGGTAATAGTGCATGTTATATTGATAATAATAAAAGTAGTAAGTATAATTATTGTAGTTCTAGCGATAATAACTGCATAATATGGGTAATAGTGCATGTTATATTGATAATAATAAAAGTAGTAAGTATAATTATTGTAGTTCTAGCGATAATAACTGCATAATATGGGTAATAATGCATGTTATATTGATAATATTGGGAGTAATAAGTATATTTATTACAGTTCTGACGATAATAACAGTATAATATGGGTAATAATGCATGTTATATTGATAATATTGGGAGTAATAAGTATAATTATTATAGTTCTAGCGATAATAACTGCATAATAGGGGTAATAATGCATGTTATACTGATAATAATATAAGTATTAAGTATAATTATTATAGTTCTAGCGATAATAACTGCATAATATGGGTCATAATGCATGTCATATTGATAACATTGGGAGTAATAAGTATAATTATTATATTTCAAGCGATAATAACTGCATAATATGGGTAATGGTACATGTTATATTGATAACAATATAAGAAATAAGTATAATTATTATAGTTCTAGGGATAATAACTGCATAATATGGGTAATAGTGCATGTTATATTGACAATAATAAAAGTAGTAAGTATAATTATTGTAGTTCTAGCGATAATAACTGCATAATATGGGTAATAGTGCATGTTATATTGATAATAATAGAAGTAATAAGTATAATTATTATAGTTCGAGCGATAATAACTGCATAATATGGGTAATAGTGCATGTTATATTGATAATAGTAAAAGTAATAAGTATAATTATTGTAGTTCTAGCGATAATAACTGTATAATATGGTTAATAATGCATCACAAATTGATAATATTAGGCGTAATATGTATAATTATTATAGTTCTAGCGATAATAACTGCATAATATGGGTAATAGTGCATGTTATATTGATAATAATAAAAGTAGTAAGTATAATTATTGTAGTTCTAGCGATAATAACTGCATAATATGGGTAATAGTGCATGTTATATTGATAATAATAAAAGTAGTAAGTATAATTATTGTAGTTCTAGCGATAATAACTGCATAATATGGGTAATAGTGCATGTTATATTGATAATAATAAAAGTAATAAGTATAATTATTATAGTTCTAGCGATAATAACTGTATAATATGGTTAATAATGCATCACAAATTGATAATATTAGGCGTAATATGTATAATTATTATAGTTCTAGCGATAATAACTGCATAATATGGGTAATAATGCATGTTATATTGATAACATTGGGAGTAATAAGTATAATTATTATAGTTCAAGCGATAATAACTGCATAATATGGGTAATAGTGCATGTTATATTGATATTATTGGGAGTAATAAGTATCTTTATTATAGTTCTGACGATAATAGCAGTATAGTATTTGTAATAATGCATGACATATTGATAATATTAGGAGTTATAAGTATAATTATTATAGTTCTAGCGATAATAACTGCATAATATGGGTAATAGTGCATGTTATATTGATATTATTGGGAGTAATAAGTATCTTTATTATAGTTCTGACGATAATAGCAGTATAGTATGGGTAATAATGCATGACATATTGATAATATTAGGAGTAATAAGTATAATTATTATAGTTCTAGCGATAGTAACTGCATAATATGGGTAATAATGCATGTTATATTGATAACATTGGGAGTAATAAGTATAATTATTATAGTTCAAGCGATAATAACTGCATAATATGGGTAATAGTGCATGTTATATTGATAATAATAAAAGTAGTAAGTATAATTATTGTAGTTCTAGCGATAATAACTGCATAATATGGGTAATAGTGCATGTTATATTGATAATAATAAAAGTAGTAAGTATAATTATTGTAGTTCTAGCGATAATAACTGCATAATATGGGTAATAGTGCATGTTATATTGATAATAATAAAAGTAATAAGTATAATTATTATAGTTCTAGCGATAATAACTGCATAATATGGGTAATAGTGCATGTTATATTGATATTATTGGGAGTAATAAGTATCTTTATTATAGTTCTGACGATAATAGCAGTATAGTATGGGTAGTAATGCATGACATATTGATAATATTAGGAGTAATAAGTATAATTATTATAGTTCGAGCGATAATAACTGCATAATATGGGTAGTAGTGCATGTTATATTGATATTATTGGGAGTAATAAGTATCTTTATTATAGTTCTGACGATAATAGCAGTATAGTATGGGTAATAATGCATGACATATTGATAATATTAGGAGTAATAAGTATAATTATTATAGTTCGAGCGATAATAACTGCATAATATGGGTAATAGTGCATGTTATATTGATAATAATAAAAGTAATAAGTGTAATTATTATAGTTCGAGCAATAATAACTGCATAATATGGGTAATAGTGCATGTTATATTGATAATAATAAAAGGAATAAGTATAACTATTATAGTTCTAGTGATAATAACTGTATAATATGGGTAATAATGCATGTTATATTGATAACATGGGGAGTAATAAGTATAATTATTGTTGTTCTAGCGATAATAACTGCATAATATGGGTAATAATGCATGTTATATTGATAATATTGGGAGTAATAAGTATATTTATTATAGTTCTGACGATAATAACAGTATAATATGGGTAATAATGCATGTTATATTGATAATATTGGGAGTAATATGTATAATTATTATAGTTCTAGCGATAATAACTGCATAATATGGGTAATAGTGCATGTTATATTGATAATACTAAAAGGAATAAGTATAACTATTATAGTTCTTGCGATAATAACTGTATAATATGGGTAATAATGCATGTTATATTGATAACATTGGGAGTAATAAGTATAATTATTGTTGTTCTAGCGATAATAACTGCATAATATGGGTAATAATGCATGTTATATTGATGAAATTGGGAGTAATAAGTATAATTATTATAGTTCAAGCGATAATAACTGCATAACATGGGTAATAGTGCATGTTATATTGATAATAATAAAAGTAATAAGTATAATTATTATAGTTCGAGCGATAATAACTGCATAATATGGGTAATAGTGCATGTTATATTGATAATAGTAAAAGTAATAAGTATAATTATTGTAGTCCTAGCGATAATAACTGCATAATATGGGTAATAGTGCATGTTATATTGATAATAATAAAAGTAATAAGTGTAATTATTATAGTTCGAGCAATAATAACTGCATAATATGGGTAATAGTGCATGTTATATTGCTAATAATAAAAGGATTAAGTATAACTATTATAGTTCTAGTGATAATAACTGTATAATATGGGTAATAATGCATGTTATATTGATAACATTGGGAGTAATAAGTATAATTATTGTTGTTCTAGCGATAATAACTGCATAATATGGGTAATAATGCATGTTATATTGATAATATTGGGAGTAATAAGTATATTTATTATAGTTCTGACGATAATAACAGTATAATATGGGTAATAATGCATGTTATATTGATAATATTGGGAGTAATATGTATAATTATTATAGTTCTAGCGATAATAACTGCATAATATGGGTAATAGTGCATGTTATATTGATATTATTGGGCGTAATAAGTATCTTTATTATAGTTCTGACGATAATAGCAGTATAGTATGGGTAATAATGCATGACATATAGATAATATTAGGAGTAATAAGTATGATTATTATAGTTCTAGCGATAATAACTGCATAATATGGGTAGTAGTGCATGTTATATTGATATTATTGGGAGTAATAAGTATCTTTATTATGGTTCTGACGATAATAGCAGTATAGTATGGGTAATAATGCATGACATATTGATAATATTAGGAGTAATAAGTATAAATATTATAGTTCGAGCGATAATAACTGCATAATATGGGTAATAGTGCATGTTATATTGATATTATTGGGAGTAATAAGTATCTTTATTATAGTTCTGACGATAATAGCAGTATAGTATTTGTAATAATGCATGACATATTGATAATATTAGGAGTTATAAGTATAATTATTATAGTTCTAGCGATAATAACTGCATAATATGGGTAATAGTGCATGTTATATTGATATTATTGGGAGTAATAAGTATCTTTATTATAGTTCTGACGATAATAGCAGTATAGTATGGGTAATAATGCATGACATATTGATAATATTAGGAGTAATAAGTATAATTATTATAGTTCGAGCGATAATAACTGCATAATATGGGTAATAGTGCATGTTATATTGATAATAATAAAAGTAATAAGTGTAATTATTATAGTTCGAGCAATAATAACTGCATAATATGGGTAATAGTGCATGTTATATTGATAATAATAAAAGGAATAAGTATAACTATTATAGTTCTAGTGATAATAACTGTATAATATGGGTAATAATGCATGTTATATTGATAACATGGGGAGTAATAAGTATAATTATTGTTGTTCTAGCGATAATAACTGCATAATATGGGTAATAATGCATGTTATATTGATAATATTGGGAGTAATAAGTATATTTATTATAGTTCTGACGATAATAACAGTATAATATGGGTAATAATGCATGTTATATTGATAATATTGGGAGTAATATGTATAATTATTATAGTTCTAGCGATAATAACTGCATAATATGGGTAATAGTGCATGTTATATTGATAATACTAAAAGGAATAAGTATAACTATTATAGTTCTTGCGATAATAACTGTATAATATGGGTAATAATGCATGTTATATTGATAACATTGGGAGTAATAAGTATAATTATTGTTGTTCTAGCGATAATAACTGCATAATATGGGTAATAATGCATGTTATATTGATGAAATTGGGAGTAATAAGTATAATTATTATAGTTCAAGCGATAATAACTGCATAACATGGGTAATAGTGCATGTTATATTGATAATAATAAAAGTAATAAGTATAATTATTATAGTTCGAGCGATAATAACTGCATAATATGGGTAATAGTGCATGTTATATTGATAATAGTAAAAGTAATAAGTATAATTATTGTAGTCCTAGCGATAATAACTGCATAATATGGGTAATAGTGCATGTTATATTGATAATAATAAAAGTAATAAGTGTAATTATTATAGTTCGAGCAATAATAACTGCATAATATGGGTAATAGTGCATGTTATATTGCTAATAATAAAAGGATTAAGTATAACTATTATAGTTCTAGTGATAATAACTGTATAATATGGGTAATAATGCATGTTATATTGATAACATTGGGAGTAATAAGTATAATTATTGTTGTTCTAGCGATAATAACTGCATAATATGGGTAATAATGCATGTTATATTGATAATATTGGGAGTAATAAGTATATTTATTATAGTTCTGACGATAATAACAGTATAATATGGGTAATAATGCATGTTATATTGATAATATTGGGAGTAATATGTATAATTATTATAGTTCTAGCGATAATAACTGCATAATATGGGTAATAGTGCATGTTATATTGATATTATTGGGCGTAATAAGTATCTTTATTATAGTTCTGACGATAATAGCAGTATAGTATGGGTAATAATGCATGACATATAGATAATATTAGGAGTAATAAGTATGATTATTATAGTTCTAGCGATAATAACTGCATAATATGGGTAGTAGTGCATGTTATATTGATATTATTGGGAGTAATAAGTATCTTTATTATGGTTCTGACGATAATAGCAGTATAGTATGGGTAATAATGCATGACATATTGATAATATTAGGAGTAATAAGTATAAATATTATAGTTCGAGCGATAATAACTGCATAATATGGGTAATAGTGCATGTTATATTGATATTATTGGGAGTAATAAGTATCTTTATTATAGTTCTGACGATAATAGCAGTATAGTATTTGTAATAATGCATGACATATTGATAATATTAGGAGTTATAAGTATAATTATTATAGTTCTAGCGATAATAACTGCATAATATGGGTAATAGTGCATGTTATATTGATATTATTGGGAGTAATAAGTATCTTTATTATAGTTCTGACGATAATAGCAGTATAGTATGGGTAATAATGCATGACATATTGATAATATTAGGAGTAATAAGTATAATTATTATAGTTCTAGCGATAATAACTGCATAATATGGGTAATAGTGCATGTTATATTGATATTATTGGGAGTAATAAGTATCTTTATTATAGTTCTGACGATAATAGCAGTATAGTATGGGTAATAATGCATGACATATTGATAATATTAGGAGTAATAAGTATAAATATTATAGTTCGAGCGATAATAACTGCATAAAATGGGTAATAGTGCATGTTATATTGATATTATTGGGAGTAATAAGTATCTTTATTATAGTTCTGACGATAATAGCAGTATAGTATTTGTAATAATGCATGACATATTGATAATATTAGGAGTTATAAGTATAATTATTATAGTTCTAGCGATAGTAACTGCATAACATGGGTAATAATGCATGTTATATTGATAACATTGGGAGTAATAAGTATAATTATTATAGTTCAAGCGATAATAACTGCATAATATGGGTAATAGTGCATGTTATATTGATAATAATAAAAGTAGTAAGTATAATTATTGTAGTTCTAGCGATAATAACTGCATAATATGGGTAATAGTGCATGTTATATTGATAATAATAAAAGTAGTAAGTATAATTATTGTAGTTCTACCGATAATAACTGCATAATATGGGTAATAGTGCATGTTATATTGATAATAATAAAAGTAGTAAGTATAATTATTATAGTTCTAGCGATAATAACTGCATAATATGGGTAATAGTGCATGTTATATTGATATTATTGGGAGTAATAAGTATCTTTATTATAGTTCTGACGATAATAGCAGTATAGTATGGGTAATAATGCATGACATATTGATAATATTAGGAGTAATAAGTATAATTATTATAGTTCTAGCGATAATAACTGCATAATATGGGTAGTAGTGCATGTTATATTGATATAATTGGGAGTAATAAGTATCTTTATTATAGTTCTGACGATAATAGCAGTATAGTATGGGTAATAATGCATGACATATTGATAATATTAGGAGTAATAAGTATAATTATTATAGTTCGAGCGATAATAACTGCATAATATGGGTAATAGTGCATGTTATATTGATAATAATAAAAGTAATAAGTGTAATTATTATAGTTCGAGCAATAGTAACTGCATAATATGGGTAATAGTGCATGTTATATTGATAATAATAAAAGGATTAAGTATAACTATTATAGTTCTAGTGATAGTAACTGTATAATATGGGTATTAATGCATGTTATATTGATAACATTGGGAGTAATAAGTATAATTATTGTTGTTCTAGCGATAATAACTGCATAATATGGGTAATAATGCATGTTATATTGATAATATTGGGAGTAATAAGTATATTTATTATAGTTCTGACGATAATAACAGTATAATATGGGTAATAATGCATGTTATATTGATAATATTGGGAGTAATATGTATAATTATTATAGTTCTAGCGATAATAACTGCATAATATGGGTAATAGTGCATGTTATATTGATATTATTGGGAGTAATAAGTATCTTTATTATAGTTCTGACGATAATAGCAGTATAGTATGGGTAATAATGCATGACATATAGATAATATTAGGAGTAATAAGTATAATTATTATAGTTCTAGCGATAATAACTGCATAATATGGGTAGTAGTGCATGTTATATTGATATTATTGGGAGTAATAAGTATCTTTATTATGGTTCTGACGATAATAGCAGTATAGTATGGGTAATAATGCATGACATATTGATAATATTAGGAGTAATAAGTATAAATATTATAGTTCGAGCGATAATAACTGCATAATATGGGTAATAGTGCATGTTATATTGATATTATTGGGAGTAATAAGTATCTTTATTATAGTTCTGACGATAATAGCAGTATAGTATTTGTAATAATGCATGACATATTGATAATATTAGGAGTTATAAGTGTAATTATTATAGTTCTAGCGATAATAACTGCATAATATGGGTAATAGTGCATGTTATATTGATATTATTGGGAGTAATAAGTATCTTTATTATAGTTCTGACGATAATAGCAGTATAGTATTTGTAATAATGCATGACATATTGATAATATTAGGAGTTATAAGTATAATTATTATAGTTCTAGCGATAGTAACTGCATAATATGGGTAATAATGCATGTTATATTGATAACATTGGGAGTAATAAGTATAATTATTATAGTTCAAGCGATAATAACTGCATAATATGGGTAATAGTGCATGTTATATTGATAATAATAAAAGTAGTAAGTATAATTATTGTAGTTCTAGCGATAATAACTGCATAATATGGGTAATAGTGCATGTTATATTGATAATAATAAAAGTAGTAAGTATAATTATTGTAGTTCTAGCGATAATAACTGCATAATATGGGTAATAGTGCATGTTATATTGATAATAATAAAAGTAGTAAGTATAATTATTATAGTTCTAGCGATAATAACTGCATAATATGGGTAATAGTGCATGTTATATTGATATTATTGGGAGTAATAAGTATCTTTATTATAGTTCTGACGATAATAGCAGTATAGTATGGGTAATAATGCATGACATATTGATAATATTAGGAGTAATAAGTATAATTATTATAGTTCTAGCGATAATAACTGCATAATATGGGTAGTAGTGCATGTTATATTGATATAATTGGGAGTAATAAGTATCTTTATTATAGTTCTGACGATAATAGCAGTATAGTATGGGTAATAATGCATGACATATTGATAATATTAGGAGTAATAAGTATAATTATTATAGTTCGAGCGATAATAACTGCATAATATGGGTAATAGTGCATGTTATATTGATAATAATAAAAGTAATAAGTGTAATTATTATAGTTCGAGCAATAGTAACTGCATAATATGGGTAATAGTGCATGTTATATTGATAATAATAAAAGGATTAAGTATAACTATTATAGTTCTAGTGATAGTAACTGTATAATATGGGTATTAATGCATGTTATATTGATAACATTGGGAGTAATAAGTATAATTATTGTTGTTCTAGCGATAATAACTGCATAATATGGGTAATAATGCATGTTATATTGATAATATTGGGAGTAATAAGTATATTTATTATAGTTCTGACGATAATAACAGTATAATATGGGTAATAATGCATGTTATATTGATAATATTGGGAGTAATATGTATAATTATTATAGTTCTAGCGATAATAACTGCATAATATGGGTAATAGTGCATGTTATATTGATATTATTGGGAGTAATAAGTATCTTTATTATAGTTCTGACGATAATAGCAGTATAGTATGGGTAATAATGCATGACATATAGATAATATTAGGAGTAATAAGTATAATTATTATAGTTCTAGCGATAATAACTGCATAATATGGGTAGTAGTGCATGTTATATTGATATTATTGGGAGTAATAAGTATCTTTATTATGGTTCTGACGATAATAGCAGTATAGTATGGGTAATAATGCATGACATATTGATAATATTAGGAGTAATAAGTATAATTATTGTTGTTCTAGCGATAATAACTGCATAATATGGGTAATAATGCATGTTATATTGATAATATTGGGAGTAATAAGTATATTTATTATAGTTCTGACGATAATAACAGTATAATATGGGTAATAATGCATGTTATATTGATAATATTGGGAGTAATATGTATAATTATTATAGTTCTAGCGATAATAACTGCATAATATGGGTAATAGTGCATGTTATATTGATATTATTGGGCGTAATAAGTATCTTTATTATAGTTCTGACGATAATAGCAGTATAGTATGGGTAATAATGCATGACATATAGATAATATTAGGAGTAATAAGTATGATTATTATAGTTCTAGCGATAATAACTGCATAATATGGGTAGTAGTGCATGTTATATTGATATTATTGGGAGTAATAAGTATCTTTATTATGGTTCTGACGATAATAGCAGTATAGTATTTGTAATAATGCATGACATATTGATAATATGAGGAGTTATAAGTATAATTATTATAGTTCTAGCGATAATAACTGCATAATATGGGTAATAGTGCATGTTATATTGATATTATTGGGAGTAATAAGTATCTTTATTATAGTTCTGACGATAATAGCAGTATAGTATGGGTAATAATGCATGACATATTGATAATATTAGGAGTAATAAGTATAATTATTATAGTTCTAGCGATAGTAACTGCATAATATGGTTAATAATGCATGTTATATTGATAACATTGGGAGTAATAAGTATAATTATTATAGTTCAAGCGATAATAACTGCATAATATGGGTAATAGTGCATGTTATATTGATAATAATAAAAGTAGTAAGTATAATTATTGTAGTTCTAGCGATAATAACTGCATAATATGGGTAATAGTGCATGTTATATTGATAATAATAAAAGTAGTAAGTATAATTATTGTAGTTCTACCGATAATAACTGCATAATATGGGTAATAGTGCATGTTATATTGATAATAATAAAAGTAATAAGTATAATTATTATAGTTCTAGCGATAATAACTGCATAATATGGGTAATAGTGCATGTTATATTGATATTATTGGGAGTAATAAGTATCTTTATTATAGTTCTGACGATAATAGCAGTATAGTATGGGTAATAATGCATGACATATTGATAATATTAGGAGTAATAAGTATAATTATTATAGTTCTAGCGATAATAACTGCATAATATGGGTAGTAGTGCATGTTATATTGATATAATTGGGAGTAATAAGTATCTTTATTATAGTTCTGACGATAATAGCAGTATAGTATGGGTAATAATGCATGACATATTGATAATATTAGGAGTAATAAGTATAATTATTATAGTTCGAGCGATAATAACTGCATAATATGGGTAATAGTGCATGTTATATTGATAATAATAAAAGTAATAAGTGTAATTATTATAGTTCGAGCAATAGTAACTGCATAATATGGGTAATAGTGCATGTTATATTGATAATAATAAAAGGATTAAGTATAACTATTATAGTTCTAGTGATAATAACTGTATAATATGGGTATTAATGCATGTTATATTGATAACATTGGGAGTAATAAGTATAATTATTGTTGTTCTAGCGATAATAACTGCATAATATGGGTAATAATGCATGTTATATTGATAATATTGGGAGTAATAAGTATATTTATTATAGTTCTGACGATAATAACAGTATAATATGGGTAATAATGCATGTTATATTGATAATATTGGGAGTAATATGTATAATTATTATAGTTCTAGCGATAATAACTGCATAATATGGGTAATAGTGCATGTTATATTGATATTATTGGGAGTAATAAGTATCTTTATTATAGTTCTGACGATAATAGCAGTATAGTATGGGTAATAATGCATGACATATAGATAATATTAGGAGTAATAAGTATAATTATTATAGTTCTAGCGATAATAACTGCATAATATGGGTAGTAGTGCATGTTATATTGATATTATTGGGAGTAATAAGTATCTTTATTATGGTTCTGACGATAATAGCAGTATAGTATGGGTAATAATGCATGACATATTGATAATATTAGGAGTAATAAGTATAAATATTATAGTTCGAGCGATAATAACTGCATAATATGGGTAATAGTGCATGTTATATTGATATTATTGGGAGTAATAAGTATCTTTATTATAGTTCTGACGATAATAGCAGTATAGTATTTGTAATAATGCATGACATATTGATAATATTAGGAGTTATAAGTATAATTATTATAGTTCTAGCGATAATAACTGCATAATATGGGTAATAGTGCATGTTATATTGATATTATTGGGAGTAATAAGTATCTTTATTATAGTTCTGACGATAATAGCAGTATAGTATGGGTAATAATGCATGACATATTGATAATATTAGGAGTAATAAGTATAATTATTATAGTTCTAGCGATAGTAACTGCATAATATGGGTAATAATGCATGTTATATTGATAACATTGGGAGTAATAAGTATAATTATTATAGTTCAAGCGATAATAACTGCATAATATGGGTAATAGTGCATGTTATATTGATAATAATAAAAGTAGTAAGTATAATTATTGTAGTTCTAGCGATAATAACTGCATAATATGGGTAATAGTGCATGTTATATTGATAATAATAAAAGTAATAAGTATAATTATTATAGTTCGAGCGATAATAACTGCATAATATGGGTAATAGTGCATGTTATATTGATAATAGTAAAAGTAATAAGTATAATTATTGTAGTTCTAGCGATAATAACTGTATAATATGGTTAATAATGCATCACAAATTGATAATATTAGGCGTAATATGTATAATTATTATAGTTCGAGCGATAATAACTGCATAATATGGGTAATAGTGCATGTTATATTGATATTATTGGGAGTAATAAGTATCTTTATTATAGTTCTGACGGTAATAGCAGTATAGTATGGGTAATAATGCATGACATATTGATAATATTAGGAGTAATAAGTATAAATATTATAGTTCGAGCGATAATAACTGCATAATATGGGTAATACTGCATGTTATATTGATATTATTGGGAGTAATAAGTATCTTTATTATAGTTCTGACGATAATAGCAGTATAGTATTTGTAATAATGCATGACATATTGATAATATTAGGAGTTATAAGTATAATTATTATAGTTCTAGCGATAATAACTGCATAATATGGGTAATAGTGCATGTTATATTGATATTATTGGGAGTAATAAGTATCTTTATTATAGTTCTGACGATAATAGCAGTATAGTATGGGTAATAATGCATGACATATTGATAATATTAGGAGTAATAAGTATAATTATTATAGTTCTAGCGATAGTAACTGCATAATATCGGTAATAATGCATGTTATATTGATAACATTGGGAGTAATAAGTATAATTATTATAGTTCAAGCGATAATAACTGCATAATATGGGTAATAGTGCATGTTATATTGATAATAATAAAAGTAGTAAGTATAATTATTGTAGTTCTAGCGATAATAACTGCATAATATGGGTAATAGTGCATGTTATATTGATAATAATAAAAGTAGTAAGTATAATTATTGTAGTTCTAGCGATAATAACTGCATAATATGGGTAATAGTGCATGTTATATTGATAATAATAAAAGTAGTAAGTATAATTATTGTAGTTCTAGCGATAATAACTGCATAATATGGGTAATAGTGCATGTTATATTGATAATAATAAAAGTAATAAGTATAATTATTATAGTTCTAGCGATAATAACTGCATAATATGGGTAATAATGCATGTTATATTGATATTATGGGGAGTAATAAGTATCTTTATTATAGTTCTGACGATAATAGCAGTATAGTATTTGTAATAATGCATGACATATTGATAATATTAGGAGTTATAAGTATAATTATTATAGTTCTAGCGATAATAACTGCATAATATGGGTAATAGTGCATGTTATATTGATATTATTGGGAGTAATAAGTATCTTTATTATAGTTCTGACGATAATAGCAGTATAGTATGGGTAATAATGCATGACATATTGATAATATTAGGAGTAATAAGTATAATTATTATAGTTCTAGCGATAGTAACTGCATAATATGGGTAATAATGCATGTTATATTGATAACATTGGGAGTAATAAGTATAATTATTATAGTTCAAGCGATAATAACAGCATAATATGGGTAATAGTGCATGTTATATTGATAATAATAAAAGTAGTATATATAATTATTGTAGTTCTAGCGATAATAACTGCATAATATGGGTAATAGTGCATGTTATATTGATAATAATAAAAGTAATAAGTATAATTATTATAGTTCTAGCGATAATAACTGCATAATATGGGTAATAGTGCATGTTATATTGATATTATTGGGAGTAATAAGTATCTTTATTATAGTTCTGACGATAATAGCAGTATAGTATGGGTAATAATGCATGACATATTGATAATATTAGGAGTAATAAGTATAATTATTATAGTTCTAGCGATAATAACTGCATAATATGGGTAGTAGTGCATGTTATATTGATATTATTGGGAGTAATAAGTATCTTTATTATAGTTCTGACGATAATAGCAGTATAGTATGGGTAATAATGCATGACATATTGATAATATTAGGAGTAATAAGTATAATTATTATAGTTCGAGCGATAACAACTGCATAATATGGGTAATAGTGCATGTTATATTGATAATAATAAAAGGAATAAGTATAACTATTATAGTTCTAGTGATAATAACTGTATAATATGGGTAATAATGCATGTTATATTGATAACATGGGGAGTAATAAGTATAATTATTGTTGTTCTAGCGATAATAACTGCATAATATGGGTAATAATGCATGTTATATTGATAATATTGGGAGTAATAAGTATATTTATTATAGTTCTGACGATAATAACAGTATAATATGGGTAATAATGCATGTTATATTGATAATATTGGGAGTAATATGTATAATTATTATAGTTCTAGCGATAATAACTGCATAATATGGGTAATAGTGCATGTTATATTGATAATACTAAAAGGAATAAGTATAACTATTATAGTTCTTGCGATAATAACTGTATAATATGGGTAATAATGCATGTTATATTGATAACATTGGGAGTAATAAGTATAATTATTGTTGTTCTAGCGATAATAACTGCATAATATGGGTAATAATGCATGTTATATTGATGAAATTGGGAGTAATAAGTATAATTATTATAGTTCAAGCGATAATAACTGCATAACATGGGTAATAGTGCATGTTATATTGATAATAATATAAGGAATAAGTATAATTATTATAGTTCTAGCGATAATAACTGCATAATATGGGTAATAGTGCATGTTATATTGATAATACTAAAGGGAATAAGTATAACTATTATAGTTCTTGCGATAATAACTGTATAATATGGGTAATAATGCATGTTATATTGATAACATTGGGAGTAATAAGTATAATTATTGTTGTTCTAGCGCTAATAACTGCATAATATGGGTAATAATGCATGTTATATTGATAATAATAAAAGTAATAAGTATAATTATTATAGTTCTAGCGATAATAACTGCATAATATGGGTAATAGTGCATGTTATATTGATATTATTGGGAGTAATAAGTATCTTTATTATAGTTCTGACGATAATAGCAGTATAGTATGGGTAATAATGCATGACATATTGATAATATTAGGAGTAATAAGTATAATTATTATAGTTCTAGCGATAATAACTGCATAATATGGGTAGTAGTGCATGTTATATTGATATTATTGGGAGTAATAAGTATCTTTATTATAGTTCTGACGATAATAGCAGTATAGTATGGGTAATAATGCATGACATATTGATAATATTAGGAGTAATAAGTATAATTATTATAGTTCGAGCGATAACAACTGCATAATATGGGTAATAGTGCATGTTATATTGATAATAATAAAAGTAATAAGTGTAATTATTATAGTTCGAGCAATAATAACTGCATAATATGGGTAATAGTGCATGTTATATTGATAATAATAAAAGGAATAAGTATAACTATTATAGTTCTAGTGATAATAACTGTATAATATGGGTAATAATGCATGTTATATTGATAACATGGGGAGTAATAAGTATAATTATTGTTGTTCTAGCGATAATAACTGCATAATATGGGTAATAATGCATGTTATATTGATAATATTGGGAGTAATAAGTATATTTATTATAGTTCTGACGATAATAACAGTATAATATGGGTAATAATGCATGTTATATTGATAATATTGGGAGTAATATGTATAATTATTATAGTTCTAGCGATAATAACTGCATAATATGGGTAATAGTGCATGTTATATTGATAATACTAAAAGGAATAAGTATAACTATTATAGTTCTTGCGATAATAACTGTATAATATGGGTAATAATGCAAGTTATATTGATAACATTGGGAGTAATAAGTATAATTATTGTTGTTCTAGCGATAATAACTGCATAATATGGGTAATAATGCATGTTATATTGATGAAATTGGGAGTAATAAGTATAATTATTATAGTTCAAGCGATAATAACTGCATAACATGGGTAATAGTGCATGTTATATTGATAATAATATAAGGAATAAGTATAATTATTATAGTTCTAGCGATAATAACTGCATAATATGGGTAATAGTGCATGTTATATTGATAATACTAAAGGGAATAAGTATAACTATTATAGTTCTTGCGATAATAACTGTATAATATGGGTAATAATGCATGTTATATTCATAACATTGGGAGTAATAAGTATAATTATTGTTGTTCTAGCGCTAATAACTGCATAATATGGGTAATAATGCATGTTATATTGATAATATTGGGGGTAATAAGTATATTTATTATAGTTCAAGCGATAATAACAGTATAATATGGGTAATAATGCATGTTATATTGATAATATTGGGAGTAATATGTATAATTATTATAGTTCTAGCGATAATAACTGCATAATATGGGTAATAGTGCATGTTATATTGATAATACTAAAAGTAATAAGTATAATTATTGTAGTTCTAGCGATAATAACTGCATAATATGGGTAATAATGCATGTTATATTGATAACATTGGGAGTAATAAGTATAATTATTATAGTTCAAGCGATAATAACTGCATAATATGGGTAATAGTGCATGTTATATGGATAATAATATAAGGAATAAGTATAATTATTATAGTTCTAGCGATAATAACTGCATAATATGGGTAATAGTGCATGTTATATTGATAATACTAAAAGGAATAAGTATAATTAATATAGTTCGGGCTATAATAACTGCATAATATGGGTAATAGTGCATGTTATATTGATAATACTAAAAGTAATAAGTATAATTATTGTAGTTCTAGCGATAATAACTGCATAATATGGGTAATAGTGCATGTTATATTGATATTATTGGGGGTAATAAGTATCTTTATTATAGTTCTGACGATAATAGCAGTATAGTATGGGTAATAATGCATGACATATTGATAATATTAGGAGTAATAAGCATAATTATTATAGTTCGAGCGATAATAACTGCATAATATGGGTAATAGTGCATGTTATATTGATAATAATATAAGGAATAAGTATAATTATTATAGTTCTAGCGATAATAACTGCATAATATGGGTAATAGTGCATGTTATATTGATAATACTAAAAGGAATAAGTATAACTATTATAGTTCTTGCGATAATAACTGTATAATATGGGTAATAATTCATGTTATATTGATAACATTGGGAGTAATAAGTATAATTATTGTTGTTCTAGCGATAATAACTGCATAATATGGGTAATAATGCATGTTATATTGATGAAATTGGGAGTAATAAGTATAATTATTATAGTTCAAGCGATAATAACTGCATAACATGGGTAATAGTGCATGTTATATTGATAACAATATAAGGAATAAGTATAATTATTATAGTTCTAGCGATAATAACTGCATAATATGGGTAATAGTGCATGTTATATTGATAATACTAAAGGGAATAAGTATAACTATTATAGTTCTTGCGATAATAACTGTATAATATGGGTAATAATGCATGTTATATTGATAACATTGGGAGTAATAAGTATAATTATTATTGTTCTAGCGATAATAACTGCATAATATGGGTAATAATGCATGTTATATTGATGAAATTGGGAGTAATAAGTATATTTATTATAGTTCTGACGATAATAACAGTATAATATGGGTAGTAATGCATGTTATATTGATAACATTGGGAGTAATATGTATAATTATTATAGTTCTAGCGATAATAACTGCATAATAGGGGTAATAATGCATGTTATACTGATAATAATAAGAGTAATAAGTATAATTATTATAGTTCTAGCGATAATAACTGCATAATATGGGTAATAATGCAAAATGTATTGATATCATTAGGAGTAATAAGTATAATTATTGTTGTTCTAGCGATAATAACTGCATAATATGGGTAATAATGCATGTTATATTGATAACATTGGGAGCAATAAGTATAATTATTATAGTTCAAGCGATAATAACTGCATAATATGGGTAATAGTGCATGTTATATGGATAATAATATAAGGAATAAGTATAATTATTACAGTTCTAGCGATAATAACTGCATAATATGGGTAATAGTGCATGTTATATTGATAATACTAAAAGGAATAAGTATAATTAATATAGTTCGGGCGATAATAACTGCATAATATGGGTAATAGTGCATGATATATTGATAATACTAAAAGTAATAAGTATAATTATTGTAGTTCTAGCGATAATAACTGCATAATATGGGTAATAGTGCATGTTATATTGATATTATTGGGGATAATAAGTATCTTTATTATAGTTCTGACGATAATAGCAGTATAGTATGGGTAATAATCCATGACATATTGATAATATTAGGAGTAATAAGCATAATTATTATAGTTCGAGCGATAATAACTGCATAATATGGGTAATAGTGCATGTTATATTGATAATAATAAAAGTAATAAGTATAATTAATATAGTTCGGGCGATAATAACTGCATAATATGGGTAATAGTGCATGTTATATTGATAATAATATAAGGAATAAGTATAATTATTATAGTTCTAGCGATAATAACTGCATAATATGGGTAATAGTGCATGTTATATTGATAATAATATAAGTAATATGTATAACTATTATAGTTCTAGCGATAATAACTGCATAATATGGGTAATAATGCAAAATATATTGATAACATTAGGAGTAATAAGTATAATTATTATAGTTCTAGGATAATAACTGCATAATATGGGTAATAATGCATGACATATTGATAATATTAGGAGTAATAAGTATAATTATTATAGTTCTAGCGATAATAACTGCATAATATGGGTAATAGTGCATGTTATATTGATAATACTAAAAGGAATAAGTATAACTATTAGAGTTCTTGCGATAATAACTGTATAATATGGGTAATAATGCATGTTATATTGATAACATCTGGAGTAATAAGTATAATTATTGTTGTTCTAGCGCTAATAACTGCATAATATGGGTAATAATGCATGTTATATTGATAATATTGGGAGTAGTAAGTATATTTATTATAGTTCTGACGATAATAACAGTATAATATGGGTAATAATGCATGTTATATTGATAATATTGGGAGTAATATGTATAACTATTATAGTTCTAGCGATAATAACTGCATAATATGGGTAATAGTGCATGTTATATTGATAATACTAAAAGTAATAAGTATAATTATTGTAGTTCTAGCGATAATAACTGCATAATATGGGTAATAATGCATGTTATATTGATAACATTGGGAGTAATAAGTATAATTATTATAGTTCAAGCGATAATAACTGCATAATATGGGTAATAGTGCATGTTATATGGATAATAATATAAGGAATAAGTATAATTATTATAGTTCTAGCGATAATAACTGCATAATATGGGTAATAGTGCATGTTATATTGATATTATTGGGGGTAATAAGTATCTTTATTATAGTTCTGACGATAATAGCAGTATAGTATGGGTAATAATGCATGACATATTGATAATATTAGGAGTAATAAGCATAATTATTATAGTTCGAGCGATAATAACTGCATAATATGGGTAATAGTGCATGTTATATTGATAATAATAAAAGTAATAAGTATAATTAATATAGTTCGGGCGATAATAACTGCATAATATGGGTAATAGTGCATGTTATATTGATAATAATATAAGGAATAAGTATAATTATTATAGTTCTAGCGATAATAACTGCATAATATGGGTAATAGTGCATGTTATATTGATAATACTAAAAGGAATAAGTATAACTATTATAGTTCTTGCGATAATAACTGTATAATATGGGTAATAATGCATGTTATATTGATAACATTGGGAGTAATAAGTATAATTATTATAGTTCTAGCGATAATAACTGCATAATATGGGTAATAGTGCATGTTATATTGATAATAATATATGTAATATGTATAACTATTATAGTTCTAGCGATAATAACTGCATAATATGGGTAATAATGCAAAATATATTGATATCATTAGGAGTAATAAGTATAATTATTGTTGTTCTAGCGATAATAACTGCATAATATGGGTAATAATGCATGTTATATTGATGAAATTGGGAGTAATAAGTATATTTATTATAGTTCTGACGATAATAACAGTATAATATGGGTAGTAATGCATGTTATATTGATAACATTGGGAGTAATAAGTATAATCATTATAGTTCTAGCGATAATAACTGCATAATAGGGGTAATAATGCATGTTATACTGTTAATAATAAGAGTAATAAGTATAATTATTATAGTTCTAGCGATAGTAACTGCATAATATGGGTAATAATGCATGTCATATTGATAACATTGGGAGTAATAAGTATAATTATTATAGTTCTAGCGATAATAACTGCATAATATGGGTAATAGTGCATGTTATATTGATAATAATATAAGGAATAAGTATAATTATTACAGTTCTAGGGATAATAACTGCATAATATGGGTAATAGTGCATGTTATATTGATAATAATAAAAGTAGTAAGTATAATTATTGTAGTTCTAGCGATAATAACTGCATAATATGGGTAATAGTGCATGTTATATTGATAATAATAAAAGTAGTAAGTATAATTATTGTAGTTCTAGCGATAATAACTGCATAAAATGGGTAATAATGCATGTTATATTGATAATATTGGGAGTAATAAGTATATTTATTATAGTTCTGACGATAATAACAGTATAATATGGGTAATAATGCATGTTATATTGATAATATTGGGAGTAATAAGTATAATTATTATAGTTCTAGCGATAATAACTGCATAATAGGGGTAATAATGCATGTTATACTGATAATAATATAAGTATTAAGTATAATTATTATAGTTCTAGCGATAATAACTGCATAATATGGGTAATAATGCATGTCATATTGATAACATTGGGAGTAATAAGTATAATTATTATAGTTCAAGCGATAATAACTGCATAATATGGGTAATGGTACATGTTATATTGATAATAATATAAGAAATAAGTATAATTATTATAGTTCTAGGGATAATAACTGCATAATATGGGTAATAGTGCATGTTATATTGACAATAATAAAAGTAGTAAGTATAATTATTGTAGTTCTAGCGATAATAACTGCATAATATGGGTAATAGTGCATGTTATATTGATAATAATAAAAGTAATAAGTATAATTATTATAGTTCGAGCGATAATAACTGCATAATATGGGAAATAGTGCATGTTATATTGATAATAGTAAATGTAATAAGTATAATTATTGTAGTTCTAGCGATAATAACTGTATAATATGGTTAATAATGCATCACAAATTGATAATATTAGGCGTAATATGTATAATTATTATAGTTCTAGCGATAATAACTGCATAATATGGGTAATAGTGCATGTTATATTGATAATAATAAAAGTAATAAGTATAATTATTATAGTTCGAGCGATAATAACTGCATAATATGGGAAATAGTGCATGTTATATTGATATTATTGGGAGTAATCAGTATCTTTATTATAGTTCTGACGATAATAGCAGTATAGTATGGGTAATAATGCATGACATATTGATAATATTAGGAGTAATAAGTATAAATATTATAGTTCGAGCGATAATAACTGCATAATATGGGTAATAGTGCATGTTATATTGATATTATTGGGAGTAATAAGTATCTTTATTATAGTTCTGACGATAATAGCAGTATAGTATTTGTAATAATGCATGACATATTGATAATATTAGGAGTTATAAGTATAATTATTATAGTTCTTGCGATAATAACTGCATAATGTGGGTAATAGTGCATGTTATATTGATATTATTGGGGGTAATAAGTATCTTTATTAGTAGTTCTGACGATAATAGCAGTATAGTATGGGTAATAATGCATGACATATTGATAATATTAGGAGTAATAAGTATAATTATTATAGTTCTAGCGATAGTAACTGCATAATATGTGTAATAATGCATGTTATATTGATAATAATAAGAGCAATAAGTATAATTATTATAGTTCTAGCGATAATAACTGCATAATATGGGTAATAATGCATGTCATATTGATAACATTGGGAGTAATAAGTATAATTATTATAGTTCAAGCGATAATAACTGCATAATATGGGTAATAGTGCATGTTATATTGATAATAATAAAAGTAGTAAGTATAATTATTGTAGTTCTAGCGATAATAACTGCATAATATGGGTAATAGTGCATGTTATATTGATAATAATAAAAGTAGTAAGTATAATTATTGTAGTTCTAGCGATAATAACTGCATAATATGGGTAATAGTGCATGATATATTGATAATACTAAAAGTAATAAGTATAATTATTGTAGTTCTAGCGATAATAACTGCATAATATGGGTAATAGTGCATGTTATATTGATATTATTGGGAGTAATAAGTATCTTTATTATAGTTCTGACGATAATAGCAGTATAGTATGGGTAATAATGCATGACATATTGATAATATTAGGAGTAATAAGCATAATTATTCTAGTTCGACCGATAATAACTGCATAATATGGGTAATAGTGCATGTTATATTGATAATACTAAAAGGAATAAGTATAACTATTATAGTTCTTGCGATAATAACTGTATAATATGGGTAATAATGCATGTTATATTGATAACATTGGGAGTAATAAGTATAATTATTGTTGTTCTAGCGATAATAACTGCATAATATGGGTAATAATGCATGTTATATTGATGAAATTGGGAGTAATAAGCATAATTAATATAGTTCAAGCGATAATAACTGCATAACATGGGTAGTAGTGCATGTTATATTGATAATAATATAAGGAATAAGTATAGTTATTATAGTTCTAGCGATAATAACTGCATAATATGGGTAATAGTGCATGTTATATTGATAATACTAAAAGGAATAAGTATAATTAATATAGTTCGGGCGATAATAACTGCATAATATGGGTAATAGTGCATGTTATATTGATAATAATAAGAGCAATAAGTATAATTATTATAGTTCTAGCGATAATAACTGCATAATATGGGTAATAATGCATGTCATATTGATAACATTGGGAGTAATAAGTATAATTATTATAGTTCTAGCGATAATAACTGCATAATATGGGTAATAGTGCATGTTATATTGATAATAATATAAGTAATATGTATAACTATTATAGTTCTAGCGATAATAACTGCATAATATGGGTAATAATGCAAAATATATTGATAACATTAGGAGTAATAAGTATAATTATTATAGTTCTAGGATAATAACTGCATAATATGGGTAATAATGCATGACATATTGATAATATTAGGAGTAATAAGTATAATTATTATAGTTCTAGCGATAATAACTGCATAATATGGGTAATAGTGCATGTTATATTGATAATACTAAAAGGAATAAGTATAACTATTAGAGTTCTTGCGATAATAACTGTATAATATGGGTAATAATGCATGTTATATTGATAACATTGGGAGTAATAAGTATAATTATTGTTGTTCTAGCGCTAATAACTGCATAATATGGGTAATAATGCATGTTATATTGATAATATTGGGAGTAATAAGTATATTTATTATAGTTCTGACGATAATAACAGTATAATATGGGTAATAATGCATGTTATATTGATAATATTGGGAGTAATATGTATAATTATTATAGTTCTAGCGATAATAACTGCATAATATGGGTAATAGTGCATGTTACATTGATAATACTAAAAGTAATAAGTATAATTATTGTAGTTCTAGCGATAATAACTGCATAATATGGGTAATAATGCATGTTATATTGATAACATTGGGAGTAATAAGTATAATTATTATAGTTCAAGCGATAATAACTGCATAATATGGGTAATAGTGCATGTTATATGGATAATAATATAAGGAATAAGTATAATTATTATAGTTCTAGCGATAATAACTGCATAATATGGGTAATAGTGCATGTTATATTGATAATACTAAAAGGAATAAGTATAATTAATATCGTTCGGGCGATAATAACTGCATAATATGGGTAATAGTGCATGTTATATTGATAATACTAAAAGTAATAAGTATAATTATTGTAGTTCTAGCGATAATAACTGCATAATATGGGTAATAGTGCATGTTATATTGATATTATTGGGGATAATAAGTATCTTTATTATAGTTCTGACGATAATAGCAGTATAGTATGGGTAATGATGCATGACATATTGATAATATTAGGAGTAATAAGCATAATTATTATAGTTCGAGCGATAATAACTGCATAATATGGGTAATAGTGCATGTTATATTGATAATAATAAAAGTAATAAGTATAATTAATATAGTTCGGGCGATAATAACTGCATAATATGGGTAATAGTGCATGTTATATTGATAATAATATAAGGAATAAGTATAATTATTATAGTTCTAGCGATAATAACTGCATAATATGGGTAATAGTGCATGTTATATTGATAATACTAAAAGGAATAGGTATAACTATTATAGTTCTTGCGATAATAACTGTATAATATGGGTAATAATGCATGTTATATTGATAACATTGGGAGTAATAAGTATAATTGTTGTTGTTCTAGCGCTAATAACTGCATAATATGGGTAATAATGCATGTTATATTGATAATATTGGGAGTAATATGTATAATTATTATAGTTCTAGCGATAATAACTGCATAATATGGGTAATAGTGCATGTTATATTGATAATAATATAAGGAATAAGTATAATTATTACAGTTCTAGGGATAATAACTGCATAGTATGGGTAATAGTGCATGTTATATTAATAATGATAAAAGTAGTAAGTATAATTATTGTAGTTCTAGCGATAATAACTGCATAATATGGGTAATAGTGCATGTTATATTGATAATAATAAAAGTAGTAAGTATAATTATTGTAGTTCTAGCGATAATAACTGCATAAAATGGGTAATAATGCATGTTATATTGATAATATTGGGAGTAATAAGTATATTTATTATAGTTCTGACGATAATAACAGTATAATTTGGGTAATAATGCATGTTATATTGATAATATTGGGAGTAATAAGTATAATTATTATAGTTCTAGCGATAATAACTGCATAATAGGGGTAATAATGCATGTTATACTGATAATAATATAAGTATTAAGTATAATTATTATAGTTCTAGCGATAATAACTGCATAATATGGGTCATAATGCATGTCATATTGATAACATTGGGAGTAATAAGTATAATTATTATATTTCAAGCGATAATAACTGCATAATATGGGTAATGGTACATGTTATATTGATAATAATATAAGATATAAGTATAATTATTATAGTTCTAGGGATAATAACTGCATAATATGGGTAATAGTGCATGTTATATTGACAATAATAAAAGTAGTAAGTATAATTATTATAGTTCGAGCGATAATAACTGCATAATATGGGAAATAGTGCTTGTTATATTGATAATAGTAAATGTAATAAGTATAATTATTGTAGTTCTAGCGATAATAACTGTATAATATGGTTAATAATGCATCACAAATTGATAATATTAGGCGTAATATGTATAATTATTATAGTTCTAGCGATAATAACTGCATAATATGGGTAATAGTGCATGTTATATTGATAATAATAAAAGTAATAAGTATAATTATTATAGTTCGAGCGATAATAACTGCATAATATGGGAAATAGTGCATGTTATATTGATATTATTGGGAGTAATCAGTATCTTTATTATAGTTCTGACGATAATAGCAGTATAGTATGGGTAATAATGCATGACATATTGATAATATTAGGAGTAATAAGTATAAATATTATAGTTCGAGCGATAATAACTGCATAATATGGGTAATAGTGCATGTTATATTGATATTATTGGGAGTAATAAGTATCTTTATTATAGTTCTGACGATAATAGCAGTATAGTATTTGTAATAATGCATGACATATTGATAATATTAGGAGTTATAAGTATAATTATTATAGTTCTAGCGATAATAACTGCATAATGTGGGTAATAGTGCATGTTATATTGATATTGTTGGGGGTAATAAGTATCTTTATTATAGTTCTGACGATAATAGCAGTATAGTATGGGTAATAATGCATGACATATTGATAATATTAGGAGTAATAAGTATAATTATTATAGTTCTAGCGATAGTAACTGCATAATATGGGTAATAATGCATGTTATATTGATAACATTGGGAGTAATAAGTATAATTATTATAGTTCAAGCCATAATAACTGCATAATATGGGTAATAGTGCATGTTATATTGATAATAATAAAAGTAGTAAGTATAATTATTGTAGTTCTAGCGATAATAACTGCATAATATGGGTAATAGTGCATGTTATATTGATAATAATAAAAGTAGTAAGTATAATTATTGTAGTTCTAGCGATAATAACTGCATAATATGGGTAATAGTGCATGATATATTGATAATACTAAAAGTAATAAGTATAATTATTGTAGTTCTAGCGATAATAACTGCATAATGTGGGTAATAGTGCATGTTATATTGATATTATTGGGGGTAATAAGTATCTTTATTATAGTTCTGACGATAATAGCAGTATAGTATGGGTAATAATGCATGACATATTGATAATATTAGGAGTAATAAGTATAATTATTATAGTTCTAGCGATAGTAACTGCATAATATGGGTAATAATGCATGTTATATTGATAACATTGGGAGTAATAAGTATAATTATTATAGTTCAAGCGATAATAACTGCATAATATGGGTAATAGTGCATGTTATATTGATAATAATAAAAGTAGTAAGTATAATTATTGTAGTTCTAGCGATAATAACTGCATAATATGGGTAATAGTGCATGTTATATTGATAATAATAAAAGTAGTAAGTATAATTATTGTAGTTCTAGCGATAATAACTGCATAATATGGGTAATAGTGCATGATATATTGATAATACTAAAAGTAATAAGTATAATTATTGTAGTTCTAGCGATAATAACTGCATAATATGGGTAATAGTGCATGTTATATTGATATTATTGGGAGTAATAAGTATCTTTATTATAGTTCTGACGATAATAGCAGTATAGTATGGGTAATAATGCATGACATATTGATAATATTAGGAGTAATAAGCATAATTATTCTAGTTCGACCGATAATAACTGCATAATATGGGTAATAGTGCATGTTATATTGATAATACTAAAAGGAATAAGTATAACTATTATAGTTCTTGCGATAATAACTGTATAATATGGGTAATAATGCATATTATATTGATAACATTGGGAGTAATAAGTATAATTATTGTTGTTCTAGCGATAATAACTGCATAATATGGGTAATAATGCATGTTATATTGATGAAATTGGGAGTAATAAGCATAATTAATATAGTTCAAGCGATAATAACTGCATAACATGGGTAGTAGTGCATGTTATATTGATAATAATATAAGGAATAAGTATAGTTATTATAGTTCTAGCGATAATAACTGCATAATATGGGTAATAGTGCATGTTATATTGATAATACTAAAAGGAATAAGTATAATTAATATAGTTCGGGCGATAATAACTGCATAATATGGGTAATAGTGCATGTTATATTGATAATAATATAAGTAATATGTATAACTATTATAGTTCTAGCGATAATAACTGCATAATATGGGTAATAATGCAAAATATATTGATAACATTAGGAGTAATAAGTATAATTATTATAGTTCTAGGATAATAACTGCATAATATGGGTAATAATGCATGACATATTGATAATATTAGGAGTAATAAGTATAATTATTATAGTTCTAGCGATAATAACTGCATAATATGGGTAATAGTGCATGTTATATTGATAATACTAAAAGGAATAAGTATAACTATTAGAGTTCTTGCGATAATAACTGTATAATATGGGTAATAATGCATGTTATATTGATAACATTGGGAGTAATAAGTATAATTATTGTTGTTCTAGCGCTAATAACTGCATAATATGGGTAATAATGCATGTTATATTGATAATATTGGGAGTAATAAGTATATTTATTATAGTTCTGACGATAATAACAGTATAATATGGGTAATAATGCATGTTATATTGATAATATTGGGAGTAATATGTATAATTATTATAGTTCTAGCGATAATAACTGCATAATATGGGTAATAGTGCATGTTACATTGATAATACTAAAAGTAATAAGTATAATTATTGTAGTTCTAGCGATAATAACTGCATAATATGGGTAATAATGCATGTTATATTGATAACATTGGGAGTAATAAGTATAATTATTATAGTTCAAGCGATAATAACTGCATAATATGGGTAATAGTGCATGTTATATGGATAATAATATAAGGAATAAGTATAATTATTATAGTTCTAGCGATAATAACTGCATAATATGGGTAATAGTGCATGTTATATTGATAATACTAAAAGGAATAAGTATAATTAATATCGTTCGGGCGATAATAACTGCATAATATGGGTAATAGTGCATGTTATATTGATAATACTAAAAGTAATAAGTATAATTATTGTAGTTCTAGCGATAATAACTGCATAATATGGGTAATAGTGCATGTTATATTGATATTATTGGGGATAATAAGTATCTTTATTATAGTTCTGACGATAATAGCAGTATAGTATGGGTAATGATGCATGACATATTGATAATATTAGGAGTAATAAGCATAATTATTATAGTTCGAGCGATAATAACTGCATAATATGGGTAATAGTGCATGTTATATTGATAATAATAAAAGTAATAAGTATAATTAATATAGTTCGGGCGATAATAACTGCATAATATGGGTAATAGTGCATGTTATATTGATAATAATATAAGGAATAAGTATAATTATTATAGTTCTAGCGATAATAACTGCATAATATGGGTAATAGTGCATGTTATATTGATAATACTAAAAGGAATAGGTATAACTATTATAGTTCTTGCGATAATAACTGTATAATATGGGTAATAATGCATGTTATATTGATAACATTGGGAGTAATAAGTATAATTGTTGTTGTTCTAGCGCTAATAACTGCATAATATGGGTAATAATGCATGTTATATTGATAATATTGGGAGTAATATGTATAATTATTATAGTTCTAGCGATAATAACTGCATAATATGGGTAATAGTGCATGTTATATTGATAATAATATAAGGAATAAGTATAATTATTACAGTTCTAGGGATAATAACTGCATAGTATGGGTAATAGTGCATGTTATATTGATAATGATAAAAGTAGTAAGTATAATTATTGTAGTTCTAGCGATAATAACTGCATAATATGGGTAATAGTGCATGTTATATTGATAATAATAAAAGTAGTAAGTATAATTATTGTAGTTCTAGCGATAATAACTGCATAAAATGGGTAATAATGCATGTTATATTGATAATATTGGGAGTAATAAGTATATTTATTATAGTTCTGACGATAATAACAGTATAATATGGGTAATAATGCATGTTATATTGACAATATTGGGAGTAATAAGTATAATTATTATAGTTCTAGCGATAATAACTGCATAATAGGGGTAATAATGCATGTTATACTGATAATAATATAAGTATTAAGTATAATTATTATAGTTCTAGCGATAATAACTGCATAATATGGGTCATAATGCATGTCATATTGATAACATTGGGAGTAATAAGTATAATTATTATATTTCAAGCGATAATAACTGCATAATATGGGTAATGGTACATGTTATATTGATAATAATATAAGAAATAAGTATAATTATTATAGTTCTAGGGATAATAACTGCATAATATGGGTAATAGTGCATGTTATATTGACAATAATAAAAGTAGTAAGTATAATTATTATAGTTCGAGCGATAATAACTGCATAATATGGGAAATAGTGCTTGTTATATTGATAATAGTAAATGTAATAAGTATAATTATTGTAGTTCTAGCGATAATAACTGTATAATATGGTTAATAATGCATCACAAATTGATAATATTAGGCGTAATATGTATAATTATTATAGTTCTAGCGATAATAACTGCATAATATGGGTAATAGTGCATGTTATATTGATAATAATAAAAGTAATAAGTATAATTATTATAGTTCGAGCGATAATAACTGCATAATATGGGAAATAGTGCATGTTATATTGATATTATTGGGAGTAATCAGTATCTTTATTATAGTTCTGACGATAATAGCAGTATAGTATGGGTAATAATGCATGACATATTGATAATATTAGGAGTAATAAGTATAAATATTATAGTTCGAGCGATAATAACTGCATAATATGGGTAATAGTGCATGTTATATTGATATTATTGGGAGTAATAAGTATCTTTATTATAGTTCTGACGATAATAGCAGTATAGTATTTGTAATAATGCATGACATATTGATAATATTAGGAGTTATAAGTATAATTATTATAGTTCTAGCGATAATAACTGCATAATGTGGGTAATAGTGCATGTTATATTGATATTATTGGGGGTAATAAGTATCTTTATTATAGTTCTGACGATAATAGCAGTATAGTATGGGTAATAATGCATGACATATTGATAATATTAGGAGTAATAAGTATAATTATTATAGTTCTAGCGATAGTAACTGCATAATATGGGTAATAATGCATGTTATATTGATAACATTGGGAGTAATAAGTATAATTATTATAGTTCAAGCGATAATAACTGCATAATATGGGTAATAGTGCATGTTATATTGATAATAATAAAAGTAGTAAGTATAATTATTGTAGTTCTAGCGATAATAACTGCATAATATGGGTAATAGTGCATGTTATATTGATATTATTGGGGATAATAAGTATCTTTATTATAGTTCTGACGATAATAGCAGTATAGTATGGGTAATGATGCATGACATATTGATAATATTAGGAGTAATAAGCATAATTATTATAGTTCGAGCGATAATAACTGCATAATATGGGTAATAGTGCATGTTATATTGATAATAATAAAAGTAATAAGTATAATTAATATAGTTCGGGCGATAATAACTGCATAATATGGGTAATAGTGCATGTTATATTGATAATAATATAAGGAATAAGTATAATTATTATAGTTCTAGCGATAATAACTGCATAATATGGGTAATAGTGCATGTTATATTGATAACATTGGGAGTAGTAAGTATAATTGTTGTTGTTCTAGCGCTAATAACTGCATAATATGGGTAATAATGCATGTTATATTGATAATATTGGGAGTAATTAGTATATTTATTATAGTTCTGACGATAATAACAGTATAATATGGGTAATAATGCATGTTATATTGATAATATTGGGTGTAATATGTATAATTATTATAGTTCTAGCGATAATAACTGCATAATATGGGTAATAGTGCATGTTATATTGATAATACTAAAAGTAATATGTATAATTATTGTAGTTCTAGCGATAATAACTGCATAATATGGGTAATAGTGCATGTTATATTGATAATAGTAAATGTAATAAGTATAATTATTGTAGTTCTAGCGATAATAACTGTATAATATGGTTAATAATGCATCACAAATTGATAATATTAGGCGTAATATGTATAATTATTATAGTTCTAGCGATAATAACTGCATAATATGGGTAATAGTGCATGTTATATTGATAATAATAAAAGTAATAAGTATAATTATTATAGTTCGAGCGATAATAACTGCATAATATGGGAAATAGTGCATGTTATATTGATATTATTGGGAGTAATCAGTATCTTTATTATAGTTCTGACGATAATAGCAGTATAGTATGGGTAATAATGCATGACATATTGATAATATTAGGAGTAATAAGTATAAATATTATAGTTCGAGCGATAATAACTGCATAATATGGGTAATAGTGCATGTTATATTGATATTATTGGGAGTAATAAGTATCTTTATTATAGTTCTGACGATAATAGCAGTATAGTCTTTGTAATAATGCATGACATATTGATAATATTAGGAGTTATAAGTATAATTATTATAGTTCTAGCGATAATAACTGCATAATATGGGTAATAGTGCATGTTATATTGATAATAATAAAAGTAGTAAGTATAATTATTGTAGTTCTAGCGATAATAACTGCATAATATGGGTAATAGTGCATGATATATTGATAATACTAAAAGTAATAAGTATAATTATTGTAGTTCTAGCGATAATAACTGCATAATATGGGTAATAGTGCATGTTATATTGATATTATTGGGAGTAATAAGTATCTTTATTATAATTCTGACGATAATAGCAGTATAGTATGGGTAATAATGCATGACATATTGATAATATTAGGAGTAATAAGCATAATTATTCTAGTTCGACCGATAATAACTGCATAATATGGGTAATAGTGCATGTTATATTGATAATACTAAAAGGAATAAGTATAACTATTATAGTTCTTGCGATAATAACTGTATAATATGGGTAATAATGCATGTTATATTGATAACATTGGGAGTAATAAGTATAATTATTGTTGTTCTAGCGATAATAACTGCATAATATGGGTAATAATGCATGTTATATTGATGAAATTGGGAGTAATAAGCATAATTAATATAGTTCAAGCGATAATAACTGCATAACATGGGTAGTAGTGCATGTTATATTGATAATAATATAAGGAATAAGTATAGTTATTATAGTTCTAGCGATAATAACTGCATAATATGGGTAATAGTGCATGTTATATTGATAATACTAAAAGGAATAAGTATAATTAATATAGTTCGGGCGATAATAACTGCATAATATGGGTAATAGTGCATGTTATATTGATAATAATAAGAGCAATAAGTATAATTATTATAGTTCTAGCGATAATAACTGCATAATATGGGTAATAATGCATGTCATATTGATAACATTGGGAGTAATAAGTATAATTATTATAGTTCTAGCGATAATAACTGCATAATATGGGTAATAGTGCATGTTATATTGATAATAATATAAGTAATATGTATAACTATTATAGTTCTAGCGATAATAACTGCATAATATGGGTAATAGTGCATGTTATATTGATAATACTAAAAGTAATAAGTATAATTATTGTAGTTCTAGCGATAATAACTGCATAATATGGGTAATAATGCATGTTATATTGATAACATTGGGAGTAATAAGTATAATTATTATAGTTCAAGCGATAATAACTGCATAATATGGGTAATAGTGCATGTTATATGGATAATAATATAAGGAATAAGTATAATTATTATAGTTCTAGCGATAATAACTGCATAATATGGGTAATAGTGCATGTTATATTGATAATACTAAAAGGAATAAGTATAATTAATATAGTTCGGGCGATAATAACTGCATAATATGGGTAATAGTGCATGTTATATTGATAATACTAAAAGTAATAAGTATAATTATTGTAGTTCTAGCGATAATAACTGCATAATATGGGTAATAGTGCATGTTATATTGATATTATTGGGGATAATAAGTATCTTTATTATAGTTCTGACGATAATAGCAGTATAGTATGGGTAATGATGCATGACATATTGATAATATTAGGAGTAATAAGTATAATTATTATAGTTCTAGCGATAATAACTGCATAATATGGGTAATAGTGCATGTTATATTGATAATACTAAAAGGAATAAGTATAACTATTAGAGTTCTTGCGATAATAACTGTATAATATGGGTAATAATGCATGTTATATTGATAACATTGGGAGTAATAAGTATAATTATTGTTGTTCTAGCGCTAATAACTGCATAATATGGGTAATAATGCATGTTATATTGATAATATTGGGAGTAATAAGTATATTTATTATAGTTCTGACGATAATAACAGTATAATATGGGTAATAATGCATGTTATATTGATAATATTGGGAGTAATATGTATAATTATTATAGTTCTAGCGATAATAACTGCATAATATGGGTAATAGTGCATGTTATATTGATAATACTAAAAGTAATAAGTATAATTATTGTAGTTCTAGCGATAATAACTGCATAATATGGGTAATAATGCATGTTATATTGATAACATTGGGAGTAATAAGTATAATTATTATAGTTCAAGCGATAATAACTGCATAATATGGGTAATAGTGCATGTTATATGGATAATAATATAAGGAATAAGTATAATTATTATAGTTCTAGCGATAATAACTGCATAATATGGGTAATAGTGCATGTTATATTGATAATACTAAAAGGAATAAGTATAATTAATATAGTTCGGGCGATAATAACTGCATAATATGGGTAATAGTGCATGTTATATTGATAATACTAAAAGTAATAAGTATAATTATTGTAGTTCTAGCGATAATAACTGCATAATATGGGTAATAGTGCATGTTATATTGATATTATTGGGGATAATAAGTATCTTTATTATAGTTCTGACGATAATAGCAGTATAGTATGGGTAATGATGCATGACATATTGATAATATTAGGAGTAATAAGCATAATTATTATAATTCGAGCGATAATAACTGCATAATATGGGTAATAGTGCATGTTATATTGATAATAATAAAAGTAATAAGTATAATTAATATAGTTCGGGCGATAATAACTGCATAATATGGGTAATAGTGCATGTTATATTGATAATAATATAAGGAATAAGTATAATTATTATAGTTCTAGCGATAATAACTGCATAATATGGGTAATAGTGCATGTTATATTGATAATACTAAAAGGAATAGGTATAACTATTATAGTTCTTGCGATAATAACTGTATAATATGGGCAATAATGCATGTTATATTGATAACATTGGGAGTAATAAGTATAATTGCTGTTGTTCTAGCGCTAATAACTGCATAATATGGGTAATAATGCATGTTATATTGATAATATTGGGAGTAATAAGTATATTTATTATAGTTCTGACGATAATAACAGTATAATATGGGTAATAATGCATGTTATATTGATAATATTGGGTGTAATATGTATAATTATTATAGTTCTAGCGATAATAACTGCATAATATGGGTAATAGTGCATGTTATATTGATAATACTAAAAGTAATAAGTATAATTATTGTAGTTCTAGCGATAATAACTGCATAATATGGGTAACAATGCATGTTATATTGATAACATTGGGAGTAATAAGTATAATTATTATAGTTGAAGCGATAATAACTGCATAATATGGGTAATAGTGCATGTTATATGGATAATAATATAAGGAATAAGTATAATTATTATAGTTCTAGCGATAATAACTGCATAATATGGGTAATAGTGCATGTTATATTGATTATACTAAAAGGAATAAGTATAATTAATATAGTTCGGGCGATAATAACTGCATAATATGGGTAATAGTGCATGTTATATTGATAATACTAAAAGTAATAAGTATAATTATTGTAGTTCTAGCGATAATAACTGCATAATATGGGTAATAGTGCATGTTATATTGATATTATTGGGGGTAATAAGTATCTTTATTATAGTTCTGACGATAATAGCAGTATAGTATGGGTAATAATGCATGACATATTGATAATATTAGGAGTAATAAGCATAATTATTATAGTTCGAGCGATAATAACTGCATAATATGGGTAATAGTGCATGTTATATTGATAACATTGGGAGTAATAAGTATAATTATTATAGTTCAAGCGATAATAACTGCATAATATGGGTAATAGTGCATGTTATATTGATAATAATAAAAGTAGTAAGTATAATTATTGTAGTTCTAGCGATAATAACTGCATAATATGGGTAATAGTGCATGTTATATTGATAATAATAAAAGTAGTAAGTATAATTATTGTAGTTCTAGCGATAATAACTGCATAATATGGGTAATAGTGCATGTTATATTGATAATAATAAAAGTAATAAGTATAATTATTATAGTTCTAGCGATAATAACTGCATAATATGGGTAATAGTGCATGTTATATTGATATTATTGGGAGTAATAAGTATCTTTATTATAGTTCTGACGATAATAGCAGTATAGTATGGGTAATAATGCATGACATATTGATAATATTAGGAGTAATAAGTATAATTATTATAGTTCTAGCGATAATAACTGCATAATATGGGTAGTAGTGCATGTTATATTGATATTATTGGGAGTAATAAGTATCTTTATTATAGTTCTGACGATAATAGCAGTATAGTATGGGTAATAATGCATGACATATTGATAATATTAGGAGTAATAAGTATAATAATTATAGTTCGAGCGATAATAACTGCATAATATGGGTAATGGTGCATGTTATATTGATAATAATAAAAGTAATAAGTGTAATTATTATAGTTCGAGCAATAATAACTGCATAATATGGGTAATAGTGCATGTTATATTGATAATAATAAAAGGAATAAGTATAACTATTATAGTTCTAGTGATAATAACTGTATAATATGGGTAATAATGCATGTTATATTGATAACATTGGGAGTAATAAGTATAATTATTGTTGTTCTAGCGATAATAACTGCATAATATGGGTAATAATGCATGTTATATTGATAATATTGGGAGTAATAAGTATATTTATTATAGTTCTGACGATAATAACAGTATAATATGGGTAATAATGCATGTTATATTGATAACATTGGGAGTAATAAGTATAATTATTGTTGTTCTAGCGATAACAACTGCATAATATGGGTAATAATGCATGTTATATTGATGAAATTGGGAGTAATAAGCATAATTAATATAGTTCAAGCGATAATAACTGCATAACATGGGTAGTAGTGCATGTTATATTGATAATAATATAAGGAATAAGTATAGTTATTATAGTTCTAGCGATAATAACTGCATAATATGGGTAATAGTGCATGTTATATTGATAATACTAAAAGGAATAAGTATAATTAATATAGTTCGGGCGATAATAACTGCATAATATGGGTAATAGTGCATGTTATATTGATAATAATAAGAGCAATAAGTATAATTATTATAGTTCTAGCGATAATAACTGCATAATATGGGTAATAATGCATGTCATATTGATAACATTGGGAGTAATAAGTATAATTATTATAGTTCTAGCGATAATAACTGCATAATATGGGTAATAGTGCATGTTATATTGATAATAATATAAGTAATGTGTATAACTATTATAGTTCTAGCGATAATAACTGCATAATATGGGTAATAATGCAAAATATATTGATAACATTAGGAGTAATAAGTATAATTATTATAGTTCTAGGATAATAACTGCATAATATGGGTAATAATGCATGACATATTGATAATATTAGGAGTAATAAGTATAATTATTATAGTTCTAGCGATAATAACTGCATAATATGGGTAATAGTGCATGTTATATTGATAATACTAAAAGGAATAAGTATAACTATTAGAGTTCTTGCGATAATAACTGTATAATATGGGTAATAATGCATGTTATATTGATAACATTGGGAGTAATAAGTATAATTATTGTTGTTCTAGCGCTAATAACTGCATAATATGGGTAATAATGCATGTTATATTGATAATATTGGGAGTAATAAGTATATTTATTATAGTTCTGACGATAGTAACAGTATAATATGGGTAATAATGCATGTTATATTGATAATATTGGGAGTAATATGTATAATTATTATAGTTCTAGCGATAATAACTGCATAATATGGGTAATAGTGCATGTTATATTGATAATACTAAAAGTAATAAGTATAATTATTGTAGTTCTAGCGATAATAACTGCATAATATGGGTAATAGTGCATGTTATATTGATATTATTGGGAGTAATAAGTATCTTTATTATAGTTCTGACGATAATAGCAGTATAGTATGGGTAATAATGCATGACATATTGATAATATTAGGAGTAATAAGCATAATTATTATAGTTCGAGCGATAATAACTGCATAATATGGGTAATAGTGCATGTTATATTGATAATACTAAAAGGAATAAGTATAACTATTATAGTTCTTGCGATAATAACTGTATAATATGGGTAATAATGCATGTTATATTGATAACATTGGGAGTAATAAGTATAATTATTGTTGTTCTAGCGATAATAACTGCATAATATGGGTAATAATGCATGTTATATTGATGAAATTGGGAGTAATAAGCATAATTAATATAGTTCAAGCGATAATAACTGCATAACATGGGTAGTAGTGCATGTTATATTGATAATAATATAAGGAATAAGTATAGTTATTATAGTTCTAGCGATAATAACTGCATAATATGGGTAATAGTGCATGTTATATTGATAATACTAAAAGGAATAAGTATAATTAATATAGTTCGGGCGATAATAACTGCATAATATGGGTAATAGTGCATGTTATATTGATAATAATAAGAGCAATAAGTATAATTATTATAGTTCTAGCGATAATAACTGCATAATATGGGTAATAATGCATGTCATATTGATAACATTGGGAGTAATAAGTATAATTATTATAGTTCTAGCGATAATAACTGCATAATATGGGTAATAGTGCATGTTATATTGATAATAATATAAGTAATATGTATAACTATTATAGTTCTAGCGATAATAACTGCATAATATGGGTAATAATGCAAAATATATTGATAACATTAGGAGTAATAAGTATAATTATTATAGTTCTAGGATAATAACTGCATAATATGGGTAATAATGCATGACATATTGATAATATTAGGAGTAATAAGTATAATTATTATAGTTCTAGCGATAATAACTGCATAATATGGGTAATAGTGCATGTTATATTGATAATACTAAAAGGAATAAGTATAACTATTAGAGTTCTTGCGATAATAACTGTATAATATGGGTAATAATGCATGTTATATTGATAACATTGGGAGTAATAAGTATAATTATTGTTGTTCTAGCGCTAATAACTGCATAATATGGGTAATAATGCATGTTATATTGATAATATTGGGAGTAATAAGTATATTTATTATAGTTCTGACGATAATAACAGTATAATATGGGTAATAATGCATGTTATATTGATAATATTGGGAGTAATATGTATAATTATTATAGTTCTAGCGATAATAACTGCATAATATGGGTAATAGTGCATGTTATATTGATAATACTAAAAGTAATAAGTATAATTATTGTAGTTCTAGCGATAATAACTGCATAATATGGGTAATAATGCATGTTATATTGATAACATTGGGAGTAATAAGTATAATTATTATAGTTCAAGCGATAATAACTGCATAATATGGGTAATAGTGCATGTTATATGGATAATAATATAAGGAATAAGTATAATTATTATAGTTCTAGCGATAATAACTGCATAATATGGGTAATAGTGCATGTTATATTGATAATACTAAAAGGAATAAGTATAATTAATATAGTTCGGGCGATAATAACTGCATAATATGGGTAATAGTGCATGTTATATTGATAATACTAAAAGTAATAAGTATAATTATTGTAGTTCTAGCGATAATAACTGCATAATATGGGTAATAGTGCATGTTATATTGATATTATTGGGGATAATAAGTATCTTTATTATAGTTCTGACGATAATAGCAGTATAGTATGGGTAATGATGCATGACATATTGATAATATTAGGAGTAATAAGCATAATTATTATAGTTCGAGCGATAATAACTGCATAATATGGGTAATAGTGCATGTTATATTGATAATAATAAAAGTAATAAGTATAATTAATATAGTTCGGGCGATAATAACTGCATAATATGGGTAATAGTGCATGTTATATTGATAATAATATAAGGAATAAGTATAATTATTATAGTTCTAGCGATAATAACTGCATAATATGGGTAATAGTGCATGTTATATTGATAATACTAAAAGGAATAGGTATAACTATTATAGTTCTTGCGATAATAACTGTATAATATGGGCAATAATGCATGTTATATTGATAACATTGGGAGTAATAAGTATAATTGTTGTTGTTCTAGCGCTAATAACTGCATAATATGGGTAATAATGCATGTTATATTGATAATATTGGGAGTAATAAGTATATTTATTATAGTTCTGACGATAATAACAGTATAATATGGGTAATAATGCATGTTATATTGATAATATTGGGTGTAATATGTATAATTATTATAGTTCTAGCGATAATAACTGCATAATATGGGTAATAGTGCATGTTATATTGATAATACTAAAAGTAATAAGTATAATTATTGTAGTTCTAGCGATAATAACTGCATAATATGGGTAACAATGCATGTTATATTGATAACATTGGGAGTAATAAGTATAATTATTATAGTTCAAGCGATAATAACTGCATAATATGGGTAATAGTGCATGTTATATGGATAATAATATAAGGAATAAGTATAATTATTATAGTTCTAGCGATAATAACTGCATAATATGGGTAATAGTGCATGTTATATTGATTATACTAAAAGGAATAAGTATAATTAATATAGTTCGGGCGATAATAACTGCATAATATGGGTAATAGTGCATGTTATATTGATAATACTAAAAGTAATATGTATAATTATTGTAGTTCTAGCGATAATAACTGCATAATATGGGTAATAGTGCATGTTATATTGATAATACTAAAAGTAATATGTATAATTATTGTAGTTCTAGCGATAATAACTGCATAATATGGGTAATAGTGCATGTTATATTGATAATAGTAAATGTAATAAGTATAATTATTGTAGTTCTAGCGATAATAACTGTATAATATGGTTAATAATGCATCACAAATTGATAATATTAGGCGTAATATGTATAATTATTATAGTTCTAGCGATAATAACTGCATAATATGGGTAATAGTGCATGTTATATTGATAATAATAAAAGTAATAAGTATAATTATTATAGTTCGAGCGATAATAACTGCATAATATGGGAAATAGTGCATGTTATATTGATATTATTGGGAGTAATCAGTATCTTTATTATAGTTCTGACGATAATAGCAGTATAGTATGGGTAATAATGCATGACATATTGATAATATTAGGAGTAATAAGTATAAATATTATAGTTCGAGCGATAATAACTGCATAATATGGGTAATAGTGCATGTTATATTGATATTATTGGGAGTAATAAGTATCTTTATTATAGTTCTGACGATAATAGCAGTATAGTCTTTGTAATAATGCATGACATATTGATAATATTAGGAGTTATAAGTATAATTATTATAGTTCTAGCGATAATAACTGCATAATATGGGTAATAGTGCATGTTATATTGATAATAATAAAAGTAGTAAGTATAATTATTGTAGTTCTAGCGATAATAACTGCATAATATGGGTAATAGTGCATGATATATTGATAATACTAAAAGTAATAAGTATAATTATTGTAGTTCTAGCGATAATAACTGCATAATATGGGTAATAGTGAATGTTATATTGATATTATTGGGAGTAATAAGTATCTTTATTATAATTCTGACGATAATAGCAGTATAGTATGGGTAATAATGCATGACATATTGATAATATTAGGAGTAATAAGCATAATTATTCTAGTTCGACCGATAATAACTGCATAATATGGGTAATAGTGCATGTTATATTGATAATACTAAAAGGAATAAGTATAACTATTATAGTTCTTGCGATAATAACTGTATAATATGGGTAATAATGCATGTTATATTGATAACATTGGGAGTAATAAGTATAATTATTGTTGTTCTAGCGATAATAACTGCATAATATGGGTAATAATGCATGTTATATTGATGAAATTGGGAGTAATAAGCATAATTAATATAGTTCAAGCGATAATAACTGCATAACATGGGTAGTAGTGCATGTTATATTGATAATAATATAAGGAATAAGTATAGTTATTATAGTTCTAGCGATAATAACTGCATAATATGGGTAATAGTGCATGTTATATTGATAATACTAAAAGGAATAAGTATAATTAATATAGTTCGGGCGATAATAACTGCATAATATGGGTAATAGTGCATGTTATATTGATAATAATAAGAGCAATAAGTATAATTATTATAGTTCTAGCGATAATAACTGCATAATATGGGTAATAATGCATGTCATATTGATAACATTGGGAGTAATAAGTATAATTATTATAGTTCTAGCGATAATAACTGCATAATATGGGTAATAGTGCATGTTATATTGATAATAATATAAGTAATATGTATAACTATTATAGTTCTAGCGATAATAACTGCATAATATGGGTAATAATGCAAAATATATTGATAACATTAGGAGTAATAAGTATAATTATTATAGTTCTAGGATAATAACTGCATAATATGGGTAATAATGCATGACATATTGATAATATTAGGAGTAATAAGTATAATTATTATAGTTCTAGCGATAATAACTGCATAATATGGGTAATAGTGCATGTTATATTGATAATACTAAAAGGAATAAGTATAACTATTAGAGTTCTTGCGATAATAACTGTATAATATGGGTAATAATGCATGTTATATTGATAACATTGGGAGTAATAAGTATAATTATTGTTGTTCTAGCGCTAATAACTGCATAATATGGGTAATAATGCATGTTATATTGATAATATTGGGAGTAATAAGTATATTTATTATAGTTCTGACGATAATAACAGTATAATATGGGTAATAATGCATGTTATATTGATAATATTGGGAGTAATATGTATAATTATTATAGTTCTAGCGATAATAACTGCATAATATGGGTAATAGTGCATGTTATATTGATAATACTAAAAGTAATAAGTATAATTATTGTAGTTCTAGCGATAATAACTGCATAATATGGGTAATAATGCATGTTATATTGATAACATTGGGAGTAATAAGTATAATTATTATAGTTCAAGCGATAATAACTGCATAATATGGGTAATAGTGCATGTTATATGGATAATAATATAAGGAATAAGTATAATTATTATAGTTCTAGCGATAATAACTGCATAATATGGGTAATAGTGCATGTTATATTGATAATACTAAAAGGAATAAGTATAATTAATATAGTTCGGGCGATAATAACTGCATAATATGGGTAATAGTGCATGTTATATTGATATTATTGGGGATAATAAGTATCTTTATTATAGTTCTGACGATAATAGCAGTATAGTATGGGTAATAATGCATGACATATTGATAATATTAGGAGTAATAAGCATAATTATTCTAGTTCGACCGATAATAACTGCATAATATGGGTAATAGTGCATGTTATATTGATAATACTAAAAGGAATAAGTATAACTATTATAGTTCTTGCGATAATAACTGTATAATATGGATAATAATGCATGTTATATTGATAACATTGGGAGTAATAAGTATAATTATTGTTGTTCTAGCGATAATAACTGCATAATATGGGTAATAATGCATGTTATATTGATGAAATTGGGAGTAATAAGCATAATTAATATAGTTCAAGCGATAATAACTGCATAACATGGGTAGTAGTGCATGTTATATTGATAATAATATAAGGAATAAGTATAGTTATTATAGTTCTAGCGATAATAACTGCATAATATGGGTAATAGTGCATGTTATATTGATAATACTAAAAGGAATAAGTATAATTAATATAGTTCGGGCGATAATAACTGCATAATATGGGTAATAGTGCATGTTATATTGATAATAATAAGAGCAATAAGTATAATTATTATAGTTCTAGCGATAATAACTGCATAATATGGGTAATAATGCATGTCATATTGATAACATTGGGAGTAATAAGTATAATTATTATAGTTCAAGCGATAATAACTGCATAATATGGGTAATAGTGCATGTTATATTGATAATACTAAAAGTAATAAGTATAATTATTGTAGTTCTAGCGATAATAACTGCATAATATGGGTAATAATGCATGTTATATTGATAACATTGGGAGTAATAAGTATAGTTATTATAGTTCAAGCGATAATAACTGCATAATATGGGTAATAGTGCATGTTATATGGATAATAATATAAGGAATAAGTATAATTATTATAGTTCTAGCGATAATAACTGCATAATATGGGTAATAGTGCATGTTATATTGATAATACTAAAAGGAATAAGTATAATTAATATAGTTCGGGCGATAATAACTGCATAATATGGGTAATAGTGCATGTTATATTGATAATACTAAAAGTAATAAGTATAATTATTGTAGTTCTAGCGATAATAACTGCATAATATGGGTAATAGTGCATGTTATATTGATATTATTGGGGATAATAAGTATCTTTATTATAGTTCTGACGATAATAGCAGTATAGTATGGGTAATGATGCATGACATATTGATAATATTAGGAGTAATAAGCATAATTATTATAGTTCGAGCGATAATAACTGCATAATATGGGTAATAGTGCATGTTATATTGATAATAATAAAAGTAATAAGTATAATTAATATAGTTCGGGCGATAATAACTGCATAATATGGGTAATAGTGCATGTTATATTGATAATAATATAAGGAATAAGTATAATTATTATAGTTCTAGCGATAATAACTGCATAATATGGGTAATAGTGCATGTTATATTGATAATACTAAAAGGAATAGGTATAACTATTATAGTTCTTGCGATAATAACTGTATAATATGGGCAATAATGCATGTTATATTGATAACATTGGGAGTAATAAGTATAATTGTTGTTGTTCTAGCGCTAATAACTGCATAATATGGGTAATAATGCATGTTATATTGATAATATTGGGAGTAATAAGTATATTTATTATAGTTCTGACGATAATAACAGTATAATATGGGTAATAATGCATGTTATATTGATAATATTGGGTGTAATATGTATAATTATTATAGTTCTAGCGATAATAACTGCATAATATGGGTAATAGTGCATGTTATATTGATAATACTAAAAGTAATAAGTATAATTATTGTAGTTCTAGCGATAATAACTGCATAATATGGGTAACAATGCATGTTATATTGATAACATTGGGAGTAATAAGTATAATTATTATAGTTCAAGCGATAATAACTGCATAATATGGGTAATAGTGCATGTTATATGGATAATAATATAAGGAATAAGTATAATTATTATAGTTCTAGCGATAATAACTGCATAATATGGGTAATAGTGCATGTTATATTGATTATACTAAAAGGAATAAGTATAATTAATATAGTTCGGGCGATAATAACTGCATAATATGGGTAATAGTGCATGTTATATTGATAATACTAAAAGTAATATGTATAATTATTGTAGTTCTAGCGATAATAACTGCATAATATGGGTAATAGTGCATGTTATATTGATAATACTAAAAGTAATATGTATAATTATTGTAGTTCTAGCGATAATAACTGCATAATATGGGTAATAGTGCATGTTATATTGATAATAGTAAATGTAATAAGTATAATTATTGTAGTTCTAGCGATAATAACTGTATAATATGGTTAATAATGCATCACAAATTGATAATATTAGGCGTAATATGTATAATTATTATAGTTCTAGCGATAATAACTGCATAATATGGGTAATAGTGCATGTTATATTGATAATAATAAAAGTAATAAGTATAATTAATATAGTTCGGGCGATAATAACTGCATAATATGGGTAATAGTGCATGTTATATTGATAATAATATAAGGAATAAGTATAATTATTATAGTTCTAGCGATAATAACTGCATAATATGGGTAATAGTGCATGTTATATTGATAATACTAAAAGGAATAGGTATAACTATTATAGTTCTTGCGATAATAACTGTATAATATGGGCAATAATGCATGTTATATTGATAACATTGGGAGTAATAAGTATAATTGTTGTTGTTCTAGCGCTAATAACTGCATAATATGGGTAATAATGCATGTTATATTGATAATATTGGGAGTAATAAGTATATTTATTATAGTTCTGACGATAATAACAGTATAATATGGGTAATAATGCATGTTATATTGATAATATTGGGTGTAATATGTATAATTATTATAGTTCTAGCGATAATAACTGCATAATATGGGTAATAGTGCATGTTATATTGATAATACTAAAAGTAATAAGTATAATTATTGTAGTTCTAGCGATAATAACTGCATAATATGGGTAACAATGCATGTTATATTGATAACATTGGGAGTAATAAGTATAATTATTATAGTTCAAGCGATAATAACTGCATAATATGGGTAATAGTGCATGTTATATGGATAATAATATAAGGAATAAGTATAATTATTATAGTTCTAGCAATAATAACTGCATAATATGGGTAATAGTGCATGTTATATTGATTATACTAAAAGGAATAAGTATAATTAATATAGTTCGGGCGATAATAACTGCATAATATGGGTAATAGTGCATGTTATATTGATAATACTAAAAGTAATATGTATAATTATTGTAGTTCTAGCGATAATAACTGCATAATATGGGTAATAGTGCATGTTATATTGATAATACTAAAAGTAATATGTATAATTATTGTAGTTCTAGCGATAATAACTGCATAATATGGGTAATAGTGCATGTTATATTGATAATAGTAAATGTAATAAGTATAATTATTGTAGTTCTAGCGATAATAACTGTATAATATGGTTAATAATGCATCACAAATTGATAATATTAGGCGTAATATGTATAATTATTATAGTTCTAGCGATAATAACTGCATAATATGGGTAATAGTGCATGTTATATTGATAATAATAAAAGTAATAAGTATAATTATTATAGTTCGAGCGATAATAACTGCATAATATGGGAAATAGTGCATGTTATATTGATATTATTGGGAGTAATCAGTATCTTTATTATAGTTCTGACGATAATAGCAGTATAGTATGGGTAATAATGCATGACATATTGATAATATTAGGAGTAATAAGTATAAATATTATAGTTCGAGCGATAATAACTGCATAATATGGGTAATAGTGCATGTTATATTGATATTATTGGGAGTAATAAGTATCTTTATTATAGTTCTGACGATAATAGCAGTATAGTCTTTGTAATAATGCATGACATATTGATAATATTAGGAGTTATAAGTATAATTATTATAGTTCTAGCGATAATAACTGCATAATATGGGTAATAGTGCATGTTATATTGATAATAATAAAAGTAGTAAGTATAATTATTGTAGTTCTAGCGATAATAACTGCATAATATGGGTAATAGTGCATGATATATTGATAATACTAAAAGTAATAAGTATAATTATTGTAGTTCTAGCGATAATAACTGCATAATATGGGTAATAGTGAATGTTATATTGATATTATTGGGAGTAATAAGTATCTTTATTATAATTCTGACGATAATAGCAGTATAGTATGGGTAATAATGCATGACATATTGATAATATTAGGAGTAATAAGCATAATTATTCTAGTTCGACCGATAATAACTGCATAATATGGGTAATAGTGCATGTTATATTGATAATACTAAAAGGAATAAGTATAACTATTATAGTTCTTGCGATAATAACTGTATAATATGGGTAATAATGCATGTTATATTGATAACATTGGGAGTAATAAGTATAATTATTGTTGTTCTAGCGATAATAACTGCATAATATGGGTAATAATGCATGTTATATTGATGAAATTGGGAGTAATAAGCATAATTAATATAGTTCAAGCGATAATAACTGCATAACATGGGTAGTAGTGCATGTTATATTGATAATAATATAAGGAATAAGTATAGTTATTATAGTTCTAGCGATAATAACTGCATAATATGGGTAATAGTGCATGTTATATTGATAATACTAAAAGGAATAAGTATAATTAATATAGTTCGGGCGATAATAACTGCATAATATGGGTAATAGTGCATGTTATATTGATAATAATAAGAGCAATAAGTATAATTATTATAGTTCTAGCGATAATAACTGCATAATATGGGTAATAATGCATGTCATATTGATAACATTGGGAGTAATAAGTATAATTATTATAGTTCTAGCGATAATAACTGCATAATATGGGTAATAGTGCATGTTATATTGATAATAATATAAGTAATATGTATAACTATTATAGTTCTAGCGATAATAACTGCATAATATGGGTAATAATGCAAAATATATTGATAACATTAGGAGTAATAAGTATAATTATTATAGTTCTAGGATAATAACTGCATAATATGGGTAATAATGCATGACATATTGATAATATTAGGAGTAATAAGTATAATTATTATAGTTCTAGCGATAATAACTGCATAATATGGGTAATAGTGCATGTTATATTGATAATACTAAAAGGAATAAGTATAACTATTAGAGTTCTTGCGATAATAACTGTATAATATGGGTAATAATGCATGTTATATTGATAACATTGGGAGTAATAAGTATAATTATTGTTGTTCTAGCGCTAATAACTGCATAATATGGGTAATAATGCATGTTATATTGATAATATTGGGAGTAATAAGTATATTTATTATAGTTCTGACGATAATAACAGTATAATATGGGTAATAATGCATGTTATATTGATAATATTGGGAGTAATATGTATAATTATTATAGTTCTAGCGATAATAACTGCATAATATGGGTAATAGTGCATGTTATATTGATAATACTAAAAGTAATAAGTATAATTATTGTAGTTCTAGCGATAATAACTGCATAATATGGGTAATAATGCATGTTATATTGATAACATTGGGAGTAATAAGTATAATTATTATAGTTCAAGCGATAATAACTGCATAATATGGGTAATAGTGCATGTTATATGGATAATAATATAAGGAATAAGTATAATTATTATAGTTCTAGCGATAATAACTGCATAATATGGGTAATAGTGCATGTTATATTGATAATACTAAAAGGAATAAGTATAATTAATATAGTTCGGGCGATAATAACTGCATAATATGGGTAATAGTGCATGTTATATTGATATTATTGGGGATAATAAGTATCTTTATTATAGTTCTGACGATAATAGCAGTATAGTATGGGTAATAATGCATGACATATTGATAATATTAGGAGTAATAAGCATAATTATTCTAGTTCGACCGATAATAACTGCATAATATGGGTAATAGTGCATGTTATATTGATAATACTAAAAGGAATAAGTATAACTATTATAGTTCTTGCGATAATAACTGTATAATATGGGTAATAATGCATGTTATATTGATAACATTGGGAGTAATAAGTATAATTATTGTTGTTCTAGCGATAATAACTGCATAATATGGGTAATAATGCATGTTATATTGATGAAATTGGGAGTAATAAGCATAATTAATATAGTTCAAGCGATAATAACTGCATAACATGGGTAGTAGTGCATGTTATATTGATAATAATATAAGGAATAAGTATAGTTATTATAGTTCTAGCGATAATAACTGCATAATATGGGTAATAGTGCATGTTATATTGATAATACTAAAAGGAATAAGTATAATTAATATAGTTCGGGCGATAATAACTGCATAATATGGGTAATAGTGCATGTTATATTGATAATAATAAGAGCAATAAGTATAATTATTATAGTTCTAGCGATAATAACTGCATAATATGGGTAATAATGCATGTCATATTGATAACATTGGGAGTAATAAGTATAATTATTATAGTTCTAGCGATAATAACTGCATAATATGGGTAATAGTGCATGTTATATTGATAATAATATAAGTAATATGTATAACTATTATAGTTCTAGCGATAATAACTGCATAATATGGGTAATAATGCAAAATATATTGATAACATTAGGAGTAATAAGTATAATTATTATAGTTCTAGGATAATAACTGCATAATATGGGTAATAATGCATGACATATTGATAATATTAGGAGTAATAAGTATAATTATTATAGTTCTAGCGATAATAACTGCATAATATGGGTAATAGTGCATGTTATATTGATAATACTAAAAGGAATAAGTATAACTATTAGAGTTCTTGCGATAATAACTGTATAATATGGGTAATAATGCATGTTATATTGATAACATTGGGAGTAATAAGTATAATTATTGTTGTTCTAGCGCTAATAACTGCATAATATGGGTAATAATGCATGTTATATTGATAATATTGGGAGTAATAAGTATATTTATTATAGTTCTGACGATAATAACAGTATAATATGGGTAATAATGCATGTTATATTGATAATATTGGGAGTAATATGTATAATTATTATAGTTCTAGCGATAATAACTGCATAATATGGGTAATAGTGCATGTTATATTGATAATACTAAAAGTAATAAGTATAATTATTGTAGTTCTAGCGATAATAACTGCATAATATGGGTAATAATGCATGTTATATTGATAACATTGGGAGTAATAAGTATAATTATTATAGTTCAAGCGATAATAACTGCATAATATGGGTAATAGTGCATGTTATATGGATAATAATATAAGGAATAAGTATAATTATTATAGTTCTAGCGATAATAACTGCATAATATGGGTAATAGTGCATGTTATATTGATAATACTAAAAGGAATAAGTATAATTAATATAGTTCGGGCGATAATAACTGCATAATATGGGTAATAGTGCATGTTATATTGATAATACTAAAAGTAATAAGTATAATTATTGTAGTTCTAGCGATAATAACTGCATAATATGGGTAATAGTGCATGTTATATTGATATTATTGGGGATAATAAGTATCTTTATTATAGTTCTGACGATAATAGCAGTATAGTATGGGTAATGATGCATGACATATTGATAATATTAGGAGTAATAAGCATAATTATTATAGTTCGAGCGATAATAACTGCATAATATGGGTAATAGTGCATGTTATATTGATAATAATAAAAGTAATAAGTATAATTAATATAGTTCGGGCGATAATAACTGCATAATATGGGTAATAGTGCATGTTATATTGATAATAATATAAGGAATAAGTATAATTATTATAGTTCTAGCGATAATAACTGCATAATATGGGTAATAGTGCATGTTATATTGATAATACTAAAAGGAATAGGTATAACTATTATAGTTCTTGCGATAATAACTGTATAATATGGGCAATAATGCATGTTATATTGATAACATTGGGAGTAATAAGTATAATTGTTGTTGTTCTAGCGCTAATAACTGCATAATATGGGTAATAATGCATGTTATATTGATAATATTGGGAGTAATAAGTATATTTATTATAGTTCTGACGATAATAACAGTATAATATGGGTAATAATGCATGTTATATTGATAATATTGGGTGTAATATGTATAATTATTATAGTTCTAGCGATAATAACTGCATAATATGGGTAATAGTGCATGTTATATTGATAATACTAAAAGTAATAAGTATAATTATTGTAGTTCTAGCGATAATAACTGCATAATATGGGTAACAATGCATGTTATATTGATAACATTGGGAGTAATAAGTATAATTATTATAGTTCAAGCGATAATAACTGCATAATATGGGTAATAGTGCATGTTATATGGATAATAATATAAGGAATAAGTATAATTATTATAGTTCTAGCGATAATAACTGCATAATATGGGTAATAGTGCATGTTATATTGATTATACTAAAAGGAATAAGTATAATTAATATAGTTCGGGCGATAATAACTGCATAATATGGGTAATAGTGCATGTTATATTGATAATACTAAAAGTAATAAGTATAATTATTGTAGTTCTAGCGATAATAACTGCATAATATGGGTAATAGTGCATGTTATATTGATATTATTGGGGGTAATAAGTATCTTTATTATAGTTCTGACGATAATAGCAGTATAGTATGGGTAATAATGCATGACATATTGATAATATTAGGAGTAATAAGCATAATTATTATAGTTCGAGCGATAATAACTGCATAATATGGGTAATAGTGCATGTTATATTGATAACATTGGGAGTAATAAGTATAATTATTATAGTTCAAGCGATAATAACTGCATAATATGGGTAATAGTGCATGTTATATTGATAATAATAAAAGTAGTAAGTATAATTATTGTAGTTCTAGCGATAATAACTGCATAATATGGGTAATAGTGCATGTTATATTGATAATAATAAAAGTAGTAAGTATAATTATTGTAGTTCTAGCGATAATAACTGCATAATATGGGTAATAGTGCATGTTATATTGATAATAATAAAAGTAATAAGTATAATTATTATAGTTCTAGCGATAATAACTGCATAATATGGGTAATAGTGCATGTTATATTGATATTATTGGGAGTAATAAGTATCTTTATTATAGTTCTGACGATAATAGCAGTATAGTATGGGTAATAATGCATGACATATTGATAATATTAGGAGTAATAAGTATAATTATTATAGTTCTAGCGATAATAACTGCATAATATGGGTAGTAGTGCATGTTATATTGATATTATTGGGAGTAATAAGTATCTTTATTATAGTTCTGACGATAATAGCAGTATAGTATGGGTAATAATGCATGACATATTGATAATATTAGGAGTAATAAGTATAATAATTATAGTTCGAGCGATAATAACTGCATAATATGGGTAATGGTGCATGTTATATTGATAATAATAAAAGTAATAAGTGTAATTATTATAGTTCGAGCAATAATAACTGCATAATATGGGTAATAGTGCATGTTATATTGATAATAATAAAAGGAATAAGTATAACTATTATAGTTCTAGTGATAATAACTGTATAATATGGGTAATAATGCATGTTATATTGATAACATTGGGAGTAATAAGTATAATTATTGTTGTTCTAGCGATAATAACTGCATAATATGGGTAATAATGCATGTTATATTGATAATATTGGGAGTAATAAGTATATTTATTATAGTTCTGACGATAATAACAGTATAATATGGGTAATAATGCATGTTATATTGATAACATTGGGAGTAATAAGTATAATTATTGTTGTTCTAGCGATAACAACTGCATAATATGGGTAATAATGCATGTTATATTGATGAAATTGGGAGTAATAAGCATAATTAATATAGTTCAAGCGATAATAACTGCATAACATGGGTAGTAGTGCATGTTATATTGATAATAATATAAGGAATAAGTATAGTTATTATAGTTCTAGCGATAATAACTGCATAATATGGGTAATAGTGCATGTTATATTGATAATACTAAAAGGAATAAGTATAATTAATATAGTTCGGGCGATAATAACTGCATAATATGGGTAATAGTGCATGTTATATTGATAATAATAAGAGCAATAAGTATAATTATTATAGTTCTAGCGATAATAACTGCATAATATGGGTAATAATGCATGTCATATTGATAACATTGGGAGTAATAAGTATAATTATTATAGTTCTAGCGATAATAACTGCATAATATGGGTAATAGTGCATGTTATATTGATAATAATATAAGTAATATGTATAACTATTATAGTTCTAGCGATAATAACTGCATAATATGGGTAATAATGCAAAATATATTGATAACATTAGGAGTAATAAGTATAATTATTATAGTTCTAGGATAATAACTGCATAATATGGGTAATAATGCATGACATATTGATAATATTAGGAGTAATAAGTATAATTATTATAGTTCTAGCGATAATAACTGCATAATATGGGTAATAGTGCATGTTATATTGATAATACTAAAAGGAATAAGTATAACTATTAGAGTTCTTGCGATAATAACTGTATAATATGGGTAATAATGCATGTTATATTGATAACATTGGGAGTAATAAGTATAATTATTGTTGTTCTAGCGCTAATAACTGCATAATATGGGTAATAATGCATGTTATATTGATAATATTGGGAGTAATAAGTATATTTATTATAGTTCTGACGATAATAACAGTATAATATGGGTAATAATGCATGTTATATTGATAATATTGGGAGCAATATGTATAATTATTATAGTTCTAGCGATAATAACTGCATAATATGGGTAATAGTGCATGTTATATTGATAATACTGAAAGTAATAAGTATAATTATTGTAGTTCTAGCGATAATAACTGCATAATATGGGTAATAGTGCATGTTATATTGATATTATTGGGAGTAATAAGTATCTTTATTATAGTTCTGACGATAATAGCAGTATAGTATGGGTAATAATGCATGACATATTGATAATATTAGGAGTAATAAGCATAATTATTATAGTTCGAGCGATAATAACTGCATAATATGGGTAATAGTGCATGTTATATTGATAATACTAAAAGGAATAAGTATAACTATTATAGTTCTTGCGATAATAACTGTATAATATGGGTAATAATGCATGTTATATTGATAACATTGGGAGTAATAAGTATAATTATTGTTGTTCTAGCGATAATAACTGCATAATATGGGTAATAATGCATGTTATATTGATGAAATTGGGAGTAATAAGCATAATTAATATAGTTCAAGCGATAATAACTGCATAACATGGGTAGTAGTGCATGTTATATTGATAATAATATAAGGAATAAGTATAGTTATTATAGTTCTAGCGATAATAACTGCATAATATGCGTAATAGTGCATGTTATATTGATAATACTAAAAGGAATAAGTATAATTAATATAGTTCGGGCGATAATAACTGCATAATATGGGTAATAGTGCATGTTATATTGATAATACTAAAAGTAATAAGTATAATTATTGTAGTTCTAGCGATAATAACTGCATAATATGGGTAATAGTGCATGTTATATTGATATTATTGGGGATAATAAGTATCTTTATTATAGTTCTGACGATAATAGCAGTATAGTATGGGTAATGATGCATGACATATTGATAATATTAGGAGTAATAAGCATAATTATTATAGTTCGAGCGATAATAACTGCATAATATGGGTAATAGTGCATGTTATATTGATAATAATAAAAGTAATAAGTATAATTAATATAGTTCGGGCGATAATAACTGCATAATATGGGTAATAGTGCATGTTATATTGATAATAATATAAGGAATAAGTATAATTATTATAGTTCTAGCGATAATAACTGCATAATATGGGTAATAGTGCATGTTATATTGATAATACTAAAAGGAATAGGTATAACTATTATAGTTCTTGCGATAATAACTGTATAATATGGGCAATAATGCATGTTATATTGATAACATTGGGAGTAATAAGTATAATTGTTGTTGTTCTAGCGCTAATAACTGCATAATATGGGTAATAATGCATGTTATATTGATAATATTGGGAGTAATAAGTATATTTATTATAGTTCTGACGATAATAACAGTATAATATGGGTAATAATGCATGTTATATTGATAATATTGGGTGTAATATGTATAATTATTATAGTTCTAGCGATAATAACTGCATAATATGGGTAATAGTGCATGTTATATTGATAATACTAAAAGTAATAAGTATAATTATTGTAGTTCTAGCGATAATAACTGCATAATATGGGTAACAATGCATGTTATATTGATAATAATAAAAGTAGTAAGTATAATTATTGTAGTTCTAGCGATAATAACTGCATAATATGGGTAATAGTGCATGTTATATTGATAATACTAAAAGGAATAAGTATAATTAATATAGTTCGGGCGATAATAACTGCATAATATGGGTAATAGTGCATGTTATATTGATAATAATAAGAGCAATAAGTATAATTATTATAGTTCTAGCGATAATAACTGCATAATATGGGTAATAATGCATGTCATATTGATAACATTGGGAGTAATAAGTATAATTATTATAGTTCTAGCGATAATAACTGCATAATATGGGTAATAGTGCATGTTATATTGATAATAATATAAGTAATATGTATAACTATTATAGTTCTAGCGATAATAACTGCATAATATGGGTAATAATGCAAAATATATTGATAACATTAGGAGTAATAAGTATAATTATTATAGTTCTAGGATAATAACTGCATAATATGGGTAATAATGCATGACATATTGATAATATTAGGAGTAATAAGTATAATTATTATAGTTCTAGCGATAATAACTGCATAATATGGGTAATAGTGCATGTTATATTGATAATACTAAAAGGAATAAGTATAACTATTAGAGTTCTTGCGATAATAACTGTATAATATGGGTAATAATGCATGTTATATTGATAACATTGGGAGTAATAAGTATAATTATTGTTGTTCTAGCGCTAATAACTGCATAATATGGGTAATAATGCATGTTATATTGATAATATTGGGAGTAATAAGTATATTTATTATAGTTCTGACGATAATAACAGTATAATATGGGTAATAATGCATGTTATATTGATAATATTGGGAGTAATATGTATAATTATTATAGTTCTAGCGATAATAACTGCATAATATGGGTAATAGTGCATGTTATATTGATAATACTAAAAGTAATAAGTATAATTATTGTAGTTCTAGCGATAATAACTGCATAATATGGGTAATAATGCATGTTATATTGATAACATTGGGAGTAATAAGTATAATTATTATAGTTCAAGCGATAATAACTGCATAATATGGGTAATAGTGCATGTTATATGGATAATAATATAAGGAATAAGTATAATTATTATAGTTCTAGCGATAATAACTGCATAATATGGGTAATAGTGCATGTTATATTGATAATACTAAAAGGAATAAGTATAATTAATATAGTTCGGGCGATAATAACTGCATAATATGGGTAATAGTGCATGTTATATTGATAATACTAAAAGTAATAAGTATAATTATTGTAGTTCTAGCGATAATAACTGCATAATATGGGTAATAGTGCATGTTATATTGATATTATTGGGGATAATAAGTATCTTTATTATAGTTCTGACGATAATAGCAGTATAGTATGGGTAATAATGCATGACATATTGATAATATTAGGAGTAATAAGCATAATTATTATAGTTCGAGCGATAATAACTGCATAATATGGGTAATAGTGCATGTTATATTGATAATAATAAAAGTAATAAGTATAATTAATATAGTTCGGGCGATAATAACTGCATAATATGGGTAATAGTGCATGTTATATTGATATTATTGGGGGTAATAAGTATCTTTATTATAGTTCTGACGATAATAGCAGTATAGTATGGGTAATAATGCATGACATGTTGATAATATTAGGAGTAATAAGCATAATTATTATAGTTCGAGCGATAATAACTGCATAATATGGGTAGTAGTGCATGTTATATTGATATTATTGGGAGTAATAAGTATCTTTATTATAGTTCTGACGATAATAGCAGTATAGTATGGGTAATAATGCATGACATATTGATAATATTAGGAGTAATAAGTATAATTATTATAGTTCGAGCGATAATAACTGCATAATATGGGTAATAGTGCATGTTATATTGATAATAATAAAAGTAATAAGTGTAATTATTATAGTTCGAGCAATAATAACTGCATAATATGGGTAACAGTGCATGTTATATTGATAATAATAAAAGGAATAAGTATAACTATTATAGTTCTAGTGATAATAACTGTATAATATGGGTAATAATGCATGTTATATTGATAACATTGGGAGTAATAAGTATAATTATTGTTGTTCTAGCGATAATAACTGCATAATATGGGTAATAATGCATGTTATATTGATAATATTGGGAGTAATATGTATATTTATTATAGTTCTGACGATAATAACAGTATAATATGGGTAATAATGCATGTTATATTGATAATATTGGGAGTAATATGTACAATTATTATAGTTCTAGCGATAATAACTGCATAATATGGGTAATAGTGCATGTTATATTGATAATACTAAAAGTAATAAGTATAATTATTGTAGTTCTAGCGATAATAACTGCATAATATGGGTAATAGTGCATGATATATTGATAATACTAAAAGTAATAAGTATAATTATTGTAGTTCTAGCGATAATAACTGCATAATATGGGTAATAGTGCATGTTATATTGATATTATTGGGAGCAATAAGTATCTTTATTATAGTTCTGACGATAATAGCAGTATAGTATGGGTAATAATGCATGACATATTGATAATATTAGGAGTAATAAGCATAATTATTATAGTTCGAGCGATAATAACTGCATAATATGGGTAATAGTGCATGTTATATTGATAATACTAAAAGGAATAAGTATAACTATTATAGTTCTTGCGATAATAACTGTATAATATGGGTAATAATGCATGTTATATTGATAACATTGGGAGTAATAAGTATAATTATTGTTGTTCTAGCGATAATAACTGCATAATATGGGTAATAATGCACGTTATATTGATGAAATTGGGAGTAATAAGTATAATTAATATAGTTCAAGCGATAATAACTGCATAACATGGGTAGTAGTGCATGTTATATTGATAATAATATAAGGAATAAGTATAGTTATTATAGTTCTAGCGATAATAACTGCATAATATGGGTAATAGTGCATGTTGTATTGATAATACTAAAAGGAATAAGTATAATTAATATAGTTCGGGCGATAATAACTGCATAATATGGGTAATAGTGCATGTTATATTGATAATAATAAGAGCAATAAGTATAATTATTATAGTTCTAGCGATAATAACTGCATAATATGGGTAATAGTGCATGTTATATTGATAATACTAAAAGGAATAAGTATAACTATTAGAGTTCTTGCGATAATAACTGTATAATATGGGTAATAATGCATGTTATATTGATAACATTGGGAGTAATAAGTATAATTATTGTTGTTCTAGCGCTAATAACTGCATAATATGGGTAATAATGCATGTTATATTGATAATATTGGGAGTAATAAGTATATTTATTATAGTTCTGACGATAATAACAGTATAGTATGGGTAATAGTGCATGTTATATTGATAATAATAAAAGTAATAAGTATAATTAATATAGTTCGGGCGATAATAACTGCGTAATATGGGTAATAGTGCATGTTATATTGATAATAATATAAGGAATAAGTATAATTATTATAGTTCTAGCGATAATAACTGCATAATATGGGTAATAGTGCATGTTATATTGATAATACTAAAAGGAATAAGTATAACTATTATAGTTCTTGCGATAATAACTGTATAATATGGGTAATAATGCATGTTATATTGATAACATTGGGAGTAATAAGTACAATTATTGTTGTTCTAGCGATAATAACTGCATAATATGGGTAATAATGCATGTTATATTGATGAAATTGGGAGTAATAAGTATAATTATTATAGTTCAAGCGATAATAACTGCATAACATGGGTAATAGTGCATGTTATATTGATAATAATATAAGGAATAAGTATAATTATTATAGTTCTAGCGATAATAACTGCATAATATGGGTAATAGTGCATGTTATATTGATAATACTAAAGGGAATAAGTATAACTATTATAGTTCTTGCGATAATAACTGTATAATATGGGTAATAATGCATGTTATATTGATAACATTGGGAGTAATAAGTATAATTATTGTTGTTCTAGCGCTAATAACTGCATAATATGGGTAATAATGCATGTTATATTGATAATATTGGGAGTAATAAGTATATTTATTATAGTTCTGACGATAATAACAGTATAATATGGGTAATAATGCATGTTATATTGATAATATTGGGAGTAATATGTATAATTATTATAGTTCTAGCGATAATAACTGCATAATATGGGTAATAGTGCATGTTATATTGATAATACTAAAAGTAATAAGTATAATTATTGTAGTTCTAGCGATAATAACTGCATAATATGGGTAATAATGCATGTTATATTGATAACATTGGGAGTAATAAGTATAATTATTATAGTTCAAGCGATAATAACTGCATAATATGGGTAATAGTGCATGTTATATGGATAATAATATAAGGAATAAGTATAATTATTATAGTTCTAGCGATAATAACTGCATAATATGGGTAATAGTGCATGTTATATTGATTATACTAAAAGGAATAAGTATAATTAATATAGTTCGGGCGATAATAACTGCATAATATGGGTAATAGTGCAAGTTATATTGATAATACTAAAAGTAATAAGTATAATTATTGTAGTTCTAGCGATAATAACTGCATAATATGGGTAATAGTGCATGTTATATTGATATTATTGGGGGTAATAAGTATCTTTATTATAGTTCTGACGATAATAGCAGTATAGTATGGGTAATAATGCATGACATATTGATAATATTAGGAGTAATAAGCATAATTATTATAGTTCGAGCGATAATAACTGCATAATATGGGTAATAGTGCATGTTATATTGATAATAATAAAAGTAATAAGTATAATTAATATAGTTCGGGCGATAATAACTGCATAATATGGGTAATAGTGCATGTTATATTGATAATAATATAAGGAATAAGTATAATTATTATAGTTCTAGCGATAATAACTGCATAATATGGGTAATAGTGCATGTTATATTGATAATACTAAAGGGAATAAGTATAACTATTATAGTTCTTGCGATAATAACTGTATAATATGGGTAATAATGCATGTTATATTGATAACATTGGGAGTAATAAGTATAATTATTGTTGTTCTAGCGCTAATAACTGCATAATATGGGTAATAATGCATGTTATATTGATAATATTGGGAGTAATAAGTATAATTATTATAGTTCAAGCGATAATAACTGCATAACATGGGTAATAGTGCATGTTATATTGATAATAATATAAGGAATAAGTATAATTATTATAGTTCTAGCGATAATAACTGCATAATATGGGTAATAGTGCATGTTATATTGATAATACTAAAGGGAATAAGTATAACTATTATAGTTCTTGCGATAATAACTGTATAATATGGGTAATAATGCATGTTATATTGATAACATTGGGAGTAATAAGTATAATTATTGTTGTTCTAGCGCTAATAACTGCATAATATGGGTAATAATGCATGTTATATTGATAATATTGGGAGTAATAAGTATATTTATTATAGTTCTGACGATAATAACAGTATAATATGGGTAATAATGCATGTTATATTGATAATATTGGGAGTAATATGAATAATTATTAGAGTTCTAGCGATAATAACTGCATAATATGGGTAATAGTGCATGTTATATTGATAATACTAAAAGGAATAAGTATAACTATTATAGTTCTTGCGATAATAACTGTATAATATGGGTAATAATGCATGTTATATTGATAACATTGGGAGTAATAAGTATAATTATTGTTGTTCTAGCGATAATAACTGCATAATATGGGTAATAATGCATGTTATATTGATGAAATTGGGAGTAATAAGTATATTTATTATAGTTCTGACGATAATAACAGTATAATATGGGTAGTAATGCATGTTATATTGATAACATTGGGAGTAATAAGTATAATCATTATAGTTCTAGCGATAATAACTGTATAATAGTGGTAATAATGCATGTTATATTGATGAAATTGGGAGTAATAAGTATAATTATTATAGTTCAAGCGATAATAACTGCATAACATGGGTAATAGTGCATGTTATATTGATAATAATATAAGGAATAAGTATAATTATTATAGTTCGAGCGATAATAACTGCATAATATGGGTAATAGTGTATGTTATATTGATAATACTAAAAGGAATAAGTATAACTATTATAGTTCTTGCGATAATAACTGTATAGTATGGGTAATAATGCATGTTATATTGATAACATTGGGAGTAATAAGTATAATTATTGTTGTTCTAGCGATAATAACTGCATAATATGGGTAATAATGCACGTTATATTGATGAAATTGGGAGTAATAAGTATAATTAATATAGTTCAAGCGATAATAACTGCATAACATGGGTAGTAGTGCATGTTATATTGATAATAATATAAGGAATAAGTATAGTTATTATAGTTCTAGCGATAATAACTGCATAATATGGGTAATAGTGCATGTTGTATTGATAATACTAAAAGGAATAAGTATAATTAATATAGTTCGGGCGATAATAACTGCATAATATGGGTAATAGTGCATGTTATATTGATAATAATAAGAGCAATAAGTATAATTATTATAGTTCTAGCGATAATAACTGCATAATATGGGTAATAGTGCATGTTATATTGATAATACTAAAAGGAATAAGTATAACTATTAGAGTTCTTGCGATAATAACTGTATAATATGGGTAATAATGCATGTTATATTGATAACATTGGGAGTAATAAGTATAATTATTGTTGTTCTAGCGCTAATAACTGCATAATATGGGTAATAATGCATGTTATATTGATAATATTGGGAGTAATAAGTATATTTATTATAGTTCTGACGATAATAACAGTATAGTATGGGTAATAGTGCATGTTATATTGATAATAATAAAAGTAATAAGTATAATTAATATAGTTCGGGCGATAATAACTGCGTAATATGGGTAATAGTGCATGTTATATTGATAATAATATAAGGAATAAGTATAATTATTATAGTTCTAGCGATAATAACTGCATAATATGGGTAATAGTGCATGTTATATTGATAATACTAAAAGGAATAAGTATAACTATTATAGTTCTTGCGATAATAACTGTATAATATGGGTAATAATGCATGTTATATTGATAACATTGGGAGTAATAAGTACAATTATTGTTGTTCTAGCGATAATAACTGCATAATATGGGTAATAATGCATGTTATATTGATGAAATTGGGAGTAATAAGTATAATTATTATAGTTCAAGCGATAATAACTGCATAACATGGGTAATAGTGCATGTTATATTGATAATAATATAAGGAATAAGTATAATTATTATAGTTCTAGCGATAATAACTGCATAATATGGGTAATAGTGCATGTTATATTGATAATACTAAAGGGAATAAGTATAACTATTATAGTTCTTGCGATAATAACTGTATAATATGGGTAATAATGCATGTTATATTGATAACATTGGGAGTAATAAGTATAATTATTGTTGTTCTAGCGCTAATAACTGCATAATATGGGTAATAATGCATGTTATATTGATAATATTGGGAGTAATAAGTATATTTATTATAGTTCTGACGATAATAACAGTATAATATGGGTAATAATGCATGTTATATTGATAATATTGGGAGTAATATGTATAATTATTATAGTTCTAGCGATAATAACTGCATAATATGGGTAATAGTGCATGTTATATTGATAATACTAAAAGTAATAAGTATAATTATTGTAGTTCTAGCGATAATAACTGCATAATATGGGTAATAATGCATGTTATATTGATAACATTGGGAGTAATAAGTATAATTATTATAGTTCAAGCGATAATAACTGCATAATATGGGTAATAGTGCATGTTATATGGATAATAATATAAGGAATAAGTATAATTATTATAGTTCTAGCGATAATAACTGCATAATATGGGTAATAGTGCATGTTATATTGATTATACTAAAAGGAATAAGTATAATTAATATAGTTCGGGCGATAATAACTGCATAATATGGGTAATAGTGCAAGTTATATTGATAATACTAAAAGTAATAAGTATAATTATTGTAGTTCTAGCGATAATAACTGCATAATATGGGTAATAGTGCATGTTATATTGATATTATTGGGGGTAATAAGTATCTTTATTATAGTTCTGACGATAATAGCAGTATAGTATGGGTAATAATGCATGACATATTGATAATATTAGGAGTAATAAGCATAATTATTATAGTTCGAGCGATAATAACTGCATAATATGGGTAATAGTGCATGTTATATTGATAATAATAAAAGTAATAAGTATAATTAATATAGTTCGGGCGATAATAACTGCATAATATGGGTAATAGTGCATGTTATATTGATAATAATATAAGGAATAAGTATAATTATTATAGTTCTAGCGATAATAACTGCATAATATGGGTAATAGTGCATGTTATATTGATAATACTAAAGGGAATAAGTATAACTATTATAGTTCTTGCGATAATAACTGTATAATATGGGTAATAATGCATGTTATATTGATAACATTGGGAGTAATAAGTATAATTATTGTTGTTCTAGCGCTAATAACTGCATAATATGGGTAATAATGCATGTTATATTGATAATATTGGGAGTAATAAGTATAATTATTATAGTTCAAGCGATAATAACTGCATAACATGGGTAATAGTGCATGTTATATTGATAATAATATAAGGAATAAGTATAATTATTATAGTTCTAGCGATAATAACTGCATAATATGGGTAATAGTGCATGTTGTATTGATAATACTAAAGGGAATAAGTATAACTATTATAGTTCTTGCGATAATAACTGTATAATATGGGTAATAATGCATGTTATATTGATAACATTGGGAGTAATAAGTATAATTATTGTTGTTCTAGCGCTAATAACTGCATAATATGGGTAATAATGCATGTTATATTGATAATATTGGGAGTAATAAGTATATTTATTATAGTTCTGACGATAATAACAGTATAATATGGGTAATAATGCATGTTATATTGATAATATTGGGAGTAATATGAATAATTATTAGAGTTCTAGCGATAATAACTGCATAATATGGGTAATAGTGCATGTTATATTGATAATACTAAAAGGAATAAGTATAACTATTATAGTTCTTGCGATAATAACTGTATAATATGGGTAATAATGCATGTTATATTGATAACATTGGGAGTAATAAGTATAATTATTGTTGTTCTAGCGATAATAACTGCATAATATGGGTAATAATGCATGTTATATTGATGAAATTGGGAGTAATAAGTATATTTATTATAGTTCTGACGATAATAACAGTATAATATGGGTAGTAATGCATGTTATATTGATAACATTGGGAGTAATAAGTATAATCATTATAGTTCTAGCGATAATAACTGTATAATAGTGGTAATAATGCATGTTATACTGATAATAATAAGAGTAATAAGTATAATTATTATAGTTCTAGCGATAATAACAGCATAATATGGGTAATAATGCATGTCATATTGATAACATTGGGAGTAATAAGTATAATTATTGTTGTTCTAGCGATAATAACTGCATAATATGGGTAATAATGCATGTTATATTGATGAAATTGGGAGTAATAAGTATATTTATTATAGTTCTGACGATAATAACAGTATAATGTGGGTAATAATGCATGTTATATTGATAATATTGGGAGTAATATGTATAATTATTATAGTTCTAGCGATAATAACTGCATAATATGGGTAATAGTGCATGTTATATTGATAATACTAAAAGTAATAAGTATAATTATTGTAGTTCTAGCGATAATAACTGCATAATATGGGTAATAATGCATGTTATATTGATAACATTGGGAGTAATAAGTATAATTATTATAGTTCAAGCGATAATAACTGCATAATATGGGTAATAGTGCATGTTATATGGATAATAATATAAGGAATAAGTATAATTATTATAGTTCTAGCGATAATAACTGCATAATATGGGTAATAGTGCATGTTATATTGATAATACTAAAAGTAATAAGTATAAATATTGTAGTTCTAGCGATAATAACTGCATAATATGGGTAATAATGCATGTTATATTGATAACATTGGGAGTAATAAGTATAATTATTATAGTTCAAGCGATAATAACTGCATAATATGGGTAATAGTGCATGTTATATGGATAATAATATAAGGAATAAGTATAATTATTGTAGTTCTAGCGATAATAACTGCATAATATGGGTAATAGTGCATGTTATATTGATAATAATAAAAGTAATAAGTATAATTATTATAGTTCTAGCGATAATAACTGCATAATATGGGTAATAGTGCATGTTATATTGATATTATTGGGAGTAATAAGTATCTTTATTATAGTTCTGACGATAATAGCAGTATAGTATGGGTAATAATGCATGACATATTGATAATATTAGGAGTAATAAGTATAATTATTATAGTTCGAGCGATAATAACTGCATAATATGGGTAATAGTGCATGTTATATTGATAATAATAAAAGTAATAAGTGTAATTATTATAGTTCGAGCAATAATAACTGCATAATATGGATAATAGTGCATGTTATATTGATAATAATAAAAGGAATAAGTATAACTATTATAGTTCTAGTGATAATAACTGTATAATATGGGTAATAATGCATGTTATATTGATAACATTGGGAGTAATAAGTATAATTATTGTTGTTCTAGCGATAATAACTGCATAATATGGGTAATAATGCATGTTATATTGATAATATTGGGAGTAATAAGTATATTTATTATATTTCTGACGATAATAACAGTATAATATGGGTAATAATGCATGTTATATTGATAATATTGGGAGTAATATGTATAATTATTATAGTTCTAGCGATAATAACTGCATAATATGGGTAATAGTGCATGTTATATGGATAATAATATAAGGAATAAGTATAATTATTGTAGTTCTAGCGATAATAACTGCATAATATGGGTAATAGTGCATGTTATATTGATAATAATAAAAGTAATAAGTATAATTATTATAGTTCTAGCGATAATAACTGCATAATATGGGTAATAGTGCATGTTATATTGATATTATTGGGAGTAATAAGTATCTTTATTATAGTTCTGACGATAATAGCAGTATAGTATGGGTAATAATGCATGACATATTGATAATATTATGAGTAATAAATATAATTATTATAGTTCTAGCGATAATAACTGCATAATATGGGTAGTAGTGCATGTTATATTGATATTATTGGGAGTAATAAGTATCTTTATTATAGTTCTGACGATAATAGCAGTATAGTATGGGTAATAATGCATGACATATTGATAATATTAGGAGTAATAAGTATAATTATTATAGTTCGAGCGATAATAACTGCATAATATGGGTAATAGTGCATGTTATATTGATAATAATAAAAGTAATAAGTGTAATTATTATAGTTCGAGCAATAATAACTGCATAATATGGGTAATAGTGCATGTTATATTGATAATAATAAAAGGAATAAGTATAACTATTATAGTTCTAGTGATAATAACTGTATAATATGGGTAATAATGCATGTTATATTGATAACATTGGGAGTAATAAGTATAATTATTGTTGTTCTAGCGATAATAACTGCATAATATGGGTAATAATGCATGTTATATTGATAATATTGGGAGTAATAAGTATATTTATTATAGTTCTGACGATAATAACAGTATAATATGGGTAATAATGCATGTTATATTGATAATATTGGGAGTAATATGTATAATTATTATAGTTCTTGCGATAATAACTGTATAATATGGGTAATAATGCATGTTATATTGATAACATTGGGAGTAATAAGTATAATTATTGTTGTTCTAGCGATAATAACTGCATAATATGGGTAATAATGCATGTTATATTGATGAAATTGGGAGTAATAAGTATAATTAATATAGTTCAAGCGATAATAACTGCATAACATGGGTAGTAGTGCATGTTATATTGATAATAATATAAGGAATAAGTATAGTTATTATAGTTCTAGCGATAATAACTGCATAATATGGGTAATAGTGCATGTTATATTGATAATACTAAAAGGAATAAGTATAATTAATATAGTTCGGGCGATAATAACTGCATAATATGGGTAATAGTGCATGTTATATTGATAATAATAAGAGCAATAAGTATAATTATTATAGTTCTAGCGATAATAACTGCATAATATGGGTAATAATGCATGTCATATTGGTAACATTGGGAGTAATAAGTATAATTATTATAGTTCTAGCGATAATAACTGCATAATATGGGTAATAGTGCATGTTATATTGATAATAATATAAGTAATATGTATAACTATTATAGTTCTAGCGATAATAACTGCATAATATGGGTAATAATGCAAAATATATTGATAACATTAGGAGTAATAGGTATAATTATTATAGTTCTAGGATAATAACTGCATAATATGGGTAATAATGCATGTCATATTGATAATATTAGGAGTAATAAGTATAATTATTATAGTTCTAGCGATAATAACTGCATAATATGGGTAATAGTGCATGTTATATTGATAATACTAAAAGGAATAAGTATAACTATTAGAGTTCTTGCGATAATAACTGCATAATATGGGTAATAATGCATGTTATATTGATAATATTGGGAGTAATAAGTATATTTATTATATTTCTGACGATAATAACAGTATAATATGGGTAATAATGCATGTTATATTGATAATATTGGGAGTAATATGTATAATTATTATAGTTCTAGCGATAATAACTGCATAATATGGGTAATAGTGCATGTTATATGGATAATAATATAAGGAATAAGTATAATTATTATAGTTCTAGCGATAATAACTGCATAATATGGGTAATAGTGCATGTTATATTGATAATACTAAAAGGAATAAGTATAATTATTGTAGTTCTAGCGATAATAACTGCATAATATGGGTAATAATGCATGTTATATTGATAACATTGGGAGTAATAAGTATAATTATTATAGTTCAAGCGATAATAACTGCATAATATGGGTAATAGTGCATGTTATATGGATAATAATATAAGGAATAAGTATAATTATTATAGTTCTAGCGATAATAACTGCATAATATGGGTAATAGTGCATGTTATATTGATAATACTAAAAGGAATAAGTATAATTAATATAGTTCGGGCGATAATAACTGCATAATATGGGTAATAGTGCATGTTATATTGATAATACTAAAAGTAATAAGTATAATTATTGTAGTTCTAGCGATAATAACTGCATAATATGGGTAATAGTGCATGTTATATTGATATTATTGGGGATAATAAGTATCTTTATTATAGTTCTGACGATAATAGCAGTATAGTATGGGTAATAATGCATGACATATTGATAATATTAGGAGTAATAAGCATAATTATTATAGTTCGAGCGATAATAACTGCATAATATGGGTAATAGTGCATGTTATATTGATAATAATAAAAGTAATAAGTATAATTAATATAGTTCGGGCGATAATAACTGCATAATATGGGTAATAGTGCATGTTATATTGATAATAATATAAGGAATAAGTATAATTATTATAGTTCTAGCGATAATAACTGCATAATATGGGTAATAGTGCATGTTATATTGATAATACTAAAAGGAATAAGTATAACTATTATAGTTCTTGCGATAATAACTGTATAATATGGGTAATAATGCATGTTATATTGATAACATTGGGAGTAATAAGTATAATTATTGTTGTTCTAGCGATAATAACTGCATAATATGGGTAATAATGCATGTTATATTGATGAAATTGGGAGTAATAAGTATAATTATTATAGTTCAAGCGATAATAACTGCATAACATGGGTAATAGTGCATGTTATATTGATAATAATATAAGGAATAAGTATAATTATTATAGTTCTAGCGATAATAACTGCATAATATGGGTAATAGTGCATGTTATATTGATAATACTAAAGGGAATAAGTATAACTATTATAGTTCTTGCGATAATAACTGTATAATATGGGTAATAATGCATGTTATATTGATAACATTGGGAGTAATAAGTATAATTATTGTTGTTCTAGCGCTAATAACTGCATAATATGGGTAATAATGCATGTTATATTGATAATATTGGGAGTAATAAGTATATTTATTATAGTTCTGACGATAATAACAGTATAATATGGGTAATAATGCATGTTATATTGATAATATTGGGAGTAATATGTATAATTATTATAGTTCTAGCGATAATAACTGCATAATATGGGTAATAGTGCATGTTATATTGATAATACTAAAAGTAATAAGTATAATTATTGTAGTTCTAGCGATAATAACTGCATAATATGGGTAATAATGCATGTTATATTGATAACATTGGGAGTAATAAGTATAATTATTATAGTTCAAGCGATAATAACTGCATAATATGGGTAATAGTGCATGTTATATGGATAATAATATAAGGAATAAGTATAATTATTATAGTTCTAGCGATAATAACTGCATAATATGGGTAATAGTGCATGTTATATTGATAATACTAAAAGGAATAAGTATAATTAATATAGTTCGGGCGATAATAACTGCATAATATGGGTAATAGTGCATGTTATATTGATAATAATAAGAGCAATAAGTATAATTATTATAGTTCTAGCGATAATAACTGCATAATATGGGTAATAGTGCATGTTATATTGATAATACTAAAAGGAATAAGTATAACTATTAGAGTTCTTGCGATAATAACTGCATAATATGGGTAATAATGCATGTTATATTGATAATATTGGGAGTAATAAGTATATTTATTATATTTCTGACGATAATAACAGTATAATATGGGTAATAATGCATGTTATATTGATAATATTGGGAGTAATATGTATAATTATTATAGTTCTAGCGATAATAACTGCATAATATGGGTAATAGTGCATGTTATATTGATAATACTAAAAGTAATAAGTATAATTATTGTAGTTCTAGCGATAATAACTGCATAATATGGGTAATAGTGCATGTTATATTGATATTATTGGGGATAATAAGTATCTTTATTATGGTTCTGACAATAATAGCAGTATAGTATGGGTAATAATGCATGACATATTGATAATATTAGGAGTAATAAGCATAATTATTATAGTTCGAGCGATAATAACTGCATAATATGGGTAATAGTGCATGTTATATTGATAATAATAAAAGTAATAAGTATAATTAATATAGTTCGGGCGATAATAACTGCATAATATGGGTAATAGTGCATGTTATATTGATAATAATATAAGGAATAAGTATAATTATTATAGTTCTAGCGATAATAACTGCATAATATGGGTAATAGTGCATGTTATATTGATAATACTAAAAGGAATAAGTATAACTATTATAGTTCTTGCGATAATAACTGTATAATATGGGTAATAATGCATGTTATATTGATAACATTGGGAGTAATAAGTATAATTATTGTTGTTCTAGCGATAATAACTGCATAATATGGGTAATAATGCATGTTATATTGATGAAATTGGGAGTAATAAGTATAATTATTATAGTTCAAGCGATAATAACTGCATAACATGGGTAATAGTGCATGTTATATTGATAATAATATAAGGAATAAGTATAATTATTATAGTTCTAGCGATAATAACTGCATAATATGGGTAATAGTGCATGTTATATTGATAATACTAAAGGGAATAAGTATAACTATTATAGTTCTTGCGATAATAACTGTATAATATGGGTAATAATGCATGTTATATTGATAACATTGGGAGTAATAAGTATAATTATTGTTGTTCTAGCGCTAATAACTGCATAATATGGGTAATAATGCATGTTATATTGATAATATTGGGAGTAATAAGTATATTTATTATAGTTCTGACGATAATAACAGTATAATATGGGTAATAATGCATGTTATATTGATAATATTGGGAGTAATATGTATAATTATTATAGTTCTAGCGATAATAACTGCATAATATGGGTAATAGTGCATGTTATATTGATAATACTAAAAGTAATAAGTATAATTATTGTAGTTCTAGCGATAATAACTGCATAATATGGGTAATAATGCATGTTATATTGATAACATTGGGAGTAATAAGTATAATTATTATAGTTCAAGCGATAATAACTGCATAATATGGGTAATAGTGCATGTTATATGGATAATAATATAAGGAATAAGTATAATTATTATAGTTCTAGCGATAATAACTGCATAATATGGGTAATAGTGCATGTTATATTGATTATACTAAAAGGAATAAGTATAATTAATATAGTTCGGGCGATAATAACTGCATAATATGGGTAATAGTGCATGTTATATTGATAATACTAAAAGTAATAAGTATAATTATTGTAGTTCTAGCGATAATAACTGCATAATATGGGTAATAGTGCATGTTATATTGATATTATTGGGGGTAATAAGTATCTTTATTGTAGTTCTGACGATAATAGCAGTATAGTATGGGTAATAATGCATGACATATTGATAATATTAGGAGTAATAAGCATAATTATTATAGTTCGAGCGATAATAACTGCATAATATGGGTAATAGTGCATGTTATATTGATAATAATAAAAGTAATAAGTATAATTAATATAGTTCGGGCGATAATAACTGCATAACATGGGTAATAGTGCATGTTATATTGATAATAATATAAGGAATAAGTATAATTATTATAGTTCTAGCGATAATAACTGCATAATATGGGTAATAGTGCATGTTATATTGATAATACTAAAGGGAATAAGTATAACTATTATAGTTCTTGCGATAATAACTGTATAATATGGGTAATAATGCATGTTATATTGATAACATTGGGAGTAATTAGTATAATTATTGTTGTTCTAGCGCTAATAACTGCATAATATGGGTAATAATGCATGTTATATTGATAATATTGGGAGTAATAAGTATATTTATTATAGTTCTGACGATAATAACAGTATAATATGGGTAATAATGCATGTTATATTGATAATATTGGGAGTAATATGTATAATTATTATAGTTCTAGCGATAATAACTGCATAATATGGGTAATAGTGCATGTTATATTGATAATACTAAAAGGAATAAGTATAACTATTATAGTTCTTGCGATAATAACTGTATAATATGGGTAATAATGCATGTTATATTGATAACATTGGGAGTAATAAGTATAATTATTGTTGTTCTAGCGATAATAACTGCATAATATGGGTAATAATGCATGTTATATTGATGAAATTGGGAGTAATAAGTATATTTATTATAGTTCTGACGATAATAACAGTATAATATGGGTAGTAATGCATGTTATATTGATAACATTGGGAGTAATAAGTATAATTATTGTTGTTCTAGCGATAATAACTGCATAATATGGGTAATAATGCATGTCATATTGATAACATTGGGAGTAATAAGTATAATTATTATAGTTCTAGCGATAATAACTGCATAATATGGGTAATAGTGCATGTTATATTGATAATAATATAAGTAATGTGTATAACTATTATAGTTCTAGCGATAATAACTGCATAATATGGGTAATAGTGCATGTTATATTGATAATAATAAAAGTAATAAGTATAATTAATATAGTTCGGGCGATAATAACTGCATAATATGGGTAATAGTGCATGTTATATTGATAATAATATAAGGAATAAGTATAATTATTATAGTTCTAGCGATAATAACTGCATAATATGGGTAATAGTGCATGTTATATTGATAATACTAAAAGGAATAAGTATAACTATTATAGTTCTTGCGATAATAACTGTATAATATGGGTAATAATGCATGTTATATTGATAACATTGGGAGTAATAAGTATAATTATTGTTGTTCTAGCGATAATAACTGCATAATATGGGTAATAATGCATGTTATATTGATGAAATTGGGAGTAATAAGTATAATTATTATAGTTCAAGCGATAATAACTGCATAACATGGGTAATAGTGCATGTTATATTGATAATAATATAAGGAATAAGTATAATTATTATAGTTCTAGCGATAATAACTGCATAATATGGGTAATAGTGCATGTTATATTGATAATACTAAAGGGAATAAGTATAACTATTATAGTTCTTGCGATAATAACTGTATAATATGGGTAATAATGCATGTTATATTGATAACATTGGGAGTAATAAGTATAATTATTGTTGTTCTAGCGCTAATAACTGCATAATATGGGTAATAATGCATGTTATATTGATAATATTGGGAGTAATAAGTATATTTATTTTAGTTCTGACGATAATAACAGTATAATATGGGTAATAATGCATGTTATATTGATAATATTGGGAGTAATATGTATAATTATTATAGTTCTAGCGATAATAACTGCATAATATGGGTAATAGTGCATGTTATATTGATAATACTAAAAGTAATAAGTATAATTATTGTAGTTCTAGCGATAATAACTGCATAATATGGGTAATAATGCATGTTATATTGATAACATTGGGAGTAATAAGTATAATTATTATAGTTCAAGCGATAATAACTGCATAATATGGGTAATAGTGCATGTTATATGGATAATAATATAAGGAATAAGTATAATTATTATAGTTCTAGCGATAATAACTGCATAATATGGGTAATAGTGCATGTTATATTGATTATACTAAAAGGAATAAGTATAATTAATATAGTTCGGGCGATAATAACTGCATAATATGGGTAATAGTGCATGTTATATTGATAATACTAAAAGTAATAAGTATAATTATTGTAGTTCTAGCGATAATAACTGCATAATATGGGTAATAGTGCATGTTATATTGATATTATTGGGGGTAATAAGTATCTTTATTATAGTTCTGACGATAATAGCAGTATAGTATGGGTAATAATGCATGACATATTGATAATATTAGGAGTAATAAGCATAATTATTATAGTTCGAGCGATAATAACTGCATAATATGGGTAATAGTGCATGTTATATTGATAATAATAAAAGTAATAAGTATAATTAATATAGTTCGGGCGATAATAACTGCATAACATGGGTAATAGTGCATGTTATATTGATAATAATATAAGGAATAAGTATAATTATTATAGTTCTAGCGATAATAACTGCATAATATGGGTAATAGTGCATGTTATATTGATAATACTAAAGGGAATAAGTATAACTATTATAGTTCTTGCGATAATAACTGTATAATATGGGTAATAATGCATGTTATATTGATAACATTGGGAGTAATTAGTATAATTATTGTTGTTCTAGCGCTAATAACTGCATAATATGGGTAATAATGCATGTTATATTGATAATATTGGGAGTAATAAGTATATTTATTATAGTTCTGACGATAATAACAGTATAATATGGGTAATAATGCATGTTATATTGATAATATTGGGAGTAATATGTATAATTATTATAGTTCTAGCGATAATAACTGCATAATATGGGTAATAGTGCATGTTATATTGATAATACTAAAAGGAATAAGTATAACTATTATAGTTCTTGCGATAATAACTGTATAATATGGGTAATAATGCATGTTATATTGATAACATTGGGAGTAATAAGTATAATTATTGTTGTTCTAGCGATAATAACTGCATAATATGGGTAATAATGCATGTTATATTGATGAAATTGGGAGTAATAAGTATATTTATTATAGTTCTGACGATAATAACAGTATAATATGGGTAGTAATGCATGTTATATTGATAACATTGGGAGTAATAAGTATAATTATTGTTGTTCTAGCGATAATAACTGCATAATATGGGTAATAATGCATGTCATATTGATAACATTGGGAGTAATAAGTATAATTATTATAGTTCTAGCGATAATAACTGCATAATATGGGTAATAGTGCATGTTATATTGATAATAATATAAGTAATATGTATAACTATTATAGTTCTAGCGATAATAACTGCATAATATGGGTAATAGTGCATGTTATATTGATAATAATAAAAGTAATAAGTATAATTAATATAGTTCGGGCGATAATAACTGCATAATATGGGTAATAGTGCATGTTATATTGATAATAATATAAGGAATAAGTATAATTATTATAGTTCTAGCGATAATAACTGCATAATATGGGTAATAGTGCATGTTATATTGATAATACTAAAAGGAATAAGTATAACTATTATAGTTCTTGCGATAATAACTGTATAATATGGGTAATAATGCATGTTATATTGATAACATTGGGAGTAATAAGTATAATTATTGTTGTTCTAGCGATAATAACTGCATAATATGGGTAATAATGCATGTTATATTGATGAAATTGGGAGTAATAAGTATAATTATTATAGTTCAAGCGATAATAACTGCATAACATGGGTAATAGTGCATGTTATATTGATAATAATATAAGGAATAAGTATAATTATTATAGTTCTAGCGATAATAACTGCATAATATGGGTAATAGTGCATGTTATATTGATAATACTAAAGGGAATAAGTATAACTATTATAGTTCTTGCGATAATAACTGTATAATATGGGTAATAATGCATGTTATATTGATAACATTGGGAGTAATAAGTATAATTATTGTTGTTCTAGCGCTAATAACTGCATAATATGGGTAATAATGCATGTTATATTGATAATATTGGGAGTAATAAGTATATTTATTATAGTTCTGACGATAATAACAGTATAATATGGGTAATAATGCATGTTATATTGATAATATTGGGAGTAATATGTATAATTATTATAGTTCTAGCGATAATAACTGCATAATATGGGTAATAGTGCATGTTATATTGATAATACTAAAAGTAATAAGTATAATTATTGTAGTTCTAGCGATAATAACTGCATAATATGGGTAATAATGCATGTTATATTGATAACATTAGGAGTAATAAGTATAATTATTATAGTTCAAGCGATAATAACTGCATAATATGGGTAATAGTGCATGTTATATGGATAATAATATAAGGAATAAGTATAATTATTATAGTTCTAGCGATAATAACTGCATAATATGGGTAATAGTGCATGTTATATTGATTATACTAAAAGGAATAAGTATAATTAATATAGTTCGGGCGATAATAACTGCATAATATGGGTAATAGTGCATGTTATATTGATAATACTAAAAGTAATAAGTATAATTATTGTAGTTCTAGCGATAATAACTGCATAATATGGGTAATAGTGCATGTTATATTGATATTATTGGGGGTAATAAGTATCTTTATTATAGTTCTGACGATAATAGCAGTATAGTATGGGTAATAATGCATGACATATTGATAATATTAGGAGTAATAAGCATAATTATTATAGTTCGAGCGATAATAACTGCATAATATGGGTAATAGTGCATGTTATATTGATAATAATAAAAGTAATAAGTATAATTAATATAGTTCGGGCGATAATAACTGCATAACATGGGTAATAGTGCATGTTATATTGATAATAATATAAGGAATAAGTATAATTATTATAGTTCTAGCGATAATAACTGCATAATATGGGTAATAGTGCATGTTATATTGATAATACTAAAGGGAATAAGTATAACTATTATAGTTCTTGCGATAATAACTGTATAATATGGGTAATAATGCATGTTATATTGATAACATTGGGAGTAATTAGTATAATTATTGTTGTTCTAGCGCTAATAACTGCATAATATGGGTAATAATGCATGTTATATTGATAATATTGGGAGTAATAAGTATATTTATTATAGTTCTGACGATAATAACAGTATAATATGGGTAATAATGCATGTTATATTGATAATATTGGGAGTAATATGTATAATTATTATAGTTCTAGCGCTAATAACTGCATAATATGGGTAATAATGCATGTTATATTGATAATATTGGGAGTAATAAGTATATTTATTATAGTTCTGACGATAATAACAGTATAATATGGGTAATAATGCATGTTATATTGATAATATTGGGAGTAATATGTATAATTATTATAGTTCTAGCGATAATAACTGCATAATATGGGTAATAGTGCATGTTATATTGATAATACTAAAAGGAATAAGTATAACTATTATAGTTCTTGCGATAATAACTGTATAATATGGGTAATAATGCATGTTATATTGATAACATTGGGAGTAATAAGTATAATTATTGTTGTTCTAGCGATAATAACTGCATAATATGGGTAATAATGCATGTTATATTGATGAAATTGGGAGTAATAAGTATAATTATTATAGTTCAAGCGATAATAACTGCATAACATGGGTAATAGTGCATGTTATATTGATAATAATATAAGGAATAAGTGTAATTATTATAGTTCTAGCGATAATAACTGCATAATATGGGTAATAGTGCATGTTATATTGATAATACTAAAGGGAATAAGTATAACTATTATAGTTCTTGCGATAATAACTGTATAATATGGGTAATAATGCATGTTATATTGATAACATTGGGAGTAATAAGTATAATTATTGTTGTTCTAGCGATAATAACTGCATAATATGGGTAATAATGCATGTTATATTGATGAAATTGGGAGTAATAAGTATATTTATTATAGTTCTGACGATAATAACAGTATAATATGGGTAGTAATGCATGTTATATTGATAACATTGGGAGTAATAAGTATAATCATTATAGTTCTAGCGATAATAACTGTATAATAGGGGTAATAATGCATGTTATACTGATAATAATAAGAGTAATAAGTATAATTATTATAGTTCTAGCGATAATAACAGCATAATATGGGTAATAATGCATGTCATATTGATAACATTGGGAGTAATAAGTATAATTATTATAGTTCTAGCGATAATAACTGCATAATATGGGTAATAGTGCATGTTATATTGATAATACTAAAAGGAATAAGTATAATTAATATAGTTCGGGCGATAATAACTGCATAATATGGGTAATAGTGCATGTTATATTGATAATACTAAAAGTAATAAGTATAATTATTGTAGTTCTAGCGATAATAACTGCATAATATGGGTAATAGTGCATGTTATATTGATATTATTGGGGGTAATAAGTATCTTTATTATAGTTCTGACGATAATAGCAGTATAGTCTGGGTAATAATGCATGACATATTGATAATATTAGGAGTAATAAGCATAATTATTATAGTTCGAGCGATAATAACTGCATAATATGGGTAATAGTGCCTGTTATATTGATAATAATAAAAGTAATAAGTATAATTATTATAGTTCGGGCGATAATAACTGCATAATATGGGTAATAGTGCATGTTATATTGATAATAATATAAGGAATAAGTATAATTATTATAGTTCTAGCGATAATAACTGCATAATATGGGTAAGAGTGCATGTGATATTGATAATACTAAAAGGAATAAGTATAACTATTATAGTTCTTGCGATAATAACTGTATAATATGGGTAATAATGCATGTTATATTGATAACATTGGGAGTAATAAGTATAATTATTGTTGTTCTAGTGATAATAACTGCATAATATGGGTAATAATGCATGTTATATTGATGAAATTGGGAGTAATAAGTATAATTATTATAGTTCAAGCGATAATAACTGCATAACATGGGTAATAGTGCATGTTATATTGATAATAATATAAGGAATAAGTATAATTATTATAGTTCTAGCGATAATAACTGCATAATATGGGTAATAGTGCATGTTATATTGATAATACTAAAAGGAATAAGTATAACTATTATAGTTCTTGCGATAATAACTGTATAATATGGGTAATAATGCATGTTATATTGATAACATTGGGAGTAATAAGTATAATTATTGTTGTTCTAGCGATAATAACTGCATAATATGGGTAATAATGCATGTCATATTGATAACATTGGGAGTAATAAGTATAATTATTATAGTTCTAGCGATAATAACTGCATAATATGGGTAATAGTGCATGTTATATTGATAATAATATAAGTAATATGTATAACTATTATAGTTCTAGCGATAATAACTGCATAATATGGGTAATAATGCAAAATATATTGATAACATTAGGAGTAATAAGTATAATTATTATAGTTCTAGGATAATAACTGCATAATATGGGTAACAATGCATGACATATTGATAATATTAGGAGTAATAAGTATAATTATTATAGTTCTAGCGATAATAACTGCATAATATGGGTAATAGTGCATGTTATATTGATAATACTAAAAGGAATAAGTATAACTATTATAGTTCTTGCGATAATAACTGTATAATATGGGTAATAATGCATGTTATATTGATAACATTGGGAGTAATGAGTATAATTATTGTTGTTCTAGCGATAATAACTGCATAATATGGGTAATAATGCATGTTATATTGATGAAATTGGGAGTAATAAGTATCTTTATTATAGTTCTGACGATAATAGCAGTATAGTATGGGTAATAATGCATGACATATTGATAATATTAGGAGTAATAAGTATAATTATTATAGTTCGAGCGATAATAACTGCATAATATGGGTAATAATGCATGTTATATTGATGAAATTGGGAGTAATAAGTATCTTTATTATAGTTCTGACGATAATAGCAGTATAGTATGGGTAATAATGCATGACATATTGATAATATTAGGAGTAATAAGTATAATTATTATATTTCTAGCGATAATAACTGCATAATATGGGTAATAATGCATGTTATATTGATAATATTAGGAGTAATAAGTATAATTAATATAGTTCGGGCGATAATAACTGCATAATATGGGTAATAGTGCATGTTATATTGATAATACTAAAAGTTATAATTATAATTATTGTAGTTCTAGCGATAATAACTGCATAATATGGGTAATAATGCATGTTATATCGATAACATTGGGAGTAATAAGTATCTTTATTATAGTTCTGACGATAATAGCAGTATAGTATGGGTAATAATGCATGACATATTGATAATATTAGGAGTAATAAGTATAATTATTATAGTTCTAGCGATAATAACTGCATAATATGGGTAATAATGCATGTTATATTGATAACATTGAGAGTAATAAGTATAATTATTATAGTTCAAGCGATAATAACTGCATAATATGGGTAATAGTGCATGTTATATTGATAATAATAAAAGTAATAAGTGTAATTATTATAGTTCGAGCAATAATAACTGCATAATATGGGTAATAGTGCATGTTATATTGATAATAATAAAAGGAATAAGTATAACTATTATAGTTCTAGCGATAATAACTGTATAATATGGGTAATAATGCATGTTATATTGATAACATTGGGAGTAATAAGTATAATTATTGTAGTTCTAGCGATAATAACTGCATAATATGGGTAATAGTGCATGTTATATTGAAATTATTGGGAGTAATAAGTATCTTTATTATAGTTCTGACGATAATACCAGTATAGTATGGGTAATAATGCATGACATATTGATAATATTAGGAGTAATAAGTATAATTAATATAGTTCGGGCGATAATAACTGCATAATATGGGTAATAGTGCATGTTATATTGATAATACTAAAAGTTATAAGTATAATTATTGTAGTTCTAGCGATAATAACTGCATAATATGGGTAATAATGCATGTTATATTGATAACATTGGGAGTAATAAGTATCTTTATTATAGTTCTGACGATAATAGCAGTATAGTATGGGTAACAATGCATGACATATTGATAATATTAGGAGTAATAAGTATAATTATTATAGTTCTAGCGATAATAACTGCATAATATGGGTAATAATGCATGTTATATTGATAACATTGAGAGTAATAAGTATAATTATTATAGTTCAAGCGATAATAACAGCATAATATGGGTAATAGTGCATGTTATATTGATAATAATAAAAGTAATAAGTGTAATTATTATAGTTCGAGCAATAATAACTGCATAATATGGGTAATAGTGCATGTTATATTGATAATAATAAAAGGAATAAGTATAACTATTATAGTTCTAGCGATAATAACTGTATAATATGGGTAATAATGCATGTTATATTGATAACATTGGGAGTAATAAGTATAATTATTGTTGTTCTAGCGATAATAACTGCATAATATGGGTAATAGTGCACGTTATATTGATATTATTGGGAGTAATAAGTATCTTTATTATAGCTCTGACGATAATAGCAGTATAGTATGGGTAATAATGCATGACATATTGATAATATTAGGAGTAATAAGTATAAATATTATAGTTCGAGCGATAATAACTGCATAATATGGGTAATAGTGCATGTTATATTGATATTATTGGGAGTAGGAAGTATCTTTATTATAGTTCTGACGATAATAGCAGTATAGTGTTTATAATAATGCATGTTATATTGATAACATTGGGAGTAATAAGTATAATTATTATAGTTCAAGCGATAATAACTGCATAATATGGGTAATAGTGCATGTTATATTGATAATAATAAAAGTAGTAAGTATAATTATTGTAGTTCTAGCGATAATACCTGCATAATATGGGTAATAGTGCATGTTATATTGATAATAATAAAAGTAATAAGTATAATTATTATAGTTCGAGCGATAATAACTGCATAATATGGGTAATAGTGCATGTTATATTGATAATAGTAAAAGTAATAAGTATAATTATTGTAGTTCTAGCGATAATAACTGTATAATATGGTTAATAATGCATCACAAATTGATAATATTAGGCGTAATATGTATAATTATTATAGTTCTAGCGATAATAACTGCATAATATGGGTAATAGTGCATGTTATATTGATAATAATAAAAGTAATAAGTATAATTATTATAGTTCGAGCGATAATAACTGCATAATATGGGTAATAGTGCATGTTATATTGATAATACTAAAAGGAATAAGTATAACTATTATAGTTCTTGCGATAATAACTGTATAATATGGGTAATAATGCATGTTATATTGATAACATTGGGAGTAATAAGTATAATTATTGTTGTTCTAGCGATAATAACTGCATAATATGGGTAATAATGCATGTTATATTGATGAAATTGGGAGTAATAAGTATCTTTATTATAGTTCTGACGATAATAGCAGTATAGTATGGGTAAAGATGCATGACATATTGATAATATTAGGAGTAATAAGTATAATTATTATAGTTCTAGCGATAATAACTGCATAATATGGGTAATAATGCATGTTATATTGATAACATTGAGAGTAATAAGTATAATTATTATAGTTCAAGCGATAATAACAGCATAATATGGGTAATAGTGCATGTTATATTGATAATAATAAAAGTAATAAGTGTAATTATTATAGTTCGAGCAATAATAACTGCATAATATGGGTAATAGTGCATGTTATATTGATAATAATAAAAGGAATAAGTATAACTATTATAGTTCTAGCGATAATAACTGTATAATATGGGTAATAATGCATGTTATATTGATAACATTGGGAGTAATAAGTATAATTATTGTTGTTCTAGCGATAATAACTGCATAATATGGGTAATAGTGCACGTTATATTGATATTATTGGGAGTAATAAGTATCTTTATTATAGCTCTGACGATAATAGCAGTATAGTATGGGTAATAATGCATGACACATTGATAATATTAGGAGTAATAAGTATAAATATTATAGTTCGAGCGATAATAACTGCATAATATGGGTAATAGTGCATGTTATATTGATATTATTGGGAGTAGGAAGTATCTTTATTATAGTTCTGACGATAATAGCAGTATAGTGTTTATAATAATGCATGTTATATTGATAACATTGGGAGTAATAAGTATAATTATTATAGTTCAAGCGATAATAACTGCATAATATGGGTAATAGTGCATGTTATATTGATAATAATAAAAGTAGTAAGTATAATTATTGTAGTTCTAGCGATAATACCTGCATAATATGGGTAATAGTGCATGTTATATTGATAATAATAAAAGTAATAAGTATAATTATTATAGTTCGAGCGATAATAACTGCATAATATGGGTAATAGTGCATGTTATATTGATAATAGTAAAAGTAATAAGTATAATTATTGTAGTTCTAGCGATAATAACTGTATAATATGGTTAATAATGCATCACAAATTGATAATATTAGGCGTAATATGTATAATTATTATAGTTCTAGCGATAATAACTGCATAATATGGGTAATAGTGCATGTTATATTGATAATAATAAAAGTAATAAGTATAATTATTATAGTTCGAGCGATAATAACTGCATAATATGGGTAATAGTGCATGTTATATTGATAATACTAAAAGGAATAAGTATAACTATTATAGTTCTTGCGATAATAACTGTATAATATGGGTAATAATGCATGTTATATTGATAACATTGGGAGTAATAAGTATAATTATTGTTGTTCTAGCGATAATAACTGCATAATATGGGTAATAATGCATGTTATATTGATGAAATTGGGAGTAATAAGTATCTTTATTATAGTTCTGACGATAATAGCAGTATAGTATGGGTAAAGATGCATGACATATTGATAATATTAGGAGTAATAAGTATAATTATTATAGTTCGAGCGATAATAACTGCATAATATGGGTAATAGTGCATGTTATATTGATAATACTAAAAGTAATAAGTATAATTATTGTAGTTCTAGCGATAATAACTGCATAATATGGGTAATAGTGCATGTTATATTGATATTATTGGGAGTAATAAGTATCTTTATTATAGTTCTGACGATAATACCAGTATAGTATAGGTAATAATGCATGACATATTGATAATATTAGGAGTAATAAGTATAATTAATATAGTTCGGGCGATAATAACTGCATAATATGGGTAATAGTGCATGTTATATTGATAATACTAAAAGTTGTAAGTATAATTATTGTAGTTCTAGCGATAATAACTGCATAATATGGGTAATAATGCATGTTACATTGATAACATTGGGAGTAATAAGTGTCTTTATTATAGTTCTGACGATAATAGCAGTATAGTATGGGTAATAATGCATGACATATTGATAATATTAGGAGTAATAAGTATAATTATTATAGTTCTAGCGATAATAACTGCATAATATGGGTAATAATGCATGTTATATTGATAACATTGAGAGTAATAAGTATAATTATTATAGTTCAAGCGATAATAACTGCATAATATGGGTAATAGTGCATGTTATATTGATAATAATAAAAGTAATAAGTGTAATTATTATAGTTCGAGCAATAATAACTGCATAATATGGGTAATAGTGCATGTTATATTGATAATAATAAAAGGAATAAGTATAACTATTATAGTTCTAGCGATAATAACTGTATAATATGGGTAATAATGCATGTTATATTGATAACATTGGGAGTAATAAGTATAATTATTGTTGTTCTTGCGATAATAACTGCATAATATGGGTTATAGTGCACGTTATATTGATATTATTGGGAGTAATAAGTATCTTTATTATAGTTCTGACGATAATAGCAGTATAGTATGGGTAATAATGCATGACATATTGATAATATTAGGAGTAATAAGTATAATTATTATAGTTCGAGCGATAATAACTGCATAATATGGGTAATAGTGCATGTTATATTGATAATACTAAAAGTAATAAGTATAATTATTGTAGGTCTAGCGATAATAACTGCATAATATGGGTAATAGTGCATGTTATATTGATATTATTGGGAGTAATAAGTATCTTTATTATAGTTCTGACGATAATACCAGTATAGTATGGGTAATAATGCATGACATATTGATAATATTAGGAGTAATAAGTATAATTAATATAGTTCGGGCGATAATAACTGCATAATATGGGTAATAGTGCATGTTATATTGATAATACTAAAAGTTATAAGTATAATTATTGTAGTTCTAGCGATAATAACTGCATAATATGGGTAATAATGCATGTTATATTGATAACATTGGGAGTAATAAGTATCTTTATTATAGTTCTGACGATAATAGCAGTATAGTATGGGTAATAATGCATAACATATTGATAATATTAGGAGTAATAAGTATAATTATTATAGTTCTAGCGATAATAACTGCATAATATGGGTAATAATGCATGTTATATTGATAACATTGAGAGTAATAAGTATAATTATTATAGTTCAAGCGATAATAACTGCATAATATGGGTAATAGTGCATGTTATATTGATAATAATAAAAGTAATAAGTGTAATTATTATAGTTCGAGCAATAATAACTGCATAATATGGGTAATAGTGCATGTTATATTGATAATAATAAAAGGAATAAGTATAACTATTATAGTTCTAGCGATAATAACTGTATAATATGGGTAATAATGCATGATATATTGATAACATTGGGAGTAATAAGTATAATTATTGTTGTTCTAGCGATAATAACTGCATAATATGGGTAATAGTGCACGTTATATTGATATTATTGGGAGTAATAAGTATCTTTATTATAGTTCTGACGATAATAGCAGTATAGTATGGGTAATAATGCATGACATATTGATAATATTAGGAGTAATAAGTATAATTATTATAGTTCGAGCGATAATAACTGCATAATATGGGTAATAGTGCATGTTATATTGATAATACTAAAAGTAATAAGTATAATTATTGTAGTTCTAGCGATAATAACTGCATAATATGGGTAATAGTGCATGTTATATTGATATTATTGGGAGTAATAAGTATCTTTATTATAGTTCTGACGATAATACCAGTATAGTATGGGTAATAATGCATGACATATTGATAATATTAGGAGTAATAAGTATAATTAATATAGTTCGGGCGATAATAACTGCATAATATGGGTAATAGTGCATGTTATATTGATAATAATAAAAGTAGTAAGTATAATTATTGTAGTTCTAGCGATAATAACTGCATAATATGGGTAATAGTGCATGTTATATTGATAATAATAAAAGTAATAAGTATAATTATTGTAGTTCTAGCGATAATAACTGCATAATATGGGTAATAATGCATGTTATATTGATAACATTGGGAGTAATAAGTATAATTATTATAGTTCAAGCGATAATAACTGCATAATATGGGTAATAGTGCATGTTATATTGATAATAATAAAAGTAGTAAGTATAATTATTGTAGTTCTAGCGATAATAACTGCATAATATGGGTAATAGTGCATGTTATATTGATAATAATAAAAGTAATAAGTATAATTATTATAGTTCGAGCGATAATAACTGCATAATATGGGTAATAGTGCATGTTATATTGATAACAGTAAAAGTAATAAGTATAATTATTGTAGTTCTAGCGATAATAACTGTATAATATGGTTAATAATGCATCACAAATTGATAATATTAGGCGTAATATGTATAATTATTATAGTTCTAGCGATAATAACTGCATAATATGGGTAATAGTGCATGTTATATTGATAATAATAAAAGTAATAAGTATAATTATTATAGTTCGAGCGATAATCACTGCATAATATGGGTAATAGTGCATGTTATATTGATATTATTGGGAGTAATAAGTATCTTTATTATAGTTCTGACGATAATAGCAGTATAGTATGGGTAATAATGCATGATATGTTGATAATATTAGGAGTAATAAGTATAAATACTATAGTTCGAGCGATAATAACTGCATAATATGGGTAATAGTGCATGTTATATTGATATTATTGGGAGTAATAAGTATCTTTATTATAGTTCTGACGATAATAGCAGTATAGTATTTGTAATAATGCGTGACATATTGATAATATTAAGAGTTGTAAGTATAATTATTGTTGTTCTAGCGATAATAACTGCATAATATGGGTAATAGTGCACGTTATATTGATATTATTGGGAGTAATAAGTATCTTTATTATAGTTCTGACGATAATAGCAGTATAGTATTTGTAATAATGCATGACATATTGATAATATTAGGAGCAATAAGTATAATTATTATAGTTCGAGCGATAATAACTGCATAATATGGGTAATAGTGCATGTTATATTGATAATACTAAAAGTAATAAGTATAATTATTGTAGTTCTAGCGATAATAACTGCATAATATGGGTAATAGTGCACGTTATATTGATATTATTGGGAGTAATAAGTATCTTTATTATAGTTCTGACGATAATACCAGTATAGTATGGGTAATAATGCATGACATATTGATAATATTAGGAGTAATAAGTATAATTAATATAGTTCGGGCGATAATAACTGCATAATATGGGTAATAGTGCATGTTATATTGATAATACTAAAAGTTATAAGTACAATTATTGTAGTTCTAGCGATAATAACTGCATAATATGGGTAATAATGCATGTTATATTGATAACATTGGGAGTAATAAGTATCTTTATTATAGTTCTGACGATAATAGCAGTATAGTGTGGGTAATAATGCATGACATATTGATAATATTAGGAGTAATAAGTGTAATTATTATAGTTCTAGCGATAATAACTGCATAATATGGGTAATAATGCATGTTATATTGATAACATTGAGAGTAATAAGTATAATTATTATAGTTCAAGCGATAATAACTGCATAATATGGGTAATAGTGCATGTTATATTGATAATAATAAAAGTAATAAGTGTAATTATTATAGTTCGAGCAATACTAACTGCATAATATGGGTAATAGTGCATGTTATATTGATAATAATAAAAGGAATAAGTATAACTATTATAGTTCTAGCGATAATAACTGTATAATATGGGTAATAATGCATGATATATTGATAACATTGGGAGTAATAAGTATAATTATTGTTGTTCTAGCGATAATAACTGCATAATATGGGTAATAGTGCACGTTATATTGATATTATTGGGAGTAATAAGTATCTTTATTATAGTTCTGACGATAATAGCAGTATAGTATGGGTAATAATGCATGACATATTGATAATATTAGGAGTAATAAGTATAATTATTATAGTTCGAGCGATAATAACTGCATAATATGGGTAATAGTGCATGTTATATTGATAATACTAAAAGTAATAAGTATAATTATTGTAGTTCTAGCGATAATAACTGCATAATATGGGTAATAGTGCATGTTATATTGATATTATTGGGAGTAATAAGTATCTTTATTATAGTTCTGACGATAATACCAGTATAGTATGGGTAATAATGCATGACATATTGATAATATTAGGAGTAATAAGTATAATTAATATAGTTCGGGCGATAATAACTGCATAATATGGGTAATAGTGCATGTTATATTGATAATAATAAAAGTAGTAAGTATAATTATTGTAGTTCTAGCGATAATAACTGCATAATATGGGTAATAGTGCATGTTATATTGATAATAATAAAAGTAATAAGTATAATTATTGTAGTTCTAGCGATAATAACTGCATAATATGGGTAATAATGCATGTTATATTGATAACATTGGGAGTAATAAGTATAATTATTATAGTTCAAGCGATAATAACTGCATAATATGGGTAATAGTGCATGTTATATTGATAATAATAAAAGTAGTAAGTATAATTATTGTAGTTCTAGCGATAATAACTGCATAATATGGGTAATAGTGCATGTTATATTGATAATAATAAAAGTAATAAGTATAATTATTATAGTTCGAGCGATAATAACTGCATAATATGGGTAATAGTGCATGTTATATTGATAACAGTAAAAGTAATAAGTATAATTATTGTAGTTCTAGCGATAATAACTGTATAATATGGTTAATAATGCATCACAAATTGATAATATTAGGCGTAATATGTATAATTATTATAGTTCTAGCGATAATAACTGCATAATATGGGTAATAGTGCATGTTATATTGATAATAATAAAAGTAATAAGTATAATTATTATAGTTCGAGCGATAATCACTGCATAATATGGGTAATAGTGCATGTTATATTGATATTATTGGGAGTAATAAGTATCTTTATTATAGTTCTGACGATAATAGCAGTATAGTATGGGTAATAATGCATGACATGTTGATAATATTAGGAGTAATAAGTATAAATACTATAGTTCGAGCGATAATAACTGCATAATATGGGTAATAGTGCATGTTATATTGATATTATTGGGAGTAATAAGTATCTTTATTATAGTTCTGACGATAATAGCAGTATAGTATTTGTAATAATGCGTGACATATTGATAATATTAAGAGTTATAAGTATAATTATTGTTGTTCTAGCGATAATAACTGCATAATATGGGTAATAGTGCACGTTATATTGATATTATTGGGAGTAATAAGTATCTTTATTATAGTTCTGACGATAATAGCAGTACAGTATTTGTAATAATGCATGACATATTGATAATATTAGGAGCAATAAGTATAATTATTATAGTTCGAGCGATAATAACTGCATAATATGGGTAATAGTGCATGTTATATTGATAATACTAAAAGTAATAAGTATAATTATTGTAGTTCTAGCGATAATAACTGCATAATATGGGTAATAGTGCACGTTATATTGATATTATTGGGAGTAATAAGTATCTTTATTATAGTTCTGACGATAATACCAGTATAGTATGGGTAATAATGCATGACATATTGATAATATTAGGAGTAATAAGTATAATTAATATAGTTCGGGCGATAATAACTGCATAATATGGGTAATAGTGCATGTTATATTGATAATACTAAAAGTTATAAGTATAATTATTGTAGTTCTAGCGATAATAACTGCATAATATGGGTAATAATGCATGTTATATTGATAACATTGGGAGTAATAAGTATCTTTATTATAGTTCTGACGATAATAGCAGTATAGTGTGGGTAATAATGCATGACATATTGATAATATTAGGAGTAATAAGTGTAATTATTATAGTTCTAGCGATAATAACTGCATAATATGGGTAATAATGCATGTTATATTGATAACATTGAGAGTAATAAGTATAATTATTATAGTTCAAGCGATAATAACTGCATAATATGGGTAATAGTGCATGTTATATTGATAATAATAAAAGTAATAAGTGTAATTATTATAGTTCGAGCAATACTAACTGCATAATATGGGTAATAGTGCATGTTATATTGATAATAATAAAAGGAATAAGTATAACTATTATAGTTCTAGCGATAATAACTGTATAATATGGGTAATAATGCATGTTATATTGATAACATTGGGAGTAATAAGTATAATTATTGTTGTTCTAGCGATAATAACTGCATAATATGGGTAATAGTGCACGTTATATTGATATTATTGGCAGTAATAAGTATCTTTATTATAGTTCTGACGATAATAGCAGTATAGTATGGGTAATAATGCATGACATATTGATAATATTAGGAGTAATAAGTATAATTATTATAGTTCGAGCGATAATAACTGCATAATATGGGTAATAGTGCATCTTATATTGATAATACTAAAAGTAATAAGTATAATTATTGTAGTTCTAGCGATAATAACTGCATAATATGGGTAATAGTGCATGTTATATTGATATTATTGGGAGTAATAAGTATCTTTATTATAGTTCTGACGATAATACCAGTATAGTATGGGTAATAATGCATGACATATTGATAATATTAGGAGTAATAAGTATAATTAGTATAGTTCGGGCGATAATAACTGCATAATATGGGTAATAGTGCATGTTATATTGATAATACTAAAAGTTATAAGTATAATTATTGTAGTTCTAGCGATAATAACTGCATAATATGGGTAATAATGCATGTTATATTGATAACATTGGGAGTAATAAGTATCTTTATTATAGTTCTGACGATAATAGCAGTATAGTGTGGGTAATAATGCATGACATATTGATAATATTAGGAGTAATAAGTATAATTATTATAGTTCTAGCGATAATAACTGCATAATATGGGTAATAATGCTTGTTATATTGATAACATTGAGAGTAATAAGTATAATTATTATAGTTCAAGCGATAATAACTGCATAATATGGGTAATAGTGCATGTTATATTGATAATAATAAAAGTAATAAGTGTAATTATTATAGTTCGAGCAATAATAACTGCATAATATGGGTAATAGTGCATGTTATATTGATAATAATAAAAGGAATAAGTATAACTATTATAGTTCTAGCGATAATAACTGTATAATATGGGTAATAATGCATGTTATATTGATAACATTGGGAGTAATAAGTATAATTATTGTTGTTCTAGCGATAATAACTGCATAATATGGGTAATAGTGCACGTTATATTGATATTATTGGGAGTAATAAGTATCTTTATTATAGTTCTGACGATAATAGCAGTATAGTATGGGTAATAATGCATGACATATTGATAATATTAGGAGTAATAAGTACAATTATTATAGTTCGAGCGATAATAACTGCATAATATTGGTAATAGTGCATGTTATATTGATAATAATAAAAGTAATAAGTATAATTATTGTAGTTCTAGCGATAATAACTGCATAATATGGGTAATAATGCATGTTATATTGATAACATTGGGAGTAATAAGTATAATTATTATAGTTCAAGCGATAATAACTGCATAATATGGGTAATAGTGCATGTTATATTGATAATAATAAAAGTAGTAAGTATAATTATTGTAGTTCTAGCGATAATAACTGCATAATATGGGTAATAGTGCATGTTATATTGATAATAATAAAAGTAATATGTATAACTATTATAGTTCTAGCGATAATAACTGCATAATATGGGTAATAATGCAAAATATATTGATAACATTAGGAGTAATAAGTATAATTATTATAGTTCTAGGATAATAACTGCATAATATGGGTAATAGTGCATGTTATATTGATAATAATATAAGTAATATGTGTAACTATTATAGTTCTAGCGATAATAACTGCATAATATGGGTAATAATGCAAAATATATTGATAACATTAGGAGTAATAAGTATAATTATTATAGTTCTAGGATAATAACTGCATAATATGGGTAACAATGCATGACATATTGATAATATTAGGAGTAATAAGTATAATTATTATAGTTCTAGCGATAATAACTGCATAATATGGGTAATAGTGCATGTTATATTGATAATACTAAAAGGAATAAGTATAACTATTATAGTTCTTGCGATAATAACTGTATAATATGGGTAATAATGCATGTTATATTGATAACATTGGGAGTAATAAGTATAATTATTGTTGTTCTAGCGATAATAACTGCATAATATGGGTAATAATGCATGTTATATTGATGAAATTGGGAGTAATAAGTATCTTTATTATAGTTCTGACGATAATACCAGTATAGTATAGGTAATAATGCATGACATATTGATAATATTAGGAGTAATAAGTATAATTAATATAGTTCGGGCGATAATAACTGCATAATATGGGTAATAGTGCATGTTATATTGATAATACTAAAAGTTGTAAGTATAATTATTGTAGTTCTAGCGATAATAACTGCATAATATGGGTAATAATGCATGTTACATTGATAACATTGGGAGTAATAAGTGTCTTTATTATAGTTCTGACGATAATAGCAGTATAGTATGGGTAATAATGCATGACATATTGATAATATTAGGAGTAATAAGTATAATTATTATAGTTCTAGCGATAATAACTGCATAATATGGGTAATAATGCATGTTATATTGATAACATTGAGAGTAATAAGTATAATTATTATAGTTCAAGCGATAATAACTGCATAATATGGGTAATAGTGCATGTTATATTGATAATAATAAAAGTAATAAGTGTAATTATTATAGTTCGAGCAATAATAACTGCATAATATGGGTAATAGTGCATGTTATATTGATAATAATAAAAGGAATAAGTATAACTATTATAGTTCTAGCGATAATAACTGTATAATATGGGTAATAATGCATGTTATATTGATAACATTGGGAGTAATAAGTATAATTATTGTTGTTCTTGCGATAATAACTGCATAATATGGGTTATAGTGCACGTTATATTGATATTATTGGGAGTAATAAGTATCTTTATTATAGTTCTGACGATAATAGCAGTATAGTATGGGTAATAATGCATGACATATTGATAATATTAGGAGTAATAAGTATAATTATTATAGTTCGAGCGATAATAACTGCATAATATGGGTAATAGTGCATGTTATATTGATAATACTAAAAGTAATAAGTATAATTATTGTAGGTCTAGCGATAATAACTGCATAATATGGGTAATAGTGCATGTTATATTGATATTATTGGGAGTAATAAGTATCTTTATTATAGTTCTGACGATAATACCAGTATAGTATGGGTAATAATGCATGACATATTGATAATATTAGGAGTAATAAGTATAATTAATATAGTTCGGGCGATAATAACTGCATAATATGGGTAATAGTGCATGTTATATTGATAATACTAAAAGTTATAAGTATAATTATTGTAGTTCTAGCGATAATAACTGCATAATATGGGTAATAATGCATGTTATATTGATAACATTGGGAGTAATAAGTATCTTTATTATAGTTCTGACGATAATAGCAGTATAGTATGGGTAATAATGCATAACATATTGATAATATTAGGAGTAATAAGTATAATTATTATAGTTCTAGCGATAATAACTGCATAATATGGGTAATAATGCATGTTATATTGATAACATTGAGAGTAATAAGTATAATTATTATAGTTCAAGCGATAATAACTGCATAATATGGGTAATAGTGCATGTTATATTGATAATAATAAAAGTAATAAGTGTAATTATTATAGTTCGAGCAATAATAACTGCATAATATGGGTAATAGTGCATGTTATATTGATAATAATAAAAGGAATAAGTATAACTATTATAGTTCTAGCGATAATAACTGTATAATATGGGTAATAATGCATGATATATTGATAACATTGGGAGTAATAAGTATAATTATTGTTGTTCTAGCGATAATAACTGCATAATATGGGTAATAGTGCACGTTATATTGATATTATTGGGAGTAATAAGTATCTTTATTATAGTTCTGACGATAATAGCAGTATAGTATGGGTAATAATGCATGACATATTGATAATATTAGGAGTAATAAGTATAATTATTATAGTTCGAGCGATAATAACTGCATAATATGGGTAATAGTGCATGTTATATTGATAATACTAAAAGTAATAAGTATAATTATTGTAGTTCTAGCGATAATAACTGCATAATATGGGTAATAGTGCACGTTATATTGATATTATTGGGAGTAATAAGTATCTTTATTATAGTTCTGACGATAATACCAGTATAGTATGGGTAATAATGCATGACATATTGATAATATTAGGAGTAATAAGTATAATTAATATAGTTCGGGCGATAATAACTGCATAATATGGGTAATAGTGCATGTTATATTGATAATAATAAAAGTAGTAAGTATAATTATTGTAGTTCTAGCGATAATAACTGCATAATATGGGTAATAGTGCATGTTATATTGATAATAATAAAAGTAATAAGTATAATTATTGTAGTTCTAGCGATAATAACTGCATAATATGGGTAATAATGCATGTTATATTGATAACATTGGGAGTAATAAGTATAATTATTATAGTTCAAGCGATAATAACTGCATAATATGGGTAATAGTGCATGTTATATTGATAATAATAAAAGTAGTAAGTATAATTATTGTAGTTCTAGCGATAATAACTGCATAATATGGGTAATAGTGCATGTTATATTGATAATAATAAAAGTAATAAGTATAATTATTATAGTTCGAGCGATAATAACTGCATAATATGGGTAATAGTGCATGTTATATTGATAACAGTAAAAGTAATAAGTATAATTATTGTAGTTCTAGCGATAATAACTGTATAATATGGTTAATAATGCATCACAAATTGATAATATTAGGCGTAATATGTATAATTATTATAGTTCTAGCGATAATAACTGCATAATATGGGTAATAGTGCATGTTATATTGATAATAATAAAAGTAATAAGTATAATTATTATAGTTCGAGCGATAATCACTGCATAATATGGGTAATAGTGCATGTTATATTGATATTATTGGGAGTAATAAGTATCTTTATTATAGTTCTGACGATAATAGCAGTATAGTATGGGTAATAATGCATGACATGTTGATAATATTAGGAGTAATAAGTATAAATACTATAGTTCGAGCGATAATAACTGCATAATATGGGTAATAGTGCATGTTATATTGATATTATTGGGAGTAATAAGTATCTTTATTATAGTTCTGACGATAATAGCAGTATAGTATTTGTAATAATGCGTGACATATTGATAATATTAAGAGTTATAAGTATAATTATTGTTGTTCTAGCGATAATAACTGCATAATATGGGTAATAGTGCACGTTATATTGATATTATTGGGAGTAATAAGTATCTTTATTATAGTTCTGACGATAATAGCAGTATAGTATTTGTAATAATGCATGACATATTGATAATATTAGGAGCAATAAGTATAATTATTATAGTTCGAGCGATAATAACTGCATAATATGGGTAATAGTGCATGTTATATTGATAATACTAAAAGTAATAAGTATAATTATTGTAGTTCTAGCGATAATAACTGCATAATATGGGTAATAGTGCACGTTATATTGATATTATTGGGAGTAATAAGTATCTTTATTATAGTTCTGACGATAATACCAGTATAGTATGGGTAATAATGCATGACATATTGATAATATTAGGAGTAATAAGTATAATTAATATAGTTCGGGCGATAATAACTGCATAATATGGGTAATAGTGCATGTTATATTGATAATAATAAAAGTAGTAAGTATAATTATTGTAGTTCTAGCGATAATAACTGCATAATATGGGTAATAGTGCATGTTATATTGATAATAATAAAAGTAATAAGTATAATTATTGTAGTTCTAGCGATAATAACTGCATAATATGGGTAATAATGCATGTTATATTGATAACATTGGGAGTAATAAGTATAATTATTATAGTTCAAGCGATAATAACTGCATAATATGGGTAATAGTGCATGTTATATTGATAATAATAAAAGTAGTAAGTATAATTATTGTAGTTCTAGCGATAATAACTGCATAATATGGGTAATAGTGCATGTTATATTGATAATAATAAAAGTAATAAGTATAATTATTATAGTTCGAGCGATAATAACTGCATAATATGGGTAATAGTGCATGTTATATTGATAACAGTAAAAGTAATAAGTATAATTATTGTAGTTCTAGCGATAATAACTGTATAATATGGTTAATAATGCATCACAAATTGATAATATTAGGCGTAATATGTATAATTATTATAGTTCTAGCGATAATAACTGCATAATATGGGTAATAGTGCATGTTATATTGATAATAATAAAAGTAATAAGTATAATTATTATAGTTCGAGCGATAATCACTGCATAATATGGGTAATAGTGCATGTTATATTGATATTATTGGGAGTAATAAGTATCTTTATTATAGTTCTGACGATAATAGCAGTATAGTATGGGTAATAATGCATGACATGTTGATAATATTAGGAGTAATAAGTATAAATACTATAGTTCGAGCGATAATAACTGCATAATATGGGTAATAGTGCATGTTATATTGATATTATTGGGAGTAATAAGTATCTTTATTATAGTTCTGACGATAATAGCAGTATAGTATTTGTAATAATGCGTGACATATTGATAATATTAAGAGTTATAAGTATAATTATTGTTGTTCTAGCGATAATAACTGCATAATATGGGTAATAGTGCACGTTATATTGATATTATTGGGAGTAATAAGTATCTTTATTATAGTTCTGACGATAATAGCAGTACAGTATTTGTAATAATGCATGACATATTGATAATATTAGGAGCAATAAGTATAATTATTATAGTTCGAGCGATAATAACTGCATAATATGGGTAATAGTGCATGTTATATTGATAATACTAAAAGTAATAAGTATAATTATTGTAGTTCTAGCGATAATAACTGCATAATATGGGTAATAGTGCACGTTATATTGATATTATTGGGAGTAATAAGTATCTTTATTATAGTTCTGACGATAATACCAGTATAGTATGGGTAATAATGCATGACATATTGATAATATTAGGAGTAATAAGTATAATTAATATAGTTCGGGCGATAATAACTGCATAATATGGGTAATAGTGCATGTTATATTGATAATACTAAAAGTTATAAGTATAATTATTGTAGTTCTAGCGATAATAACTGCATAATATGGGTAATAATGCATGTTATATTGATAACATTGGGAGTAATAAGTATCTTTATTATAGTTCTGACGATAATAGCAGTATAGTGTGGGTAATAATGCATGACATATTGATAATATTAGGAGTAATAAGTGTAATTATTATAGTTCTAGCGATAATAACTGCATAATATGGGTAATAATGCATGTTATATTGATAACATTGAGAGTAATAAGTATAATTATTATAGTTCAAGCGATAATAACTGCATAATATGGGTAATAGTGCATGTTATATTGATAATAATAAAAGTAATAAGTGTAATTATTATAGTTCGAGCAATACTAACTGCATAATATGGGTAATAGTGCATGTTATATTGATAATAATAAAAGGAATAAGTATAACTATTATAGTTCTAGCGATAATAACTGTATAATATGGGTAATAATGCATGTTATATTGATAACATTGGGAGTAATAAGTATAATTATTGTTGTTCTAGCGATAATAACTGCATAATATGGGTAATAGTGCACGTTATATTGATATTATTGGCAGTAATAAGTATCTTTATTATAGTTCTGACGATAATAGCAGTATAGTATGGGTAATAATGCATGACATATTGATAATATTAGGAGTAATAAGTATAATTATTATAGTTCGAGCGATAATAACTGCATAATATGGGTAATAGTGCATCTTATATTGATAATACTAAAAGTAATAAGTATAATTATTGTAGTTCTAGCGATAATAACTGCATAATATGGGTAATAGTGCATGTTATATTGATATTATTGGGAGTAATAAGTATCTTTATTATAGTTCTGACGATAATACCAGTATAGTATGGGTAATAATGCATGACATATTGATAATATTAGGAGTAATAAGTATAATTAGTATAGTTCGGGCGATAATAACTGCATAATATGGGTAATAGTGCATGTTATATTGATAATACTAAAAGTTATAAGTATAATTATTGTAGTTCTAGCGATAATAACTGCATAATATGGGTAATAATGCATGTTATATTGATAACATTGGGAGTAATAAGTATCTTTATTATAGTTCTGACGATAATAGCAGTATAGTGTGGGTAATAATGCATGACATATTGATAATATTAGGAGTAATAAGTATAATTATTATAGTTCTAGCGATAATAACTGCATAATATGGGTAATAATGCTTGTTATATTGATAACATTGAGAGTAATAAGTATAATTATTATAGTTCAAGCGATAATAACTGCATAATATGGGTAATAGTGCATGTTATATTGATAATAATAAAAGTAATAAGTGTAATTATTATAGTTCGAGCAATAATAACTGCATAATATGGGTAATAGTGCATGTTATATTGATAATAATAAAAGGAATAAGTATAACTATTATAGTTCTAGCGATAATAACTGTATAATATGGGTAATAATGCATGTTATATTGATAACATTGGGAGTAATAAGTATAATTATTGTTGTTCTAGCGATAATAACTGCATAATATGGGTAATAGTGCACGTTATATTGATATTATTGGGAGTAATAAGTATCTTTATTATAGTTCTGACGATAATAGCAGTATAGTATGGGTAATAATGCATGACATATTGATAATATTAGGAGTAATAAGTACAATTATTATAGTTCGAGCGATAATAACTGCATAATATTGGTAATAGTGCATGTTATATTGATAATAATAAAAGTAATAAGTATAATTATTGTAGTTCTAGCGATAATAACTGCATAATATGGGTAATAATGCATGTTATATTGATAACATTGGGAGTAATAAGTATAATTATTATAGTTCAAGCGATAATAACTGCATAATATGGGTAATAGTGCATGTTATATTGATAATAATAAAAGTAGTAAGTATAATTATTGTAGTTCTAGCGATAATAACTGCATAATATGGGTAATAGTGCATGTTATATTGATAATAATAAAAGTAATATGTATAACTATTATAGTTCTAGCGATAATAACTGCATAATATGGGTAATAATGCAAAATATATTGATAACATTAGGAGTAATAAGTATAATTATTATAGTTCTAGGATAATAACTGCATAATATGGGTAATAGTGCATGTTATATTGATAATAATATAAGTAATATGTGTAACTATTATAGTTCTAGCGATAATAACTGCATAATATGGGTAATAATGCAAAATATATTGATAACATTAGGAGTAATAAGTATAATTATTATAGTTCTAGGATAATAACTGCATAATATGGGTAACAATGCATGACATATTGATAATATTAGGAGTAATAAGTATAATTATTATAGTTCTAGCGATAATAACTGCATAATATGGGTAATAGTGCATGTTATATTGATAATACTAAAAGGAATAAGTATAACTATTATAGTTCTTGCGATAATAACTGTATAATATGGGTAATAATGCATGTTATATTGATAACATTGGGAGTAATAAGTATAATTATTGTTGTTCTAGCGATAATAACTGCATAATATGGGTAATAATGCATGTTATATTGATGAAATTGGGAGTAATAAGTATCTTTATTATAGTTCTGACGATAATAGCAGTATAGTATGGGTAATAATGCATGACATATTGATAATATTAGGAGTAATAAGTATAATTATTATAGTTCGAGCGATAATAACTGCATAATATGGGTAATAATGCATGTTATATTGATAACATTGGGAGTAATAAGTATCTTTATTATAGTTCTGACGATAATAGCAGTATAGTATGGGTAATAATGCATGACATATTGATAATATTAGGAGTAATAAGTATAATTAGTATAGTTCGGGCGATAATAACTGCATAATATGGGTAATAGTGCATGTTATATTGATATTATTGGGAGTAATAAGTATCTTTATTATAGTTCTGACGATAATACCAGTATAGTATGGGTAATAATGCATGACATATTGATAATATTAGGAGTAATAAGTATAATTAGTATAGTTCGGGCGATAATAACTGCATAATATGGGTAATAGTGCATGTTATATTGATAATACTAAAAGTTATAAGTATAATTATTGTAGTTCTAGCGATAATAACTGCATAATATGGGTAATAATGCATGTTATATTGATAACATTGGGAGTAATAAGTATCTTTATTATAGTTCTGACGATAATAGCAGTATAGTGTGGGTAATAATGCATGACATATTGATAATATTAGGAGTAATAAGTATAATTATTATAGTTCTAGCGATAATAACTGCATAATATGGGTAATAATGCTTGTTATATTGATAACATTGAGAGTAATAAGTATAATTATTATAGTTCAAGCGATAATAACTGCATAATATGGGTAATAGTGCATGTTATATTGATAATAATAAAAGTAATAAGTGTAATTATTATAGTTCGAGCAATAATAACTGCATAATATGGGTAATAGTGCATGTTATATTGATAATAATAAAAGGAATAAGTATAACTATTATAGTTCTAGCGATAATAACTGTATAATATGGGTAATAATGCATGTTATATTGATAACATTGGGAGTAATAAGTATAATTATTGTTGTTCTAGCGATAATAACTGCATAATATGGGTAATAGTGCACGTTATATTGATATTATTGGGAGTAATAAGTATCTTTATTATAGTTCTGACGATAATAGCAGTATAGTATGGGTAATAATGCATGACATATTGATAATATTAGGAGTAATAAGTACAATTATTATAGTTCGAGCGATAATAACTGCATAATATTGGTAATAGTGCATGTTATATTGATAATAATAAAAGTAATAAGTATAATTATTGTAGTTCTAGCGATAATAACTGCATAATATGGGTAATAATGCATGTTATATTGATAACATTGGGAGTAATAAGTATAATTATTATAGTTCAAGCGATAATAACTGCATAATATGGGTAATAGTGCATGTTATATTGATAATAATAAAAGTAGTAAGTATAATTATTGTAGTTCTAGCGATAATAACTGCATAATATGGGTAATAGTGCATGTTATATTGATAATAATAAAAGTAATATGTATAACTATTATAGTTCTAGCGATAATAACTGCATAATATGGGTAATAATGCAAAATATATTGATAACATTAGGAGTAATAAGTATAATTATTATAGTTCTAGGATAATAACTGCATAATATGGGTAATAGTGCATGTTATATTGATAATAATATAAGTAATATGTGTAACTATTATAGTTCTAGCGATAATAACTGCATAATATGGGTAATAATGCAAAATATATTGATAACATTAGGAGTAATAAGTATAATTATTATAGTTCTAGGATAATAACTGCATAATATGGGTAACAATGCATGACATATTGATAATATTAGGAGTAATAAGTATAATTATTATAGTTCTAGCGATAATAACTGCATAATATGGGTAATAGTGCATGTTATATTGATAATACTAAAAGGAATAAGTATAACTATTATAGTTCTTGCGATAATAACTGTATAATATGGGTAATAATGCATGTTATATTGATAACATTGGGAGTAATAAGTATAATTATTGTTGTTCTAGCGATAATAACTGCATAATATGGGTAATAATGCATGTTATATTGATGAAATTGGGAGTAATAAGTATCTTTATTATAGTTCTGACGATAATAGCAGTATAGTATGGGTAATAATGCATGACATATTGATAATATTAGGAGTAATAAGTATAATTATTATAGTTCGAGCGATAATAACTGCATAATATGGGTAATAATGCATGTTATATTGATAACATTGGGAGTAATAAGTATCTTTATTATAGTTCTGACGATAATAGCAGTATAGTATGGGTAATAATGCATGACATATTGATAATATTAGGAGTAATAAGTATAATTATTATAGTTCTAGCGATAATAACTGCATAATATGGGTAATAATGCATGTTATATTGATAACATTGAGAGTAATAAGTATAATTATTATAGTTCAAGCGATAATAACTGCATAATATGGGTAATAGTGCATGTTATATTGATAATAATAAAAGTAATAAGTGTAATTATTATAGGTCGAGCAATAATAACTGCATAATATGGGTAATAGTGCATGTTATATTGATAATAATAAAAGGAATAAGTATAACTATTATAGTTCTAGCGATAATAACTGTATAATATGGGTAATAATGCATGTTATATTGATAACATTGGGAGTAATAAGTATAATTATTGTAGTTCTAGCGATAATAACTGCATAATATGGGTAATAGTGCATGTTATATTGAAATTATTGGGAGTAATAAGTATCTTTATTATAGTTCTGACGATAATACCAGTATAGTATGGGTAATAATGCATGACATATTGATAATATTAGGAGTAATAAGTATAATTAATATAGTTCGGGCGATAATAACTGCATAATATGGGTAATAGTGCATGTTATATTGATAATACTAAAAGTTATAAGTATAATTATTGTAGTTCTAGCGATAATAACTGCATAATATGGGTAATAGTGCATCTTATATTGATAATACTAAAAGTAATAAGTATAATTATTGTAGTTCTAGCGATAATAACTGCATAATATGGGTAATAGTGCATGTTATATTGATATTATTGGGAGTAATAAGTATCTTTATTATAGTTCTGACGATAATACCAGTATAGTATGGGTTATAATGCATGACATATTGATAATATTAGGAGTAATAAGTATAATTAGTATAGTTCGGGCGATAATAACTGCATAATATGGGTAATAGTGCATGTTATATTGATAATACTAAAAGTTATAAGTATAATTATTGTAGTTCTAGCGATAATAACTGCATAATATGGGTAATAATGCATGTTATATTGATAACATTGGGAGTAATAAGTATCTTTATTATAGTTCTGACGATAATAGCAGTATAGTGTGGGTAATAATGCATGACATATTGATAATATTAGGAGTAATAAGTATAATTATTATAGTTCTAGCGATAATAACTGCATAATATGGGTAATAATGCTTGTTATATTGATAACATTGAGAGTAATAAGTATAATTATTATAGTTCAAGCGATAATAACTGCATAATATGGGTAATAGTGCATGTTATATTGATAATAATAAAAGTAATAAGTGTAATTATTATAGTTCGAGCAATAATAACTGCATAATATGGGTAATAGTGCATGTTATATTGATAATAATAAAAGGAATAAGTATAACTATTATAGTTCTAGCGATAATAACTGTATAATATGGGTAATAATGCATGTTATATTGATAACATTGGGAGTAATAAGTATAATTATTGTTGTTCTAGCGATAATAACTGCATAATATGGGTAATAGTGCACGTTATATTGATATTATTGGGAGTAATAAGTATCTTTATTATAGTTCTGACGATAATAGCAGTATAGTATGGGTAATAATGCATGACATATTGATAATATTAGGAGTAATAAGTACAATTATTATAGTTCGAGCGATAATAACTGCATAATATTGGTAATAGTGCATGTTATATTGATAATAATAAAAGTAATAAGTATAATTATTGTAGTTCTAGCGATAATAACTGCATAATATGGGTAATAATGCATGTTATATTGATAACATTGGGAGTAATAAGTATAATTATTATAGTTCAAGCGATAATAACTGCATAATATGGGTAATAGTGCATGTTATATTGATAATAATAAAAGTAGTAAGTATAATTATTGTAGTTCTAGCGATAATAACTGCATAATATGGGTAATAGTGCATGTTATATTGATAATAATAAAAGTAATATGTATAACTATTATAGTTCTAGCGATAATAACTGCATAATATGGGTAATAATGCAAAATATATTGATAACATTAGGAGTAATAAGTATAATTATTATAGTTCTAGGATAATAACTGCATAATATGGGTAATAGTGCATGTTATATTGATAATAATATAAGTAATATGTGTAACTATTATAGTTCTAGCGATAATAACTGCATAATATGGGTAATAATGCAAAATATATTGATAACATTAGGAGTAATAAGTATAATTATTATAGTTCTAGGATAATAACTGCATAATATGGGTAACAATGCATGACATATTGATAATATTAGGAGTAATAAGTATAATTATTATAGTTCTAGCGATAATAACTGCATAATATGGGTAATAGTGCATGTTATATTGATAATACTAAAAGGAATAAGTATAACTATTATAGTTCTTGCGATAATAACTGTATAATATGGGTAATAATGCATGTTATATTGATAACATTGGGAGTAATAAGTATAATTATTGTAGTTCTAGCGATAATAACTGCATAATATGGGTAATAGTGCATGTTATATTGAAATTATTGGGAGTAATAAGTATCTTTATTATAGTTCTGACGATAATACCAGTATAGTATGGGTAATAATGCATGACATATTGATAATATTAGGAGTAATAAGTATAATTAATATAGTTCGGGCGATAATAACTGCATAATATGGGTAATAGTGCATGTTATATTGATAATACTAAAAGTTATAAGTATAATTATTGTAGTTCTAGCGATAATAACTGCATAATATGGGTAATAATGCATGTTATATTGATAACATTGGGAGTAATAAGTATCTTTATTATAGTTCTGACGATAATAGCAGTATAGTATGGGTAATAATGCATGACATATTGATAATATTAGGAGCAATAAGTATAATTATTATAGTTCTAGCGATAATAACTGCATAATATGGGTAATAATGCATGTTATATTGATAACATTGAGAGTAATAAGTATAATTATTATAGTTCAAGCGATGATAACTGCATAATATGGGTAATAGTGCATGTTATATTGATAATAATAAAAGTAATAAGTGTAATTATTATAGTTCGAGCAATAATAACTGCATAATATGGGTAATAGTGCATGTTATATTGATAATAATAAAAGGAATAAGTATAACTATTATAGTTCTAGCGATAATAACTGTATAATATGGGTAATAATGCATGTTATATTGATAACATTGGGAGTAATAAGTATAATTATTGTAGTTCTAGCGATAATAACTGCATAATATGGGTAATAGTGCATGTTATATTGAAATTATTGGGAGTAATAAGTATCTTTATTATAGTTCTGACGATAATACCAGTATAGTATGGGTAATAATGCATGACATATTGATAATATTAGGAGTAATAAGTATAATTAATATAGTTCGGGCGATAATAACTGCATAATATGGGTAATAGTGCATGTTATATTGATAATACTAAAAGTTATAAGTATAATTATTGTAGTTCTAGCGATAATAACTGCATAATATGGGTAATAATGCATGTTATATTGATAACATTGGGAGTAATAAGTATCTTTATTATAGTTCTGACGATAATAGCAGTATAGTATGGGTAATAATGCATGACATATTGATAATATTAGGAGTAATAAGTATAATTATTATAGTTCTAGCGATAATAACTGCATAATATGGGTAATAGTGCATGTTATATTGATAATACTAAAAGTTATAAGTATAATTATTGTAGTTCTAGCGATAATAACTGCATAATATGGGTAATAATGCATGTTATATTGATAACATTGGGAGTAATAAGTATAATTATTATAGTTCAAGCGATAATAACAGCATAATATGGGTAATAGTGCATGTTATATTGATAATAATAAAAGTAGTAAGTATAATTATTGTAGTTCTAGCGATAATAACTGCATAATATGGGTAATAGTGCATGTTATATTGATAATAATAAAAGTAGTAAGTATAATTATTGTAGTTCTAGCGATAATAACTGCATAATATGGGTAATAGTGCATGTTATATTGATAATAATAAAAGTAATAAGTATAATTATTATAGTTCGAGCGATAATAACTGCATAATATGGGTAATAGTGCATGTTATATTGATAACAGTAAAAGTAATAAGTATAATTATTGTAGTTCTAGCGATAATAACTGTATAATATGGTTAATAATGCATCACAAATTGATAATATTAGGCGTAATATGTATAATTATTATAGTTCTAGCGATAATAACTGCATAATATGGGTAATAGTGCATGTTATATTGATAATAATAAAAGTAATAAGTATAATTATTATAGTTCGAGCGATAATCACTGCATAATATGGGTGATAGTGCATGTTATATTGATATTATTGGGAGTAATAAGTATCTTTATTATAGTTCTGACGATAATAGCAGTATAGTATGGGTAATAATGCATGACATGTTGATAATATTAGGAGTAATAAGTATAAATACTATAGTTCGCGCGATAATAACTGCATAATATGGGTAATAGTGCATGTTATATTGATATTATTGGGAGTAATAAGTATCTTTATTATAGTTCTGACGATAATAGCAGTATAGTATTTGTAATAATGCGTGACATATTGATAATATTAAGAGTTATAAGTATAATTATTGTTGTTCTAGCGATAATAACTGCATAATATGGGTAATAGTGCACGTTATATTGATATTATTGGGAGTAATAAGTATCTTTATTATAGTTCTGACGATAATAGCAGTATAGTATTTGTAATAATGCATGACATATTGATAATATTAGGAGCAATAAGTATAATTATTATAGTTCGAGCGATAATAACTGCATAATATGGGTAATAGTGCATGTTATATTGATAATACTAAAAGTAATAAGTATAATTATTGTAGTTCTAGCGATAATAACTGCATAATATGGGTAATAGTGCACGTTATATTGATATTATTGGGAGTAATAAGTATCTTTATTATAGTTCTGACGATAATACCAGTATAGTATGGGTAATAATGCATGACATATTGATAATATTAGGAGTAATAAGTATAATTAATATAGTTCGGGCGATAATAACTGCATAATATGGGTAATAGTGCATGTTATATTGATAATACTAAAAGTTATAAGTATAATTATTGTAGTTCTAGCGATAATAACTGCATAATATGGGTAATAATGCATGTTATATTGATAACATTGGGAGTAATAAGTATCTTTATTATAGTTCTGACGATAATAGCAGTATAGTGTGGGTAATAATGCATGACATATTGATAATATTAGGAGTAATAAGTGTAATTATTATAGTTCTAGCGATAATAACTGCATAATATGGGTAATAATGCATGTTATATTGATAACATTGAGAGTAATAAGTATAATTATTGTAGTTCAAGCGATAATAACTGCATAATATGGGTAATAGTGCATGTTATATTGATAATAATAAAAGTAATAAGTGTAATTATTATAGTTCGAGCAATACTAACTGCATAATATGGGTAATAGTGCATGTTATATTGATAATAATAAAAGGAATAAGTATAACTATTATAGTTCTAGCGATAATAACTGTATAATATGGGTAATAATGCATGTTATATTGATAACATTGGGAGTAATAAGTATAATTATTGTTGTTCTAGCGATAATAACTGCATAATATGGGTAATAGTGCACGTTATATTGATATTATTGGGAGTAATAAGTATCTTTATTATAGTTCTGACGATAATAGCAGTATAGTATGGGTAATAATGCATGACATATTGATAATATTAGGAGTAATAAGTATAATTATTATAGTTCGAGCGATAATAACTGCATAATATGGGTAATAGTGCATCTTATATTGATAATACTAAAAGTAATAAGTATAATTATTGTAGTTCTAGCGATAATAACTGCATAATATGGGTAATAGTGCATGTTATATTGATATTATTGGGAGTAATAAGTATCTTTATTATAGTTCTGACGATAATACCAGTATAGTATGGGTAATAATGCATGACATATTGATAATATTAGGAGTAATAAGTATAATTAGTATAGTTCGGGCGATAATAACTGCATAATATGGGTAATAGTGCATGTTATATTGATAATACTAAAAGTTATAAGTATAATTATTGTAGTTCTAGCGATAATAACTGCATAATATGGGTAATAATGCATGTTATATTGATAACATTGGGAGTAATAAGTATCTTTATTATAGTTCTGACGATAATAGCAGTATAGTGTGGGTAATAATGCATGACATATTGATAATATTAGGAGTAATAAGTATAATTATTATAGTTCTAGCGATAATAACTGCATAATATGGGTAATAATGCATGTTATATTGATAACATTGAGAGTAATAAGTATAATTATTATAGTTCAAGCGATAATAACTGCATAATATGGGTAATAGTGCATGTTATATTGATAATAATAAAAGTAATAAGTGTAATTATTATAGTTCGAGCAATAATAACTGCATAATATGGGTAATAGTGCATGTTATATTGATAATAATAAAAGGAATAAGTATAACTATTATAGTTCTAGCGATAATAACTGTATAATATGGGTAATAATGCATGTTATATTGATAACATTGGGAGTAATAAGTATAATTATTGTTGTTCTAGCGATAATAACTGCATAATATGGGTAATAGTGCACGTTATATTGATATTATTGGGAGTAATAAGTATCTTTATTATAGTTCTGACGATAATAGCAGTATAGTATGGGTAATAATGCATGACATATTGATAATATTAGGAGTAATAAGTACAATTATTATAGTTCGAGCGATAATAACTGCATAATATTGGTAATAGTGCATGTTATATTGATAATAATAAAAGTAATAAGTATAATTATTGTAGTTCTAGCGATAATAACTGCATAATATGGGTAATAATGCATGTTATATTGATAACATTGGGAGTAATAAGTATAATTATTATAGTTCAAGCGATAATAACTGCATAATATGGGTAATAGTGCATGTTATATTGATAATAATAAAAGTAGTAAGTATAATTATTGTAGTTCTAGCGATAATAACTGCATAATATGGGTAATAGTGCATGTTATATTGATAATAATAAAAGTAATATGTATAACTATTATAGTTCTAGCGATAATAACTGCATAATATGGGTAATAATGCAAAATATATTGATAACATTAGGAGTAATAAGTATAATTATTATAGTTCTAGGATAATAACTGCATAATATGGGTAATAGTGCATGTTATATTGATAATAATATAAGTAATATGTATAACTATTATAGTTCTAGCGATAATAACTGCATAATATGGGTAATAATGCAAAATATATTGATAACATTAGGAGTAATAAGTATAATTATTATAGTTCTAGGATAATAACTGCATAATATGGGTAACAATGCATGACATATTGATAATATTAGGAGTAATAAGTATAATTATTATAGTTCTAGCGATAATAACTGCATAATATGGGTAATAGTGCATGTTATATTGATAATACTAAAAGGAATAAGTATAACTATTATAGTTCTTGCGATAATAACTGTATAATATGGGTAATAATGCATGTTATATTGATAACATTGGGAGTAATAAGTATAATTATTGTTGTTCTAGCGATAATAACTGCATAATATGGGTAATAATGCATGTTATATTGATGAAATTGGGAGTAATAAGTATCTTTATTATAGTTCTGACGATAATAGCAGTATAGTATGGGTAATAATGCATGACATATTGATAATATTAGGAGTAATAAGTATAATTATTATAGTTCGAGCGATAATAACTGCATAATATGGGTAATAGTGCATGTTATATTGATAATACTAAAAGTAATAAGTATAATTATTGTAGTTCTAGCGATAATAACTGCATAATATGGGTAATAGTGCATGTTATATTGATATTATTGGGAGTAATAAGTATCTTTATTATAGTTCTGACGATAATACCAGTATAGTATGGGTAATAATGCATGACATATTGATAATATTAGGAGTAATAAGTATAATTAATATAGTTCGGGCGATAATAACTGCATAATATGGGTAATAGTGCATGTTATATTGATAATACTAAAAGTTATAAGTATAATTATTGTAGTTCTAGCGATAATAACTGCATAATATGGGTAATAATGCATGTTATATTGATAACATTGGGAGTAATAAGTATCTTTATTATAGTTCTGACGATAACACTGTTCAACACCAATTTTGTTTTTTAATACCCACTATGTGATCCTTGTAAAGTTTCTCGTCCTGAACAAGAATCCGAAAACCGAATTGCTCTATCACCCTCAGTTTTTGAAAAACACGAGCTTTTGTAAAAACACGTGTTTTGGGTAGAAAATGCGATATTGCGAGGAAACTAAAAAAGCTAGGTTATTCAAATTAGTTTTAAAAGATAGAGGAGAGTCTCCCGAATAAATTGGTATATATAAGTGTAATATTGCATAATTCTAAATAGGTGTAAATATTGATGAAAGTTTAAAAAACGGCGGTTGTACGCATTTCCGACGTGTTATTTTTGCAGTTTTAGAAAAAAGTATATGTCTAGCGCGAATTCTCTATACAGGATCGAATTCTATAGACATTTCTGATTAAGAAACTATACGGGGTAAGTATCGTAGCTGTATGCAATTCCAGTAAATCGAAAAAATATCTGCCGGGAGCACGCGTGCGGCGTTTTGCCGCGAAGCGGCCATAGCACGCTCTCCTCGCCAAGTCAGTGCCGTAGCTACGCGCAATCAACATCAATGACGGGGCCTAATATACATTCACTTTTTATATGTACAATGTATAATATTTTTTAGTCTTATTATTTCATAATTATTATTACTGATATTTTGTTATTATTCGTTATTATTTTTAGTTACCAATGATACAATTATAAAATATTATAATTCGAAATTTTTAAATCAAATGATTGATGACAGTTGAAATCTGTTTATAATATAGAAAAAATACAACGTATACAATAGAAAGTTACCTGCTAAATAAACCATATTATTCATAGTTTAAAATAGCGTTGAGTTACTTAACGATCCTCAAATACCGCGACCGTTAATTTCCTTACAAAATACAATGTTTTAATATTTGTAAAAAACCATTAAACAGTTATACTGTTTAAACAGTTAAACAGTTATACTTTAAACAGGTCCTCAAAACTGTCATCAATCATTTGATTTAAAAATTTCGAATTATAATATTTTATAATTGTATCATTGGTAACTAAAAATAATAACGAATAATAACAAAATATCAGTAATAATAATTATGAAATAATAAGACTAAAAAATATTATACATTGTACATATAAAAAGTGAATGTATATTAGGCCCCGTCATTGATGTTGATTGCGCGTAGCTACGGCACTGACTTGGCGAGGAGAGCGTGCTATGGCCGCTTCGCGGCAAAACGCCGCACGCGTGCTCCCGGCAGATATTTTTTCGATTTACTGGAATTGCATACAGCTACGATACTTACCCCGTATAGTTTCTTAATCAGAAATGTCTATAGAATTCGATCCTGTATAGAGAATTCGCGCTAGACATATACTTTTTTCTAAAACTGCAAAAATAACACGTCGGAAATGCGTACAACCGCCGTTTTTTAAACTTTCATCAATATTTACACCTATTTAGAATTATGCAATATTACACTTATATATACCAATTTATTCGGGAGACTCTCCTCTATCTTTTAAAACTAATTTGAATAACCTAGCTTTTTTAGTTTCCTCGCAATATCGCATTTTCTACCCAAAACACGTGTTTTTACAAAAGCTCGTGTTTTTCAAAAACTGAGGGTGATAGAGCAATTCGGTTTTCGGATTCTTGTTCAGGACGAGAAACTCTACAAGGATCACATAGTGGGTATTAAAAAACACAAAAAAAGTTAAAATTTGTTGAACAGTGTAATAGCAGTATAGTATGGGTAATAATGCATGACATATTGATAATATTAGGAGTAATAAGTATAATTACTATAGTTCTAGCGATAATAACTGCATAATATGGGTAATAATGCATGTTATATTGATAACATTGAGAGTAATAAGTATAATTATTATAGTTCAAGCGATAATAACTGCATAATATGGGTAATAGTGCATGTTATATTGATAATAATAAAAGTAATAAGTGTAATTATTATAGGTCGAGCAATAATAACTGCATAATATGGGTAATAGTGCATGTTATATTGATAATACTAAAAGTTATAAGTATAATTATTGTAGTTCTAGCGATAATAACTGCATAATATGGGTAATAATGCATGTTATATTGATAACATTGGGAGTAATAAGTATCTTTATTATAGTTCTGACGATAATAGCAGTATAGTATGGGTAATAATGCATGACATATTGATAATATTAGGAGTAATAAGTATAATTATTATAGTTCTAGCGATAATAACTGCATAATGTGGGTAATAATGCATGTTATATTGATAACATTGAGAGTAATAAGTATAATTATTATAGTTCAAGCGATAATAACTGCATAATATGGGTAATAGTGCATGTTATATTGATAATAATAAAAGTAATAAGTGTAATTATTATAGTTCGAGCAATAATAACTGCATAATATGGGTAATAGCGCATGTTATATTGATAATAATAAAAGGAATAAGTATAACTATTATAGTTCTAGCGATAATAACTGTATAATATGGGTAATAATGCATGTTATATTGATAACATTGGGAGTAATAAGTATAATTATTGTAGTTCTAGCGATAATAACTGCATAATATGGGTAATAGTGCATGTTATATTGAAATTATTGGGAGTAATAAGTATCTTTATTATAGTTCTGACGATAATACCAGTATAGTATGGGTAATAATGCATGACATATTGATAATATTAGGAGTAATAAGTATAATTAATATAGTTCGGGCGATAATAACTGCATAATATGGGTAATAGTGCATGTTATATTGATAATACTAAAAGTTATAAGTATAATTATTGTAGTTCTAGCGATAATAACTGCATAATATGGGTAATAATGCATGTTATATTGATAACATTGGGAGTAATAAGTATCTTTATTATAGTTCTGACGATAATAGCAGTATAGTATGGGTAATAATGCATGACATATTGATAATATTAGGAGTAATAAGTATAATTATTATAGTTCTAGCGATAATAACTGCATAATGTGGGTAATAATGCATGTTATATTGATAACATTGAGAGTAATAAGTATAATTATTATAGTTCAAGCGATAATAACTGCATAATATGGGTAATAGTGCATGTTATATTGATAATAATAAAAGTAATAAGTGTAATTATTATAGTTCGAGCAATAATAACTGCATAATATGGGTAATAGCGCATGTTATATTGATAATAATAAAAGGAATAAGTATAACTATTATAGTTCTAGCGATAATAACTGTATAATATGGGTAATAATGCATGTTATATTGATAACATTGGGAGTAATAAGTATAATTATTGTAGTTCTAGCGATAATAACTGCATAATATGGGTAATAGTGCATGTTATATTGAAATTATTGGGAGTAATAAGTATCTTTATTATAGTTCTGACGATAATACCAGTATAGTATGGGTAATAATGCATGACATATTGATAATATTAGGAGTAATAAGTATAATTAATATAGTTCGGGCGATAATAACTGCATAATATGGGTAATAGTGCATGTTATATTGATAATACTAAAAGTTATAAGTATAATTATTGTAGTTCTAGCGATAATAACTGCATAATATGGGTAATAATGCATGTTATATTGATAACATTGGGAGTAATAAGTATCTTTATTATAGTTCTGACGATAATAGCAGTATAGTATGGGTAATAATGCATGACATATTGATAATATTAGGAGTAATAAGTATAATTATTATAGTTCTAGCGATAATAACTGCATAATATGGGTAATAATGCATGTTATATTGATAACATTGAGAGTAATAAGTATAATTATTATAGTTCAAGCGATAATAACTGCATAATATGGGTAATAGTGCATGTTATATTGATAATAATAAAAGTAATAAGTGTAATTATTATAGTTCGAGCAATAATAACTGCATAATATGGGTAATAGTGCATGTTATATTGATAATAATAAAAGGAATAAGTATAACTATTATAGTTCTAGCGATAATAACTGTATAATATGGGTAATAATGCATGTTATATTGATAACATTGGGAGTAATAAGTATAATTATTGTTGTTCTAGCGATAATAACTGCATAATATGGGTAATAGTGCACGTTATATTGATATTATTGGGAGTAATAAGTATCTTTATTATAGCTCTGACGATAATAGCAGTATAGTATGGGTAATAATGCATGACATATTGATAATATTAGGAGTAATAAGTATAAATATTATAGTTCGAGCGATAATAACTGCATAATATGGGTAATAGTGCATGTTATATTGATATTATTGGGAGTAGGAAGTATCTTTATTATAGTTCTGACGATAATAGCAGTATAGTGTTTATAATAATGCATGTTATATTGATAACATTGGGAGTAATAAGTATAATTATTATAGTTCAAGCGATAATAACTGCATAATATGGGTAATAGTGCATGTTATATTGATAATAATAAAAGTAGTAAGTATAATTATTGTAGTTCTAGCGATAATAACTGCATAATATGGGTAATAGTGCATGTTATATTGATAATAATAAAAGTAATAAGTATAATTATTATAGTTCGAGCGATAATAACTGCATAATATGGGTAATAGTGCATGTTATATTGATAATACTAAAAGTTATAAGTATAATTATTGTAGTTCTAGCGATAATAACTGCATAATATGGGTAATAATGCATGTTATATTGATAACATTGGGAGTAATAAGTATCTTTATTATAGTTCTGACGATAATAGCAGTATAGTATGGGTAATAATGCATGACATATTGATAATATTAGGAGTAATAAGTATAATTATTATAGTTCTAGCGATAATAACTGCATAATATGGGTAATAATGCATGTTATATTGATAACATTGAGAGTAATAAGTATAATTATTATAGTTCAAGCGATAATAACAGCATAATATGGGTAATAGTGCATGTTATATTGATAATAATAAAAGTAATAAGTGTAATTATTATAGTTCGAGCAATAATAACTGCATAATATGGGTAATAGTGCATGTTATATTGATAATAATAAAAGGAATAAGTATAACTATTATAGTTCTAGCGATAATAACTGTATAATATGGGTAATAATGCATGTTATATTGATAACATTGGGAGTAATAAGTATAATTATTGTTGTTCTAGCGATAATAACTGCATAATATGGGTAATAGTGCACGTTATATTGATATTATTGGGAGTAATAAGTATCTTTATTATAGCTCTGACGATAATAGCAGTATAGTATGGGTAATAATGCATGACATATTGATAATATTAGGAGTAATAAGTATAAATATTATAGTTCGAGCGATAATAACTGCATAATATGGGTAATAGTGCATGTTATATTGATATTATTGGGAGTAGGAAGTATCTTTATTATAGTTCTGACGATAATAGCAGTATAGTGTTTATAATAATGCATGTTATATTGATAACATTGGGAGTAATAAGTATAATTATTATAGTTCAAGCGATAATAACTGCATAATATGGGTAATAGTGCATGTTATATTGATAATAATAAAAGTAGTAAGTATAATTATTGTAGTTCTAGCGATAATAACTGCATAATATGGGTAATAGTGCATGTTATATTGATAATAATAAAAGTAATAAGTATAATTATTATAGTTCGAGCGATAATAACTGCATAATATGGGTAATAGTGCATGTTATATTGATAATAGTAAAAGTAATAAGTATAATTATTGTAGTTCTAGCGATAATAACTGTATAATATGGTTAATAATGCATCACAAATTGATAATATTAGGCGTAATATGTATAATTATTATAGTTCTAGCGATAATAACTGCATAATATGGGTAATAGTGCATGTTATATTGATAATAATAAAAGTAATAAGTATAATTATTATAGTTCGAGCGATAATAACTGCATAATATGGGTAATAGTGCATGTTATATTGATAATACTAAAAGGAATAAGTATAACTATTATAGTTCTAGCGATAATAACTGTATAATATGGGTAATAATGCATGATATATTGATAACATTGGGAGTAATAAGTATAATTATTGTTGTTCTAGCGATAATAACTGCATAATATGGGTAATAGTGCACGTTATATTGATATTATTGGGAGTAATAAGTATCTTTATTATAGTTCTGACGATAATAGCAGTATAGTATGGGTAATAATGCATGACATATTGATAATATTAGGAGTAATAAGTATAATTATTATAGTTCGAGCGATAATAACTGCATAATATGGGTAATAGTGCATGTTATATTGATAATACTAAAAGTAATAAGTATAATTATTGTAGTTCTAGCTATAATAACTGCATAATATGGGTAATAGTGCATGTTATATTGATATTATTGGGAGTAATAAGTATCTTTATTATAGTTCTGACGATAATACCAGTATAGTATGGGTAATAATGCATGACATATTGATAATATTAGGAGTAATAAGTATAATTAATATAGTTCGGGCGATAATAACTGTATAATATGGGTAATAGTGCATGTTATATTGATAATAATAAAAGTAGTAAGTATAATTATTGTAGTTCTAGCGATAATAACTGCATAATATGGGTAATAGTGCATGTTATATTGATAATAATAAAAGTAATAAGTATAATTATTGTAGTTCTAGCGATAATAACTGCATAATATGGGTAATAATGCATGTTATATTGATAACATTGGGAGTAATAAGTATAATTATTATAGTTCAAGCGATAATAACTGCATAATATGGGTAATAGTGCATGTTATATTGATAATAATAAAAGTAGTAAGTATAATTATTGTAGTTTTAGCGATAATAACTGCATAATATGGGTAATAGTGCATGTTATATTGATAATAATAAAAGTAATAAGTATAATTATTATAGTTCGAGCGATAATAACTGCATAATATGGGTAATAGTGCATGTTATATTGATAACAGTAAAAGTAATAAGTATAATTATTGTAGTTCTAGCGATAATAACTGTATAATATGGTTAATAATGCATCACAAATTGATAATATTAGGCGTAATATGTATAATTATTATAGTTCTAGCGATAATAACTGCATAATATGGGTAATAGTGCATGTTATATTGATAATAATAAAAGTAATAAGTATAATTATTATAGTTCGAGCGATAATCACTGCATAATATGGGTAATAGTGCATGTTATATTGATATTATTGGGAGTAATAAGTATCTTTATTATAGTTCTGACGATAATAGCAGTATAGTATGGGTAATAATGCATGACATGTTGATAATATTAGGAGTAATAAGTATAAATACTATAGTTCGAGCGATACTAACTGCATAATATGGGTAATAGTGCATGTTATATTGATATTATTGGGAGTAATAAGTATCTTTATTATAGTTCTGACGATAATAGCAGTATAGTATTTGTAATAATGCGTGACATATTGTTAATATTAAGAGTTATAAGTATAATTATTGTTGTTCTAGCGATAATAACTGCATAATATGGGTAATAGTGCACGTTATATTGATATTATTGGGAGTAATAAGTATCTTTATTATAGTTCTGACGATAATAGCAGTATAGTATGGGTAATAATGCATGACATATTGATAATATTAGGAGCAATAAGTATAATTATTATAGTTCGAGCGATAATAACTGCATAATATGGGTAATAGTGCATGTTATATTGATAATACTAAAAGTTATAAGTAAAATTATTGTAGTTCTAGCGATAATAACTGCATAATATGGGTAATAATGCATGTTATACTGATAACATTGGGAGTAATAAGTATCTTTATTATAGTTCTGACGATAATAGCAGTATAGTGTGGGTAATAATGCATGACATATTGATAATATTAGGAGTAATAAGTGTAATTATTATAGTTCTAGCGATAATAACTGCATAATATGGGTAATAATGCATGTTATATTGATAACATTGAGAGTAATAAGTATAATTATTATAGTTCAAGCGATAATAACTGCATAATATGGGTAATAGTGCATGTTATATTGATAATAGTAAAAGTAATAAGTGTAATTATTATAGTTCGAGCAATAATAACTGCATAATATGGGTAATAGTGCATGTTATATTGATAATAATAAAAGGAATAAGTATAATTATTATAGTTCTAGCGATAATAACTGTATAATATGGGTAATAATGCATGTTATATTGATAACATTGGGAGTAATAAGTATAATTATTGTTGTTCTAGCGATAATAACTGCATAATATGGGTAATAATGCATGTTATATTGATGAAATTGGGAGTAATAAGTATATTTATTATAGTTCTGACGATAATAACAGTATAATATGGGTAGTAATGCATGTTATATTGATAACATTGGGAGTAATATGTATAATTATTATAGTTCTAGCGATAATAACTGCATAATAGGGGTAATAATGCATGTTATACTGATAATAATAAGAGCAATAAGTATAATTATTATAGTTCTAGCGATAATAACTGCATAATATGGGTAATAATGCATGTCATATTGATAACATTGGGAGTAGTAAGTATAATTATTATAGTTCTAGCGATAGTAACTGCATAATATGGGTAATAGTGCATGTTATATTGATAATAATATAAGTAATATGTATAACTATTATAGTTCTAGCGATAATAACTGCATAATATGGGTAATAATGCAAAATATATTGATAACATTAGGAGTAATAAGTATAATTATTATAGTTCTAGGATAATAACTGCATAATATGGGTAATAATGCATGATATATTGATAATATTAGGAGTAATAAGTGTAATTATTATAGTTCTAGCGATAATAACTGCATAATATGGGTAATAATGCATGTTATATTGATAACATTGAGAGTAATAAGTATAATTATTATAGTTCAAGCGATAATAACTGCATAATATGGGTAATAGTGCATGTTATATTGATAATAATAAAAGTAATAAGTGTAATTATTATAGGTCGAGCAATAATAACTGCATAATATGGGTAATAGTGCATGTTATATTGATAATAATAAAAGGAATAAGTATAACTATTATAGTTCTAGCGATAATAACTGTATAATATGGGTAATAATGCATGTTATATTGATAACATTGGGAGTAATAAGTATAATTATTGTAGTTCTAGCGATAATAACTGCATAATATGGGTAATAGTGCATGTTATATTGAAATTATTGGGAGTAATAAGTATCTTTATTATAGTTCTGACGATAATACCAGTATAGTATGGGTAATAATGCATGACATATTGATAATATTAGGAGTAATAAGTATAATTAATATAGTTCGGGCGATAATAACTGCATAATATGGGTAATAGTGCATGTTATATTGATAATACTAAAAGTTATAAGTATAATTATTGTAGTTCTAGCGATAATAACTGCATAATATGGGTAATAATGCATGTTATATTGATAACATTGGGAGTAATAAGTATCTTTATTATAGTTCTGACGATAATAGCAGTATAGTATGGGTAATAATGCATGACATATTGATAATATTAGGAGTAATAAGTATAATTATTATAGTTCTAGCGATAATAACTGCATAATATGGGTAATAATGCATGTTATATTGATAACATTGAGAGTAATAAGTATAATTATTATAGTTCAAGCGATAATAACTGCATAATATGGGTAATAGTGCATGTTATATTGATAATAATAAAAGTAATAAGTGTAATTATTATAGTTCGAGCAATAATAACTGCATAATATGGGTAATAGTGCATGTTATATTGATAATAATAAAAGGAATAAGTATAACTATTATAGTTCTAGCGATAATAACTGTATAATATGGGTAATAATGCATGTTATATTGATAACATTGGGAGTAATAAGTATAATTATTGTAGTTCTAGCGATAATAACTGCATAATATGGGTAATAGTGCATGTTATATTGAAATTATTGGGAGTAATAAGTATCTTTATTATAGTTCTGACGATAATACCAGTATAGTATGGGTAATAATGCATGACATATTGATAATATTAGGAGTAATAAGTATAATTAATATAGTTCGGGCGATAATAACTGCATAATATGGGTAATAGTGCATGTTATATTGATAATACTAAAAGTTATAAGTATAATTATTGTAGTTCTAGCGATAATAACTGCATAATATGGGTAATAATGCATGTTATATTGATAACATTGGGAGTAATAAGTATCTTTATTATAGTTCTGACGATAATAGCAGTATAGTATGGGTAATAATGCATGACATATTGATAATATTAGGAGTAATAAGTATAATTATTATAGTTCTAGCGATAATAACTGCATAATATGGGTAATAATGCATGTTATATTGATAACATTGAGAGTAATAAGTATAATTATTATAGTTCAAGCGATAATAACAGCATAATATGGGTAATAGTGCATGTTATATTGATAATAATAAAAGTAATAAGTGTAATTATTATAGTTCGAGCAATAATAACTGCATAATATGGGTAATAGTGCATGTTATATTGATAATAATAAAAGGAATAAGTATAACTATTATAGTTCTAGCGATAATAACTGTATAATATGGGTAATAATGCATGTTATATTGATAACATTGGGAGTAATAAGTATAATTATTGTTGTTCTAGCGATAATAACTGCATAATATGGGTAATAGTGCACGTTATATTGATATTATTGGGAGTAATAAGTATCTTTATTATAGCTCTGACGATAATAGCAGTATAGTATGGGTAATAATGCATGACATATTGATAATATTAGGAGTAATAAGTATAAATATTATAGTTCGAGCGATAATAACTGCATAATATGGGTAATAGTGCATGTTATATTGATATTATTGGGAGTAGGAAGTATCTTTATTATAGTTCTGACGATAATAGCAGTATAGTGTTTATAATAATGCATGTTATATTGATAACATTGGGAGTAATAAGTATAATTATTATAGTTCAAGCGATAATAACTGCATAATATGGGTAATAGTGCATGTTATATTGATAATAATAAAAGTAGTAAGTATAATTATTGTAGTTCTAGCGATAATAACTGCATAATATGGGTAATAGTGCATGTTATATTGATAATAATAAAAGTAATAAGTATAATTATTATAGTTCGAGCGATAATAACTGCATAATATGGGTAATAGTGCATGTTATATTGATAATACTAAAAGTTATAAGTATAATTATTGTAGTTCTAGCGATAATAACTGCATAATATGGGTAATAATGCATGTTATATTGATAACATTGGGAGTAATAAGTATCTTTATTATAGTTCTGACGATAATAGCAGTATAGTATGGGTAATAATGCATGACATATTGATAATATTAGGAGTAATAAGTATAATTATTATAGTTCTAGCGATAATAACTGCATAATATGGGTAATAATGCATGTTATATTGATAACATTGAGAGTAATAAGTATAATTATTATAGTTCAAGCGATAATAACAGCATAATATGGGTAATAGTGCATGTTATATTGATAATAATAAAAGTAATAAGTGTAATTATTATAGTTCGAGCAATAATAACTGCATAATATGGGTAATAGTGCATGTTATATTGATAATAATAAAAGGAATAAGTATAACTATTATAGTTCTAGCGATAATAACTGTATAATATGGGTAATAATGCATGTTATATTGATAACATTGGGAGTAATAAGTATAATTATTGTTGTTCTAGCGATAATAACTGCATAATATGGGTAATAGTGCACGTTATATTGATATTATTGGGAGTAATAAGTATCTTTATTATAGCTCTGACGATAATAGCAGTATAGTATGGGTAATAATGCATGACATATTGATAATATTAGGAGTAATAAGTATAAATATTATAGTTCGAGCGATAATAACTGCATAATATGGGTAATAGTGCATGTTATATTGATATTATTGGGAGTAGGAAGTATCTTTATTATAGTTCTGACGATAATAGCAGTATAGTGTTTATAATAATGCATGTTATATTGATAACATTGGGAGTAATAAGTATAATTATTATAGTTCAAGCGATAATAACTGCATAATATGGGTAATAGTGCATGTTATATTGATAATAATAAAAGTAATAAGTATAATTATTATAGTTCGAGCGATAATAACTGCATAATATGGGTAATAGTGCATGTTATATTGATAATAGTAAAAGTAATAAGTATAATTATTGTAGTTCTAGCGATAATAACTGTATAATATGGTTAATAATGCATCACAAATTGATAATATTAGGCGTAATATGTATAATTATTATAGTTCTAGCGATAATAACTGCATAATATGGGTAATAGTGCATGTTATATTGATAATAATAAAAGTAATAAGTATAATTATTATAGTTCGAGCGATAATAACTGCATAATATGGGTAATAGTGCATGTTATATTGATAATACTAAAAGGAATAAGTATAACTATTATAGTTCTAGCGATAATAACTGTATAATATGGGTAATAATGCATGATATATTGATAACATTGGGAGTAATAAGTATAATTATTGTTGTTCTAGCGATAATAACTGCATAATATGGGTAATAGTGCACGTTATATTGATATTATTGGGAGTAATAAGTATCTTTATTATAGTTCTGACGATAATAGCAGTATAGTATGGGTAATAATGCATGACATATTGATAATATTAGGAGTAATAAGTATAATTATTATAGTTCGAGCGATAATAACTGCATAATATGGGTAATAGTGCATGTTATATTGATAATACTAAAAGTAATAAGTATAATTATTGTAGTTCTAGCTATAATAACTGCATAATATGGGTAATAGTGCATGTTATATTGATATTATTGGGAGTAATAAGTATCTTTATTATAGTTCTGACGATAATACCAGTATAGTATGGGTAATAATGCATGACATATTGATAATATTAGGAGTAATAAGTATAATTAATATAGTTCGGGCGATAATAACTGTATAATATGGGTAATAGTGCATGTTATATTGATAATAATAAAAGTAGTAAGTATAATTATTGTAGTTCTAGCGATAATAACTGCATAATATGGGTAATAGTGCATGTTATATTGATAATAATAAAAGTAATAAGTATAATTATTGTAGTTCTAGCGATAATAACTGCATAATATGGGTAATAATGCATGTTATATTGATAACATTGGGAGTAATAAGTATAATTATTATAGTTCAAGCGATAATAACTGCATAATATGGGTAATAGTGCATGTTATATTGATAATAATAAAAGTAGTAAGTATAATTATTGTAGTTTTAGCGATAATAACTGCATAATATGGGTAATAGTGCATGTTATATTGATAATAATAAAAGTAATAAGTATAATTATTATAGTTCGAGCGATAATAACTGCATAATATGGGTAATAGTGCATGTTATATTGATAACAGTAAAAGTAATAAGTATAATTATTGTAGTTCTAGCGATAATAACTGTATAATATGGTTAATAATGCATCACAAATTGATAATATTAGGCGTAATATGTATAATTATTATAGTTCTAGCGATAATAACTGCATAATATGGGTAATAGTGCATGTTATATTGATAATAATAAAAGTAATAAGTATAATTATTATAGTTCGAGCGATAATCACTGCATAATATGGGTAATAGTGCATGTTATATTGATATTATTGGGAGTAATAAGTATCTTTATTATAGTTCTGACGATAATAGCAGTATAGTATGGGTAATAATGCATGACATGTTGATAATATTAGGAGTAATAAGTATAAATACTATAGTTCGAGCGATACTAACTGCATAATATGGGTAATAGTGCATGTTATATTGATATTATTGTGAGTAATAAGTATCTTTATTATAGTTCTGACGATAATAGCAGTATAGTATTTGTAATAATGCGTGACATATTGATAATATTAAGAGTTATAAGTATAATTATTGTTGTTCTAGCGATAATAACTGCATAATATGGGTAATAGTGCACGTTATATTGATATTATTGGGAGTAATAAGTATCTTTATTATAGTTCTGACGATAATAGCAGTATAGTATGGGTAATAATGCATGACATATTGATAATATTAGGAGCAATAAGTATAATTATTATAGTTCGAGCGATAATAACTGCATAATATGGGTAATAGTGCATGTTATATTGATAATACTAAAAGTTATAAGTAAAATTATTGTAGTTCTAGCGATAATAACTGCATAATATGGGTAATAATGCATGTTATACTGATAACATTGGGAGTAATAAGTATCTTTATTATAGTTCTGACGATAATAGCAGTATAGTGTGGGTAATAATGCATGACATATTGATAATATTAGGAGTAATAAGTGTAATTATTATAGTTCTAGCGATAATAACTGCATAATATGGGTAATAATGCATGTTATATTGATAACATTGAGAGTAATAAGTATAATTATTATAGTTCAAGCGATAATAACTGCATAATATGGGTAATAGTGCATGTTATATTGATAATAGTAAAAGTAATAAGTGTAATTATTATAGTTCGAGCAATAATAACTGCATAATATGGGTAATAGTGCATGTTATATTGATAATAATAAAAGGAATAAGTATAATTATTATAGTTCTAGCGATAATAACTGTATAATATGGGTAATAATGCATGTTATATTGATAACATTGGGAGTAATAAGTATAATTATTGTTGTTCTAGCGATAATAACTGCATAATATGGGTAATAATGCATGTTATATTGATGAAATTGGGAGTAATAAGTATATTTATTATAGTTCTGACGATAATAACAGTATAATATGGGTAGTAATGCATGTTATATTGATAACATTGGGAGTAATATGTATAATTATTATAGTTCTAGCGATAATAACTGCATAATAGGGGTAATAATGCATGTTATACTGATAATAATAAGAGCAATAAGTATAATTATTATAGTTCTAGCGATAATAACTGCATAATATGGGTAACAATGCATGTCATATTGATAACATTGGGAGTAGTAAGTATAATTATTATAGTTCTAGCGATAGTAACTGCATAATATGGGTAATAGTGCATGTTATATTGATAATAATATAAGTAATATGTATAACTATTATAGTTCTAGCGATAATAACTGCATAATATGGGTAATAATGCAAAATATATTGATAACATTAGGAGTAATAAGTATAATTATTATAGTTCTAGGATAATAACTGCATAATATGGGTAATAATGCATGATATATTGATAATATTAGGAGTAATAAGTGTAATTATTATAGTTCTAGCGATAATAACTGCATAATATGGGTAATAATGCATGTTATATTGATAACATTGAGAGTAATAAGTATAATTATTATAGTTCAAGCGATAATAACTGCATAATATGGGTAATAGTGCATGTTATATTGATAATAATAAAAGTAATAAGTGTAATTATTATAGTTCGAGCAATAATAACTGCATAATATGGGTAATAGTGCATGTTATATTGATAATACTAAAAGGAATAAGTATAATTATTGTAGTTCTAGCGATAATAACTGCATAATATGGGTAATAGTGCACGTTATATTGATATTATTGGGAGTAATAAGTATCTTTATTATAGTTCTGACGATAATACCAGTATAGTATGGGTAATAATGCATGACATATTGATAATATTAGGAGTAATAAGTATAATTAATATAGTTCGGGCGATAATAACTGCATAATATGGGTAATAGTGCATGTTATATTGATAATACTAAAAGTTATAAGTATAATTATTGTAGTTCTAGCGATAATAACTGCATAATATGGGTAATAATGCATGTTATATTGATAACATTGGGAGTAATAAGTATCTTTATTATAGTTCTGACGATAATAGCAGTATAGTGTGGGTAATAATGCATGACATATTGATAATATTAGGAGTAATAAGTGTAATTATTATAGTTCTAGCGATAATAACTGCATAATATGGGTAATAATGCATGTTATATTGATAACATTGAGAGTAATAAGTATAATTATTATAGTTCAAGCGATAATAACTGCATAATATGGGTAATAGTGCATGTTATATTGATAATAATAAAAGTAATAAGTGTAATTATTATCGTTCGAGCAATACTAACTGCATAATATGGGTAATAGTGCATGTTATATTGATAATAATAAAAGGAATAAGTATAACTATTATAGTTCTAGCGATAATAACTGTATAATATGGGTAATAATGCATGTTATATTGATAACATTGGGAGTAATAAGTATAATTATTGTTGTTCTAGCGATAATAACTGCATAATATGGGTAATAGTGCACGTTATATTGATATTATTGGGAGTAATAAGTATCTTTATTATAGTTCTGACGATAATAGCAGTATAGTATGGGTAATAATGCATGACATATTGATAATATTAGGAGTAATAAGTATAATTATTATAGTTCGAGCGATAATAACTGCATAATATGGGTAATAGTGCATCTTATATTGATAATACTAAAAGTAATAAGTATAATTATTGTAGTTCTAGCGATAATAACTGCATAATATGGGTAATAGTGCATGTTATATTGATATTATTGGGAGTAATAAGTATCTTTATTATAGTTCTGACGAAAATACCAGTATAGTATGGGTAATAATGCATGACATATTGATAATATTAGGAGTAATAAGTATAATTAGTATAGTTCGGGCGATAATAACTGCATAATATGGGTAATAGTGCATGTTATATTGATAATACTAAAAGTTATAAGTATAATTATTGTAGTTCTAGCGATAATAACTGCATAATATGGGTAATAATGCATGTTATATTGATAACATTGGGAGTAATAAGTATCTTTATTATAGTTCTGACGATAATAGCAGTATAGTGTGGGTAATAATGCATGACATATTGATAATATTAGGAGTAATAAGTATAATTATTATAGTTCTAGCGATAATAACTGCATAATATGGGTAATAATGCATGTTATATTGATAACATTGAGAGTAATAAGTATAATTATTATAGTTCAAGCGATAATAACTGCATAATATGGGTAATAGTGCATGTTATATTGATAATAATAAAAGTAATAAGTGTAATTATTATAGTTCGAGCAATAATAACTGCATAATATGGGTAATAGTGCATGTTATATTGATAATAATAAAAGGAATAAGTATAACTATTATAGTTCTAGCGATAATAACTGTATAATATGGGTAATAATGCATGTTATATTGATAACATTGGGAGTAATAAGTATAATTATTGTTGTTCTAGCGATAATAACTGCATAATATGGGTAATAGTGCACGTTATATTGATATTATTGGGAGTAATAAGTATCTTTATTATAGTTCTGACGATAATAGCAGTATAGTATGGGTAATAATGCATGACATATTGATAATATTAGGAGTAATAAGTACAATTATTATAGTTCGAGCGATAATAACTGCATAATATTGGTAATAGTGCATGTTATATTGATAATAATAAAAGTAATAAGTATAATTATTGTAGTTCTAGCGATAATAACTGCATAATATGGGTAATAATGCATGTTATATTGATAACATTGGGAGTAATAAGTATAATTATTATAGTTCAAGCGATAATAACTGCATAATATGGGTAATAGTGCATGTTATATTGATAATACTAAAAGGAATAAGTATAACTATTATAGTTCTTGCGATAATAACTGTATAATATGGGTAATAATGCATGTTATATTGATAACATTGGGAGTAATAAGTATAATTATTGTTGTTCTAGCGATAATAACTGCATAATATGGGTAATAATGCATGTTATATTGATGAAATTGGGAGTAATAAGTATCTTTATTATAGTTCTGACGATAATAGCAGTATAGTATGGGTAATAATGCATGACATATTGATAATATTAGGAGTAATAAGTATAATTATTATAGTTCGAGCGATAATAACTGCATAATATGGGTAATAGTGCATGTTATATTGATAATACTAAAAGTTATAAGTATAATTATTGTAGTTCTAGCGATAATAACTGCATAATATGGGTAATAATGCATGTTATATTGATAACATTGGGAGTAATAAGTATCTTTATTATAGTTCTGACGATAATAGCAGTATAGTATGGGTAATAATGCATGACATATTGATAATATTAGGAGTAATAAGTATAATTATTATAGTTCTAGCGATAATAACTGCATAATATGGGTAATAATGCATGTTATATTGATAACATTGAGAGTAATAAGTATAATTATTATAGTTCAAGCGATAATAACTGCATAATATGGGTAATAGTGCATGTTATATTGATAATAATAAAAGTAATAAGTGTAATTATTATAGGTCGAGCAATAATAACTGCATAATATGGGTAATAGTGCATGTTATATTGATAATAATAAAAGGAATAAGTATAACTATTATAGTTCTAGCGATAATAACTGTATAATATGGGTAATAATGCATGTTATATTGATAACATTGGGAGTAATAAGTATAATTATTGTAGTTCTAGCGATAATAACTGCATAATATGGGTAATAGTGCATGTTATATTGAAATTATTGGGAGTAATAAGTATCTTTATTATAGTTCTGACGATAATACCAGTATAGTATGGGTAATAATGCATGACATATTGATAATATTAGGAGTAATAAGTATAATTAATATAGTTCGGGCGATAATAACTGCATAATATGGGTAATAGTGCATGTTATATTGATAATACTAAAAGTTATAAGTATAATTATTGTAGTTCTAGCGATAATAACTGCATAATATGGGTAATAATGCATGTTATATTGATAACATTGGGAGTAATAAGTATCTTTATTATAGTTCTGACGATAATAGCAGTATAGTATGGGTAATAATGCATGACATATTGATAATATTAGGAGTAATAAGTATAATTATTATAGTTCTAGCGATAATAACTGCATAATATGGGTAATAATGCATGTTATATTGATAACATTGAGAGTAATAAGTATAATTATTATAGTTCAAGCGATAATAACTGCATAATATGGGTAATAGTGCATGTTATATTGATAATAATAAAAGTAATAAGTGTAATTATTATAGTTCGAGCAATAATAACTGCATAATATGGGTAATAGTGCATGTTATATTGATAATAATAAAAGGAATAAGTATAACTATTATAGTTCTAGCGATAATAACTGTATAATATGGGTAATAATGCATGATATATTGATAACATTGGGAGTAATAAGTATAATTATTGTTGTTCTAGCGATAATAACTGCATAATATGGGTAATAGTGCACGTTATATTGATATTATTGGGAGTAATAAGTATCTTTATTATAGTTCTGACGATAATAGCAGTATAGTATGGGTAATAATGCATGACATATTGATAATATTAGGAGTAATAAGTATAATTATTATAGTTCGAGCGATAATAACTGCATAATATGGGTAATAGTGCATGTTATATTGATAATACTAAAAGTAATAAGTATAATTATTGTAGTTCTAGCGATAATAACTGCATAATATGGGTAATAGTGCATGTTATATTGATATTATTGGGAGTAATAAGTATCTTTATTATAGTTCTGACGATAATACCAGTATAGTATGGGTAATAATGCATGACATATTGATAATATTAGGAGTAATAAGTATAATTAATATAGTTCGGGCGATAATAACTGTATAATATGGGTAATAGTGCATGTTATATTGATAATAATAAAAGTAGTAAGTATAATTATTGTAGTTCTAGCGATAATAACTGCATAATATGGGTAATAGTGCATGTTATATTGATAATAATAAAAGTAATAAGTATAATTATTGTAGTTCTAGCGATAATAACTGCATAATATGGGTAATAATGCATGTTATATTGATAACATTGGGAGTAATAAGTATAATTATTATAGTTCAAGCGATAATAACTGCATAATATGGGTAATAGTGCATGTTATATTGATAATAATAAAAGTAGTAAGTATAATTATTGTAGTTTTAGCGATAATAACTGCATAATATGGGTAATAGTGCATGTTATATTGATAATAATAAAAGTAATAAGTATAATTATTATAGTTCGAGCGATAATAACTGCATAATATGGGTAATAGTGCATGTTATATTGATAACAGTAAAAGTAATAGGTATAATTATTGTAGTTCTAGCGATAATAACTGTATAATATGGTTAATAATGCATCACAAATTGATAATATTAGGCGTAATATGTATAATTATTATAGTTCTAGCGATAATAACTGCATAATATGGGTAATAGTGCATGTTATATTGATAATAATAAAAGTAATAAGTATAATTATTATAGTTCGAGCGATAATCACTGCATAATATGGGTAATAGTGCATGTTATATTGATATTATTGGGAGTAATAAGTATCTTTATTATAGTTCTGACGATAATAGCTGTATAGTATGGGTAATAATGCATGACATGTTGATAATATTAGGAGTAATAAGTATAAATACTATAGTTCGAGCGATACTAACTGCATAATATGGGTAATACTGCATGTTATATTGATATTATTGGGAGTAATAAGTATCTTTATTATAGTTCTGACGATAATAGCAGTATAGTATTTGTAATAATGCGTGACATATTGATAATATTAAGAGTTATAAGTATAATTATTGTTGTTCTAGCGATAATAACTGCATAATATGGGTAATAGTGCACGTTATATTGATATTATTGGGAGTAATAAGTATCTTTATTATAGTTCTGACGATAATAGCAGTATAGTATGGGTAATAATGCATGACATATTGATAATATTAGGAGCAATAAGTATAATTATTATAGTTCGAGCGATAATAACTGCATAATATGGGTAATAGTGCATGTTATATTGATAATACTAAAAGTTATAAGTAAAATTATTGTAGTTCTAGCGATAATAACTGCATAATATGGGTAATAATGCATGTTATATTGATAACATTGGGAGTAATAAGTATCTTTATTATAGTTCTGACGATAATAGCAGTATAGTGTGGGTAATAATGCATGACATATTGATAATATTAGGAGTAATAAGTGTAATTATTATAGTTCTAGCGATAATAACTGCATAATATGGGTAATAATGCATGTTATATTGATAACATTGAGAGTAATAAGTATAATTATTATAGTTCAAGCGATAATAACTGCATAATATGGGTAATAGTGCATGTTATATTGATAATAATAAAAGTAATAAGTGTAATTATTATAGTTCGAGCAATAATAACTGCATAATATGGGTAATAGTGCATGTTATATTGATAATAATAAAAGGAATAAGTATAATTATTATAGTTCTAGCGATAATAACTGTATAATATGGGTAATAATGCATGTTATATTGATAACATTGGGAGTAATAAGTATAATTATTGTTGTTCTAGCGATAATAACTGCATAATATGGGTAATAATGCATGTTATATTGATGAAATTGGGAGTAATAAGTATATTTATTATAGTTCTGACGATAATAACAGTATAATATGGGTAGTAATGCATGTTATATTGATAACATTGGGAGTAATATGTATAATTATTATAGTTCTAGCGATAATAACTGCATAATAGGGGTAATAATGCATGTTATACTGATAATAATAAGAGCAATAAGTATAATTATTATAGTTCTAGCGATAATAACTGCATAATATGGGTAATAATGCATGTCATATTGATAACATTGGGAGTAGTAAGTATAATTATTATAGTTCTAGCGATAATAACTGCATAATATGGGTAATAGTGCATGTTATATTGATAATAATATAAGTAATATGTATAACTATTATAGTTCAAGCGATAATAACTGCATAATATGGGTAATAGTGCATGTTATATTGATAATAATAAAAGTAGTAAGTATAATTATTGTAGTTTTAGCGATAATAACTGCATAATATGGGTAATAGTGCATGTTATATTGATAATAATAAAAGTAATAAGTATAATTATTATAGTTCGAGCGATAATAACTGCATAATATGGGTAATAGTGCATGTTATATTGATAACAATAAAAGTAATAAGTATAATTATTGTAGTTCTAGCGATAATAACTGTATAATATGGTTAATAATGCATCACAAATTGATAATATTAGGCGTAATATGTATAATTATTATAGTTCTAGCGATAATAACTGCATAATATGGGTAATAGTGCATGTTATATTGATAATAATAAAAGTAATAAGTATAATTATTATAGTTCGAGCGATAATCACTGCATAATATGGGTAATAGTGCATGTTATATTGATATTATTGGGAGTAATAAGTATCTTTATTATAGTTCTGACGATAATAGCTGTATAGTATGGGTAATAATGCATGACATGTTGATAATATTAGGAGTAATAAGTATAAATACTATAGTTCGAGCGATACTAACTGCATAATATGGGTAATACTGCATGTTATATTGATATTATTGGGAGTAATAAGTATCTTTATTATAGTTCTGACGATAATAGCAGTATAGTATTTGTAATAATGCGTGACATATTGATAATATTAAGAGTTATAAGTATAATTATTGTTGTTCTAGCGATAATAACTGCATAATATGGGTAATAGTGCACGTTATATTGATATTATTGGGAGTAATAAGTATCTTTATTATAGTTCTGACGATAATAGCAGTATAGTATGGGTAATAATGCATGACATATTGATAATATTAGGAGCAATAAGTATAATTATTATAGTTCGAGCGATAATAACTGCATAATATGGGTAATAGTGCATGTTATATTGATAATACTAAAAGTTATAAGTAAAATTATTGTAGTTCTAGCGATAATAACTGCATAATATGGGTAATAATGCATGTTATATTGATAACATTGGGAGTAATAAGTATCTTTATTATAGTTCTGACGATAATAGCAGTATAGTGTGGGTAATAATGCATGACATATTGATAATATTAGGAGTAATAAGTGTAATTATTATAGTTCTAGCGATAATAACTGCATAATATGGGTAATAATGCATGTTATATTGATAACATTGAGAGTAATAAGTATAATTATTATAGTTCAAGCGATAATAACTGCATAATATGGGTAATAGTGCATGTTATATTGATAATAATAAAAGTAATAAGTGTAATTATTATAGTTCGAGCAATAATAACTGCATAATATGGGTAATAGTGCATGTTATATTGATAATAATAAAAGGAATAAGTATAATTATTATAGTTCTAGCGATAATAACTGTATAATATGGGTAATAATGCATGTTATATTGATAACATTGGGAGTAATAAGTATAATTATTGTTGTTCTAGCGATAATAACTGCATAATATGGGTAATAATGCATGTTATATTGATGAAATTGGGAGTAATAAGTATATTTATTATAGTTCTGACGATAATAACAGTATAATATGGGTAGTAATGCATGTTATATTGATAACATTGGGAGTAATATGTATAATTATTATAGTTCTAGCGATAATAACTGCATAATAGGGGTAATAATGCATGTTATACTGATAATAATAAGAGCAATAAGTATAATTATTATAGTTCTAGCGATAATAACTGCATAATATGGGTAATAATGCATGTCATATTGATAACATTGGGAGTAGTAAGTATAATTATTATAGTTCTAGCGATAATAACTGCATAATATGGGTAATAGTGCATGTTATATTGATAATAATATAAGTAATATGTATAACTATTATAGTTCTAGCGATAATAACTGCATAATATGGGTAATAATGCAAAATATATTGATAACATTAGGAGTAATAAGTATAATTATTATAGTTCTAGGATAATAACTGCATAATATGGGTAATAATGCATGACATATTGATAATATTAGGAGTAATAAGTATAATTATTATAGTTCTAGCGATAATAACTGCATAATATGGGTAATAGTGCATGTTATATTGATAATACTAAAAGGAATAAGTATAACTATTATAGTTCTTGCGATAATAACTGTATAATATGGGTAATAATGCATGTTATATTGATAACATTGGGAGTAATAAGTATAATTATTGTTGTTCTAGCGATAATAACTGCGTAATATGGGTAATAGTGCATGTTATATTGATAATAATATAAGTAATATGTATAACTATTATAGTTCTAGCGATAATAACTGCATAATATGGGTAATAATGCAAAATATATTGATAACATTAGGAGTAATAAGTATAATTATTATATTTCTAGGATAATAACTGCATAATATGGGTAATAATGCATGACATATTGATAATATTAGGAGTAATAAGTATAGTTATTGTAGTTCTAGCGATAATAACTGCATAATATGGGTAATAGTGCATGTTATATGGATAATAATATAAGTAATAAGTATAATTATTATAGTTCGAGCGATAATACCAGTATAGTATGGGTAATAATGCATGACATATTGATAATATTAGGAGTAATAAGTATAATTAATATAGTTCGGGCGATAATAACTGCATAATATGGGTAATAGTGCATGTTATATTGATAATACTAAAAGTAATAAGTATAATTATTGTAGTTCTAGCGATAATAACTGCATAATATGGGTAATAATGCATGTTATATTGACAACATTGGGAGTAAGAAGTATAATTATTATAGTTCAAGCGATAATAACTGCATAATATGGGTAATAGTGCATGTTATATTGATAATAATAAAAGTAGTAGGTATAATTATTGTAGTTCTAGCGATAATAACTGCATAATATGGGTAATAGTGCATGTTATATTGATAATAATAAAAGTAATAAGTATAATTATTATAGTTCGAGCGATAATAACTGCATAATATGGCTAATAGTGCATGTTATATTTATATTATTGGGAGTAATAAGTATCTTTATTATAGCTCTGACGATAATAGCAGTATAGTATGGGTAATAATGCATGACATATTGATAATATTAGGAGTAATAAGTATAAATATTATAGTTCGAGCGATAATAACTGCATAATATGGGTAATAGTGCATGTTATATTGATATTATTGGGAGTAGGAAGTATCTTTATTATAGTTCTGACGATAATAGCAGTATAGTGTTTGTAATAATGCATGTTATATTGATAACATTGGGAGTAGTAAGTATAATTATTATAGTTCAAGCGATAATAACTGCATAATATGGGTAATAGTGCATGTTATATTGATAATAGTAAAAGTAATAAGTATAATTATTGTAGTTCTAGCGATAATAACTGTATAATATGGTTAATAATGCATCACAAATTGATAATATTAGGCGTAATATGTATAATTATTATAGTTCTAGCGATAATAACTGCATAATATGGGTAATAGTGCATGTTATATTGATAATAATAAAAGTAATAAGTATAATTATTATAGTTCGAGCGATAATAACTGCATAATATGGGTAATAGTGCATGTTATATGGATAATAATATAAGGAATAAGTATAATTATTATAGTTCTAGCGATAATAACTGCATAATATGGGTAATAGTGCATGTTATATTGATAATACTAAAAGGAATAAGTATAATTAATATAGTTCGGGCGATAATAACTGCATAATATGGGTAATAGTGCATGTTATATTGATAATACTAAAAGTAATAAGTATAATTATTGTAGTTCTAGCGATAATAACTGCATAATATGGGTAATAGTGCATGTTATATTGATAATAATATAAGGAATAAGTATAATTATTATAGTTCTAGCGATAATAACTGCATAATATGGGTAATAGTGCATGTTATATTGATAATACTAAAAGGAATAAGTATAACTATTATAGTTCTTGCGATAATAACTGTATAATATGGGTAATAATGCATGTTATATTGATAACATTGGGAGTAATAAGTATAATTATTGTTGTTCTAGTGATAATAACTGCATAATATGGGTAATAGTGCATGTTATATTGATAATAATAAAAGTAATAAGTGTAATTATTATAGTTCGAGCAATAATAACTGCATAATATGGGTAATAGTGCATGTTATATTGATAATAATAAAAGGAATAAGTATAACTATTATAGTTCTAGCGATAATAACTGTATAATATGGGTAATAATGCATGTTATATTGATAACATTGGGAGTAATAAGTATAATTATTGTAGTTCTAGCGATAATAACTGCATAATATGGGTAATAGTGCATGTTATATTGAAATTATTGGGAGTAATAAGTATCTTTATTATAGTTCTGACGATAATACCAGTATAGTATGGGTAATAATGCATGACATATTGATAATATTAGGAATAATAAGTATAATTAATATAGTTCGGGCGATAATAAGGGCATAATATGGGTAATAGTGCATGTTATATTGATAATACTAAAAGTTATAAGTATAATTATTGTAGTTCTAGCGATAATAACTGCATAATATGGGTAATAATGCATGTTATATTGATAACATTGGGAGTAATAAGTATCTTTATTATAGTTCTGACGATAATAGCAGTATAGTATGGGTAATAATGCATGACATATTGATAATATTAGGAGTAATAAGTATAATTATTATAGTTCTAGCGATAATAACTGCATAATATGGGTAATAATGCATGTTATATTGATAACATTGAGAGTAATAAGTATAATTATTATAGTTCAAGCGATAATAACAGCATAATATGGGTAATAGTGCATGTTATATTGATAATAATAAAAGTAATAAGTGTAATTATTATAGTTCTAGCGATAATAACTGCATAATATGGGTAATAATGCATGTTATATTGATAACATTGGGAGTAATAAGTATAATTATTATAGTTCAAGCGATAATAACTGCATAATATGGGTAATAGTGCATGTTATATTGATAATAATAAAAGTAGTAAGTATAATTATTGTAGTTTTAGCGATAATAACTGCATAATATGGGTAATAGTGCATGTTATATTGATAATAATAAAAGTAATAAGTATAATTATTATAGTTCGAGCGATAATAACTGCATAATATGGGTAATAGTGCATGTTATATTGATAACAGTAAAAGTAATAAGTATAATTATTGTAGTTCTAGCGATAATAACTGTATAATATGGTTAATAATGCATCACAAATTGATAATATTAGGCGTAATATGTATAATTATTATAGTTCTAGCGATAATAACTGCATAATATGGGTAATAGTGCATGTTATATTGATAATAATAAAAGTAATAAGTATAATTATTATAGTTCGAGCGATAATCACTGCATAATATGGGTAATAGTGCATGTTATATTGATATTATTGGGAGTAATAAGTATCTTTATTATAGTTCTGACGATAATAGCTGTATAGTATGGGTAATAATGCATGACATGTTGATAATATTAGGAGTAATAAGTATAAATACTATAGTTCGAGCGATACTAACTGCATAATATGGGTAATACTGCATGTTATATTGATATTATTGGGAGTAATAAGTATCTTTATTATAGTTCTGACGATAATAGCAGTATAGTATTTGTAATAATGCGTGACATATTGATAATATTAAGAGTTATAAGTATAATTATTGTTGTTCTAGCGATAATAACTGCATAATATGGGTAATAGTGCACGTTATATTGATATTATTGGGAGTAATAAGTATCTTTATTATAGTTCTGACGATAATAGCAGTATAGTATGGGTAATAATGCATGACATATTGATAATATTAGGAGCAATAAGTATAATTATTATAGTTCGAGCGATAATAACTGCATAATATGGGTAATAGTGCATGTTATATTGATAATACTAAAAGTTATAAGTAAAATTATTGTAGTTCTAGCGATAATAACTGCATAATATGGGTAATAATGCATGTTATATTGATAACATTGGGAGTAATAAGTATCTTTATTATAGTTCTGACGATAATAGCAGTATAGTGTGGGTAATAATGCATGACATATTGATAATATTAGGAGTAATAAGTGTAATTATTATAGTTCTAGCGATAATAACTGCATAATATGGGTAATAATGCATGTTATATTGATAACATTGAGAGTAATAAGTATAATTATTATAGTTCAAGCGATAATAACTGCATAATATGGGTAATAGTGCATGTTATATTGATAATAATAAAAGTAATAAGTGTAATTATTATAGTTCGAGCAATAATAACTGCATAATATGGGTAATAGTGCATGTTATATTGATAATAATAAAAGGAATAAGTATAATTATTATAGTTCTAGCGATAATAACTGTATAATATGGGTAATAATGCATGTTATATTGATAACATTGGGAGTAATAAGTATAATTATTGTTGTTCTAGCGATAATAACTGCATAATATGGGTAATAATGCATGTTATATTGATGAAATTGGGAGTAATAAGTATATTTATTATAGTTCTGACGATAATAACAGTATAATATGGGTAGTAATGCATGTTATATTGATAACATTGGGAGTAATATGTATAATTATTATAGTTCTAGCGATAATAACTGCATAATAGGGGTAATAATGCATGTTATACTGATAATAATAAGAGCAATAAGTATAATTATTATAGTTCTAGCGATAATAACTGCATAATATGGGTAATAATGCATGTCATATTGATAACATTGGGAGTAGTAAGTATAATTATTATAGTTCTAGCGATAATAACTGCATAATATGGGTAATAGTGCATGTTATATTGATAATAATATAAGTAATATGTATAACTATTATAGTTCTAGCGATAATAACTGCATAATATGGGTAATAATGCAAAATATATTGATAACATTAGGAGTAATAAGTATAATTATTATAGTTCTAGGATAATAACTGCATAATATGGGTAATAATGCATGACATATTGATAATATTAGGAGTAATAAGTATAATTATTATAGTTCTAGCGATAATAACTGCATAATATGGGTAATAGTGCATGTTATATTGATAATACTAAAAGGAATAAGTATAACTATTATAGTTCTTGCGATAATAACTGTATAATATGGGTAATAATGCATGTTATATTGATAACATTGGGAGTAATAAGTATAATTATTGTTGTTCTAGCGATAATAACTGCGTAATATGGGTAATAGTGCATGTTATATTGATAATAATATAAGTAATATGTATAACTATTATAGTTCTAGCGATAATAACTGCATAATATGGGTAATAATGCAAAATATATTGATAACATTAGGAGTAATAAGTATAATTATTATATTTCTAGGATAATAACTGCATAATATGGGTAATAATGCATGACATATTGATAATATTAGGAGTAATAAGTATAGTTATTGTAGTTCTAGCGATAATAACTGCATAATATGGGTAATAGTGCATGTTATATGGATAATAATATAAGTAATAAGTATAATTATTATAGTTCGAGCGATAATACCAGTATAGTATGGGTAATAATGCATGACATATTGATAATATTAGGAGTAATAAGTATAATTAATATAGTTCGGGCGATAATAACTGCATAATATGGGTAATAGTGCATGTTATATTGATAATACTAAAAGTAATAAGTATAATTATTGTAGTTCTAGCGATAATAACTGTATAATATGGTTAATAATGCATGTCATATTGATAACATTGGGAGTAGTAAGTATAATTATTATAGTTCTAGCGATAATAACTGCATAATATGGGTAATAGTGCATGTTATATTGATAATAATATAAGTAATATGTATAACTATTATAGTTCTAGCGATAATAACTGCATAATATGGGTAATAATGCAAAATATATTGATAACATTAGGAGTAATAAGTATAATTATTATAGTTCTAGGATAATAACTGCATAATATGGGTAATAATGCATGACATATTGATAATATTAGGAGTAATAAGTATAATTATTATAGTTCTAGCGATAATAACTGCATAATATGGGTAATAGTGCATGTTATATTGATAATACTAAAAGGAATAAGTATAACTATTATAGTTCTTGCGATAATAACTGTATAATATGCGTAATAATGCATGTTATATTGATAACATTGGGAGTAATAAGTATAATTATTGTTGTTCTAGCGATAATAACTGCGTAATATGGGTAATAGTGCATGTTATATTGATAATAATATAAGTAATATGTATAACTATTATAGTTCTAGCGATAATAACTGCATAATATGGGTAATAATGCAAAATATATTGATAACATTAGGAGTAATAAGTATAATTATTATATTTCTAGGATAATAACTGCATAATATGGGTAATAATGCATGACATATTGATAATATTAGGAGTAATAAGTATAGTTATTGTAGTTCTAGCGATAATAACTGCATAATATGGGTAATAGTGCATGTTATATGGATAATAATATAAGTAATAAGTATAATTATTATAGTTCGAGCGATAATACCAGTATAGTATGGGTAATAATGCATGACATATTGATAATATTAGGAGTAATAAGTATAATTAATATAGTTTGGGCGATAATAACTGCATAATATGGGTAATAGTGCATGTTATATTGATAATACTAAAAGTAATAAGTATAATTATTGTAGTTCTAGCGATAATAACTGCATAATATGGGTAATAATGCATGTTATATTGACAACATTGGGAGTAATAAGTATAATTATTATAGTTCAAGCGATAATAACTGCATAATATGGGTAATAGTGCATGTTATATTGATAATAATAAAAGTAGTAGGTATAATTATTGTAGTTCTAGCGATAATAACTGCATAATATGGGTAATAGTGCATGTTATATTGATAATAATAAAAGTAATAAGTATAATTATTATAGTTCGAGCGATAATAACTGCATAATATGGCTAATAGTGCATGTTATATTTATATTATTGGGAGTAATAAGTATCTTTATTATAGCTCTGACGATAATAGCAGTATAGTATGGGTAATAATGCATGACATATTGATAATATTAGGAGTAATAAGTATAAATATTATAGTTCGAGCGATAATAACTGCATAATATGGGTAATAGTGCATGTTATATTGATATTATTGGGAGTAGGAAGTATCTTTATTATAGTTCTGACGATAATAGCAGTATAGTGTTTGTAATAATGCATGTTATATTGATAACATTGGGAGTAGTAAGTATAATTATTATAGTTCAAGCGATAATAACTGCATAATATGGGTAATAGTGCATGTTATATTGATAATAGTAAAAGTAATAAGTATAATTATTGTAGTTCTAGCGATAATAACTGTATAATATGGTTAATAATGCATCACAAATTGATAATATTAGGCGTAATATGTATAATTATTATAGTTCTAGCGATAATAACTGCATAATATGGGTAATAGTGCATGTTATATTGATAATAATAAAAGTAATAAGTATAATTATTATAGTTCGAGCGATAATAACTGCATAATATGGGTAATAGTGCATGTTATATGGATAATAATATAAGGAATAAGTATAATTATTATAGTTCTAGCGATAATAACTGCATAATATGGGTAATAGTGCATGTTATATTGATAATACTAAAAGGAATAAGTATAATTAATATAGTTCGGGCGATAATAACTGCATAATATGGGTAATAGTGCATGTTATATTGATAATACTAAAAGTAATAAGTATAATTATTGTAGTTCTAGCGATAATAACTGCATAATATGGGTAATAGTGCATGTTATATTGATAATAATATAAGGAATAAGTATAATTATTATAGTTCTAGCGATAATAACTGCATAATATGGGTAATAGTGCATGTTATATTGATAATACTAAAAGGAATAAGTATAACTATTATAGTTCTTGCGATAATAACTGTATAATATGGGTAATAATGCATGTTATATTGATAACATTGGGAGTAATAAGTATAATTATTGTTGTTCTAGTGATAATAACTGCATAATATGGGTAATAGTGCATGTTATATTGATATTATTGGGAGTAATAAGTATCTTTATTATAGTTCTGACGATAATAGCTGTATAGTATGGGTAATAATGCATGACATGTTGATAATATTAGGAGTAATAAGTATAAATACTATAGTTCGAGCGATACTAACTGCATAATATGGGTAATACTGCATGTTATATTGATATTATTGGGAGTAATAAGTATCTTTATTATAGTTCTGACGATAATAGCAGTATAGTATTTGTAATAATGCGTGACATATTGATAATATTAAGAGTTATAAGTATAATTATTGTTGTTCTAGCGATAATAACTGCATAATATGGGTAATAGTGCACGTTATATTGATATTATTGGGAGTAATAAGTATCTTTATTATAGTTCTGACGATAATAGCAGTATAGTATGGGTAATAATGCATGACATATTGATAATATTAGGAGCAATAAGTATAATTATTATAGTTCGAGCGATAATAACTGCATAATATGGGTAATAGTGCATGTTATATTGATAATACTAAAAGTTATAAGTAAAATTATTGTAGTTCTAGCGATAATAACTGCATAATATGGGTAATAATGCATGTTATATTGATAACATTGGGAGTAATAAGTATCTTTATTATAGTTCTGACGATAATAGCAGTATAGTGTGGGTAATAATGCATGACATATTGATAATATTAGGAGTAATAAGTGTAATTATTATAGTTCTAGCGATAATAACTGCATAATATGGGTAATAATGCATGTTATATTGATAACATTGAGAGTAATAAGTATAATTATTATAGTTCAAGCGATAATAACTGCATAATATGGGTAATAGTGCATGTTATATTGATAATAATAAAAGTAATAAGTGTAATTATTATAGTTCGAGCAATAATAACTGCATAATATGGGTAATAGTGCATGTTATATTGATAATAATAAAAGGAATAAGTATAATTATTATAGTTCTAGCGATAATAACTGTATAATATGGGTAATAATGCATGTTATATTGATAACATTGGGAGTAATAAGTATAATTATTGTTGTTCTAGCGATAATAACTGCATAATATGGGTAATAATGCATGTTATATTGATGAAATTGGGAGTAATAAGTATATTTATTATAGTTCTGACGATAATAACAGTATAATATGGGTAGTAATGCATGTTATATTGATAACATTGGGAGTAATATGTATAATTATTATAGTTCTAGCGATAATAACTGCATAATAGGGGTAATAATGCATGTTATACTGATAATAATAAGAGCAATAAGTATAATTATTATAGTTCTAGCGATAATAACTGCATAATATGGGTAATAATGCATGTCATATTGATAACATTGGGAGTAGTAAGTATAATTATTATAGTTCTAGCGATAATAACTGCATAATATGGGTAATAGTGCATGTTATATTGATAATAATATAAGTAATATGTATAACTATTATAGTTCTAGCGATAATAACTGCATAATATGGGTAATAATGCAAAATATATTGATAACATTAGGAGTAATAAGTATAATTATTATAGTTCTAGGATAATAACTGCATAATATGGGTAATAATGCATGACATATTGATAATATTAGGAGTAATAAGTATAATTATTATAGTTCTAGCGATAATAACTGCATAATATGGGTAATAGTGCATGTTATATTGATAATACTAAAAGGAATAAGTATAACTATTATAGTTCTTGCGATAATAACTGTATAATATGGGTAATAATGCATGTTATATTGATAACATTGGGAGTAATAAGTATAATTATTGTTGTTCTAGCGATAATAACTGCGTAATATGGGTAATAGTGCATGTTATATTGATAATAATATAAGTAATATGTATAACTATTATAGTTCTAGCGATAATAACTGCATAATATGGGTAATAATGCAAAATATATTGATAACATTAGGAGTAATAAGTATAATTATTATATTTCTAGGATAATAACTGCATAATATGGGTAATAATGCATGACATATTGATAATATTAGGAGTAATAAGTATAGTTATTGTAGTTCTAGCGATAATAACTGCATAATATGGGTAATAGTGCATGTTATATGGATAATAATATAAGTAATAAGTATAATTATTATAGTTCGAGCGATAATACCAGTATAGTATGGGTAATAATGCATGACATATTGATAATATTAGGAGTAATAAGTATAATTAATATAGTTCGGGCGATAATAACTGCATAATATGGGTAATAGTGCATGTTATATTGATAATACTAAAAGTAATAAGTATAATTATTGTAGTTCTAGCGATAATAACTGTATAATATGGTTAATAATGCATGTCATATTGATAACATTGGGAGTAGTAAGTATAATTATTATAGTTCTAGCGATAATAACTGCATAATATGGGTAATAGTGCATGTTATATTGATAATAATATAAGTAATATGTATAACTATTATAGTTCTAGCGATAATAACTGCATAATATGGGTAATAATGCAAAATATATTGATAACATTAGGAGTAATAAGTATAATTATTATAGTTCTAGGATAATAACTGCATAATATGGGTAATAATGCATGACATATTGATAATATTAGGAGTAATAAGTATAATTATTATAGTTCTAGCGATAATAACTGCATAATATGGGTAATAGTGCATGTTATATTGATAATACTAAAAGGAATAAGTATAACTATTATAGTTCTTGCGATAATAACTGTATAATATGGGTAATAATGCATGTTATATTGATAACATTGGGAGTAATAAGTATAATTATTGTTGTTCTAGCGATAATAACTGCGTAATATGGGTAATAGTGCATGTTATATTGATAATAATATAAGTAATATGTATAACTATTATAGTTCTAGCGATAATAACTGCATAATATGGGTAATAATGCAAAATATATTGATAACATTAGGAGTAATAAGTATAATTATTATATTTCTAGGATAATAACTGCATAATATGGGTAATAATGCATGACATATTGATAATATTAGGAGTAATAAGTATAGTTATTGTAGTTCTAGCGATAATAACTGCATAATATGGGTAATAGTGCATGTTATATGGATAATAATATAAGTAATAAGTATAATTATTATAGTTCGAGCGATAATACCAGTATAGTATGGGTAATAATGCATGACATATTGATAATATTAGGAGTAATAAGTATAATTAATATAGTTTGGGCGATAATAACTGCATAATATGGGTAATAGTGCATGTTATATTGATAATACTAAAAGTAATAAGTATAATTATTGTAGTTCTAGCGATAATAACTGCATAATATGGGTAATAATGCATGTTATATTGACAACATTGGGAGTAATAAGTATAATTATTATAGTTCAAGCGATAATAACTGCATAATATGGGTAATAGTGCATGTTATATTGATAATAATAAAAGTAGTAGGTATAATTATTGTAGTTCTAGCGATAATAACTGCATAATATGGGTAATAGTGCATGTTATATTGATAATAATAAAAGTAATAAGTATAATTATTATAGTTCGAGCGATAATAACTGCATAATATGGCTAATAGTGCATGTTATATTTATATTATTGGGAGTAATAAGTATCTTTATTATAGCTCTGACGATAATAGCAGTATAGTATGGGTAATAATGCATGACATATTGATAATATTAGGAGTAATAAGTATAAATATTATAGTTCGAGCGATAATAACTGCATAATATGGGTAATAGTGCATGTTATATTGATATTATTGGGAGTAGGAAGTATCTTTATTATAGTTCTGACGATAATAGCAGTATAGTGTTTGTAATAATGCATGTTATATTGATAACATTGGGAGTAGTAAGTATAATTATTATAGTTCAAGCGATAATAACTGCATAATATGGGTAATAGTGCATGTTATATTGATAATAGTAAAAGTAATAAGTATAATTATTGTAGTTCTAGCGATAATAACTGTATAATATGGTTAATAATGCATCACAAATTGATAATATTAGGCGTAATATGTATAATTATTATAGTTCTAGCGATAATAACTGCATAATATGGGTAATAGTGCATGTTATATTGATAATAATAAAAGTAATAAGTATAATTATTATAGTTCGAGCGATAATAACTGCATAATATGGGTAATAGTGCATGTTATATGGATAATAATATAAGGAATAAGTATAATTATTATAGTTCTAGCGATAATAACTGCATAATATGGGTAATAGTGCATGTTATATTGATAATACTAAAAGGAATAAGTATAATTAATATAGTTCGGGCGATAATAACTGCATAATATGGGTAATAGTGCATGTTATATTGATAATACTAAAAGTAATAAGTATAATTATTGTAGTTCTAGCGATAATAACTGCATAATATGGGTAATAGTGCATGTTATATTGATAATAATATAAGGAATAAGTATAATTATTATAGTTCTAGCGATAATAACTGCATAATATGGGTAATAGTGCATGTTATATTGATAATACTAAAAGGAATAAGTATAACTATTATAGTTCTTGCGATAATAACTGTATAATATGGGTAATAATGCATGTTATATTGATAACATTGGGAGTAATAAGTATAATTATTGTTGTTCTAGTGATAATAACTGCATAATATGGGTAATAGTGCATGTTATATTGATAATAATAAAAGTAATAAGTGTAATTATTATAGTTCGAGCAATAATAACTGCATAATATGGGTAATAGTGCATGTTATATTGATAATAATAAAAGGAATAAGTATAACTATTATAGTTCTAGCGATAATAACTGTATAATATGGGTAATAATGCATGTTATATTGATAACATTGGGAGTAATAAGTATAATTATTGTAGTTCTAGCGATAATAACTGCATAATATGGGTAATAGTGCATGTTATATTGAAATTATTGGGAGTAATAAGTATCTTTATTATAGTTCTGACGATAATACCAGTATAGTATGGGTAATAATGCATGACATATTGATAATATTAGGAATAATAAGTATAATTAATATAGTTCGGGCGATAATAAGGGCATAATATGGGTAATAGTGCATGTTATATTGATAATACTAAAAGTTATAAGTATAATTATTGTAGTTCTAGCGATAATAACTGCATAATATGGGTAATAATGCATGTTATATTGATAACATTGGGAGTAATAAGTATCTTTATTATAGTTCTGACGATAATAGCAGTATAGTATGGGTAATAATGCATGACATATTGATAATATTAGGAGTAATAAGTATAATTATTATAGTTCTAGCGATAATAACTGCATAATATGGGTAATAATGCATGTTATATTGATAACATTGAGAGTAATAAGTATAATTATTATAGTTCAAGCGATAATAACAGCATAATATGGGTAATAGTGCATGTTATATTGATAATAATAAAAGTAATAAGTGTAATTATTATAGTTCGAGCAATAATAACTGCATAATATGGGTAATAGTGCATGTTATATTGATAATAATAAAAGGAATAAGTATAACTATTATAGTTCTAGCGATAATAACTGTATAATATGGGTAATAATGCATGTTATATTGATAACATTGGGAGTAATAAGTATAATTATTGTTGTTCTAGCGATAATAACTGCATAATATGGGTAATAGTGCACGTTATATTGATATTATTGGGAGTAATAAGTATCTTTATTATAGCTCTGACGATAATAGCAGTATAGTATGGGTAATAATGCATGACATATTGATAATATTAGGAGTAATAAGTATAAATATTATAGTTCGAGCGATAATAACTGCATAATATGGGTAATAGTGCATGTTGTATTGATATTATTGGGAGTAGGAAGTATCTTTATTATAGTTCTGACGATAATAGCAGTATAGTGTTTGTAATAATGCATGTTATATTGATAACATTGGGAGTAATAAGTATAATTATTATAGTTCAAGCGATAATAACTGCATAATATGGGTAATAGTGCATGTTATATTGATAATAATAAAAGTAGTAAGTATAATTATTGTAGTTCTAGCGATAATAACTGCATAATATGGGTAATAGTGCATGTTATATTGATAATAATAAAAGTAATAAGTATAATTATTATAGTTCGAGCGATAATAACTGCATAATATGGGTAATAGTGCATGTTATATTGATAATAGTAAAAGTAATAAGTATAATTATTGTAGTTCTAGCGATAATAACTGTATAATATGGTTAATAATGCATCACAAATTGATAATATTAGGCGTAATATGTATAATTATAATAGTTCTAGCGATAATAACTGCATAATATGGGTAATAGTGCATGTTATATTGATAATAATAAAAGTAATAAGTATAATTATTATAGTTCGAGCGATAATAACTGCATAATATGGGTAATAGTGCACGTTATATTGATATTATTGGGAGTAATAAGTATCTTTATTATAGTTCTGACGATAATACCAGTATAGTATGGGTAATAATGCATGACATATTGATAATATTAGGAGTAATAAGTATAATTAATATAGTTCGGGCGATAATAACTGCATAATATGGGTAACAGTGCATGTTATATTGATAATACTAAAAGTTATAAGTATAATTATTGTAGTTCTAGCGATAATAACTGCATAATATGGGTAATAATGCATGTTATATTGATAACATTGGGAGTAATAAGTATCTTTATTATAGTTCTGACGATAATAGCAGTATAGTGTGGGTAATAATGCATGACATATTGATAATATTAGGAGTAATAAGTGTAATTATTATAGTTCTAGCGATAATAACTGCATAATATGGGTAATAATGCATGTTATATTGATAACATTGAGAGTAATAAGTATAATTATTATAGTTCAAGCGATAATAACTGCATAATATGGGTAATAGTGCATGTTATATTGATAATAATAAAAGTAATAAGTGTAATTATTATAGTTCGAGCAACACTAACTGCATAATATGGGTAATAGTGCATGTTATATTGATAATAATAAAAGGAATAAGTATAACTATTATAGTTCTAGCGATAATAACTGTATAATATGGGTAATAATGCATGTTATATTGATAACATTGGGAGTAATAAGTATAATTATTGTTGTTCTAGCGATAATAACTGCATAATATGGGTAATAGTGCACGTTATATTGATATTATTGGGAGTAATAAGTATCTTTATTATAGTTCTGACGATAATAGCAGTATAGTATGGGTAATAATGCATGACATATTGATAATATTAGGAGTAATAAGTATAATTATTATAGTTCGAGCGATAATAACTGCATAATATGGGTAATAGTGCATCTTATATTGATAATACTAAAAGTAATAAGTATAATTATTGTAGTTCTAGCGATAATAACTGCATAATATGTGTAATAGTGCATGTTATATTGATATTATTGGGAGTAATAAGTATCTTTATTATAGTTCTGACGATAATACCAGTATAGTATGGGTAATAATGCATGACATATTGATAATATTAGGAGTAATAGGTATAATTAATATAGTTCGGGCGATAATAACTGCATAATATGGGTAATAGTGCATGTTATATTGATAATACTAAAAGTTATAAGTATAATTATTGTAGTTCTAGCGATAATAACTGCATAATATGGGTAATAATGCATGTTATATTGATAACATTGGGAGTAATAAGTATCTTTATTATAGTTCTGACGATAATAGCAGTATAGTGTGGGTAATAATGCATGACATATTGATAATATTAGGAGTAATAAGTATAATTATTATAGTTCTAGCGATAATAACTGCATAATATGGGTAATAATGCATGTTATATTGATAACATTGAGAGTAATAAGTATAATTATTATAGTTCAAGCGATAATAACTGCATAATATGGGTAATAGTGCATGTTATATTGATAATAATAAAAGTAATAAGTGTAATTATTATAGATCGAGCAATAATAACTGCATAATATGGGTAATAGTGCATGTTATATTGATAATAATAAAAGGAATAAGTATAACTATTATAGTTCTAGCGATAATAACTGTATAATATGGGTAATAATGCATGTTATATTGATAACATTGGGAGTAATAAGTATAATTATTGTTGTTCTAGCGATAATAACTGCATAATATGGGTAATAGTGCACGTTATATTGATATTATTGGGAGTAATAAGTATCTTTATTATAGTTCTGACGATAATAGCAGTATAGTATGGGTAATAATGCATGACATATTGATAATATTAGGAGTAATAAGTACAATTATTATAGTTCGAGCGATAATAACTGCATAATATTGGTAATAGTGCATGTTATATTGATAATAATAAAAGTAATAAGTATAATTATTGTAGTTCTAGCGATAATAACTGCATAATATGGGTAATAATGCATGTTATATTGATAACATTGGGAGTAATAAGTATAATTATTATAGTTCAAGCGATAATAACTGCATAATATGGGTAATAGTGCATGTTATATTGATAATAATAAAAGTAGTAAGTATAATTATTGTAGTTCTAGCGATAATAACTGCATAATATGGGTAATAGTGCATGTTATATTGATAATAATAAAAGTAATAAGTATAATTATTATAGTTCGAGCGATAATAACTGCATAATATGGCTAATAGTGCATGTTATATCTATATTATTGGGAGTAATAAGTATCTTTATTATAGCTCTGACGATAATAGCAGTATAGTATGGGTAATAATGCATGACATATTGATAATATTAGGAGTAATAAGTATAACTATTATAGTTCTAGCGATAATAACTGCATAATATGGGTAATAGTGCATGTTATATTGATAATAATATAAGTAATATGTATAACTATTATAGTTCTAGCGATAATAACTGCATAATATGGGTAATAATGCAAAATATATTGATAACATTAGGAGTAATAAGTATAATTATTATAGTTCTAGGATAATAACTGCATAATATGGGTAATAATGCATGACATATTGATAATATTAGGAGTAATAAGTATAATTATTATAGTTCTAGCGATAATAACTGCATAATATGGGTAATAGTGCATGTTATATTGATAATACTAAAAGGAATAAGTATAACTATTATAGTTCTTGCGATAATAACTGTATAATATGGGTAATAATGCATGTTATATTGATAACATTGGGAGTAATAAGTATAATTATTGTTGTTCTAGCGATAATAACTGCGTAATATGGGTAATAGTGCATGTTATATTGATAATAATATAAGTAATATGTATAACTATTATAGTTCTAGCGATAATAACTGCATAATATGGGTAATAATGCAAAATATATTGATAACATTAGGAGTAATAAGTATAATTATTATATTTCTAGGATAATAACTGCATAATATGGGTAATAATGCATGACATATTGATAATATTAGGAGTAATAAGTATAGTTATTGTAGTTCTAGCGATAATAACTGCATAATATGGGTAATAGTGCATGTTATATGGATAATAATATAAGTAATAAGTATAATTATTATAGTTCGAGCGATAATACCAGTATAGTATGGGTAATAATGCATGACATATTGATAATATTAGGAGTAATAAGTATAATTAATATAGTTCGGGCGATAATAACTGCATAATATGGGTAATAGTGCATGTTATATTGATAATACTAAAAGTAATAAGTATAATTATTGTAGTTCTAGCGATAATAACTGTATAATATGGTTAATAATGCATGTCATATTGATAACATTGGGAGTAGTAAGTATAATTATTATAGTTCTAGCGATAATAACTGCATAATATGGGTAATAGTGCATGTTATATTGATAATAATATAAGTAATATGTATAACTATTATAGTTCTAGCGATAATAACTGCATAATATGGGTAATAATGCAAAATATATTGATAACATTAGGAGTAATAAGTATAATTATTATAGTTCTAGGATAATAACTGCATAATATGGGTAATAATGCATGACATATTGATAATATTAGGAGTAATAAGTATAATTATTATAGTTCTAGCGATAATAACTGCATAATATGGGTAATAGTGCATGTTATATTGATAATACTAAAAGGAATAAGTATAACTATTATAGTTCTTGCGATAATAACTGTATAATATGGGTAATAATGCATGTTATATTGATAACATTGGGAGTAATAAGTATAATTATTGTTGTTCTAGCGATAATAACTGCGTAATATGGGTAATAGTGCATGTTATATTGATAATAATATAAGTAATATGTATAACTATTATAGTTCTAGCGATAATAACTGCATAATATGGGTAATAATGCAAAATATATTGATAACATTAGGAGTAATAAGTATAATTATTATATTTCTAGGATAATAACTGCATAATATGGGTAATAATGCATGACATATTGATAATATTAGGAGTAATAAGTATAGTTATTGTAGTTCTAGCGATAATAACTGCATAATATGGGTAATAGTGCATGTTATATGGATAATAATATAAGTAATAAGTATAATTATTATAGTTCGAGCGATAATACCAGTATAGTATGGGTAATAATGCATGACATATTGATAATATTAGGAGTAATAAGTATAATTAATATAGTTTGGGCGATAATAACTGCATAATATGGGTAATAGTGCATGTTATATTGATAATACTAAAAGTAATAAGTATAATTATTGTAGTTCTAGCGATAATAACTGCATAATATGGGTAATAATGCATGTTATATTGACAACATTGGGAGTAATAAGTATAATTATTATAGTTCAAGCGATAATAACTGCATAATATGGGTAATAGTGCATGTTATATTGATAATAATAAAAGTAGTAGGTATAATTATTGTAGTTCTAGCGATAATAACTGCATAATATGGGTAATAGTGCATGTTATATTGATAATAATAAAAGTAATAAGTATAATTATTATAGTTCGAGCGATAATAACTGCATAATATGGCTAATAGTGCATGTTATATTTATATTATTGGGAGTAATAAGTATCTTTATTATAGCTCTGACGATAATAGCAGTATAGTATGGGTAATAATGCATGACATATTGATAATATTAGGAGTAATAAGTATAAATATTATAGTTCGAGCGATAATAACTGCATAATATGGGTAATAGTGCATGTTATATTGATATTATTGGGAGTAGGAAGTATCTTTATTATAGTTCTGACGATAATAGCAGTATAGTGTTTGTAATAATGCATGTTATATTGATAACATTGGGAGTAGTAAGTATAATTATTATAGTTCAAGCGATAATAACTGCATAATATGGGTAATAGTGCATGTTATATTGATAATAGTAAAAGTAATAAGTATAATTATTGTAGTTCTAGCGATAATAACTGTATAATATGGTTAATAATGCATCACAAATTGATAATATTAGGCGTAATATGTATAATTATTATAGTTCTAGCGATAATAACTGCATAATATGGGTAATAGTGCATGTTATATTGATAATAATAAAAGTAATAAGTATAATTATTATAGTTCGAGCGATAATAACTGCATAATATGGGTAATAGTGCATGTTATATGGATAATAATATAAGGAATAAGTATAATTATTATAGTTCTAGCGATAATAACTGCATAATATGGGTAATAGTGCATGTTATATTGATAATACTAAAAGGAATAAGTATAATTAATATAGTTCGGGCGATAATAACTGCATAATATGGGTAATAGTGCATGTTATATTGATAATACTAAAAGTAATAAGTATAATTATTGTAGTTCTAGCGATAATAACTGCATAATATGGGTAATAGTGCATGTTATATTGATAATAATATAAGGAATAAGTATAATTATTATAGTTCTAGCGATAATAACTGCATAATATGGGTAATAGTGCATGTTATATTGATAATACTAAAAGGAATAAGTATAACTATTATAGTTCTTGCGATAATAACTGTATAATATGGGTAATAATGCATGTTATATTGATAACATTGGGAGTAATAAGTATAATTATTGTTGTTCTAGTGATAATAACTGCATAATATGGGTAATAGTGCATGTTATATTGATAATAATAAAAGTAATAAGTGTAATTATTATAGTTCGAGCAATAATAACTGCATAATATGGGTAATAGTGCATGTTATATTGATAATAATAAAAGGAATAAGTATAACTATTATAGTTCTAGCGATAATAACTGTATAATATGGGTAATAATGCATGTTATATTGATAACATTGGGAGTAATAAGTATAATTATTGTAGTTCTAGCGATAATAACTGCATAATATGGGTAATAGTGCATGTTATATTGAAATTATTGGGAGTAATAAGTATCTTTATTATAGTTCTGACGATAATACCAGTATAGTATGGGTAATAATGCATGACATATTGATAATATTAGGAATAATAAGTATAATTAATATAGTTCGGGCGATAATAAGGGCATAATATGGGTAATAGTGCATGTTATATTGATAATACTAAAAGTTATAAGTATAATTATTGTAGTTCTAGCGATAATAACTGCATAATATGGGTAATAATGCATGTTATATTGATAACATTGGGAGTAATAAGTATCTTTATTATAGTTCTGACGATAATAGCAGTATAGTATGGGTAATAATGCATGACATATTGATAATATTAGGAGTAATAAGTATAATTATTATAGTTCTAGCGATAATAACTGCATAATATGGGTAATAATGCATGTTATATTGATAACATTGAGAGTAATAAGTATAATTATTATAGTTCAAGCGATAATAACAGCATAATATGGGTAATAGTGCATGTTATATTGATAATAATAAAAGTAATAAGTGTAATTATTATAGTTCGAGCAATAATAACTGCATAATATGGGTAATAGTGCATGTTATATTGATAATAATAAAAGGAATAAGTATAACTATTATAGTTCTAGCGATAATAACTGTATAATATGGGTAATAATGCATGTTATATTGATAACATTGGGAGTAATAAGTATAATTATTGTTGTTCTAGCGATAATAACTGCATAATATGGGTAATAGTGCACGTTATATTGATATTATTGGGAGTAATAAGTATCTTTATTATAGCTCTGACGATAATAGCAGTATAGTATGGGTAATAATGCATGACATATTGATAATATTAGGAGTAATAAGTATAAATATTATAGTTCGAGCGATAATAACTGCATAATATGGGTAATAGTGCATGTTGTATTGATATTATTGGGAGTAGGAAGTATCTTTATTATAGTTCTGACGATAATAGCAGTATAGTGTTTGTAATAATGCATGTTATATTGATAACATTGGGAGTAATAAGTATAATTATTATAGTTCAAGCGATAATAACTGCATAATATGGGTAATAGTGCATGTTATATTGATAATAATAAAAGTAGTAAGTATAATTATTGTAGTTCTAGCGATAATAACTGCATAATATGGGTAATAGTGCATGTTATATTGATAATAATAAAAGTAATAAGTATAATTATTATAGTTCGAGCGATAATAACTGCATAATATGGGTAATAGTGCATGTTATATTGATAATACTAAAAGTAATAAGTATAATTATTGTAGTTCTAGCGATAATAACTGTATAATATGGTTAATAATGCATCACAAATTGATAATATTAGGCGTAATATGTATAATTATAATAGTTCTAGCGATAATAACTGCATAATATGGGTAATAGTGCATGTTATATTGATAATAATAAAAGTAATAAGTATAATTATTATAGTTCGAGCGATAATAACTGCATAATATGGGTAATAGTGCACGTTATATTGATATTATTGGGAGTAATAAGTATCTTTATTATAGTTCTGACGATAATACCAGTATAGTATGGGTAATAATGCATGACATATTGATAATATTAGGAGTAATAAGTATAATTAATATAGTTCGGGCGATAATAACTGCATAATATGGGTAACAGTGCATGTTATATTGATAATACTAAAAGTTATAAGTATAATTATTGTAGTTCTAGCGATAATAACTGCATAATATGGGTAATAATGCATGTTATATTGATAACATTGGGAGTAATAAGTATCTTTATTATAGTTCTGACGATAATAGCAGTATAGTGTGGGTAATAATGCATGACATATTGATAATATTAGGAGTAATAAGTGTAATTATTATAGTTCAAGCGATAATAACTGCATAATATGGGTAATAGTGCATGTTATATTGATAATAATAAAAGTAATAAGTGTAATTATTATAGTTCGAGCAACACTAACTGCATAATATGGGTAATAGTGCATGTTATATTGATAATAATAAAAGGAATAAGTATAACTATTATAGTTCTAGCGATAATAACTGTATAATATGGGTAATAATGCATGTTATATTGATAACATTGGGAGTAATAAGTATAATTATTGTTGTTCTAGCGATAATAACTGCATAATATGGGTAATAGTGCACGTTATATTGATATTATTGGGAGTAATAAGTATCTTTATTATAGTTCTGACGATAATAGCAGTATAGTATGGGTAATAATGCATGACATATTGATAATATTAGGAGTAATAAGTATAATTATTATAGTTCGAGCGATAATAACTGCATAATATGGGTAATAGTGCATCTTATATTGATAATACTAAAAGTAATAAGTATAATTATTGTAGTTCTAGCGATAATAACTGCATAATATGTGTAATAGTGCATGTTATATTGATATTATTGGGAGTAATAAGTATCTTTATTATAGTTCTGACGATAATACCAGTATAGTATGGGTAATAATGCATGACATATTGATAATATTAGGAGTAATAGGTATAATTAATATAGTTCGGGCGATAATAACTGCATAATATGGGTAATAGTGCATGTTATATTGATAATACTAAAAGTTATAAGTATAATTATTGTAGTTCTAGCGATAATAACTGCATAATATGGGTAATAATGCATGTTATATTGATAACATTGGGAGTAATAAGTATCTTTATTATAGTTCTGACGATAATAGCAGTATAGTGTGGGTAATAATGCATGACATATTGATAATATTAGGAGTAATAAGTATAATTATTATAGTTCTAGCGATAATAACTGCATAATATGGGTAATAATGCATGTTATATTGATAACATTGAGAGTAATAAGTATAATTATTATAGTTCAAGCGATAATAACTGCATAATATGGGTAATAGTGCATGTTATATTGATAATAATAAAAGTAATAAGTGTAATTATTATAGATCGAGCAATAATAACTGCATAATATGGGTAATAGTGCATGTTATATTGATAATAATAAAAGGAATAAGTATAACTATTATAGTTCTAGCGATAATAACTGTATAATATGGGTAATAATGCATGTTATATTGATAACATTGGGAGTAATAAGTATAATTATTGTTGTTCTAGCGATAATAACTGCATAATATGGGTAATAGTGCACGTTATATTGATATTATTGGGAGTAATAAGTATCTTTATTATAGTTCTGACGATAATAGCAGTATAGTATGGGTAATAATGCATGACATATTGATAATATTAGGAGTAATAAGTACAATTATTATAGTTCGAGCGATAATAACTGCATAATATTGGTAATAGTGCATGTTATATTGATAATAATAAAAGTAATAAGTATAATTATTGTAGTTCTAGCGATAATAACTGCATAATATGGGTAATAATGCATGTTATATTGATAACATTGGGAGTAATAAGTATAATTATTATAGTTCAAGCGATAATAACTGCATAATATGGGTAATAGTGCATGTTATATTGATAATAATAAAAGTAGTAAGTATAATTATTGTAGTTCTAGCGATAATAACTGCATAATATGGGTAATAGTGCATGTTATATTGATAATAATAAAAGTAATAAGTATAATTATTATAGTTCGAGCGATAATAACTGCATAATATGGCTAATAGTGCATGTTATATCTATATTATTGGGAGTAATAAGTATCTTTATTATAGCTCTGACGATAATAGCAGTATAGTATGGGTAATAATGCATGACATATTGATAATATTAGGAGTAATAAGTATAACTATTATAGTTCTAGCGATAATAACTGCATAATATGGGTAATAGTGCATGTTATATTGATAATAATAAAAGTAATAAGTATAATTATTGTAGTTCTAGCGATAATAACTGCATAATATGGGTAATAGTGCATGTTATATTGATAATAATATAAGGAATAAGTATAATTATTATAGTTCTAGCGATAATAACTGCATAATATGGGTAATAGTGCATGTTATATTGATAATACTAAAAGGAATAAGTATAACTATTATAGTTCTTGCGATAATAACTGTATAATATGGGTAATAATGCATGTTATATTGATAACATTGGGAGTAATAAGTATAATTATTGTTGTTCTAGCGATAATAACTGCATAATATGGGTAATAGTGCATGTTATATGGATAATAATATAAGGAATAAGTATAATTATTATAGTTCTAGCGATAATAACTGCATAATATGGGTAATAGTGCATGTTTAATTGATAATACTAAAAGGAATAAGTATAATTAATATAGTTCGGGGGATAATAACTGCATAATATGGGTAATAGTGCATGTTATATTGATAATACTAAAAGTAATAAGTATAATTATTGTAGTTCTAGCGATAATAACTGCATAATATGGGTAATAGTACATGTTATATTGATAATAATATAAGGAATAAGTATAATTATTATAGTTCTAGCGATAATAACTGCATAATATGGGTAATAGTGCATGTTATATTGATAATAATAAAAGGAATAAGTATAACTATTATAGTTCTAGCGATAATAACTGTATAATATGGGTAATAATGCATGTTATATTGATAACATTGGGAGTAATAAGTATAATTATTGTTGTTCTAGCGATAATAACTGCATAATATGGGTAATAGTGCACGTTATATTGATATTATTGGGAGTAATAAGTATCTTTATTATAGTTCTGACGATAATAGCAGTATAGTATGGGTAATAATGCATGACATGTTGATAATATTAGGAGTAATAAGTATAAATATTATAGTTCGAGCGATAATAACTGCATAATATGGGTAATAGTGCATGACATATTGATAATATTAGGAGTAATAAGTATAATTAATATAGTTCGGGCGATAATAACTGCATAATATGGGTAATAGTGCATGTTATATTGATATTATTGGGAGTAATAAGTATCTTTATTATAGTTCTGACGATAATACCAGTATAGTATGGGTAATAATGCATGACATATTGATAATATTAGGAGTAATAAGTGTAATTATTATAGTTCTAGCGATAATAACTGCATAATATGGGTAATAATGCATGTTATATTGATAACATTGAGAGTAATAAGTATAATTATTATAGTTCAAGCGATGATAACTGCATAATATGGGTAATAGTGCATGTTATATTGATAATAATAAAAGTAATAAGTGTAATTATTATAGTTCGAGCAATAATAACTGCATAATATGGGTAACAGTGCATGTTATATTGATAATAATAAATGGAATAAGTATAACTATTATAGTTCTAGCGATAATAACTGTATAATATGGGTAATAATGCATGTTATATTGATAACATTGGGAGTAATAAGTATAATTATTGTTGTTCTAGCGATAATAACTGCATAATATGGGTAATAGTGCACGTTATATTGATATTATTGGGAGTAATAAGTATCTTTATTATAGTTCTGACGATAATAGCAGTATAGTATGGGTAATAATGCATGACATATTGATAATATTAGGAGTAATAAGTATAATTATTATAGTTCGAGCGATAATAACTGCATAATATGGGTAATAGTGCATGTTATATTGATAATACTAAAAGTAATAAGTATAATTATTGTAGTTCTAGCGATAATAACTGCATAATATGGGTAATAGTGCATGTTATATTGATATTATTGGGAGTAATAAGTATCTTTATTATAGTTCTGACGATAATACCAGTATAGTATGGGTAATAATGCATGACATATTGATAATATTAGGAGTAATAAGTATAATTAATATAGTTCGGGCGATAATAACTGCATAATATGGGTAATAGTGCATGTTATATTGATAATACTAAAAGTTATAAGTATAATTATTGTAGTTCTAGCGATAATAACTGCATAATATGGGTAATAATGCATGTTATATTGATAACATTGGGAGTAATAAGTATCTTTATTATAGTTCTGACGATAATAGCAGTATAGTGTGGGTAATAATGCATGACATATTGATAATATTAGGAGTAATAAGTATAATTATTATAGTTCTAGCGATAATAACTGCATAATATGGGTAATAATGCATGTTATATTGATAACATTGAGAGTAATAAGTATAATTATTATAGTTCAAGCGATAATAACTGCATAATATGGGGAATAGTGCATGTTATATTGATAATAATAAAAGTAATAAGTGTAATTATTATAGTTCGAGCAATAATAACTGCATAATATGGGTAATAGTGCATGTTATATTGATAATAATAAAAGGAATAAGTATAACTATTATAGTTCTAGCGATAATAACTGTATAATATGGGTAATAATGCATGTTATATTGATAACATTGGGAGTAATAAGTATAATTATTGTTGTTCTAGCGATAATAACTGCATAATATGGGTAATAGTGCACGTTATATTGATATTATTGGGAGTAATAAGTATCTTTATTATAGTTCTGACGATAATAGCAGTATAGTATGGGTAATAATGCATGACATATTGATAATATTAGGAGTAATAAGTACAATTATTATAGTTCGAGCGATAATAACTGCATAATATTGGTAATAGTGCATGTTATATTGATAGTACTAAAAGTAATAAGTATAATTATTGTAGGTCTAGCGATAATAACTGCATAATATGGGTAATAGTGCATGTTATATTGATATTATTGGGAGTAATAAGTATCTTTATTATAGTTCTGACGATAATACCAGTATAGTATGGGTAATAATGCATGACATATTGATAATATTAGGAGTAATAAGTATAACTATTATAGTTCTAGCGATAATAACTGCATAATATGGGTAATAGTGCATGTTATATTGATAATAATAAAAGTAATAAGTATAATTATTGTAGTTCTAGCGATAATAACTGCATAATATGGGTAATAGTGCATGTTATATTGATAATAATATAAGGAATAAGTATAATTATTATAGTTCTAGCGATAATAACTGCATAATATGGGTAATAGTGCATGTTATATTGATAATACTAAAAGGAATAAGTATAACTATTATAGTTCTTGCGATAATAACTGTATAATATGGGTAATAATGCATGTTATATTGATAACATTGGGAGTAATAAGTATAATTATTGTTGTTCTAGCGATAATAACTGCATAATATGGGTAATAGTGCATGTTATATGGATAATAATATAAGGAATAAGTATAATTATTATAGTTCTAGCGATAATAACTGCATAATATGGGTAATAGTGCATGTTTAATTGATAATACTAAAAGGAATAAGTATAATTAATATAGTTCGGGGGATAATAACTGCATAATATGGGTAATAGTGCATGTTATATTGATAATACTAAAAGTAATAAGTATAATTATTGTAGTTCTAGCGATAATAACTGCATAATATGGGTAATAGTACATGTTATATTGATAATAATATAAGGAATAAGTATAATTATTATAGTTCTAGCGATAATAACTGCATAATATGGGTAATAGTGCATGTTATATTGATAATAATAAAAGGAATAAGTATAACTATTATAGTTCTAGCGATAATAACTGTATAATATGGGTAATAATGCATGTTATATTGATAACATTGGGAGTAATAAGTATAATTATTGTTGTTCTAGCGATAATAACTGCATAATATGGGTAATAGTGCACGTTATATTGATATTATTGGGAGTAATAAGTATCTTTATTATAGTTCTGACGATAATAGCAGTATAGTATGGGTAATAATGCATGACATGTTGATAATATTAGGAGTAATAAGTATAAATATTATAGTTCGAGCGATAATAACTGCATAATATGGGTAATAGTGCATGTTATATTGATATTATTGGGAGTAATAAGTATCTTTATTATAGTTCTGACGATAATAGCAGTATAGTATTTGTAATAATGCATGACATATTGATAATATTAAGAGTTATAAGTATAATTATTGTTGTTCTAGCGATAATAACTGCATAATATGGGTAATAGTGCACGTTATATTGATATTATTGGGAGTAATAAGTATCTTTATTATAGTTCTGACGATAATAGCAGTATAGTATGGGTAATAATGCATGACATATTGATAATTTTAGGAGCAATAAGTATAATTATTATAGTTCGAGCGATAATAACTGCATAATATGGGTAATAGTGCATGTTATATTGATAATACTAAAAGTAATAAGTATAATTATTGTAGTTCTAGCGATAATAACTGCATAATATGGGTAATAGTGCACGTTATATTGATATTATTGGGAGTAATAAGTATCTTTATTATAGTTCTGACGATAATAGCAGTATAGTATGGGTAATAATGCATGACATATTGATAATATTAGGAGTAATAAGTATAATTATTATAGTTCGAGCGATAATAACTGCATAATATGGGTAATAGTGCATGTTATATTGATAATACTAAAAGTAATAAGTATAATTATTGTAGTTCTAGCGATAATAACTCCATAATATGGGTAATAGTGCATGTTATATTGATATTATTGGGAGTAATAAGTATCTTTATTATAGTTCTGACGATAATACCAGTATAGTATGGGTAATAATGCATGACATATTGATAATATTAGGAGTAATAAGTATAATTAATATAGTTCGGGCGATAATAACTGCATAATATGGGTAATAGTGCATGTTATATTGATATTATTGGGAGTAATAAGTATCTTTATTATAGTTCTGACGATAATACCAGTATAGTATGGGTAATAATGCATGACATATTGATAATATTAGGAGTAATAAGTGTAATTATTATAGTTCTAGCGATAATAACTGCATAATATGGGTAATAATGCATGTTATATTGATAACATTGAGAGTAATAAGTATAATTATTATAGTTCAAGCGATGATAACTGCATAATATGGGTAATAGTGCATGTTATATTGATAATAATAAAAGTAATAAGTGTAATTATTATAGTTCGAGCAATAATAACTGCATAATATGGGTAACAGTGCATGTTATATTGATAATAATAAATGGAATAAGTATAACTATTATAGTTCTAGCGATAATAACTGTATAATATGGGTAATAATGCATGTTATATTGATAACATTGGGAGTAATAAGTATAATTATTGTTGTTCTAGCGATAATAACTGCATAATATGGGTAATAGTGCACGTTATATTGATATTATTGGGAGTAATAAGTATCTTTATTATAGTTCTGACGATAATAGCAGTATAGTATGGGTAATAATGCATGACATATTGATAATATTAGGAGTAATAAGTATAATTATTATAGTTCGAGCGATAATAACTGCATAATATGGGTAATAGTGCATGTTATATTGATAATACTAAAAGTAATAAGTATAATTATTGTAGTTCTAGCGATAATAACTGCATAATATGGGTAATAGTGCATGTTATATTGATATTATTGGGAGTAATAAGTATCTTTATTATAGTTCTGACGATAATACCAGTATAGTATGGGTAATAATGCATGACATATTGATAATATTAGGAGTAATAAGTATAATTAATATAGTTCGGGCGATAATAACTGCATAATATGGGTAATAGTGCATGTTATATTGATAATACTAAAAGTTATAAGTATAATTATTGTAGTTCTAGCGATAATAACTGCATAATATGGGTAATAATGCATGTTATATTGATAACATTGGGAGTAATAAGTATCTTTATTATAGTTCTGACGATAATAGCAGTATAGTGTGGGTAATAATGCATGACATATTGATAATATTAGGAGTAATAAGTATAATTATTATAGTTCTAGCGATAATAACTGCATAATATGGGTAATAATGCATGTTATATTGATAACATTGAGAGTAATAAGTATAATTATTATAGTTCAAGCGATAATAACTGCATAATATGGGGAATAGTGCATGTTATATTGATAATAATAAAAGTAATAAGTGTAATTATTATAGTTCGAGCAATAATAACTGCATAATATGGGTAATAGTGCATGTTATATTGATAATAATAAAAGGAATAAGTATAACTATTATAGTTCTAGCGATAATAACTGTATAATATGGGTAATAATGCATGTTATATTGATAACATTGGGAGTAATAAGTATAATTATTGTTGTTCTAGCGATAATAACTGCATAATATGGGTAATAGTGCACGTTATATTGATATTATTGGGAGTAATAAGTATCTTTATTATAGTTCTGACGATAATAGCAGTATAGTATGGGTAATAATGCATGACATATTGATAATATTAGGAGTAATAAGTACAATTATTATAGTTCGAGCGATAATAACTGCATAATATTGGTAATAGTGCATGTTATATTGATAGTACTAAAAGTAATAAGTATAATTATTGTAGGTCTAGCGATAATAACTGCATAATATGGGTAATAGTGCATGTTATATTGATATTATTGGGAGTAATAAGTATCTTTATTATAGTTCTGACGATAATACCAGTATAGTATGGGTAATAATGCATGACATATTGATAATATTAGGAGTAATAAGTATAATTAATATAGTTCGGGCGATAATAACTGCATAATATGGGTAATAGTGCATGTTATATTGATAATAATAAAAGTAGTAAGTATAATTATTGTAGTTCTAGCGATAATAACTGCATAATATGGGTAATAGTGCATGTTATATTGATATTATTGGGAGTAATAAGTATCTTTATTATAGTTCTGACGATAATACCAGTATAGTATGGGTAATAATGCATGACATATTGATAATATTAGGAGTAATAAGTATAATTAATATAGTTCGGGCGATAATAACTGCATAATATGGGTAATAGTGCATGTTATATTGATAATACTAAAAGTAATAAGTATAATTATTGTAGTTCTAGCGATAATAACTGCATAATATGGGTAATAATGCATGTTATATTGATAACATTGGGAGTAATAAGTATAATTATTATAGTTCAAGCGATAATAACTGCATAATATGGGTAATAGTGCATGTTATATTGATAATAATAAAAGTAGTAAGTATAATTATTGTAGTTCTAGCGATAATAACTGCATAATATGGGTAATAGTGCATGTTATATTGATAATAATAAAAGTAATAAGTATAATTATTATAGTTCGAGCGATAATAACTGCATAATATGGCTAATAGTGCATGTTATATTTATATTATTGGGAGTAATAAGTATCTTTATTATAGCTCTGACGATAATAGCAGTATAGTATGGGTAATAATGCATGACATATTGATAATATTAGGAGTAATAAGTATAAATATTATAGTTCGAGCGATAATAACTGCATAATATGGGTAATAGTGCATGTTATATTGATATTATTGGGAGTAGGAAGTATCTTTATTATAGTTCTGACGATAATAGCAGTATAGTGTTTGTAATAATGCATGTTATATTGATAACATTGGGAGTAATAAGTATAATTATTATAGTTCAAGCGATAATAACTGCATAATATGGGTAATAGTGCATGTTATATTGATAATAATAAAAGTAGTAAGTATAATTATTGTAGTTCTAGCGATAATAACTGCATAATATGGGTAATAGTGCATGTTATATTGATAATAATAGAAGTAATAAGTATAATTATTATAGTTCGAGCGATAATAACTGCATAATATGGGTAATAGTGCATGTTATATTGATAATAGTAAAAGTAATAAGTATAATTATTGTAGTTCTAGCGATAATAACTGTATAATATGGTTAATAATGCATCACAAATTGATAATATTAGGCGTAATATGTATAATTATTATAGTTCTAGCGATAATAACTGCATAATATGGGTAATAGTGCATGTTATATTGATAATAATAAAAGTAATAAGTATAATTATTATAGTTCGAGCGATAATAACTGCATAATATGGGTAATAGTGCATGTTATATTGATATTATTGGGAGTAATAAGTATCTTTATTATAGCTCTGACGATAATAGCAGTATAGTATGGGTAATAGTGCATGACATATTGATAATATTAGGAGTAATAAGTATAAATATTATAGTTCGAGCGATAATAACTGCATAATATGGGTAATAGTGCATGTTATATTGATAATACTAAAAGGAATAAGTATAACTATTATAGTTCTTGCGATAATAACTGTATAATATGGGTAATAATGCATGTTATATTGATAACATTGGGAGTAATAAGTATAATTATTGTTGTTCTAGCGATAATAACTGCATAATATGGGTAATAATGCATGTTATATTGATGAAATTGGGAGTAATAAGTATATTTATTATAGTTCTGACGATAATAACAGTATAATATGGGTAGTAATGCATGTTATATTGATAACATTGGGAGTAATATGTATAATTATTATAGTTCTAGCGATAATAACTGCATAATAGGGGTAATAATGCATGTTATACTGATAATAATAAGAGCAATAAGTATAATTATTATAGTTCTAGCGATAATAACTGCATAATATGGGTAATAATGCATGTCATATTGATAACATTGGGAGTAGTAAGTATAATTATTATAGTTCTAGCGATAATAACTGCATAATATGGGTAATAGTGCATGTTATATTGATAATAATATAAGTAATATGTATAACTATTATAGTTCTAGCGATAATAACTGCATAATATGGGTAATAATGCAAAATATATTGATAACATTAGGAGTAATAAGTATAATTATTATAGTTCTAGGATAACAACTGCATAATATGGGTAATAATGCATGACATATTGATAATATTAGAAGTAATAAGTATAGTTATTGTGGTTCTAGCGATAATAACTGCATAATATGGGTAATAGTGCATGTTATATGGATAATAATATAAGTAATAAGTATAATTATTATAGTTCTAGCGATAATAACTGCATAATATGGGTAATAGTGCATGTTATATTGATAATACTAAAAGGAATAAGTATAACTATTATAGTTCTTGCGATAATAACTGTATAATATGGGTAATAATGCATGTTATATTGATAACATTGGGAGTAATAAGTATAATTATTGTTGTTCTAGCGATAATAACTGCGTAATATGGGTAATAGTGCATGTTATATTGATAATAATATAAGTAATATGTATAACTATTATAGTTCTAGCGATAATAACTGCATAATATGGGTAATAATGCAAAATATATTGATAACATTAGGAGTAATAAGTATAATTATTATAGTTCTAGGATAATAACTGCATAATATGGGTAATAATGCATGACATATTGATAATATTAGGAGTAATAAGTATAATTAATATAGTTCGGGCGATAATAACTGCATAATATGGGTAATAGTGCATGTTATATTGATAATACTAAAAGTAATAAGTATAATTATTGTAGTTCTAGCGATAATAACTGCATAATATGGGTAATAATGCATGTTATATTGACAACATTGGGAGTAATAAGTATAATTATTATAGTTCAAGCGATAATAACTGCATAATATGGCTAATAGTGCATGTTATATTTATATTATTGGGAGTAATAAGTATCTTTATTATAGCTCTGACGATAATAGCAGTATAGTATGGGTAATAATGCATGACATATTGATAATATTAGGAGTAATAAGTATAAATATTATAGTTCGAGCGATAATAACTGCATAATATGGGTAATAGTGCATGTTATATTGATATTATTGGGAGTAGGAAGTATCTTTATTATAGTTCTGACGATAATAGCAGTATAGTGTTTGTAATAATGCATGTTATATTGATAACATTGGGAGTAATAAGTATAATTATTATAGTTCAAGCGATAATAACTGCATAATATGGGTAATAGTGCATGTTATATTGATAATAGTAAAAGTAATAAGTATAATTATTGTAGTTCTAGCGATAATAACTGTATAATATGGTTAATAATGCATCACAAATTGATAATATTAGGCGTAATATGTATAATTATTATAGTTCTAGCGATAATAACTGCATAATATGGGTAATAGTGCATGTTATATTGATAATAATAAAAGTAATAAGTATAATTATTATAGTTCGAGCGATAATAACTGCATAATATGGGTAATAGTGCATGTTATATTGATAATAATATAAGTAATATGTATAACTATTATAGTTCTAGCGATAATAACTGCATAATATGGGTAATAATGCAAAATATATTGATAACATTAGGAGTAATAAGTATAATTATTATAGTTCTAGGATAATAACTGCATAATATGGGTAATAATGCATGACATATTGATAATATTAGGAGTAATAAGTATAATTATTGTAGTTCTAGCGATAATAACTGCATAATATGGGTAATAGTGCATGTTATATGGATAATAATATAAGGAATAAGTATAATTATTATAGTTCTAGCGATAATAACTGCATAATATGGGTAATAGTGCATGTTATATTGATAATACTAAAAGGAATAAGTATAATTAATATAGTTCGGGCGATAATAACTGCATAATATGGGTAATAGTGCATGTTATATTGATAATACTAAAAGTAATAAGTATAATTATTGTAGTTCTAGCGATAATAACTGCATAATATGGGTAATAGTGCATGTTATATTGATAATAATATAAGGAATAAGTATAATTATTATAGTTCTAGCGATAATAACTGCATAATATGGGTAATAGTGCATGTTATATTGATAATACTAAAAGGAATAAGTATAACTATTATAGTTCTTGCGATAATAACTGTATAATATGGGTAATAATGCATGTTATATTGATAACATTGGGAGTAATAAGTATAATTATTGTTGTTCTAGTGATAATAACTGCATAATATGGGTAATAATGCATGTTATATTGATGAAATTGGGAGTAATAAGTATAATTATTATAGTTCAAGCGATAATAACTGCATAACATGGGTAATAGTGCATGTTATATTGATAATAATATAAGGAATAAGTATAATTATTATAGTTCTAGGATAATAACTGCATAATATGCGTAACAATGCATGACATATTGATAATATTAGGAGTAATAAGTATAATTATTATAGTTCTAGCGATAATAACTGCATAATATGGGTAATAGTGCATGTTATATTGATAATACTAAAAGGAATAAGTATAACTATTATAGTTCTTGCGATAATAACTGTAGAATATGGGTAATAATGCATGTTATATTGATAACATTGGGAGTAATAAGTATAATTATTGTTGTTCTAGCGATAATAACTGCATAATATGGGTAATAGTGCATGTTATATTGATAATAATATAAGTAATATGTATAACTATTATAGTTCTAGCGATAATAACTGCATAATATGGGTAATAATGCAAAATATATTGATAACATTAGGAGTAATAAGTATAATTATTATAGTTCTAGGATAATAACTGCATAATATGGGTAATAATGCATGACATATTGATAATATTAGGAGTAATAAGTATAATTATTGTAGTTCTAGCGATAATAACTGCATAATATGGGTAATAATGCATGTTATATTGATAACATTGGGAGTAATAAGTATCTTTATTATAGTTCTGACGATAATAGCAGTATAGTGTGGGTAATAATGCATGACATATTGATAATATTAGGAGTAATAAGTATAATTATTATAGTTCTAGCGATAATAACTGCATAATATGGGTAATAATGCATGTTATATTGATAACATTGAGAGTAATAAGTATAATTATTATAGTTCAAGCGATAATAACTGCATAATATGGGTAATAGTGCATGTTATATTGATAATAATAAAAGTAATAAGTGTAATTATTATAGTTCGAGCAATAATAACTGCATAATATGGGGAATAGTGCATGTTATATTGATAATAATAAAAGGAATAAGTATAACTATTATAGTTCTAGCGATAATAACTGTATAATATGGGTAATAATGCATGTTATATTGATAACATTGGGAGTAATAAGTATAATTGTTGTTGTTCTAGCGATAATAACTGCATAATATGGGTAATAGTGCATGTTATATTGATAATAATAAAAGTAGTAAGTATAATTATTGTAGTTCTAGCGATAATAACTGCATAATATGGGTAATAGTGCATGTTATATTGATATTATTGGGAGTAATAAGTATCTTTATTATAGTTCTGACGATAATACCAGTATAGTATGGGTAATAATGCATGACATATTGATAATATTAGGAGTTATAAGTATAATTAATATAGTTCGGGCGATAATAACTGCATAATATGGGTAATAGTGCATGTTATATTGATAATACTAAAAGTAATAAGTATAATTATTGTAGTTCTAGCGATAATAACTGCATAATATGGGTAATAATGCATGTTATATTGATAACATTGGGAGTAATAAGTATAATTATTATAGTTCAAGCGATAATAACTGCATAATATGGGTAATAGTGCATGTTATATTGATAATAATAAAAGTAGTAAGTATAATTATTGTAGTTCTAGCGATAATAACTGCATAATATGGGTAATAGTGCATGTTATATTGATAATAATAAAAGTAATAAGTATAATTATTATAGTTCGAGCGATAATAACTGCATAATATGGCTAATAGTGCATGTTATATTTATATTATTGGGAGTAATAAGTATCTTTATTATAGCTCTGACGATAATAGCAGTATAGTATGGGTAATAATGCATGACATTTTGATAATATTAGGAGTAATAAGTATAAATATTATAGTTCGAGCGATAATAACTGCATAATATGGGTAATAGTGCATGTTATATTGATATTATTGGGAGTAGGAAGTATCTTTATTATAGTTCTGACGATAATAGCAGTATAGTGTTTGTAATAATGCATGTTATATTGATAACATTGGGAGTAATAAGTATAATTATTATAGTTCAAGCGATAATAACTGCATAATATGGGTAATAGTGCATGTTATATTGATAATAATAAAAGTTGTAAGTATAATTATTGTAGTTCTAGCGATAATAACTGCATAATATGGGTAATAGTGCATGTTATATTGATAATAATAAAAGTAATAAGTATAATTATTATAGTTCGAGCGATAATAACTGCATAATATGGGTAATAGTGCATGTTATATTGATAATAGTAAAAGTAATAAGTATAATTATTGTAGTTCTAGCGATAATAACTGTATAATATGGTTAATAATGCATCACAAATTGATAATATTAGGCGTTATATGTATAATTATTATAGTTCTAGCGATAATAACTGCATAATATGGGTAATAGTGCATGTTATATTGATAATAATAAAAGTAATAAGTATAATTATTATAGTTCGAGCGATAATAACTGCATAATATGGGTAATAGTGCATGTTATATTGATATTATTGGGAGTAATAAGTATCTTTATTATAGCTCTGACGATAATAGCAGTATAGTATGGGTAATAGTGCATGACATATTGATAATATTAGGAGTAATAAGTATAAATATTATAGTTCGAGCGATAATAACTGCATAATATGGGTAATGGTGCATGTTATATTGATAATACTAAAAGGAATAAGTATAACTATTATAGTTCTTGCGATAATAACTGTATAATATGGGTAATAATGCATGTTATATTGACAACATTGGGAGTAATAAGTATAATTATTGTTGTTCTAGCGATAATAACTGCATAATATGGGTAATAATGCATGTTATATTGATGAAATTGGGAGTAATAAGTATATTTATTATAGTTCTGACGATAATAACAGTATAATATGGGTAGTAATGCATGTTATATTGATAACATTGGGAGTAATATGTATAATTATTATAGTTCTAGCGATAATAACTGCATAATAGGGGTAATAATGCATGTTATACTGATAATAATAAGAGCAATAAGTATAATTATTATAGTTCTAGCGATAATAACTGCATAATATGGGTAATAATGCATGTCATATTGATAACATTGGGAGTAGTAAGTATAATTATTATAGTTCTAGCGATAATAACTGCATAATATGGGTAATAGTGCATGTTATATTGATAATAATATAAGTAATATGTATAACTATTATAGTTCTAGCGATAATAACTGCATAATATGGGTAATAATGCAAAATATATTGATAACATTAGGAGTAATAAGTATAATTATTATAGTTCTAGGATAATAACTGCATAATATGGGTAATAATGCATGACATATTGATAATATTAGGAGTAATAAGTATAATTATTATAGTTCTAGCGATAATAACTGCATAATATGGGTAATAGTGCATGTTATATTGATAATACTAAAAGGAATAAGTATAACTATTATAGTTCTTGCGATAATAACTGTATAATATGGGTAATAATGCATGTTATATTGATAACATTGGGAGTAATAAGTATAATTATTGTTGTTCTAGCGATAATAACTGCGTAATATGGGTAATAGTGCATGTTATATTGATAATAATATAAGTAATATGTATAACTATTATAGTTCTAGCGATAATAACTGCATAATATGGGTAATAATGCAAAATATATTGATAACATTAGGAGTAATAAGTATAATTATTATAGTTCTAGGATAATAACTGCATAATATGGGTAATAATGCATGACATATTGATAATATTAGGAGTAATAAGTATAGTTATTGTAGTTCTAGCGATAATAACTGCATAATATGGGTAATAGTGCATGTTATATGGATAATAATATAAGTAATAAGTATAATTATTATAGTTCGAGCGATAATACCAGTATAGTATGGGTAATAATGCATGACATATTGATAATATTAGGAGTAATAAGTATAAATATTATAGTTCGAGCGATAATAACTGCATAATATGGGTAATAGTGCATGTTATATTGATATTATTGGGAGTAGGAAGTATCTTTATTATAGTTCTGACGATAATAGCAGTATAGTGTTTGTAATAATGCATGTTATATTGATAACATTGGGAGTAATAAGTATAATTATTATAGTTCAAGCGATAATAACTGCATAATATGGGTAATAGTGCATGTTATATTGATAATAGTAAAAGTAATAAGTATAATTATTGTAGTTCTAGCGATAATAACTGTATAATATGGTTAATAATGCATCACAAATTGATAATATTAGGCGTAATATGTATAATTATTATAGTTCTAGCGATAATAACTGCATAATATGGGTAATAGTGCATGTTATATTGATAATACTAAAAGTAATAAGTATAATTATTGTAGTTCTAGCGATAATAACTGCATAATATGGGTAATAATGCATGTTATATTGATAACATTGGGAGTAATAAGTATAATTATTATAGTTCAAGCGATAATAACTGCATAATATGGGTAATAGTGCATGTTATATTGATAATAATAAAAGTAGTAAGTATAATTATTGTAGTTCTAGCGATAATAACTGCATAATATGGGTAATAGTGCATGTTATATTGATAATAATAAAAGTAATAAGTATAATTATTATAGTTCTAGCGATAATAACTGCATAATATGGGTAATAGTGCATGTTATATTGATAATAATAAAAGTAGTAAGTATAATTATTATAGTTCGAGCGATAATAACTGCATAATATGGGTAATAGTGCATGTTATATTGATATTATTGGGAGTAATAAGTATCTTTATTATAGCTCTGACGATAATAGCAGTATAGTATGGGTAATAGTGCATGACATATTGATAATATTAGGAGTAATAAGTATAAATATTATAGTTCGAGCGATAATAACTGCATAATATGGGTAATAGTGCATGTTATATTGATAATACTAAAAGGAATAAGTATAACTATTATAGTTCTTGCGATAATAACTGTATAATATGGGTAATAATGCATGTTATATTGACAACATTGGGAGTAATAAGTATAATTATTGTTGTTCTAGCGATAATAACTGCATAATATGGGTAATAATGCATGTTATATTGATGAAATTGGGAGTAATAAGTATATTTATTATAGTTCTGACGATAATAACAGTATAATATGGGTAGTAATGCATGTTATATTGATAACATTGGGAGTAATATGTATAATTATTATAGTTCTAGCGATAATAACTGCATAATAGGGGTAATAATGCATGTTATACTGATAATAATAAGAGCAATAAGTATAATTATTATAGTTCTAGCGATAATAACTGCATAATATGGGTAATAATGCATGTCATATTGATAACATTGGGAGTAGTAAGTATAATTATTATAGTTCTAGCGATAATAACTGCATAATATGGGTAATAGTGCATGTTATATTGATAATAATATAAGTAATATGTATAACTATTATAGTTCTAGCGATAATAACTGCATAATATGGGTAATAATGCAAAATATATTGATAACATTAGGAGTAATAAGTATAATTATTATAGTTCTAGGATAATAACTGCATAATATGGGTAATAATGCATGACATATTGATAATATTAGGAGTAATAAGTATAATTATTATAGTTCTAGCGATAATAACTGCATAATATGGGTAATAGTGCATGTTATATTGATAATACTAAAAGGAATAAGTATAACTATTATAGTTCTTGCGATAATAACTGTATAATATGGGTAATAATGCATGTTATATTGATAACATTGGGAGTAATAGGTATAATTATTGTTGTTCTAGCGATAATAACTGCGTAATATGGGTAATAGTGCATGTTATATTGATAATAATATAAGTAATATGTATAACTATTATAGTTCTAGCGATAATAACTGCATAATATGGGTAATAATGCAAAATATATTGATAACATTAGGAGTAATAAGTATAATTATTATAGTTCTAGGATAATAACTGCATAATATGGGTAATAATGCATGACATATTGATAATATTAGGAGTAATAAGTATAGTTATTGTAGTTCTAGCGATAATAACTGCATAATATGGGTAATAGTGCATGTTATATGGATAATAATATAAGTAATAAGTATAATTATTATAGTTCGAGCGATAATACCAGTATAGTATGGGTAATAATGCATGACATATTGATAATATTAGGAGTAATAAGTATAAATATTATAGTTCGAGCGATAATAACTGCATAATATGGGTAATAGTGCATGTTATATTGATATTATTGGGAGTAGGAAGTATCTTTATTATAGTTCTGACGATAATAGCAGTATAGTGTTTGTAATAATGCATGTTATATTGATAACATTGGGAGTAATAAGTATAATTATTATAGTTCAAGCGATAATAACTGCATAATATGGGTAATAGTGCATGTTATATTGATAATAGTAAAAGTAATAAGTATAATTATTGTAGTTCTAGCGATAATAACTGTATAATATGGTTAATAATGCATCACAAATTGATAATATTAGGCGTAATATGTATAATTATTATAGTTCTAGCGATAATAACTGCATAATATGGGTAATAGTGCATGTTATATTGATAATAATAAAAGTAATAAGTATAATTATTATAGTTCGAGCGATAATAACTGCATAATATGGGTAATAGTGCATGTTATATTGATAATAATATAAGTAATATGTATAACTATTATAGTTCTAGCGATAATAACTGCATAATATGGGTAATAATGCAAAATATATTGATAACATTAGGAGTAATAAGTATAATTATTATAGTTCTAGGATAATAACTGCATAATATGGGTAATAATGCATGACATATTGATAATATTAGGAGTAATAAGTATAATTATTGTAGTTCTAGCGATAATAACTGCATAATATGGGTAATAGTGCATGTTATATGGATAATAATATAAGGAATAAGTATAATTATTATAGTTCTAGCGATAATAACTGCATAATATGGGTAATAGTGCATGTTATATTGATAATACTAAAAGGAATAAGTATAATTAATATAGTTCGGGCGATAATAACTGCATAATATGGGTAATAGTGCATGTTATATTGATAATACTAAAAGTAATAAGTATAATTATTGTAGTTCTAGCGATAATAACTGCATAATATGGGTAATAGTGCATGTTATATTGATAATAATATAAGGAATAAGTATAATTATTATAGTTCTAGCGATAATAACTGCATAATATGGGTAATAGTGCATGTTATATTGATAATACTAAAAGGAATAAGTATAACTATTATAGTTCTTGCGATAATAACTGTATAATATGGGTAATAATGCATGTTATATTGATAACATTGGGAGTAATAAGTATAATTATTGTTGTTCTAGTGATAATAACTGCATAATATGGGTAATAATGCATGTTATATTGATGAAATTGGGAGTAATAAGTATAATTATTATAGTTCAAGCGATAATAACTGCATAACATGGGTAATAGTGCATGTTATATTGATAATAATATAAGGAATAAGTATAATTATTATAGTTCTAGCGATAATAACTGCATAATATGGGTAATAGTGCATGTTATATTGATAATACTAAAAGGAATAAGTATAACTATTATAGTTCTTGCGATAATAACTGTATAATATGGGTAATAATGCATGTTATATTGATAACATTGGGAGTAATAAGTATAATTATTATAGTTCTAGGATAATAACTGCATAATATGGGTAATAATGCATGACATATTGATAATATTAGGAGTAATAAGTATAATTATTGTAGTTCTAGCGATAATAACTGCATAATATGGGTAATAGTGCATGTTATATGGATAATAATATAAGGAATAAGTATAATTATTATAGTTCTAGCGATAATAACTGCATAATATGGGTAATAGTGCATGTTATATTGATAATACTAAAAGGAATAAGTATAATTAATATAGTTCGGGCGATAATAACTGCATAATATGGGTAATAGTGCATGTTATATTGATAATAATAAAAGTGTAGCGTACCAATGCTCTTGGAATTTTCCAGAACCGTTATACGACGGAATGGAATTTTACCAAAAGACGGTTACAAGGGGGCGATGGGATTTTGTTTTAGGAGAGGTACGCGTGGCCACGAGCGCGGGCCTCGTGGCATTATTGTATCAAGCTCGCGACTGGACACACGCGCGGAAGCGACGAAAACTACATTCAATAAATTGTTATTTCTTTTTGTTAAAGTTAAACAAATACCTTTATTAATTCACCCTCGAACCTAAATTGGTGACCCCGCGTTTTTAAAAAAATCGCTTCGTGAGGTGAATTTTATATATTTTGTGGTATTTAGTGTAGTTTATGCGCGAAAATGTCTCTGACCGGACAAATTGGACCCAGTGAGGGCACCGGTAGTGAAAGTATAAGTGTTGCTGCAACCAGTGCTTTGCGGATCCCGGTATTTTGGCCGCAAAAAGTGGCTTTATGGTTTAAGCAGCTAGAAGCCCAGTTTCTTATCGGCAGGATAACCAAGGACGAGACGAAATTTGGTTACGTCGTGGCACAACTCGACGGAAAGTACGCCGAAGAAGTGGAGGACATAATATGCAATCCACCAGACGAAGATAAATATGAGACGCTGAAAGAAGAGTTAATCAAGAGACTATCCGATTCCGACAGTACGCGTGTCCGAAAGCTCCTGGAATCCGAAGAAATCGGGGACCGCACGCCGACGCAGTTTTGGCGTCATTTAAAAAAATTGGCGGGCTCCTCTGTAAACGACGAATTCCTGACGGAGATGTGGAAAAATCGCCTCCCGGTGAAGACGCAGCTCGTGTTAGCCGCTACATCGGACAAAGACGGCACCAGGCTCGCCGAAATAGCGGATAGGGTGCACGACATTCCGTCAGAAAGGGGGCGAATAGCCGCGGTGGCCAATACCTCGGAGATCGACCGTTTGAGCGAGGAGCTGAAGCAGTTGAAAATACAGCTCAATACGGTGTTACGACAGACGCGGACTCCACGGAAGAAGTTCCGGTCGCCGGCACGCGGTTTATCGCGGGAAGTAAGTAAAGATCGGCAGCAGGCGCGAAACGCGAAACCCCCAAACTGGTTGTGTTGGCATCACTATAAATGGGGTGAAAAAGCAACAACGTGTAAGGAACCCTGTGCGTGGAATTCGGGAAACGCGGAAAACCGTCGTGCTTAAACGCGGCAGACTTCGACGGTGGTAAATCCGGCCGCATTTTCGTTACCGATAAAGGGACAAAAGTTCGGTTTCTTGTCGATACGGGCGCGGACGTGTGTGTTTTTCCGCGGTCAAAGGCAAGTGGCTGTGCGCGAGAAGGTGAATACGCGTTGTATGCGGCAAATGGTGCACGCATTGCCACGTATGGAACAATGACCGTGAAGTTGAATTTGTCGTTGCGCCGCGAGTTTACGTGGAGTTTTATCATCGCGGATGTGGAAGGACCGATTATCGGAATGGACTTTTTAGCACATTATAACCTACTAGTGGATTCGCGCAATAGACGCTTAGTCGATGGTACGACGAATTTGTTTTCAATCGGTCGGTATGCTAGTGCAAGTTACCCGATAGTAAAGACGATCGCGAGTGATACGTGTTACCACCGACTTCTCGCGGAGTATCCGGATCTGACTCGACCGGCAGTGTTTAGGAGAGACACGGTTAAACACAGCACTGTGCATCATATTGAGACAACACCGGGACCACCTGTACACTGCAAACCCAGGCGTCTTGCTCCGGATCGACTGAAGGTGGCCAAGGCGGAAATAGGCCTCATGTTGCAGCAGGGGGTCATCCGTCCGTCGAAAAGTCCATGGGCGTCGCCGTTGCATCTGGTGCCGAAGAAGGATGGAGGTATACGACCGTGCGGTGATTACCGCGCGCTCAATAATCGTACTGTGCCGGACAGGTATGCGCCGCCTCACATTGAGGATTTCTCACATTTTTTATACGGAAAACGGGTATTTTCCAAAGTGGACCTAGTGCGGGCATACAATCAGATACCGGTCGCGCCGGCTGATATTGAAAAGACTGCGATAGCGACACCGTTCGGATTGTTCGAGTTCGTGTTCACGCCGTTCGGTTTGCGTAATGCGGCGCAGACATGCCAACGATTCGTAGACGAAATAACGCAGGGACTTGATTTCGTGTTCGCCTACATCGACGATTTCTTTATTGCGTCCACAGATGAGGCCGAACATTACGAACATTTAAAGACATTGTTTCACCGATTAAATAAATACGGAATTGTTATTAACCCGGCTAAGTGCGAGTTCGGCGCGAGCGAGATTTCCTTTCTGGGGTATACAATTAACAGCGAGGGTATTAAGCCGATGTGCGAGCGGGTCGACGCGATTGCGAAGTTTCCAAAGCCTGAAAATATAAAAACACTTAGACGGTTTTTGGGCATGGTAAATTTTTACCGTAGATTTATTCCTAGCGCGGCGTCGTTAATGAAGCCAATGAACGACCTTTTAAAAGGCGCTAGATCCGGAAATGCGCCCGTGAATTGGACCGACTCTGCGAATAAAGCTTTTGGGGAGGTTAAAGAGAGTCTTGCAAAAGCCACAATGTTAGCTCACCCGGTACCTGGTGCACTCATTAGCATAGTCGTAGATGCGTCGGATTACGCGGTCGGTGCTGTCTTGCAGCAATTCGTGGAAGGGGCGTGGCAACCTCTAGCGTTTTTGACAAAAACCCTCTCCGCGGCACAACGGAAGTACAGTGCCTATGATCGGGAGCTGTTGGCGGTATACACAGCGGTAAAACGTTTCCGGTATTTCGTGGAAAGCCGGGACTTCGCCATATATACCGATCATAAACCATTGACCTTCGCATTTCGTCAGAACTTAGACAAATGTTCCCCGCGCCAGTTTCGCCACTTAGATTACATAGGGCAGTTTACGACGGACATTCGTCATATTAAAGGCGTGGACAATACGGTCGCGGATGCTTTATCGCGAGTTGAGGCTGTGCATGCTCCCGATCATAGCGCATTGGAGCAGGCTCAAACCAATGATGCCGAGTTGAAACAGATCTTGGAATCCGATTCTAGCGCTCTGCAATTAAAAAAGATTTACTTTCCGGGATTTAATGTATATTTATTTTGCGATACATCGGGCGAGGCGGCGAGACCTTTCGTTCCGTTGTCATTGAGACGTGCGGTTTTCGACTCGCTACATGGACTGTCGCACCCTGGGGTTCGGGCAACGCAAAAGTTAATTACCAAGCGGTTTGTATGGCCTTCAGTAAATAAGGATTGCCGCGATTGGGCGAGACATTGCATTGCGTGTCAACGGTCGAAAATTACGAGGCACGTAGTAACGCCCGTCGGCAGCTTCGACAGTTCCACCGAAAGATTTGAGCACGTGCATATTGATATAGTTGGACCGTTACCTGTATCGCAAGGTTTTAGGTATTTGTTAACGTGTATCGATAGATTCACTCGTTGGCCGGAGGCTGTTCCGATCGTAGAAATTGACGCGGAGACGGTCGCGAACGCGTTTATTAATTCATGGGTTGCGCGTTTTGGAGTTCCCTTAAAGATTACAACAGATCGAGGGCGTCAATTCGAATCGAATCTGTTTAGTGAATTGTCGCGACTAATCGGTGCGTCACATTTCCGAACAACTTCCTATCATCCTCAAGCAAATGGGATGGTAGAGAGGTTACATCGGCAGATCAAAGCAGCGATAAAATGTCATGAGACAGATGATTGGGTTGAAGTATTACCAATTGTCTTACTTGGCATTCGCACAGCATATAAAGAAGACTTGAAAACAACGTCGGCAGAACTCGTTTACGGTACGGGAGTGCGTTTACCGGGCGAATTTTTTGTTGCGGGCAAGAAAGATACGCAGACAGTTTACGCAGATCGGCTGCGAAGACGTTTCGAGGGTTTAAAACCGTCACCTGCTTCGCGCCATGGCACAAACAAGACTTTCGTGTTTAAGGAGCTGTCGACATGCCCTTTTGTATTTTTACGACACGACGCGGTAAAGGGTCCATTGCACCCACCGTACGTCGGGCCGTTTAGAGTAATTAAGCGCGGAGACAAGACATTTGTGATCGAAATGAGAGGAAAGGAGTCTACCGTCTCAATCGATAGATTAAAGCCAGCATTTATTTTAAATGAAAATATTAGCGAGCGTAACCCGCAAGTAGTTACCGACGATGTGATTATACAAACTCCAACTGATAGTAATACCGACAGACGTACGTTACGGTCCGGTAGGAGAGTTCGGTTTCCAGATCGGTATCAAGCGGGATTTCCTTAAGTGTATATATGCATATAATATATTTTTTTTTCCGTTTATTGTAATACCAGGTACTAGTAGTAAGAATTTATGTATCGTTTCATTTTTTTACTGTAATGGCATAGCGTGTAAATTCTGTAATTTTAGTATGTGTATTTGCGTGTGCGAAGATTTTGCTTATGCGAAGTATGTTTATGACTTCTTGTATACCCTTTTTGAGTGAGCGTTAATCACTGGTAGGGGGGTAGTGTAGCGTACCAATGCTCTTGGAATTTTCCAGAACCGTTATACGACGGAATGGAATTTTACCAAAAGACGGTTACAAGGGGGCGATGGGATTTTGTTTTAGGAGAGGTACGCGTGGCCACGAGCGCGGGCCTCGTGGCATTATTGTATCAAGCTCGCGACTGGACACACGCGCGGAAGCGACGAAAACTACATTCAATAAATTGTTATTTCTTTTTGTTAAAGTTAAACAAATACCTTTATTAATTCACCCTCGAACCTAAAAAAGTAATAAGTATAATTAATATAGTTCGGGCGATAATAACTGCATAATATGGGTAATAGTGCATGTTATATTAATAATACTAAAAGGAATAAGTATAACTATTATAGTTCTTGCGATAATAACTGTATAATATGGGTAATAATGCATGTTATATTGATAACATTGGGAGTAATAAGTATAATTATTGTTGTTCTAGTGATAATAACTGCATAATATGGGTAATAATGCATGTTATATTGATGAAATTGGGAGTAATAAGTATAATTATTATAGTTCAAGCGATAATAACTGCATAACATGGGTAATAGTGCATGTTATATTGATAATAATATAAGGAATAAGTATAATTATTATAGTTCTAGCGATAATAACTGCATAATATGGGTAATAGTGCATGTTATATTGATAATACTAAAAGGAATAAGTATAACTATTATAGTTCTTGCGATAATAACTGTATAATATGGGTAATAATGCATGTTATATTGATAACATTGGGAGTAATAAGTATAATTATTGTTGTTCTAGGATAATAACTGCATAATATGGGTAACAATGCATGACATATTGATAATATTAGGAGCAATAAGTATAATTATTATAGTTCTAGCGATAATAACTGCATAATATGGGTAATAGTGCATGTTATATTGATAATACTAGAAGGAATAAGTATAACTATTATAGTTCTTGCGATAATAACTCTATAATATGGGTAATAATGCATGTTATATTGATAACATTGGGAGTAATAAGTATAATTATTGTTGTTCTAGCGATAATAACTGCATAATATGGGTAATAATGCATGTTATATTGATGAAATTGGGAGTAATAAGTATATTTATTATAGTTCTGACGATAATAACAGTATAATATGGGTAGTAATGCATGTTATATTGATAACATTGGGAGTAATAAGTATAATCATTATAGTTCTAGCGATAATAACTGCATAATAGGGGTAATAATGCATGTTATACTGATAATAATAAGAGTAATAAGTATAATTATTATAGTTCAAGCGATAATAACTGCATAATATGGGTAATAGTGCATGTTATATGGATAATAATATAAGGAATAAGTATAATTATCATAGTTCTAGCGATAATAACTGCATAATATGGGTAATAGTGCATGTTATATTGATAATACTAAAAGGAATAAGTATAATTAATATAGTTCGGGCGATAATAACTGCATAATATGGGTAATAGTGCATGTTATATTGATAATACTAAAAGTAATAAGTATAATTATTGTAGTTCTAGCGATAATAACTGCATAATATGGGTAATAGTGCATGTTATATTGATATTATTGGGAGTAATAAGTATCTTTATTATAGTGCTGACGATAATAGCAGTATAGTATGGGTAATAATGCATGACATATTGATAATATTAGGAGTAATAAGCATAATTATTATAGTTCGAGCGATAATAACTGCATAATATGGGTAATAGTGCATGTTATATTGATAATAATAAAAGTAATAAGTATAATTAATATAGTTCGGGCGATAATAACTGCATAATATGGGTAATAGTGCATGTTATATTGATAACAATATAAGGAATAAGTATAATTATTATAGTTCTAGCGATAATAACTGCATAATATGGGTAATAGTGCATGTTATATTGATAATACTAAAAGGAATAAGTATAACTATTACAGTTGTTGCGATAATAACTGTATAATATGGATAATAATGCATGTTATATTGATAACATTGGGAGTAATAAGTATAATTATTGTTGTTCTAGCGATAATAACTGCATAATATGGGTAATAATGCATGTTATATTGATGAAATTGGGAGTAATAAGTATATTTATTATAGTTCTGACGATAATAACAGTATAATATGGGTAGTAATGCATGTTATATTGATAACATTGGGAGTAATATGTATAATTATTATAGTTCTAGCGATAATAACTGCATAATAGGGGTAATAATGCATGTTATACTGATAATAATAAGAGTAATAAGTATAATTATTATAGTTCTAGCGATAATAACTGCATAATATGGGTAATAATGCATGTCATATTGATAACATTGGGAGTAATAAGTATAATTATTATAGTTCTAGCGATAATAACTGCATAATATGGGTAATAGTGCATGTTATATTGATAATAATATAAGTAATATGTATATCTATTATAGTTCTAGCGATAATAACTGCATAATATGGGTAATAATGCAAAATATATTGATAACATTGGGAGTAATAAGTATAATTATTATAGTTCTAGGATAATAACTGCATAATATGGGTAACAATGCATGACATATTGATAATATTAGGAGTAATAAGTATAATTATTATAGTTCTAGCGATAATAACTGCATAATATGGGTAATAGTGCATGTTATATTGATAATACTAAAAGGAATAAGTATAACTATTATAGTTCTTGCGATAATAACTGTATAATATGGGTAATAATGCATGTTATATTGATAACATTGGGAGTAATAAGTATAATTATTGTTGTTCTAGCGATAATAACTGCATAATATGGGTAATAATGCATGTTATATTGATGAAATTGGGAGTAATAAGTATATTTATTATAGTTCTGACGATAATAACAGTATAATATGGGTAGTAATGCATGTTATATTGATAACATTGGGAGTAATAAGTATAATCATTATAGTTCTAGCGATAATAACTGCATAATAGGGGTAAAAATGCATGTTATATTGATAATACTAAAAGGAATAAGTATAGCTATTATAGTTCTTGCGATAATAACTGTATAATATGGGTAATAATGCATGTTATATTGATAACATTGGGAGTAATAAGTATAATTATTGTTGTTCTAGCGATAATAACTGCATAATATGGGTAATAATGCATGTTATATTGATGAAATTGGGAGTAATAAGTATATTTATTATAGTTCTGACGATAATAACAGTATAATATGGGTAGTAATGCATGTTATATTGATAACATTGGGAGTAATAAGTATAATTATTATAGTTCTAGCGATAATAACTGCATAATAGGGGTAATAATGCATGTTATACTGATAATAATAAGAGTAATAAGTATAATTATTATAGTTCTAGCGATAATAACTGCATAATATGGATAATAATGCATGTTATATTGATAACATTGGGAGTAATAAGTATAATTATTGTAGTTCTAGCGATAATAACTGCATAATATGGATAATAATGCATGTTATATTGATAACATTGCGAGTAATAAGTATAATTATTGTTGTTCTAGCGATAATAACTGCATAATATGGGTAATAATGCATGTTATATTGATGAAATTGGGAGTAATAAGTAAATTTATTATAGTTCTGACGATAATAACAGTATAATATGGGTAGTAATGCATGTTATATTGATAACATTGGGAGTAATATGTATAATTATTATAGTTCTAGCGATAATAACTGCATAATAGGGGTAATAATGCATGTTATACTGATAATAATAAGAGCAATAAGTATAATTATTATAGTTCTAGCGATAATAACTGCATAATATGGGTAATAGTGCATGTTATATTGATAATACTAAAAGGAATAAGTATAACTATTATAGTTCTTGCGATAATAACTGTATAATATGGGTAATAATGCATGTTATATTGATAACATTGGGAGTAATAAGTATAATTATTGTTGTTCTAGCGATAATAACTGCATAATATGGGTAATAGTGCATGTTATATTGATAATAATATAAGTAATATGTATAACTATTATAGTTCTAGCGATAATAACTGCATAATATGGGTAATAATGCAAAATATATTGATAACATTAGGAGTAATAAGTATAATTATTATAGTTCTAGGATAATAACTGCATAATATGGGTAACAATGCATGACATATTGATAATATTAGGAGTAATAAGTATAATTATTATAGTTCTAGCGATAATAACTGCATAATATGGGTAATAGTGCATGTTATATTGATAATACTAAAAGGAATAAGTATAACTATTATAGTTCTTGCGATAATAACTGTATAATATGGGTAATAATGCATGTTATATTGATAACATTGGGAGTAATAAGTATAATTATTGTTGTTCTAGCGATAATAACTGCATAATATGGGTAATAATGCATGTTATATTGATGAAATTGGGAGTAATAAGTATATTTATTATAGTTCTGACGATAATAACAGTATAATATGGGTAGTAATGCATGTTATATTGATAACATTGCGAGTAATAAGTATAATCATTATAGTTCTAGCGATAATAACTGCATAATAGGGGTAATAATGCATGTTATACTGATAATAATAAGAGTAATAAGTATAATTATTATAGTTCAAGCGATAATAACTGCATAATATGGGTAATAGTGCATGTTATATGGATAATAATATAAGGAATAAGTATAATTATTATAGTTCTAGCGATAATAACTGCATAATATGGGTAATAGTGCATGTTATATTGATAATACTAAAAGGAATAAGTATAATTAATATAGTTCGGGCGATAATAACTGCATAATATGGGTAATAGTGCATGTTATATTGATAATACTAAAAGTAATAAGTATAATTATTGTAGTTCTAGCGATAATAACTGCATAATATGGGTAATAGTGCATGTTATATTGATATTATTGGGAGTAATAAGTATCTTTATTATAGTGCTGACGATAATAGCAGTATAGTATGGGTAATAATGCATGACATATTGATAATATTAGGAGTAATAAGCATAATTATTATAGTTCGAGCGATAATAACTGCATAATATGGGTAATAGTGCATGTTATATTGATAATAATAAAAGTAATAAGTATAATTAATATAGTTCGGGCGATAATAACTGCATAATATGGGTAATAGTGCATGTTATATGGATAATAATATAAGGAATAAGTATAATTATTATAGTTCTAGCGATAATAACTGCATAATATGGGTAATAGTGCATGTTATATTGATAATACTAAAAGGAATAAGTATAATTAATATAGTTCGGGCGATAATAACTGCATAATATGGGTAATAGTGCATGTTATATTGATAATACTAAAAGTAATAAGTATAATTATTGTAGTTCTAGCGATAATAACTGCATAATATGGGTAATAGTACACGTTATATTGATATTATTGGGAGTAATAAATATCTTTATTATAGTTCTGACGATAATAGCAGTATAGTATGGGTAATAATGCATGACATATTGATAATATTAGGAGTAATAAGCATAATTATTATAGTTCGAGCGATAATAACTGCATAATATGGGTAATAGTGCATGTTATATTGATAATAATAAAAGTAATAAGTGTAATTAATATAGTTCGGGCGATAATAACTGCATAATATGGGTAATAGTGCATGTTATATTGATAATAATATAAGGAATAAGTATAATTATTATAGTTCAAGCGATAATAACTGCATAACATGGGTAATAGTGCATGTTATATTGATAATAATAAAAGGAATAAGTATAATTATTATAGTTCTAGCGACAATAACTGCATAATATGGGTAATAGTGCATGTTATATTGATAATACTAAAAGGAATAAGTATAACTATTATAGTTCTTGCGATAATAACTGTATAATATGGGTAATAATGCATGTTATATTGATAACATTGGGAGTAATAAGTATAATTATTGTTGTTCTAGCGATAATAACTGCATAATATGGGTAATAATGCATGTCATATTGATAACATTGGGAGTAATAAGTATAATTATTGTTGTTCTAGCGATAATAACTGCATAATATGGGTAATAATGCATGTTATATTGATGAAATTGGGAGTAATAAGTATATTTATTATAGTTCTGACGATAATAACAGTATAATATGGGTAGTAATGCATGTTATATTGATAACATTGGGAGTAATAAGTATAATTATTATAGTTCTAGCGATAATAACTGCATAATAGGGGTAATAATGCATGTTATACTGATAATAATATAAGTATTAAGTATAATTATTATATTTCAAGCGATAATAACTGCATAATATGGGTAATGGTACATGTTATATTGATAATAATATAAGGAATAAGTATAATTATTATAGTTCTAGGGATAATAACTGCATAATATGGGTAATAGTGCATGTTATATTGATAATAATATAAGTAATAAGTATAACTATTATAGTTCTAGCGATAATAACTGCATAATATGGGCAATAATGCATGACATATTGATAATATTAGGAGTAATAAGTATAATTATTATAGTTCTAGCGATAATAACTGCATAATATGGGTAATAGTGCATGTTATATTGATAATAATAAAAGTAGTAAGTATAATTATTGTAGTTCTAGCGATAATAACTGCATAATATGGGTAATAGTGCATGTTATATTGATAATAATAAAAGTAGTAAGTATAATTATTGTAGTTCTAGCGATAATAACTGCATAATATGGATAATAATGCATGTTATATTGATAACATTGGGAGTAATAAGTATAATTATTGTAGTTCTTGCGATAATAACTGCATAATATGGGTAATAATGCATGTTATATTGATATTATTGGGAGTAATAAGTATCTTTATTATAGTTCTGACGATAATAGCAGTATAGTATGGGTAATAATGCATGACATATTGATAATATTAGGAGTAATAAGTATAATTATTATAGTTCTAGCGATAATAACTGCATAATATGGGTAATAGTGCATGTTATATTGATAATAATAAAAGTAGTAAGTATAATTATTGTAGTTCTAGCGATAATAACTGTATAATATGGGTAATAATGCATGTTATATTGATAACATTGGGAGTAATAAATATAATTATTGTTGTTCTAGCGATAATAACTGCATAATATGGGTAATAATGCATGTTATATTGATGAAATTGGGAGTAATAAGTATAATTATTATAGTTCAAGCGATAATAACTGCATAACATGGGTAATAGTGCATGTTATATTGATAATAATATAAGGAATAAGTATAATTATTATAGTTCTAGCGATAATAACTGCATAATACGGGTAATAGTGCATGTTATATTGATAATACTAAAAGGAATAAGTATAACTATTATAGTTCTTGCGATAATAACTGTATAATATGGGTAATAATGCATGTTATATTGATAACATTGGGAGTAATAAGTATAATTATTGTTGTTCTAGCGATAATAACTGCATAATATGGGTAATAATGCATGTTATATTGATGAAATTGGGAGTAATAAGTATATTTATTATAGTTCTGACGATAATAACAGTATAATATGGGTAGTAATGCATGTTATATTGATAACATTGGGAGTAATAAGTATAATTATTATAGTTCTAGCGATAATAACTGCATAATAGGGGTAATAATGCATGTTATACTGATAATAATAAGAGTAATAAGTATAATTATTATATTTCAAGCGATAATAACTGCATAATATGGGTAATGGTGCATGTTATATTGATAATAATATAAGGAATAAGTATAATTATTATAGTTCTAGGGATAATAACTGCATAATATGGGTAATAGTGCATGTTATACTGATAGTATTGGGAGAAATAAGTATATTTATTATAGTTCTGACGATAATAACAGTATAATATGGGTAGTAATGCATGTTATATTGATAACATTGGGAGCAATAAGTATAATAATTATAGTTCAAGCGATAATAACTGCATAATATGGGTAATAGTGCATGTTATATTGATAATAATAAAAGTAGTAAGTATAATTATTGTAGTTCTAGCGATAATAACTGCATAATATGGGTAATAGTGCATGTTATATTGATAATAATAAAAGTAATAAGTATAATTATTATAGTTCGAGCGATAATAACTGCATAATATGGGTAATAGTGCAGGTTATATTGATAATAGTAAAAGTAATAAGTATAATTATTGTAGTTCTAGCGATAATAACTGTATAATATGGTTTATAATGGATCACAAATTGATAATATTAGGCGTAATATGTATAATTATTATAGTTCTAGCGATAATAACTGCATAATATGGGTAATAGTGCATGTTATATTGATAATAATAAATGTAATAAGTATAATTATTATAGTTCGAGCGATAATAACTGCATAATATGGGTAATAGTGCATGTTATATTGATATTATTGGGAGTAATAAGTATCTTTATTATAGTTCTGACGATAATAGCAGTATAGTATTTGTAATAATGCATGACATATTGATAATATTAGGAGTAATAAGTATAATTATTATAGTTCTAGCGATAATAACTGCATAATACGGGTAATAGTGCATGTTATATTGATATTATTGGGAGTAATAAGTATCTTTATTATAGTTCTGACGATAATAGCAGTATAGTATGGGTAATAATGCATGACATATTGATAATATTAGGAGTAATAAGTATAATTATTATAGTTCTAGCGATAATAACTGCATAATATGGGTAATAGTGCATGTTATATTGATATTATTGGGAGTAATAAGTATCTTTATTATAGTTCTGACGATAATAGCAGTATAGTATGGGTAATAATGCATGACATATTGATAATATTAGGTGTAATAAGTATAATTATTATAGTTCTAGCGATAATAACTGCATAATATGGGTAATAATGCATGTTATATTGATAACATTGGGAGTAATAAGTATAATTATTATATTTCAAGCGATAATAACTGCATAATATGGGTAATAGTGCATGTTATATTGATAATACTAAAAGGAATAAGTATAATTAATATAGTTCGGGCGATAATAACTGCATAATATGGGTAATAGTGCATGTTATATTGATAATACTAAAAGTAATAAGTATAATTATTGTAGTTCTAGCGATAATAACTGCATAATATGGGTAATAATGCATGTTATATTGATAATAATATAAGGAATAAGTATAATTATTATAGTTCTAGCGATAATAACTGCATAATATGGGTAATAGTGCATGTTATACTGATAGTATTGGGAGAAATAAGTATATTTATTATAGTTCTGACGATAATAGCAGTATAGTATGGGTAATAATGCATGACATATTGATAACATTAGGAGTAATAAGTATAATTATTATAGTTCGAGCGATAATAACTGCATAATATGGGTAATAGTGCATGTTATATTGATAATAATAAAAGTAATAAGTATAATTATTATAGTTCGAGCAATAATAACTGCATAATATGGGTAATAGTGCATGTTATATTGATAATAATAAAAGGAATAAGTATAACTATTATAGTTGTAGGGATAATAACTGTATAATATGGGTAATAATGCATGTTATATTGATAACATTGGGAGTAATAAGTTTAATTATTGTTGTTCTAGCGATAATAACTGCATAATATGGGTAATAATGCATGTTATATTGATAATATTGGGAGTAATAAGTATAATTATTGTTGTTCTAGCGATAATAACTGCATAATATGGGTAATAATGCATGTTATATTGATAATATTGGGAGTAATAAGTATATTTATTATAGTTCTGACGATAATAACAGTATAATATGGGTAATAGTGCATGTTATATTGATAATAATAAAAGTAATAAGTATAATTGTTATAGTTCGAGCGATAATAACTGCATAATATGGGTAATAGTGCATGTTATATTGATAATAATAAAAGTAGTAAGTATAATTATTGTAGTTCTAGCGATAATAACTGCATAATATGGCTAATAATGCATGTTATATTGATAACATTGGGAGTAATAAGTATAATTATTGTTGTTCTAGCGATAATAACTGCATAATATGGGTAATAATGCACGTTATATTGATAGTATTGGGACTAATAAGTATATTTATTATAGTTCTGACGATAATAACAGTATAATATGGGTAGTAATGCATGTTATATTGATAATAATAAAAGTAATAAGTATAAATATTATAGTTCGAGCGATAATAACTGCATAATATGGGTAATAGTGCATGTTATATTGATATTATGGGGAGTAATAAGTATCTTTAATATAGTTCTGACGATAATAGCAGTATAGTATGGGTAATAATGCATGACATATTGATAATTGTAGGAGTAATAAGTATAATTGTTATAGTTCCAGCGATAATAACTGCATAATATGGGTAATAGTGCATGTTATATTGATAATAATACAAGCAATAAGTATAAATATTATAGTTCGAGCGATAATAACTGCATAATATGGGTAATAGTGCATGTTATATTGATATTATTGGGAGTAATAAGTATCTTTATTATAGTTCTGACGATAATAGCAGTATAGTATGGGTAATAATGCATGACATATTGATAATATAAGGAGTAATAAGTATAATTATTATAGCTCCAGCGATAATAACTGCATAATATGGGTAATAGTGCATGTTATATTGATAATAATAAAAGTAATAAGTATAATTATTATAGTTCTAGCGATAATAACTGCATAATATGGGTAATAGTGAATGTTATATTGATAATAATAAAAGGAATAAGCATAATTATTGTAGTTCTAGCGATAATAACTGTATAATATGGGTAATAATGCATCACATATTGATAATATTAGGCGTAATATGTATAATTATTATAGTTCTAGCGATAATAACTGCATAATAGGGGTAATAATGCATGTTATATTGATAATAATAAAAGTAATAAGTATAATTAATGTAGTTCGGGCGATAATAACTGCATAATATGGGTAATAGTGCATGTTATATTGATAACATTGGGAGTAATAAGTATAATTATTATAGTTCAAGCGATAATAACTGCATAATATGGGTAATAGTGCATGTTATATTGATAATAATAAAAGGAATAAATATAACGATTATAGTTGTAGGGATAATAACTGTGTAATATGGGTAATAATGCATGTTATATTGATAACATTGGGAGTAATAAGTATAATTATTGTAGTTCTAGCGATAATAACTGCATAATATGGGTAATAATGCATGACATATTGATAATATTGGGAGTAATAAGTATAATTATTACAGTTCTAGCGATAATAACTGCATAATAGGGGTAATAATGCATGTTATACTGATAATAATATAAGTAATAAGTATAGCTACTATAGTTCTTGCGATAATAACTGCATAATATGGGTAATAATGCATGACATATTCATAATATTAGGAGTAATAAGTATATTTATTATAGTTCTAGCGATAATAACTGCATAATATGGGTAATAATGCATGACATATTGATAATATTAGGAGTAATAAGTATAATTATTATAGTTCTAGCGATAATAACTGCATAATATGGGTAATAATGCATGTTATATTGATATTATTGGGAGTAATAAGTATCTTTATTATAGTTCGGACGATAATAGCAGTATAGTATGGGTAATAATGCATGACATATTGATAATTGTAGGAGTAATAAGTATAATTATTATAGTTCCAGCGATAATAACTGCATAATATGGGTAATAGTGCATGTTATATTGATAATAATAAAAGTAATAAGTATAAATATTATAGTTCGAGCGATAATAACTGCATAATATGGGTAATAGTGCATGTTATATTGATATTATTGGGAGTAATAAGTATCTTTATTATAGTTCTGACGATAATAGCAGTATAGTATGGGTAATAATGCATGACATATTGATAATATTAGGAGTAATAAGTATAATTATTATAGTTCTAGCGATAATAACTGCATAATATGGGTAATAGTGCATGTTATACTGATAGTATTGGGAGAAATAAGTATATTTATTATAGTTCTGACGATAATAACAGTATAATATGGGTAGTAATGCATGTTATATTGATAACATTGGGAGCAATAAGTATAATCATTATAGTTCTAGCGATAATAACTGCATAATAGGGGTAATAATGCATATTATACTGATAATAATATAAGTAGTAAGTATAATTATTATAGTTCTAGCGGTAATAGCTGCATAATATGGGTAATAATGCATGTTATATTGATAACATTGGGAGTAATAAGTATAATTATTATAGTTCTAGCGATAATAACTGCATAATATGGGTAATAATGCATGACATATTGATAATATTGGGAGTAATAAGTATAATTATTATAGTTCTAGCGATAATAACTGCATAATATGGGTAATAATGCATGACATATAGATAATATTAGGAGTAATAAGTATAATTATTATAGTTCTAGCGATAATAACTGCATAATATGGGTAATAATGCATGTTATATTGATATTATTGGGAGTAATAAGTATCTTTATTATAGTTCTGACGATAATAGCAGTATAGTATGGGTAATAATGCATGACATATTGATAATTGTAGGAGTAATAAGTATAATTATTATAATTCCAGCGATAATAACTGCATAATATGGGTAATAGTGCATGTTATATTGATAACAATGAAAGTAATAAGTATAAATATTATAGTTCGAGCGATAATAACTGCATAATATGGGTAATAGTGCATGTTATATTGATATTATTGGGAGTAATAAGTATCTTTATTATAGTTCTGACGATAATAGCAGTATAGTATGGGTAATAATGCATGACATATTGATAATATTAGGAGTAATAAGTATAATTATTATAGTTCTAGCGATAATAACTGCATAATATGGGTAATAGTGCATGTTATACTGATAGTATTGGGAGAAATAAGTATATTTATTATAGTTCTGACGATAATAGCAGTATAGTATGGGTAATAATGCATGACATATTGATAATATTAGGAGTAATAAGCATAATTATTATAGTTCGAGCGATAATAACTGCATAATATGGGTAATAGTGCATGTTATATTGATAATAATAAAAGTAATAAGTATAATTAATATAGTTCGGGCGATAATAACTGCATAATATGGGTAATAGTGCATGTTATATTGATAATAATATAAGGAATAAGTATAATTATTATAGTTCTAGCGATAATAACTGCATAATATTTGTAATAGTGCATGTTATATTGATAATACTAAAAGGAATAAGTATAACTATTATAGTTCTTGCGATAATAACTGTATAATATAGGTAATAATGCATGTTATATTGATAACATTGGAAGTAATAAGTACAATTATTGTTGTTCTAGTGATAATAACTGCATAATTTGGGTAATAATGCATGTTATATTGATGAAATTGGGAGTAATAAGTATAATTATTATAGTTCAAGCGATAATAACTGCATAACATGGGTAATAGTGCATGTTATATTGATAATAATATAAGGAATAAGTATAATTATTATAGTTCTAGCGATAATAACTGCATAATATGGGTAATAGTGCATGTTATATTGATAATACTAAAAGGAATAAGTATAACTATTATAGTTCTTGCGATAATAACTGTATAATATGGGTAATAATGCATGTTATATTGATAACATTGGGAGTAATAAGTATAATTATTGTTGTTCTAGCGATAATAACTGCATAATATGGGTAATAATGCATGTTATATTGATAATATTGGGAGTAATAAGTATAATTATTGTTGTTCTAGCGATAATAACTGCATAATATGGGTAATAATGCATGTTATATTGATAATATTGGGAGTAATAAGTATATTTATTATAGTTCTGACGATAATAACAGTATAATATGGGTAATAGTGCATGTTATATTGATAATAATAAAAGTAATAAGTATAATTGTTATAGTTCGAGCGATAATAACTGCATAATATGGGTAATAGTGCATGTTATATTGATAATAATAAAAGTAGTAAGTATAATTATTGTAGTTCTAGCGATAATAACTGCATAATATGGCTAATAATGCATGTTATATTGATAACATTGGGAGTAATAAGTATAATTATTGTTGTTCTAGCGATAATAACTGCATAATATGGGTAATAATGCACGTTATATTGATAGTATTGGGACTAATAAGTATATTTATTATAGTTCTGACGATAATAACAGTATAATATGGGTAGTAATGCATGTTATATTGATAATAATAAAAGTAATAAGTATAAATATTATAGTTCGAGCGATAATAACTGCATAATATGGGTAATAGTGCATGTTATATTAATATTATGGGGAGTAATAAGTATCTTTATTATAGTTCTGACGATAATAGCAGTATAGTATGGGTAATAATGCATGACATATTGATAATTGTAGGAGTAATAAGTATAATTGTTATAGTTCCAGCGATAATAACTGCATAATATGGGTAATAGTGCATGTTATATTGATAATAATAAAAGTAATAAGTATAAATATTATAGTTCGAGCGATAATAACTGCATAATATGGGTAATAGTGCATGTTATATTGATAACAATGAAAGTAATAAGTATAAATATTATAGTTCTAGCGATAATAACTGCATAATATGGGTAATAATGCATCACATATTGATAATATTAGGCGTAATATGTATAATTATTATAGTTCTAGCGATAATAACTGCATAATAGGGGTAATAATGCATGTTATATTGATAATAATAAAAGTAATAAGTATAATTAATGTAGTTCGGGCGATAATAACTGCATAATATGGGTAATAGTGCATGTTATATTGATAATACTAAAAGTAATAAGTATAATTATTGTAGTTCTAGCGATAATAACTGCATAATATGGGTAATAATGCATGTTATATTGATAACATTGGGAGTAATAAGTATAATTATTATAGTTCAAGCGATAATAACTGCATAATATGGGTAATAGTGCATGTTATATTGATAATAATAAAAGGAATAAATATAACGATTATAGTTGTAGGGATAATAACTGTGTAATATGGGTAATAATGCATGTTATATTGATAACATTGGGAGTAATAAGTATAATTATTGTAGTTCTAGCGATAATAACTGCATAATATGGGTAATAATGCATGACATATTCATAATATTAGGAGTAATAAGTATATTTATTATAGTTCTAGCGATAATAACTGCATAATATGGGTAATAATGCATGACATATTGATAATATTAGGAGTAATAAGTATAATTATTATAGTTCTAGCGATAATAACTGCATAATATGGGTAATAATGCATGTTATATTGATATTATTGGGAGTAATAAGTATCTTTATTATAGTTCTGACGATAATAGCAGTATAGTATGGGTAATAATGCATGACATATTGATAATTGTAGGAGTAATAAGTATAATTATTATAGTTCCAGCGATAATAACTGCATAATATGGGTAATAGTGCATGTTATATTGATAATAATAAAAGTAATAAGTATAAATATTATAGTTCGAGCGATAATAACTGCATAATATGGGTAATAGTGCATGTTATATTGATATTATTGGGAGTAATAAGTATCTTTATTATAGTTCTGACGATAATAGCAGTATAGTATGGGTAATAATGCATGACATATTGATAATATTAGGAGTAATAAGTATAATTATTATAGTTCTAGCGATAATAACTGCATAATATGGGTAATAGTGCATGTTATACTGATAGTATTGGGAGAAATAAGTATATTTATTATAGTTCTGACGATAATAACAGTATAATATGGGTAGTAATGCATGTTATATTGATAACATTGGGAGCAATAAGTATAATCATTATAGTTCTAGCGATAATAACTGCATAATAGGGGTAATAATGCATATTATACTGATAATAATATAAGTAGTAAGTATAATTATTGTAGTTCTAGCGATTATAACTGCATAATATGGGTAATAATGCATGACATATTGATAATATGAGGAGTAATAAGTATAATTATTATAGTTCTAGCGATAATAACTGCATAATATGGGTAATAATGCATGACATATTGATAATATTAGGAGTAATAAGTATAATTATTATAGTTCTAGCGATAATAACTGCATAATATGGGTAATAATGCATGTTATATTGATATTATTGGCAGTAATAAGTATCTTTATTATAGTTCTGACGATAATAGCAGTATAGTATGTGTAATAATGCATGACATATTGATAATATTAGGAGTAATAAGTATAATTATTATAGTTCGAGCGATAATAACTGCATAATATGGGAAATAGTGCATGTTATATTGATAATAATAAAAGTAATAAGTATAATTATTATAGTTCGACCAATAATAACTGCATAATATGGGTAATAGTGCATGTTATATTGATAATAATAAAAGGAATAAGTATAACTATTATAGTTCTAGCGATAATAGCTGTATAATATTGGTAATAATGCATGTTATATTGATAACATTGGGAGTAATAAGTATAATTATTGTTGTTCTAGCGATAATAACTGCATAATATGGGTAATAATGCATGTTATATTGACAATATTGGGAGTAATAAGTATAATTATTGTTGTTCTAGCGATAATAACTGCATAATATGAGTAATAATGCATGTTATATTGATAATTTTGGGAGTAATAAGTATATTTATTATAGTTCTGACGATAATAACAGTATAATGTGGGTAATAATGCATGTTATATTGATAATATCGGGAGTAATTAGTATAATTATTATAGTTCTAGCGATAATAACTGCATAATAGGGGTAATAATGCATGTTATATTGATAATATCGGGAGTAATTAGTATAATTATTATAGTTCTAGCGATAATAACTGCATAATATGGGTAATAATGCATGACATATTAATAATATTAGGAGTAATAAGTATAATTATTATAGTTCTAGCGATAATAACTGCATAATATGGGTAATAATGCATGACATATTGATAATATTAGGCGTAATATGTATAATTATTATAGTTCTAGCGATAATAACTGCATAATAGGGGTAATAGTGCATGTAATATTGATAATAATAAAAGTAATAAGTATAAATATTGTAGTTCTAGCCATAATAACTGCATAATATGGGTAATAGTGCATGTTATATTGATAATACTAAAAGTAATAAGTATAATTATTGTAGTTCTAGCGATAATAACTGCATAATATGTGTAATGATGCATGTTATATTGATAACATTGGGAGTAACAAGTATAATTATTATAGTTCAAGCGATAATAACTGCATAATATGGGTAATAGTGCATGTTATATTGATAATAATATAAGGAATAAGTATAATTATTATAGTTCTAGCGATAATAACTGCATAATATGGGTAATAGTGCATGTTATATTGATAATACTAAAAGTAATAAGTATAACTATTATAGTTCTTGCGATAATAACTGTATAATATGGGTAATAATGCATGTTATATTGATAACATTGGGAGTAATAAGTATGATTATTGTTGTTCTAGCGATAATAACTGCATAATATGGGTAATAGTGCATGTTATATTGATAATAATATAAGTAATATGTATAACTATTATAGTTCTAGCGATAATAACTGCATAATATGGGTAATAATGCAAAATGTATTGATAACATTAGGAGTAATAAGTATAATTATTATAGTTCTAGGATAATAACTGCATAATATGGGTAATAATGCATGACATATTGATAATATTAGGAGTAATAAGTATAATTATTGTAGTTCTAGCGATAATAACTGCATAATATGGGTAATAGTGCATGTTATATGGATAATAATATAAGGAATAAGTATAATTATTATAGTTCTAGCGATAATAACTGCATAATATGGGTAATAGTGCATGTTATATTGATAATACTAAAAGGAATAAGTATAATTAATATAGTTCGGGCGATAATAACTGCATAATATGGGTAATAGTGCATGTTATGTTGATAATACTAAAAGTAATAAGTATAATTATTGTAGTTCTAGCGATAATAACTGCATAATATGGGTAATAGTGCATGTTATATTGATATTATTGGGAGTAATAAGTATCTTTATTATAGTTCTGACGATAATAGCAGTATAGTATGGGTAATAATGCATGACATATTGATAATATTAGGAGTAATAAGCATAATTATTATAGTTCGAGCGATAATAACTGCATAATATGGGTAATAGTGCATGTTATATTGATAATAATAAAAGTAATAAGTATAATTAATATAGTTCGGGCGATAATAACTGCATAATATGGGTAATAGTGCATGTTATATTGATAATAATATAAGGAATAAGTATAATTATTATAGTTCTAGCGATAATAACTGCATAATATTTGTAATAGTGCATGTTATATTGATAATACTAAAAGGAATAAGTATAACTATTATAGTTCTTGCGATAATAACTGTATAATATAGGTAATAGTGCATGTTATATTGATAACATTGGAAGTAATAAGTATAATTATTGTTGTTCTAGTGATAATAACTGCATAATTTGGGTAATAATGCATGTTATATTGATGAAATTGGGAGTAATAAGTATAATTATTATAGTTCAAGCGATAATAACTGCATAACATGGGTAATAGTGCATGTTATATTGATAATAATATAAGGAATAAGTATAATTGTTATAGTTCTAGCGATAATAACTGCATAATATGGGTAATAGTGCATGTTATATTGATAATACTAAAAGGAATAAGTATAACTATTATAGTTCTTGCGATAATAACTGTATAATATGGGTAATAATGCATGTTATATTGATAACATTGGGAGTAATAAGTATTATTATTGTTGTTCTAGCGATAATAACTGCATAATATGGGTAATATTGCAGGTCATATTGATAACATTGGGAGTAATAAGTATAATTATTATAGTTCTAGCGATAATAACTGCATAATATGGGTAATAGTGCATGTTATGTTGATAATAATATAAGTAGTATGTATAACTATTATAGTTCTAGTGATAATAACTGCATAATATGGGTAATAATGCAAAATATATTGATAACATTAGGAGTAATAAGTATAATTATTATAGTTCTAGGATAATAACTGCATAATAGGGGTAATAATGCATGTTATACTGATAATAATAAGAGTAATAAGTATAATTATTATAGTTCAAGCGATAATAACTGCATAATATGGGTAATAGTGCATGTTATATGGATAATAATATAAGGAATAAGTATAATTATTATAGTTCTAGCGATAATATCTGCATAATATGGGTAATAGTGCATGTTATATTGATAATACTAAAAGGAATAAGTATAATTAATATAGTTCGGGCGATAATAACTGCATAATATGGGTAATAGTGCATGTTATATTGATAATACTAAAAGTAATAAGTATAATTATTGTAGTTCTAGCGATAATAACTGCATAATATGGGTAATAGTGCATGTTATATTGATATTATTGGGAGTAATAAGTATCTTCATTATAGTGCTGACGATAATAGCAGTATAGTATGGGTAATAATGCATGACATATTGATAATATTAGGAGTAATAAGCATAATTATTATAGTTCGAGCGATAATAACTGCATAATATGGGTAATAGTGCATGTTATATTGGTAATACTAAAAGGAATAAGTATAACTATTATAGTTCTTGCGATAATAACTGTATAATATGGGTAATAATGCATGTTATATTGATAACATTGGGAGTAATAAGTATAATTATTGTTGTTCTAGCGATAATAACTGCATAATATGGGTAATAATGCATGTTATATTTATGAAATTGGGAGTAATAAGTATATTTATTATAGTTCTGACGATAATAACAGTATAATATGGGTAGTAATGCATGTTATATTGATAACATTGGGAGTAAGAAGTATAATCATTATAGTTCTAGCGATAATAACTGCATAATAGGGGTAAAAATGCATGTTATACTGATAATAATAAGAGTAATAAGTATAATTATTATAGTTCTAGCGATAATAACAGCATAATATGGGTAATAATGCATGTCATATTGATAACATTGGGAGTAATAAGTATAATTATTATAGTTCTAGCGATAATAACTGCATAATATGGGTAATAGTGCATGTTATATTGATAATACTAAAAGGAATAAGTATAGCTATTATAGTTCTGGCGATAATAACTGTATAATATGGGTAATAATGCATGTTATATTGATAACATTGGGAGTAATAAGTATAATTATTGTTGTTCTAGCGATAATAACTGCATAATATGGGTAATAATGCATGTTATATTGATGAAATTGGGAGTAATAAGTATATTTATTATAGTTCTGACGATAATAACAGTATAATATGGGTAGTAATGCATGTTATATTGATAACATTGGGAGTAATAAGTATAATTATTATAGTTCTAGCGATAATAACTGCATAATAGGGGTAATAATGCATGTTATACTGATAATAATAAGAGTAATAAGTATAATTATTATAGTTCTAGCGATAACAACTGCATAATATGGGTAATAATGCATGTCATATTGATAATATTGGGAGTAATAAGTATATTTATTATAGTTCTGACGATAATAACAGTATAATATGGGTAATAATGCATGTTATATTGATAATATTGGGAGTAATAAGTATAATTATTATAGTTCTAGCGATAATAACTGCATAATAGGGGTAATAATGCATGTTATACTGATAATAATATAAGTATTAAGTATAATTATTATAGTTCTAGCGATAATAACTGCATAATATGGGTCATAATGCATGTCATATTGATAACATTGGGAGTAATAAGTATAATTATTATATTTCAAGCGATAATAACTGCATAATATGGGTAATGGTACATGTTATATTGATAATAATATAAGTAATAAGTATAACTATTATAGTTCTAGCGATAATAACTGCATAATATGGGTAATAATGCATGACATATTGATAATATTAGGAGTAATAAGTATAATTATTATAGTTCTAGGATAATAACTGCATAATATGGGTAACAATGCATGACATATTGATAATATTAGGAGTAATAAGTATAATTATTATAGTTCTAGCGATAATAACTGCATAATATGGGTAATAGTGCATGTTATATTGATAATACTAAAAGGAATAAGTATAACTATTATAGTTCTTGCGATAATAACTGTATAATATGGGTAATAATGCATGTTATAATGATAACATTTGGAGTAATAAGTATAATTATTGTTGTTCTAGCGATTATAACTGCATAATATGGGTAATAATGCATGTTATATTGATGAAATTGGGGAGTAAATAAGTATATTTATTATAGTTCTGACGATAATAACAGTATAATATGGGTAGTAATGCATGTTATATTGATAAACATTGGGAGTAATAAGTATAATCATTATAGTTCTAGCGATAATAACTGCATAATAGGGGTAATAATGCATGTTATACTGATAATAATAAGAGTAATAAGTATAATTATTATAGTTCAAGCGATAATAACTGCATAATATGGGTAATAGTGCATGTTATATGGATAATAATATAAGGAATAAGTATAATTATTATAGTTCTAGCGATAATATCTGCATAATATGGGTAATAGTGCATGTTATATTGATAATACTAAAAGGAATAAGTATAATTAATATAGTTCGGGCGATAATAACTGCATAATATGGGTAATAGTGCATGTTATATTGATAATGCTAAAAGTAATAAGTATAATTATTGTAGTTCTAGCGATAATAACTGCATAATATGGGTAATAGTGCATGTTATATTGATATTATTGGGAGTAATAAGTATCTTCATTATAGTGCTGACGATAATAGCAGTATAGTATGGGTAATAATACATGACATATTGATAATATTAGGAGTAATAAGCATAATTATTATAGTTCGAGCGATAATAACTGCATAATATGGGTAATAGTGCATGTTATATTGATAATACTAAAACGAATAAGTATAACTATTATAGTTCTTGCGATAATAACTGTATAATATGGGTAATAATGCATGTTATATTGATAACATTGGGAGTAATAAGTATAATTATTGTTGTTCTAGCGATAATAACTGCATAATATGGGTAATAATGCATGTTATATTGATGAAATTGGGAGTAATAAGTATATTTATTATAGTTCTGACGATAATAACAGTATAATATGGGTAGTAATGCATGTTATATTGATAACATTGGGAGTAATAAGTATAATCATTATAGTTCTAGCGATAATAACTGCATAATAGGGGTAAAGATGCATGTTATACTGATAATAATAAGAGTAATAAGTATAATTATTATAGTTCTAGCGATAATAACAGCATAATATGGGTAATAATGCATGTCATATTGATAACATTGGGAGTAATAAGTATAATTATTATAGTTCTAGCGATAATAACTGCATAATATGGGTAATAGTGCATGTTATATTGATAATACTAAAAGGAATAAGTATAGCTATTATAGTTCTTGCGATAATAACTGTATAATATGGGTAATAATGCATGTTATATTGATAACATTGGGAGTAATAAGTATAATTATTGTTGTTCTAGCGATAATAACTGCATAATATGGGTAATAATGCATGTTATATTGATGAAATTGGGAGTAATAAGTATATTTATTATAGTTCTGACGATAATAACAGTATAATATGGGTAGTAATGCATGTTATATTGATAACATTGGGAGTAATAAGTATAATTATTATAGTTCTAGCGATAATAACTGCATAATAGGGGTAATAATGCATGTTATACTGATAATAATAAGAGTAATAAGTATAATTATTATAGTTCTAGCGATAACAACTGCATAATATGGGTAATAATGCATGTCATATTGATAATATTGGGAGTAATAAGTATATTTATTATAGTTCTGACGATAATAACAGTATAATATGGGTAATAATGCATGTTATATTGATAATATTGGGAGTAATAAGTATAATTATTATAGTTCTAGCGATAATAACTGCATAATAGGGGTAAAAATGCATGTTATACTGATAATAATATAAGTATTAAGTATAATTATTATAGTTCTAGCGATAATAACTGCATAATATGGGTCATAATGCATGTCATATTGATAACATTGGGAGTAATAAGTATAATTATTATATTTCAAGCGATAATAACTGCATAATATGGGTAATGGTACATGTTATATTGATAATAATATAAGTAATAAGTATAACTATTATAGTTCTAGCGATAATAACTGCATAATATGGGTAATAATGCATGACATATTGATAATATTAGGAGTAATAAGTATAATTATTATAGTTCTAGCGATAATAACTGCATAATATGGGTAATAGTGCATGTTATATTGATAATAATAAAAGTAGTAAGTATAATTATTGTAGTTCTAGCGATAGTAACTGCATAATATGGGTAATAGTGCATGTTATATTGATAATAATAAAAGTAGTAAGTATAATTATTGTAGTTCTAGCGATAATAACTGCATAATATGGATAATAATGCATGTTATATTGATAACATTGGGAGTAATAAGTATAATTATTGTAGTTCTAGGATAATAACTGCATAATATGGGTAACAATGCATGACATATTGATAATATTAGGAGTAATAAGTATAATTATTATAGTTCTAGCGATAATAACTGCATAATATGGGTAATAATGCATGTCATATTGATAATATTGGGAGTAATAAGTATAATTATTATAGTTCTAGCGATAATAACTGCATAATAGGGGTAATAATGCATGTTATACTGATAATAATAAGAGTAATAAGTATAATTATTATAGTTCTAGCGATAACAACTGCATAATATGGGTAATAATGCATGTCATATTGATAATATTGGGAGTAATAAGTATATTTATTATAGTTCTGACGATAATAACAGTATAATATGGGTAGTAATGCATGTTATATTGATAACATTGGGAGTAATAAGTATAATTATTATAGTTCTAGCGATAATAACTGCATAATAGGGGTAATAATGCATGTTATACTGATAATAATAAGAGTAATAAGTATAATTATTATAGTTCTAGCGATAACAACTGCATAATATGGGTAATAATGCATGTCATATTGATAATATTGGGAGTAATAAGTATATTTATTATAGTTCTGACGATAATAACAGTATAATATGGGTAATAATGCATGTTATATTGACAATATTAGGAGTAATAAGTATAATTATTATAGTTCTAGCGATAATAACTGCATAATAGGGGTAATAATGCATGTTATACTGATAATAATATAAGTAATAAGTATAACTATTATAGTTCTAGCGATAATAACTGCATAATATGGGTAATAATGCATGACATATTGATAATATTAGGCGTAATATGTATAATTATTATAGTTCTAGCGATAATAACTGCATAATAGGGGTAATAGTGCATGTAATATTGATAATAATAAAAGTAATAAGTATAAATATTGTAGTTCTAGCCATAATAACTGCATAATATGGGTAATAGTGCATGTTATATTGATAATACTAAAAGTAATAAGTATAATTATTGTAGTTCTAGCGATAATAACTGCATAATATGTGTAATGATGCATGTTATATTGATAACATTGGGAGTAACAAGTATAATTATTATAGTTCAAGCGATAATAACTGCATAATATGGGTAATAGTGCATGTTATATTGATAATAATGAAAGTAATAAGTATAATTATTATAGTTCTAGCGATAATAACTGCATAATATGGGTAATAGTGCATGTTATATTGATAATAATAAAAGTAATAAGTATAATTGTTATAGTCCGAGCGATAATAACTGCATAATATGGGTAATAGTGCATGTTATATTGATAATCATAAAAGGAGTAAATATAATTATTGTAGTTCTAGCCATAATAACTGCATAATATGGGTAATAATGCATGTTATATTGATAACATTGGGAGTAATAAGTATAATTATTGTAGTTCTAGCGATAATAACTGCATAATAGGGGTAATAATGCATGTTATACTGATAATAATATAAGTAATAAGTATAACTATTATAGTTCTAGCGATAATAACTGCATAATATGGGTAATAATGCATGACATATTGATAATATTGGGAGTAATAAGTATAATTATTATAGTTCTAGCGATAATAACTGCATAATATGGGTAATAATGCATGACATATTGATAATATTAGGCGTAATATGTATAATTATTATAGTTCTAGCGATAATAACTGCATAATAGGGGTAATAGTGCATGTAATATTGATAATAATAAAAGTAATAAGTATAAATATTGTAGTTCTAGCCATAATAACTGCATAATATGGGTAATAGTGCATGTTATATTGATAATACTAAAAGTAATAAGTATAATTATTGTAGTTCTAGCGATAATAACTGCATAATATGTGTAATGATGCATGTTATATTGATAACATTGGGAGTAACAAGTATAATTATTATAGTTCAAGCGATAATAACTGCATAATATGGGTAATAGTGCATGTTATATTGATAATAATATAAGGAATAAGTATAATTATTATAGTTCTAGCGATAATAACTGCATAATATGGGTAATAGTGCATGTTATATTGATAATACTAAAAGGAATAAGTATAACTATTATAGTTCTTGCGATAATAACTGTATAATATGGGTAATAATGCATGTTATATTGATAACATTGGGAGTAATAAGTATAATTATTGTTGTTCTAGCGATAATAACTGCATAATATGGGTAATAGTGCATGTTATATTGATAATAATATAAGTAATATGTATAACTATTATAGTTCTAGCGATAATAACTGCATAATATGGGTAATAATGCAAAATGTATTGATAACATTAGGAGTAATAAGTATAATTATTATAGTTCTAGGATAATAACTGCATAATATGGGTAATAATGCATGACATATTGATAATATTAGGAGTAATAAGTATAATTATTGTAGTTCTAGCGATAATAACTGCATAATATGGGTAATAGTGCATGTTATATGGATAATAATATAAGGAATAAGTATAATTATTATAGTTCTAGCGATAATAACTGCATAATATGGGTAATAGTGCATGTTATATTGATAATACTAAAAGGAATAAGTATAATTAATATAGTTCGGGCGATAATAACTGCATAATATGGGTAATAGTGCATGTTATGTTGATAATACTAAAAGTAATAAGTATAATTATTGTAGTTCTAGCGATAATAACTGCATAATATGGGTAATAGTGCATGTTATATTGATATTATTGGGAGTAATAAGTATCTTTATTATAGTTCTGACGATAATAGCAGTATAGTATGGGTAATAATGCATGACATATTGATAATATTAGGAGTAATAAGCATAATTATTATAGTTCGAGCGATAATAACTGCATAATATGGGTAATAGTGCATGTTATATTGATAATAATAAAAGTAATAAGTATAATTAATATAGTTCGGGCGATAATAACTGCATAATATGGGTAATAGTGCATGTTATATTGATAATAATATAAGGAATAAGTATAATTATTATAGTTCTAGCGATAATAACTGCATAATATTTGTAATAGTGCATGTTATATTGATAATACTAAAAGGAATAAGTATAACTATTATAGTTCTTGCGATAATAACTGTATAATATAGGTAATAATGCATGTTATATTGATAACATTGGAAGTAATAAGTACAATTATTGTTGTTCTAGTGATAATAACTGCATAATTTGGGTAATAATGCATGTTATATTGATGAAATTGGGAGTAATAAGTATAATTATTATAGTTCAAGCGATAATAACTGCATAACATGGGTAATAGTGCATGTTATATTGATAATAATATAAGGAATAAGTATAATTATTATAGTTCTAGCGATAATAACTGCATAATATGGGTAATAGTGCATGTTATATTGATAATACTAAAAGGAATAAGTATAACTATTATAGTTCTTGCGATAATAACTGTATAATATGGGTAATAATGCATGTTATATTGATAACATTGGGAGTAATAAGTATTATTATTGTTGTTCTAGCGATAATAACTGCATAATATGGGTAATAATGCAGGTCATATTGATAACATTGGGAGTAATAAGTATAATTATTATAGTTCTAGCGATAATAACTGCATAATATGGGTAATAGTGCATGTTATGTTGATAATAATATAAGTAGTATGTATAACTATTATAGTTCTAGTGATAATAACTGCATAATATGGGTAATAATGCAAAATATATTGATAACATTAGGAGTAATAAGTATAATTATTATAGTTCTAGGATAATAACTGCATAATATGGGTAACAATGCATGACATATTGATAATATTAGGAGTAATAAGTATAATTATTATAGTTCTAGCGATAATAACTGCATAATATGGGTAATAGTGCATGTTATATTGATAATACTAAAAGGAATAAGTATAACTATTATAGTTCTTGCGATAATAACTGTATAATATGGGTAATAATGCATGTTATAATGATAACATTTGGAGTAATAAGTATAATTATTGTTGTTCTAGCGATAATAACTGCATAATATGGGTAATAATGCATGTTATATTGATGAAATTGGGAGTAATAAGTATATTTATTATAGTTCTGACGATAATAACAGTATAATATGGGTAGTAATGCATGTTATATTGATAACATTGGGAGTAATAAGTATAATCATTATAGTTCTAGCGATAATAACTGCATAATAGGGGTAATAATGCATGTTATACTGATAATAATAAGAGTAATAAGTATAATTATTATAGTTCAAGCGATAATAACTGCATAATATGGGTAATAGTGCATGTTATATGGATAATAATATAAGGAATAAGTATAATTATTATAGTTCTAGCGATAATATCTGCATAATATGGGTAATAGTGCATGTTATATTGATAATACTAAAAGGAATAAGTATAATTAATATAGTTCGGGCGATAATAACTGCATAATATGGGTAATAGTGCATGTTATATTGATAATACTAAAAGTAATAAGTATAATTATTGTAGTTCTAGCGATAATAACTGCATAATATGGGTAATAGTGCATGTTATATTGATATTATTGGGAGTAATAAGTATCTTCATTATAGTGCTGACGATAATAGCAGTATAGTATGGGTAATAATGCATGACATATTGATAATATTAGGAGTAATAAGCATAATTATTATAGTTCGAGCGATAATAACTGCATAATATGGGTAATAGTGCATGTTATATTGATAATACTAAAAGGAATAAGTATAACTATTATAGTTCTTGCGATAATAACTGTATAATATGGGTAATAATGCATGTTATATTGATAACATTGGGAGTAATAAGTATAATTATTGTTGTTCTAGCGATAATAACTGCATAATATGGCTAATAATGCATGTTATATTGATGAAATTGGGAGTAATAAGTATATTTATTATAGTTCTGACGATAATAACAGTATAATATGGGTAGTAATGCATGTTATATTGATAACATTGGGAGTAAGAAGTATAATCATTATAGTTCTAGCGATAATAACTGCATAATAGGGGTAAAAATGCATGTTATACTGATAATAATAAGAGTAATAAGTATAATTATTATAGTTCTAGCGATAATAACAGCATAATATGGGTAATAATGCATGTCATATTGATAACATTGGGAGTAATAAGTATAATTATTATAGTTCTAGCGATAATAACTGCATAATATGGGTAATAGTGCATGTTATATTGATAATACTAAAAGGAATAAGTATAGCTATTATAGTTCTGGCGATAATAACTGTATAATATGGGTAATAATGCATGTTATATTGATAACATTGGGAGTAATAAGTATAATTATTGTTGTTCTAGCGATAATAACTGCATAATATGGGTAATAATGCATGTTATATTGATGAAATTGGGAGTAATAAGTATATTTATTATAGTTCTGACGATAATAACAGTATAATATGGGTAGTAATGCATGTTATATTGATAACATTGGGAGTAATAAGTATAATTATTATAGTTCTAGCGATAATAACTGCATAATAGGGGTAATAATGCATGTTATACTGATAATAATAAGAGTAATAAGTATAATTATTATAGTTCTAGCGATAACAACTGCATAATATGGGTAATAATGCATGTCATATTGATAATATTGGGAGTAATAAGTATATTTATTATAGTTCTGACGATAATAACAGTATAATATGGGTAATAATGCATGTTATATTGATAATATTGGGAGTAATAAGTATAATTATTATAGTTCTAGCGATAATAACTGCATAATAGGGGTAATAATGCATGTTATACTGATAATAATATAAGTATTAAGTATAATTATTATAGTTCTAGCGATAATAACTGCATAATATGGGTCATAATGCATGTCATATTGATAACATTGGGAGTAATAAGTATAATTATTATATTTCAAGCGATAATAACTGCATAATATGGGTAATGGTACATGTTATATTGATAATAATATAAGTAATAAGTATAACTATTATAGTTCTAGCGATAATAACTGCATAATATGGGTAATAATGCATGACATATTGATAATATTAGGAGTAATAAGTATAATTATTATAGTTCTAGGATAATAACTGCATAATATGGGTAACAATGCATGACATATTGATAATATTAGGAGTAATAAGTATAATTATTATAGTTCTAGCGATAATAACTGCATAATATGGGTAATAGTGCATGTTATATTGATAATACTAAAAGGAATAAGTATAACTATTATAGTTCTTGCGATAATAACTGTATAATATGGGTAATAATGCATGTTATAATGATAACATTTGGAGTAATAAGTATAATTATTGTTGTTCTAGCGATTATAACTGCATAATATGGGTAATAATGCATGTTATATTGATGAAATTGGGAGTAATAAGTATATTTATTATAGTTCTGACGATAATAACAGTATAATATGCGTAGTAATGCATGTTATATTGATAACATTGGGAGTAATAAGTATAATCATTATAGTTCTAGCGATAATAACTGCATAATAGGGGTAATAATGCATGTTATACTGATAATAATAAGAGTAATAAGTATAATTATTATAGTTCAAGCGATAATAACTGCATAATATGGGTAATAGTGCATGTTATATGGATAATAATATAAGGAATAAGTATAATTATTATAGTTCTAGCGATAATATCTGCATAATATGGGTAATAGTGCATGTTATATTGATAATACTAAAAGGAATAAGTATAATTAATATAGTTCGGGCGATAATAACTGCATAATATGGGTAATAGTGCATGTTATATTGATAATGCTAAAAGTAATAAGTATAATTATTGTAGTTCTAGCGATAATAACTGCATAATATGGGTAATAGTGCATGTTATATTGATATTATTGGGAGTAATAAGTATCTTCATTATAGTGCTGACGATAATAGCAGTATAGTATGGGTAATAATGCATGACATATTGATAATATTAGGAGTAATAAGCATAATTATTATAGTTCGAGCGATAATAACTGCATAATATGGGTAATAGTGCATGTTATATTGATAATACTAAAAGGAATAAGTATAACTATTATAGTTCTTGCGATAATAACTGTATAATATGGGTAATAATGCATGTTATATTGATAACATTGGGAGTAATAAGTATAATTATTGTTGTTCTAGCGATAATAACTGCATAATATGGGTAATAATGCATGTTATATTGATGAAATTGGGAGTAATAAGTATATTTATTATAGTTCTGACGATAATAACAGTATAATATGGGTAGTAATGCATGTTATATTGATAACATTGGGAGTAATAAGTATAATCATTATAGTTCTAGCGATAATAACTGCATAATAGGGGTAAAGATGCATGTTATACTGATAATAATAAGAGTAATAAGTATAATTATTATAGTTCTAGCGATAATAACAGCATAATATGGGTAATAATGCATGTCATATTGATAACATTGGGAGTAATAAGTATAATTATTATAGTTCTAGCGATAATAACTGCATAATATGGGTAATAGTGCATGTTATATTGATAATACTAAAAGGAATAAGTATAGCTATTATAGTTCTTGCGATAATAACTGTATAATATGGGTAATAATGCATGTTATATTGATAACATTGGGAGTAATAAGTATAATTATTGTTGTTCTAGCGATAATAACTGCATAATATGGGTAATAATGCATGTTATATTGATGAAATTGGGAGTAATAAGTATATTTATTATAGTTCTGACGATAATAACAGTATAATATGGGTAGTAATGCATGTTATATTGATAACATTGGGAGTAATAAGTATAATTATTATAGTTCTAGCGATAATAACTGCATAATAGGGGTAATAATGCATGTTATACTGATAATAATAAGAGTAATAAGTATAATTATTATAGTTCTAGCGATAACAACTGCATAATATGGGTAATAATGCATGTCATATTGATAATATTGGGAGTAATAAGTATATTTATTATAGTTCTGACGATAATAACAGTATAATATGGGTAATAATGCATGTTATATTGATAATATTGGGAGTAATAAGTATAATTATTATAGTTCTAGCGATAATAACTGCATAATAGGGGTAATAATGCATGTTATACTGATAATAATATAAGTATTAAGTATAATTATTATAGTTCTAGCGATAATAACTGCATAATATGGGTCATAATGCATGTCATATTGATAACATTGGGAGTAATAAGTATAATTATTATATTTCAAGCGATAATAACTGCATAATATGGGTAATGGTACATGTTATATTGATAATAATATAAGTAATAAGTATAACTATTATAGTTCTAGCGATAATAACTGCATAATATGGGTAATAATGCATGACATATTGATAATATTAGGAGTAATAAGTATAATTATTATAGTTCTAGCGATAATAACTGCATAATATGGGTAATAGTGCATGTTATATTGATAATAATAAAAGTAGTAAGTATAATTATTGTAGTTCTAGCGATAGTAACTGCATAATATGGGTAATAGTGCATGTTATATTGATAATAATGAAAGTAGTAAGTATAATTATTGTAGTTCTAGCGATAATAACTGCATAATATGGATAATAATGCATGTTATATTGATAACATTGGGAGTAATAAGTATAATTATTGTAGTTCTAGGATAATAACTGCATAATATGGGTAACAATGCATGACATATTGATAATATTAGGAGTAATAAGTATAATTATTATAGTTCTAGCGATAATAACTGCATAATATGGGTAATAATGCATGTCATATTGATAATATTGGGAGTAATAAGTATAATTATTATAGTTCTAGCGATAATAACTGCATAATAGGGGTAATAATGCATGTTATACTGATAATAATAAGAGTAATAAGTATAATTATTATAGTTCTAGCGATAACAACTGCATAATATGGGTAATAATGCATGTCATATTGATAATATTGGGAGTAATAAGTATATTTATTATAGTTCTGACGATAATAACAGTATAATATGGGTAGTAATGCATGTTATATTGATAACATTGGGAGTAATAAGTATAATTATTATAGTTCTAGCGATAATAACTGCATAATAGGGGTAATAATGCATGTTATACTGATAATAATAAGAGTAATAAGTATAATTATTATAGTTCTAGCGATAACAACTGCATAATATGGGTAATAATGCATGTCATATTGATAATATTGGGAGTAATAAGTATATTTATTATAGTTCTGACGATAATAACAGTATAATATGGGTAATAATGCATGTTATATTGATAATATTGGGAGTAATAAGTATAATTATTATAGTTCTAGCGATAATAACTGCATAATAGGGGTAATAATGCATGTTATACTGATAATAATATAAGTATTAAGTATAATTATTATAGTTCTAGCGATAATAACTGCATAATATGGGTCATAATGCATGTCATATTGATAACATTGGGAGTAATAAGTATAATTATTATATTTCAAGCGATAATAACTGCATAATATGGGTAATGGTACATGTTATATTGATAATAATATAAGTAATAAGTATAACTATTATAGTTCTAGCGATAATAACTGCATAATATGGGTAATAATGCATGACATATTGATAATATTAGGAGTAATAAGTATAATTATTATAGTTCTAGGATAATAACTGCATAATATGGGTAACAATGCATGACATATTGATAATATTAGGAGTAATAAGTATAATTATTATAGTTCTAGCGATAATAACTGCATAATATGGGTAATAGTGCATGTTATATTGATAATACTAAAAGGAATAAGTATAACTATTATAGTTCTTGCGATAATAACTGTATAATATGGGTAATAATGCATGTTATAATGATAACATTTGGAGTAATAAGTATAATTATTGTTGTTCTAGCGATTATAACTGCATAATATGGGTAATAATGCATGTTATATTGATGAAATTGGGAGTAATAAGTATATTTATTATAGTTCTGACGATAATAACAGTATAATATGGGTAGTAATGCATGTTATATTGATAACATTGGGAGTAATAAGTATAATCATTATAGTTCTAGCGATAATAACTGCATAATAGGGGTAATAATACATGTTATACTGATAATAATAAGAGTAATAAGTATAATTATTATAGTTCAAGCGATAATAACTGCATAATATGGGTAATAGTGCATGTTATATGGATAATAATGTAAGGAATAAGTATAATTATTATAGTTCTAGCGATAATATCTGCATAATATGGGTAATAGTGCATGTTATATTGATAATACTAAAAGGAATAAGTATAATTAATATAGTTCGGGCGATAATAACTGCATAATATGGGTAATAGTGCATGTTATATTGATAATGCTAAAAGTAATAAGTATAATTATTGTAGTTCTAGCGATAATAACTGCATAATATGGGTAATAGTGCATGTTATATTGATATTATTGGGAGTAATAAGTATCTTCATTATTGTGCTGACGATAATAGCAGTATAGTATGGGTAATAATGCATGACATATTGATAATATTAGGAGTAATAAGCATAATTATTATAGTTCGAGCGATAATAACTGCATAATATGGGTAATAGTGCATGTTATATTGATAATACTAAAAGGAATAAGTATAACTATTATAGTTCTTGCGATAATAACTGTATAATATGGGTAATAATGCATGTTATATTGATAACATTGGGAGTAATAAGTATAATTATTGTTGTTCTAGCGATAATAACTGCATAATATGGGTAATAATGCATGTTATATTGATGAAATTGGGAGTAATAAGTATATTTATTATAGTTCTGACGATAATAACAGTATAATATGGGTAGTAATGCATGTTATATTGATAACATTGGGAGTAATAAGTATAATCATTATAGTTCTAGCGATAATAACTGCATAATAGGGGTAAAGATGCATGTTATACTGATAATAATAAGAGTAATAAGTATAATTATTATAGTTCTAGCGATAATAACAGCATAATATGGGTAATAATGCATGTCATATTGATAACATTGGGAGTAATAAGTATAATTATTATAGTTCTAGCGATAATAACTGCATAATATGGGTAATAGTGCATGTTATATTGATAATACTAAAAGGAATAAGTATAGCTATTATAGTTCTTGCGATAATAACTGTATAATATGGGTAATAATGCATGTTATATTGATAACATTGGGAGTAATAAGTATAATTATTGTTGTTCTAGCGATAATAACTGCATAATATGGGTAATAATGCATGTTATATTGATGAAATTGGGAGTAATAAGTATATTTATTATAGTTCTGACGATAATAACAGTATAATATGGGTAGTAATGCATGTTATATTGATAACATTGGGAGTAATAAGTATAATTATTATAGTTCTAGCGATAATAACTGCATAATAGGGGTAATAATGCATGTTATACTGATAATAATAAGAGTAATAAGTATAATTATTATAGTTCTAGCGATAACAACTGCATAATATGGGTAATAATGCATGTCATATTGATAATATTGGGAGTAATAAGTATATTTATTATAGTTCTGACGATAATAACAGTATAATATGGGTAATAATGCATGTTATATTGATAATATTGGGAGTAATAAGTATAATTATTATAGTTCTAGCGATAATAACTGCATAATAGGGGTAATAATGCATGTTATACTGATAATAATATAAGTATTAAGTATAATTATTATAGTTCTAGCGATAATAACTGCATAATATGGGTCATAATGCATGTCATATTGATAACATTGGGAGTAATAAGTATAATTATTATATTTCAAGCGATAATAACTGCATAATATGGGTAATGGTACATGTTATATTGATAATAATATAAGTAATAAGTATAACTATTATAGTTCTAGCGATAATAACTGCATAATATGGGTAATAATGCATGACATATTGATAATATTAGGAGTAATAAGTATAATTATTATAGTTCTAGCGATAATAACTGCATAATATGGGTAATAGTGCATGTTATATTGATAATAATAAAAGTAGTAAGTATAATTATTGTAGTTCTAGCGATAGTAACTGCATCATATGGGTAATAGTGCATGTTATATTGATAATAATAAAAGTAGTAAGTATAATTATTGTAGTTCTAGCGGTAATAACTGCATAATATGGATAATAATGCATGTTATATTGATAACATTGGGAGTAATAAGTATAATTATTGTAGTTCTTGCGATAATAACTGCATAATATGGGTAATAATGCATGTTATATTGATATTATTGGGAGTAATAAGTATCTTTATTATAGTTCTGACGATAATAGCAGTATAGTATGGGTAATAATGCATGACATATTGATAATATTAGGAGTAATAAGTATAATTATTATAGTCCTAGCGCTAATAACTGCATAATATGGGTAATAGTGCATGTTATACTGATAGTATTGGGAGAAATAAGTATATTTATTATAGTTCTGACGATAATAGCAGTATAGTATGGGTAATAATGCATGACATATTGATAACATTAGGAGTAATAAGTATAATTATTATAGTTCGAGCGATAATAACTGCATAATATGGGTAATAGTGCATGTTATATTGATAATAATAAAAGTAATAAGTATAATTATTATAGTTCTAGGGATAATAACTGCATAATATGGGTAATAGTGCATGTTATATTGATAATAATATAAGTAATAAGTATAACTATTATAGTTCTAGCGATAATAACTGCATAATATGGGTAATAATGCATGACATATTGATAATATTAGGAGAAATAAGTATAATAATTATAGTTCTAGCGATAATAACTGCATAATATGGGTAATAGTGCATGTTATATTGATAATAATAAAAGTAGTAAGTATAATTATTGTAGTTCTAGCGATAGTAACTGCATAATATGGGTAATAGTGCATGTTATATTGATAATAATAAAAGGAATAAGTATAACTATTATAGTTGTAGGGATAATAACTGTATAATATGGGTAATAATGCATGTTATATTGATAACATTGGGAGTAATAAGTATAATTATTGTTGTTCTAGCGATAATAACTGCATAATATGGGTAATAATGCATGTTATATTGATAACATTGGGAGTAATAAGTATATTTATTATAGTTCTGACGATAATAACAGTATAATATGGGTAATAGTGCATGTTATATTGATAATAATAAAAGTAATAAGTATAATTGTTATAGTTCGAGCGATAATAACTGCATAATATGGGTAATAGTGCATGTTATATTGATAATAATAAAAGTAGTAAGTATAATTATTGTAGTTCTAGCGATAATAACTACATAATATGGCTAATAATGCATGTTATATTGATAACATTGGGAGTAATAAGTATAATTATTGTTGTTCTAGCGATAATAACTGCATAATATGGGTAATAATGCACGTTATATTGATAGTATTGGGACTAATAAGTATATTTATTATAGTTCTGACGATAATAACAGTATAATATGGGTAGTAATGCATGTTATATTGACAATAATAAAAGTAATAAGTATAAATATTATAGTTCGAGCGATAATAACTGCATAATATGGGTAATAGTGCATGTTATATTGATATTATGGGGAGTAATAAGTATCTTTATTATAGTTCTGACGATAATAGCAGTATAGTATGGGTAATAATGCATGACATATTGATAATTGTAGGAGTAATAAGTATAATTGTCATAGTTCCAGCGATAATAACTGCATAATATGGGTAATAGTGCATGTTATATTGATAATAATAAAAGTAATAAGTATAATTATTATAGTTCTAGCGATAATAACTGCATAATATGGGTAATAGTGAATGTTATATTGATAATAATATAAGTAATAAGTATAACTACTATAGTTCTAGCGATAATAACTGCATAATATGGGTAATAATGCATGTTATATTGATATTATTGGCAGTAATAAGTATCTTTATTATAGTTCTGACGATAATAGCAGTATAGTATGTGTAATAATGCATGACATATTGATAATATTAGGAGTAATAAGTATAATTATTATAGTTCGAGCGATAATAACTGCATAATATGGGTAATAGTGCATGTTATATTGATAATAATAAAAGTAATAAGTATAATTATTGTAGTTCTAGCGATAATAACTGCATAATATGGGTAATAATGCATGTTATATTGATAACATTGGGAGTAACAAGTATAATTATTATAGTTCAAGCGATAATAACTGCATAATATGGGTAATAGTGCATGTTATATTGATAATAATAAAAGTAATAAATATAATTATTGTAGTTCTAGCGATAATAACTGTATAATATGGGTAATAATGCATGTTATATTGATAATAATATAAGTAATAAGTATAACTACTATAGTTCTAGCGATAATAACTGCATAATATGGGTAATAATGCATGACATATTGATAATATTAGGAGTAATAAGTATAATTATTATAGTTCTAGCGATAATAACTGCATAATATGGGTAATAATGCATGTTATATTGATATTATTGGCAGTAATAAGTATCTTTATTATAGTTCTGACGATAATAGCAGTATAGTATGTGTAATAATGCATGACATATTGATAATATTAGGAGTAATAAGTATAATTATTATAGTTCGAGCGATAATAACTGCATAATATGGGTAATATTGCATGTTATATTGATAATAATAAAAATAATAAGTATAATTATTATAGTTCGACCAATAATAACTGCATAATATGGGTAATAGTGCATGTTATATTGATAATAATAAAAGGAATAAGTATAACTATTATAGTTCTAGCGATAATAACTGCATAATATGAGTAATAATGCATGTTATATTGATAATTTTGGGAGTAATAAGTATATTTATTATAGTTCTGACGATAATAACAGTATAATATGGGTAATAATGCATGTTATATTGATATCATTGGGAGTAATAAGTATAATTATTGTAGTTCTAGAGATAATAACTGCATAATATGGGTAATAATGCGTGTCATATTGATAAGATTGGGAGTAATAAGTATATTTATTATAGTTCTGACGATAATAACAGTATAATATGGGTAATAATGCATGTTATATTGATAATATCGGGAGTAACTAGTATAATTATTATAGTTCTAGCGATAATAACTGCATAATAGGGGTAATAATGCATGTTATACTGATAATAATAAAAGTAATAAGTATAATTATTGTAGTTCTAGCGATAATAACTGCATAATATGGGTAATAATGCATGACATATTGATGATATTAGGAGTACTAAGTATAATTACTATAGTTCGAGCGATAATAACTGCATAATATGGGTAATAGTGCATGTTATATTGATAATAATAAAAGTAATAAGTATAATTGTTATAGTCCGAGCGATAATAACTGCATAATATGGGTAATAGTGCATGTTATATTGATAATAATAAAAGGAGTAAGTATAATTATTGTAGTTCTAGCCATAATAACTGCATAATATGGGTAATAATGCATGTTATATTGATAACATTGGGAGTAATAAGTATAATTATTGTAGTTCTAGCGATAATAACTGCATAATAGGGGTAATAATGCATGTTATACTGATAATAATATAAGTAATAAGTATAACTATTATAGTTCTAGCGATAATAACTGCATAATATGGGTAATAATGCATGACATATTGATAATATTAGGAGTAATAAGTATAATTATTATAGTTCTAGCGATAATAACTGCATAATATGGGTAATAATGCATGACATATTGATAATATTAGGCGTAATATGTATAATTATTATAGTTCTAGCGATAATAACTGCATAATAGGGGCAATAGTGCATGTAATATTGATAATAATAAAAGTAATAAGTATAAATATTGTAGTTCTAGCCATAATAACTGCATAATATGGGTAATAGTGCATGTTATATTGATAATACTAAAAGTAATAAGTATAATTATTGTAGTTCTAGCGATAATAACTGCATAATATGTGTAATGATGCATGTTATATTGATAACATTGGGAGTAACAAGTATAATTATTATAGTTCAAGCGATAATAACTGCATAATATGGGTAATAGTGCATGTTATATTGATAATAATGAAAGTAATAAATATAATTATTGTAGTTCTAGCGATAATAACTGTATAATATGGGTAATAATGCATGTTATATTGATAACATTGGGAGTAATAAGTATAATTATTGTTGTTCTAGCGATAATAACTGCATAATAGGGGTAATAATGCATGTTATACTGATAATAATATAAGTATTAAGTATAATTATTATAGTTCTAGCGATAATAACTGCATAATATGGGTCATAATGCATGTCATATTGATAACATTGGGAGTAATAAGTATAATTATTATATTTCAAGCGATAATAACTGCATAATATGGGTAATAGTGCATGTTATATTGATAATAATAAAAGTAGTAAGTATAATTATTGTAGTTCTAGCGATAGTAACTGCATAATATGGGTAATAGTGCATGTTATATTGATAATAATAAAAGTAGTAAGTATAATTATTGTAGTTCTAGCGATAATAACTGCATAATATGGATAATAATGCATGTTATATTGATAACATTGGGAGTAATAAGTATAATTATTGTAGTTCTTGCGATAATAACTGCATAATATGGGTAATAATGCATGTTATATTGATATTATTGGGAGTAATAAGTATCTTTATTATAGTTCTGACGATAATAGCAGTATAGTATGGGTAATAATGCATGACATATTGATAATATTAGGAGTAATAAGTATAATTATTATAGTTCTAGCGCTAATAACTGCATAATATGGGTAATAGTGCATGTTATACTGATAGTATTGGGAGAAATAAGTATATTTATTATAGTTCTGACGATAATAGCAGTATAGTATGGGTAATAATGCATGACATATTGATAACATTAGGAGTAATAAGTATAATTATTATAGTTCGAGCGATAATAACTGCATAATATGGGTAATAGTGCATGTTATATTGATAATAATAAAAGTAATAAGTATAATTATTATAGTTCTAGGGATAATAACTGCATAATATGGGTAATAGTGCATGTTATATTGATAATAATATAAGTAATAAGTATAACTATTATAGTTCTAGCGATAATAACTGCATAATATGGGTAATAATGCATGACATATTGATAATATTAGGAGTAATAAGTATAATTATTATAGTTCTAGCGATAATAACTGCATAATATGGGTAATAGTGCATGTTATATTGATAATAATAAAAGTAGTAAGTATAATTATTGTAGTTCTAGCGATAGTAACTGCATAATATGGGTAATAGTGCATGTTATATTGATAATAATAAAAGGAATAAGTATAACTATTATAGTTGTAGGGATAATAACTGTATAATATGGGTAATAATGCATGTTATATTGATAACATTGGGAGTAATAAGTATAATTATTGTAGTTCTAGCGATAATAACTACATAATATGGCTAATAATGCATGTTATATTGATAACATTGGGAGTAATAAGTATAATTATTGTTGTTCTAGCGATAATAACTGCATAATATGGGTAATAATGCACGTTATATTGATAGTATTGGGACTAATAAGTATATTTATTATAGTTCTGACGATAATAACAGTATAATATGGGTAGTAATGCATGTTATATTGACAATAATAAAAGTAATAAGTATAAATATTATAGTTCGAGCGATAATAACTGCATAATATGGGTAATAGTGCATGTTATATTGATATTATGGGGAGTAATAAGTATCTTTATTATAGTTCTGACGATAATAGCAGTATAGTATGGGTAATAATGCATGACATATTGATAATATTAGGAGTAATAAGTATAATTATTATAGTTCGAGCGATAATAACTGCATAATATGGGTAATAGTGCATGTTATATTGATAATAATAAAAGTAATAAGTATAATTATTGTAGTTCTAGCGATAATAACTGCATAATATGGGTAATAATGCATGTTATATTGATAACATTGGGAGTAACAAGTATAATTATTATAGTTCAAGCGATAATAACTGCATAATATGGGTAATAGTGCATGTTATATTGATAATAATAAAAGTAATAAATATAATTATTGTAGTTCTAGCGATAATAACTGTATAATATGGGTAATAATGCATCACATATTCATAATATTAGGCGTAATATGTATAATTATTATAGTTCTAGCGATAATAACTGCATAATATGGGTAATAGTGCATGTTATATTGATAATAATAAAAGTAATAAGTATAATTATTATAGTTCTAGCGATAATAACTGCATAATATGGGTAATAATGCATGTTATATTGATAATAATATAAGTAATAAGTATAACTACTATAGTTCTAGCGATAATAACTGCATAATATGGGTAATAATGCATGACACATTGATAATATTAGGAGTAATAAGTATAATTATTATAGTTCTAGCGATAATAACTGCATAATATGGGTAATAATGCATGTTATATTGATATTATTGGCAGTAATAAGTATCTTTATTATAGTTCTGACGATAATAGCAGTATAGTATGTGTAATAATGCATGACATATTGATAATATTAGGAGTAATAAGTATAATTATTATAGTTCGAGCGATAATAACTGCATAATATGGGTAATATTGCATGTTATATTGATAATAATAAAAGTAATAAGTATAATTATTATAGTTCGACCAATAATAACTGCATAATATGGGTAATAGTGCATGTTATATTGATAATAATAAAAGGAATAAGTATAACTATTATAGTTCTAGCGATAATAACTGCATAATATGAGTAATAATGCATGTTATATTGATAATTTTGGGAGTAATAAGTATATTTATTATAGTTCTGACGATAATAACAGTATAATATGGGTAATAATGCATGTTATATTGATATCATTGGGAGTAATAAGTATAATTATTGTAGTTCTAGAGATAATAACTGCATAATATGGGTAATAATGCGTGTCATATTGATAAGATTGGGAGTAATAAGTATATTTATTATAGTTCTGACGATAATAACAGTATAATATGGGTAATAATGCATGTTATATTGATAATATCGGGAGTGATTAGTATAATTATTATAGTTCTAGCGATAATAACTGCATAATAGGGGTAATAATGCATGTTATACTGATAATAATAAAAGTAATAAGTATAATTATTGTAGTTCTAGCGATAATAACTGCATAATATGGGTAATAATGCATGACATATTGATGATATTAGGAGTACTAAGTATAATTATTGTAGTTCTAGCGATAATAACTGCATAATATGGATGATAATGCATGTTATATTGATAACATTGGGAGTAATAAGTATAATTATTGTAGTTCTTGCGATAATAACTGCATAATATGGGTAATAATGCATGTTATATTGATATTATTGGGAGTAATAAGTATCTTTATTATAGTTCTGACGATAATAGCAGTATAGTATGGGTAATAATGCATGACATATTGATAATATTAGGAGTAATAAGTATAATTATTATAGTTCTAGCGCTAATAACTGCATAATATGGGTAATAGTGCATGTTATACTGATAGTATTGGGAGAAATAAGTATATTTATTATAGTTCTGACGATAATAGCAGTATAGTATGGGTAATAATGCATGACATATTGATAACATTAGGAGTAATAAGTATAATTATTATAGTTCGAGCGATAATAACTGCATAATATGGGTAATAGTGCATGTTATATTGATAATAATAAAAGTAATAAGTATAATTATTATAGTTCTAGGGATAATAACTGCATAATATGGGTAATAGTGCATGTTATATTGATAATAATATAAGTAATAAGTATAACTATTATAGTTCTAGCGATAATAACTGCATAATATGGGTAATAATGCATGACATATTGATAATATTAGGAGTAATAAGTATAATTATTATAGTTCTAGCGATAATAACTGCATAATATGGGTAATAGTGCATGTTATATTGATAATAATAAAAGTAGTAAGTATAATTATTGTAGTTCTAGCGATAGTAACTGCATAATATGGGTAATAGTGCATGTTATATTGATAATAATAAAAGGAATAAGTATAACTATTATAGTTGTAGGGATAATAACTGTATAATATGGGTAATAATGCATGTTATATTGATAACATTGGGAGTAATAAGTATAATTATTGTAGTTCTAGCGATAATAACTACATAATATGGCTAATAATGCATGTTATATTGATAACATTGGGAGTAATAAGTATAATTATTGTTGTTCTAGCGATAATAACTGCATAATATGGGTAATAATGCACGTTATATTGATAGTATTGGGACTAATAAGTATATTTATTATAGTTCTGACGATAATAACAGTATAATATGGGTAGTAATGCATGTTATATTGACAATAATAAAAGTAATAAGTATAAATATTATAGTTCGAGCGATAATAACTGCATAATATGGGTAATAGTGCATGTTATATTGATATTATGGGGAGTAATAAGTATCTTTATTATAGTTCTGACGATAATAGCAGTATAGTATGGGTAATAATGCATGACATATTGATAATTGTAGGAGTAATAAGTATAATTGTCATAGTTCCAGCGATAATAACTGCATAATATGGGTAATAGTGCATGTTATATTGATAATAATAAAAGTAATAAGTATAATTATTATAGTTCTAGCGATAATAACTGCATAATATGGGTAATAGTGAATGTTATATTGATAATAATATAAGTAATAAGTATAACTACTATAGTTCTAGCGATAATAACTGCATAATATGGGTAATAATGCATGTTATATTGATATTATTGGCAGTAATAAGTATCTTTATTATAGTTCTGACGATAATAGCAGTATAGTATGTGTAATAATGCATGACATATTGATAATATTAGGAGTAATAAGTATAATTATTATAGTTCGAGCGATAATAACTGCATAATATGGGTAATAGTGCATGTTATATTGATAATAATAAAAGTAATAAGTATAATTATTGTAGTTCTAGCGATAATAACTGCATAATATGGGTAATAATGCATGTTATATTGATAACATTGGGAGTAACAAGTATAATTATTATAGTTCAAGCGATAATAACTGCATAATATGGGTAATAGTGCATGTTATATTGATAATAATAAAAGTAATAAATATAATTATTGTAGTTCTAGCGATAATAACTGTATAATATGGGTAATAATGCATCACATATTCATAATATTAGGCGTAATATGTATAATTATTATAGTTCTAGCGATAATAACTGCATAATATGGGTAATAGTGCATGTTATATTGATAATAATAAAAGTAATAAGTATAATTATTATAGTTCTAGCGATAATAACTGCATAATATGGGTAATAATGCATGTTATATTGATAATAATATAAGTAATAAGTATAACTACTATAGTTCTAGCGATAATAACTGCATAATATGGGTAATAATGCATGACACATTGATAATATTAGGAGTAATAAGTATAATTATTATAGTTCTAGCGATAATAACTGCATAATATGGGTAATAATGCATGTTATATTGATATTATTGGCAGTAATAAGTATCTTTATTATAGTTCTGACGATAATAGCAGTATAGTATGTGTAATAATGCATGACATATTGATAATATTAGGAGTAATAAGTATAATTATTATAGTTCGAGCGATAATAACTGCATAATATGGGTAATATTGCATGTTATATTGATAATAATAAAAGTAATAAGTATAATTATTATAGTTCGACCAATAATAACTGCATAATATGGGTAATAGTGCATGTTATATCGATAATAATAAAAGGAATAAGTATAACTATTATAGTTCTAGCGATAATAACTGTATAATATGGGTAATAATGCATGTTATATTGATAACATTGGGAGTAATAAGTATAATTATTGTTGTTCTAGCGATAATAACTGCATAATATGGGTAATAATGCATGTTATATTGACAATATTGGGAGTAATAAGTATAATTATTGTTGTTCTAGCGATAATAACTGCATAATATGAGTAATAATGCATGTTATATTGATAATTTTGGGAGTAATAAGTATATTTATTATAGCTCTGACGATAATAACAGTATAATATGGGTAATAATGCATGTTATATTGATATCATTGGGAGTAACAAGTATAATTATTGTAGTTCTAGCGATAATAACTGCATAATATGGGTAATAATGCGTGTCATATTGATAAGATTGGGAGTAATAAGTATATTTATTATAGTTCTGACGATAATAACAGTATAAAATGGGTAATAATGCATGTTATATTGATAATATCGGGAGTAATTAGTATAATTATTATAGTTCTAGCGATAATAATTGCATAATAGGGGTAATAATGCATGTTATACTGATAATAATAAAAGTAATAAGTATAATTATTGTAGTTCTAGCGATAATAACTGCATAATATGGGTAATAATGCATGACATATTGATGATATTAGGAGTACTAAGTATAATTACTATAGTTCGAGCGATAATAACTGCATAATATGGGTAATAGTGCATGTTATATTGATAATAATAAAAGTAATAAGTATAATTGTTATAGTCCGAGCGATAATAACTGCATAATATGGGTAATAGTGCATGTTATATTGATAATAATAAAAGGAGTAAGTATAATTATTGTAGTTCTAGCCATAATAACTGCATAATATGGGTAATAATGCATGTTATATTGATAACATTGGGAGTAATAAGTATAATTATTGTAGTTCTAGCGATAATAACTGCATAATAGGGGTAATAATGCATGTTATACTGATAATAATATAAGTAATAAGTATAATTATTATAGTTCTAGCGATAATAACTGCATAATATGGGTAATAATGCATGACATATTGATAATATTAGGCGTAATATGTATAATTATTATAGTTCTAGCGATAATAACTGCATAATAGGGGTAATAGTGCATGTAATATTGATAATAATAAAAGTAATAAGTATAAATATTGTAGTTCTAGCCATAATAACTGCATAATATGGGTAATGATGCATGTCATATTGATAATATTGGGAGTAACAAGTATAATTATTATAGTTCAAGCGATAATAACTGCATAATATGGGTAATAGTGCATGTTATATTGGTAATAATGAAAGTAATAAATATAATTATTGTAGTTCTAGCGATAATAACTGTATAATATGGGTAATAATGCATGTTATATTGATAACATTGGGAGTAATAAGTATAATTATTGTTGTTCTAGCGATAATAACTGCATAATATGGGTAATAATGCACGTTATATTGATAGTATTGGGAGTAATAAGTATAATTATTGTAGTTCTAGCGATAATAACTGCATAATATGTGTAATAATGCGTGTTATATTGATAATATTGGGAGTAGTAAGTATATTTATTATAGTTCTTACGATAATAACAGTATAATATGGGTAATAATGCATGTTATATTGATAACATTGGGTGTAATAAGTATAATTATTATAGTTCTAGCGATAATAACTGCATAATATGGGTAATAGTGCATGTTATATTGATAATAATAAAAGTAATAAGTATAAATATTGTAGTTCTAGCCATAATAACTGCATAATATGGGTAATAGTGCATGTTATATTGATAATACTAAAAGTAATAAGTATAATTATTGTAGTTCTAGCGATAATAACTGCATAATATGTGTAATGATGCATGTTATATTTATAACATTGGGAGTAACAAGTATAATTATTATAGTTCAAGCGATAATAACTGCATAATATGGGTAATAGTGCATGTTATATTGATAATAATGAAAGTAATAAATATAATTATTGTAGTTCTAGCGATAATAACTGTATAATATGGGTAATAATGCATGTTATATTGATAACATTGGGAGCAATAAGTATAATTATTGTTGTTCTAGCGATAATAACTGCATAATATGGGTAATAATGCACGTTATATTGATAGTATTGGGAGTAATAAGTATAATTATTGTAGTTCTAGCGATAATAACTGCATAATATGGGTAATAATGCGTGTTATATTGATAATATTGGGAGTAATAAGTATATTTATTATAGTTCTTACGATAATAACAGTATAATATGGGTAATAATGGATGTTATATTGATAATATTGGGAGTAATAAGTATAATTATTATAGTTCTAGCGATAATAACTGCATAATAGGGGTAATAATGCATATTATACTGTTAATAATATAAGTAATAAGTATAATTATTATAGCTCTAGCGATAATAGCTGCATAATATGGGTAATAATGCATGTTATATTGATAACATTGGGTGTAATAAGTATAATTATTATAGTTCTAGCGATAATAACTGCATAATATGGGTAATAGTGCATGTTATATTGATAATAATAAAAGTAGTAAGTATAATTGTTGTAGTTCTAGCGATAATAACTGCATAATATGGGTAATAATACGTGTTATATTGATAATATTGGGAGTAGTAAGTATATTTATTATAGTTCTTACGATAATAACAGTATAATATGGGTAATAATGGATGTTATATTGATAATATTGGGAGTAATAAGTATAATTATTATAGTTCTAGCGATAATAACTGCATAATAGGGGTAATAATGCATATTATACTGTTAATAATATAAGTAATAAGTATAATTATTATAGCTCTAGCGATAATAGCTGCATAATATGGGTAATAATGCATGTTATATTGATAACATTGGGAGTAACAAGTATAATTATTATAGTTCAAGCGATAATAACTGCATAATATGGGTAATAGTGCATGTTATATTGATAATGATAAAAGTAATAAATATAATTATTGTAGTTCTAGCGATAATAACTGTATAATATGGGTAATAATGCATGTTATATTGATAATAATATAAGTAATAAGTATAACTACTATAGTTCTAGCGATAATAACTGCATAATATGGGTAATAATGCATGACATATTGATAATATTAGGAGTAATAAGTATAATTATTATAGTTCTAGCGATAATAACTGCATAATATGGGTAATAATGCATGTTATATTGATATTATTGGCAGTAATAAGTATCTTTATTATAGTTCTGACGATAATAGCAGTATAGTATGTGTAATAATGCATGACATATTGATAATATTAGGAGTAATAAGTATAATTATTATAGTTCGAGCGATAATAACTGCATAATATGGGTAATAGTGCATGTTATATTGATAATAATAAAAGGAGTAAGTATAATTATTGTAGTTCTAGCCATAATAACTGCATAATATGGGTAATAATGCATGTTATATTGATAACATTGGGAGTAATAAGTATAATTATTGTAGTTCTAGCGATAATAACTGCATAATAGGGGTAATAATGCATGTTATACTGATAATAATATAAGTAATAAGTATAACTATTGTAGCTCTAGCGATAATAACTGCATAATATGGGTAATAATGCATGACATATTGATAATATTAGGAGTAATAAGTATAATTATTATAGTTCTAGCGATAATAACTGCATAATATGGGTAATAATGCATGACATATTGATAATATTAGGCGTAATATGTATAATTATTATAGTTCTAGCGATAATAACTGCATAATAGGGGTAATAGTGCATGTAATATTGATAATAATAAAAGTAATAAGTATAAATATTGTAGTTCTAGCGATAATAACTGTATAATATGGGTAATAATGCATGTTATAATGATAACATTGGGAGTAATAAGTATAATTATTGTTGTTCTAGCGATAATAACTGCCTAATATGGGTAATAATGCACGTTATATTGATAGCATTGGGAGTAATAAGTATAATTATTGTAGTTCTAGCGATAATAACTGCATAATATGGGTAATAATGCGTGTCATATTGATATGATTGGGAGTAATAAGTATATTTATTATAGTTCTGACGATAATAACAGTATAATATGGGTAATAATGCATGTTATATTGATAATATCGGGAGTAATTAGTATAATTATTATGGTTCTAGCGATAATAACTGCATAATAGGGGTAATAATGCATGTTATACTGATAATAATAAAAGTAATAAGTATAATTATTGTAGTTCTAGCGATAATAACTGCATAATATGGGTAATAATGCATGACATATTGATGATAATAAAAGGAGTAAGTATAATTATTGGAGTTCTAGCCATAATAACTGCATAATATGGGTAATAATGCATGTTATATTGATAACATTGGGAGTAATAAGTATAATTATTGTAGTTCTAGCGATAATAACTGCATAATAGGGGTAATAATGCATGTTATACTGATAATAATATAAGTAATAAGTATAACTATTATAGTTCTAGCGATAATAACTGCATAATATGGGTAATAATGCATGACATATTGATAATATTAGGAGTAATAAGTATAATTATTATAGTTCTAGCGATAATAACTGCATAATATGGGTAATAATGCATGACATATTGATAATATTAGGCGTAATATGTATAATTATTATAGTTCTAGCGATAATAACTGCATAATAGGGGTAATAGTGCATGTAATATTGATAATAATAAAAGTAATAAGTATAAATATTGTAGTTCTAGCCATAATAACTGCATAATATGGGTAATAGTGCATGTTATATTGATAATACTAAAAGTAATAAGTATAATTATTGTAGTTCTAGCGATAATAACTGCATAATATGTGTAATGATGCATGTCATATTGATAATATTGGGAGTAACAAGTATAATTATTATAGTTCAAGCGATAATAACTGCATAATATGGGTAATAGTGCATGTTATATTGGTAATAATGAAAGTAATAAATACAATTATTGTAGTTCTAGCGATAATAACTGTATAATATGGGTAATAATGCATGTTATATTGATAACATTGGGAGTAATAAGTATAATTATTGTTGTTCTAGCGATAATAACTGCATAATATGGGTAATAATGCACGTTATATTGATAGTATTGGGAGTAATAAGTATAATTATTGTAGTTCTAGCGATAATAACTGCAGGATATGTGTAATAATGCGTGTTATATTGATAATATTGGGAGTAGTAAGTATATTTATTATAGTTCTTACGATAATAACAGTATAATATGGGTAATAATGGATGTTATATTGATAATATTGGGAGTAATAAGTATAATTATTATAGTTCTAGCGATAATAACTGCATAATAGGGGTAATAATGCATATTATACTGTTAATAATATAAGTCATAAGTATAATTATTATAGCTCTAGCGATAATAGCTGCATAATATGGGTAATAATGCATGTTATATTGATAACATTGGGTGTAATAAGTATAATTATTATAGTTCTAGCGATAATAACTGCATAATATGGGTAATAGTGCATGTTATATTGATAATAATAAAAGTAATAAGTATAATTGTTATAGTCCGAGCGATAATAACTGCATAATATGGGTAATAGTGCATGTTATATTGATAATAATAAAAGGAGTAAGTATAATTATTGTAGTTCTAGTCATAATAACTGCATAATATGGGTAATAATGCATGTTATATTGATAACATTGGGAGTAATAAGTATAATTATTGTAGTTCTAGCGATAATAACTGCATAATAGGGGTAATAATGCATGTTATACTGATAATAATATAAGTAATAAGTATAACTATTATAGTTCTAGCGATAATAACTGCATAATATGGGTAATAATGCATGACATATTGATAATATTAGGAGTAATAAGTATAATTATTATAGTTCTAGCGATAATAACTGCATAATATGGGTAATAATGCATGGCATATTGATAATATTAGGCGTATTATGTATAATTATTATAGTTCTAGCGATAATAACTGCATAATAGGGGTAATAGTGCATGTAATATTGATAATAATAAAAGTAATAAGTATAAATATTGTAGTTCTGGCCATAATAACTGCATAATATGGGTAATAGTGCATGTTATATTGATAATACTAAAAGTAATAAGTATAATTATTGTAGTTCTAGCGATAATAACTGCATAATATGTGTAATGATGCATGTTATATTGATAACATTGGGAGTAACAAGTATAATTATTATAGTTCAAGCGATAATAACTGCATAATATGGGTAATAGTGCATGTTATATTGATAATAATGAAAGTAATAAATATAATTATTGTAGTTCTAGCGATAATAACTGTATAATATGGGTAATAATGCATGTTATATTGATAACATTGGGTGTAATAAGTATAATTATTATAGTTCTAGCGATAATAACTGCATAATATGGGTAATAGTGCATGTTATATTGATAATAATAAAAGTAATAAGTATAATTGTTATAGTCCGAGCGATAATAACTGCATAATATGGGTAATAGTGCATGTTATATTGATAATAATAAAAGGAGTAAGTATGATTATTGTAGTTCTAGTCATAATAACTGCATAATATGGGTAATAATGCATGTTATATTGATAACATTGGGAGTAATAAGTATAATTATTGTAGTTCTAGCGATAATAACTGCATAATAGGGGTAATAATGCATGTTATACTGATAATAATATAAGTAATAAGTATAACTATTATAGTTCTAGCGATAATAACTGCATAATATGGGTAATAATGCATGACATATTGATAATATTAGGAGTAATAAGTATAATTATTATAGTTCTAGCGATAATAACTGCATAATATGGGTAATAATGCATGACATATTGATAATATTAGGCGTAATATGTATAATTATTATAGTTCTAGCGATAATAACTGCATAATAGGGGTAATAGTGCATGTAATATTGATAATAATAAAAGTAAAAAGTATAAATATAGTAGTTCTAGCCATAATAACTGCAACATATGGGTAATAGTGCATGTTATATTGATAATACTAAAAGTAATAAGTATAATTATTGTAGTTCTAGCGATAATAACTGCATAATATGTGTAATGATGCATGTTATATTGATAACATTGGGAGTAACAAGTATAATTATTATAGTTCAAGCGATAATAACTGCATAATATGGGTAATAGTGCATGTTATATTGATAATAATGAAAGTAATAAATATAATTATTGTAGTTCTAGCGATAATAACTGTATAATATGGGTAATAATGCATGTTATATTGATAACATTGGGAGTAATAAGTACAAATATTGTAGTTCTAGCGATAATAACTGCATAATATGGGTAATAATGCATGACATATTGATAGTATTGGGAGTAATAAGTATAATTATTACAGTTCTAGCGATAATAACTGCATAATAGGGGTAATAATGCATGTTATACTGATAATAATATAAGTAATAAGTATAACTACTATAGTTCTAGCGATAATAACTGCATAATATGGGTAATAATGCATGACATATTGATAATATGAGGAGTAATAAGTATAATTATTATAGTTCTAGCGATAATAACTGCATAATATGGGTAATAATGCATGTTATATTGATATTATTGGGAGTAATAAGTATCTTTATTATAGTTCTGACGATAATAGCAGTATAGCATGGGTAATAATGCATGACATATTGATAATATTAGGAGTAAGAAGTATAATTATTATAGTTCCAGCGATAATAACTGCATAATATGGGTAATAGTGCATGTTATATTGATAATAATAAAAGTAATAAGTATAATTATTGTAGTTCTAGCGATAATAACTGCATAATATGGGTAATAATGCATGTTATATTGATAACATTGGGAGTAACAAGTATAATTATTATAGTTCAAGCGATAATAACTGCATAATATGGGTAATAGTGCATGTTATATTGATAATAATAGAAGTAATAAGTATAATTGTTATAGTTCGAGCGATAATAACTGCATAATATGGGTAATAGTGCATGTTATATTGATAATAATAAAAGTAGTAAGTATAATTATTGTAGTTCTAGCCATAATAACTGCATAACATGGGTAATAATGCATGTTATATTGATAACATTGGGAGTAATAAGTATAATTATTGTAGTTCTAGCGATAATAACTGCATAATAGGGGTAATAATGCATGTTATACTGATAATAATATAAGTAATAAGTATAACTATTATAGTTCTAGCGATAATAACTGCATAATATGGGTAATAGTGCATGTTATATTGATAATAATAAAAGTAATAAGTATAATTATTGTAGTTCTAGCGATAATAACTGCATAATATGGGTAATAATGCATGTTATATTGATAACATTGGGAGTAACAAGTATAATTATTATAGTTCAAGCGATAATAACTGCATAATATGGGTAATAGTGCATGTTATATTGATAATAATAAAAGTAGTAAGTATAATTGTTGTAGTTCTAGCGATAATAACTGCATAATATGGGTAATAATGCATGTTATATTGATAACATTGGGAGTAATAAGTACAAATATTGTAGTTCTAGCGATAATAACTGCATAATATGGGTAATAATGCATGACATATTGATAATATTGGGAGTAATAAGTATAATTATTACAGTTCTAGCGATAATAACTGCATAATAGGGGTAATAATGCATGTTATACTGATAATAATATAAGTAATAAGTATAACTACTATAGTTCTAGCGATAATAACTGCATAATATGTGTAATAATGCATGACATATTGATAATATTAGGAGTAATATGTATAATTATTATAGTTCGAGCGATAATAACTGCATAATATGGGTAATAGTGCATGTTATATTGATAATAATAAAAGTAATAAGTATAATTATTATAGTTCGACCAATAATAACTGCATAATATGGGTAATAGTGCATGTTATATTGATAATAATAAAAGGAATAAGTATAACTATTATAGTTCTAGCGATAATAACTGCATAATATGGGTAATAGTGCATGTTATATTGATAACAATAAAAGTAATAAGTATAATTGTTATAGTTCGAGCGATAATAACTGCATAATATGGGTAATAATGCATGACATATTGATAATATTAGGAGTAATAAGTATAATTATTATAGTTCTAGCGATAATAACTGCATAATATGGGTAATAATGCATGACATATTGATAATATTAGGCGTAATATGTATAATTATTATAGTTCTAGCGATAATAACTGCATAATAGGGGTAATAGTGCATGTAATATTGATAATAATAAAAGTAATAAGTATAAATATTGTAGTTCTAGCCATAATAACTGCATAATATGGGTAATAGTGCATGTTATATTGATAATACTAAAAGTAATAAGTATAATTATTGTAGTTCTAGCGATAAGAACTGCATAATATGTGTAATGATGCATGTTATATTGATAACATTGGGAGTAACAAGTATAATTATTATAGTTCAAGCGATAATAACTGCATAATATGGGTAATAGTGCATGTTATATTGATAATAATGAAAGTAATAAATATAATTATTGTAGTTCTAGCGATAATAACTGTATAATATGGGTAATAATGCATGTTATATTGATAATATTGGGAGTAATAAGTATAATTATTGTTGTTCTAGCGATAATAACTGCATAATATGGGTAATAATGCACGTTATATTGATAGTATTGGGAGTAATAAGTATAATTATTGTAGTTCTAGCGATAATAACTGCATAATATGGGTAATAATGCGTGTTATATTGATAATATTTGGAGTAATAAGTATATTTATTATAGTTCTGACGATAATAACAGTATAATATGGGTAATAATGGATGTTATATTGATGACATTGGATGTAATAAGTATAATTATTATAGTTCTAGCGATAATAACTGCATAATATGGGTAATCGTGCATGTTATATTGATAATAATAAAAGTAGTAAGTATAATTGTTGTAGTTCTAGCGATAATAACTGCATAATATGGGTAATAATGCATCTTATATTGATAACATTGGGAGTAATAAGTATAAATATTGTAGTTCTAGCGATAATAACTGCATAATATGGGTAATAGTGCATGTTATATTGATAATAATAAAAGTAATAAGTATAATTGTTATAGTTCGAGCGATAATAACTGCATAATATGGGTAATAGTGCATGTTATATTGATAATAATAAAAGTAGTAAGTATAATTATTGTAGTTCTAGCCATAATAACTGCATAACATGGGTAATAATGCATGTTATATTGATAACATTGGGAGTAATAAGTATAATTATTGTAGTTCTAGCGATAATAACTGCATAATAGGGGTAATAATGCATGTTATACTGATAATAATATAAGTAATAAGTATAACTATTATAGTTCTAGCGATAATAACTGCATAATATGGGTAATAATGCATGACATATTGATAACATTAGGAGTAATAAGTATAATTATTATAGTTCTAGCGATAATAACTGCATAATATGGGTAATAATGCATGACATATTGATAATATTAGGCGTAATATGTATAATTATTATAGTTCTAGCGATAATAACTGCATAATAGGGGTAATAGTGCATGTAATATTGATAATAACAAAAGTAATAAGTATAAATATTGTAGTTCTAGCCATAATAACTGCATAATATGGGTAATAGTGCATGTTATATTGATAATAATAAAAGTAGTAAGTATAATTGTTGTAGTTCTAGCGATAATAACTGCATAATATGGGTAATAATGCATGTTATATTGATAACATTGGGAGTAATAAGTATAAATATTGTAGTTCTAGCGATAATAACTGCATAATATGGGTAATAATGCATGAAATATTGATAATATTGGGAGTAATAAGTATAATTATTACAGTTCTAGCGATAATAACTGCATAATAGGGGTAATAATGCATGTTATACTGATAATAATATAAGTAATAAGTATAACTACTATAGTTCTAGCGATAATAACTGCATAATATGGGTAATAGTGAATGTTATATTGATAATAATAAAAGTAATAAGTATAATTATTGTAGTTCTAGGGATAATAACTGTATAATATGGGTAATAATGCATCACATATTCATAATATTAGGCGTAATATGTATAATTATTATAGTTCTAGCGATAATAACTGCATAATATGGGTAATAGTGCATGTTATATTGATAATAATAAAAGTAATAAGTATAATTATTATAGTTCTAGCGATAATAACTGCATAATATGGGTAATAGTGAATGTTATATTGATAATAATAAAAGTAATAAGTATAATTATTATAGTTCAAGCGATAATAACTGCATAATATGGGCAATAGTGCATGTTATATTGATATTATTGGGAGTAATAAGTATCTTTATTATAGTTCCGACGATAATAGCAGTATAGTATGGGTAATAATGCATGATATATTGATAATATTAGGAGTAATAAGTATAAATATTATAGTTCGAGCGATAATGACTGCATAATATGGGTAATAGTGCATGTTATATTGATATTATTGGGAGTAATAAGTATCTTTATAATAGTTCTGACGATAATAGCAGTATAGTATGGGTAATAATGCATGACATATTGATAATATTAGGAGTAATAAGTATAATTATTATAGTTCGAGCGATAATAACTGCATAATATGGGTAATAGTGCATGTTATATTGATAATAATAAAAGTAATAAGTATAATTATTATAGTTCGACCAATAATAACTGCATAATATGGGTAATAGTGCATGTTATATTGATAATAATAAAAGGAATAAGTATAACTATTATAGTTCTAGCGATAATAACTGTATAATATGGGTAATAATGCATGTTATATTGATAACATTGGGAGTAATAAGTATAATTATTGTTGTTCTAGCGATAATAACTGCATAATATGGGTAATAATGCATGTTATATTGATAATATTGGGAGTAATAAGTATAATTATTGTTGTTCTAGCGATAATAACTGCATAATATGAGTAATAATGCATGTTATATTGATAATATTGGGAGTAATAAGTATATTTATTATAGTTCTGACGATAATAACAGTATGATATGGGTAATAATGCATGTTATATTGATAACATTGGGAGTAATAAGTATAATTATTGTAGTTCTAGCGATAATAACTGCATAATATGGGTAGTAATGCGTGTCATATTGATAAGATTGGGTGTAATAAGTATATTTATTATAGTTCTGACGATAATAACAGTATAATATGGGTAATAATGCATGTTATATTGATAATATTGGGAGTAATTAGTCTAATTATTATAGTTCTAGCGATAATAACTGCATAATAGGGGTAATAATGCATGTTATACTGATAATAATAAAAGTAATAAGTATAATTGTTATAGTTCGAGCGATAATAACTGCATAATATGGGTAATAGTGCATGTTATATTGATAATAATAAAAGTAGTAAGTATAATTATTGTAGTTCTAGCCATAATAAGTGCATAATATGGGTAATAATGCGTGTCATATTGATAAGATTGGGAGTAATAAGTATATTTATTATAGTTCTGACGATAATAACAGTATAATATGGGTAATAATGCATGTTATATTGATAATATTGGGAGTAATTAGTATAATTATTATAGTTCAAGCGATAATAACTGCATAATATGGGTAATAGTGCATGTTATATTGATAATAATAAAAGTAGTAAGTATAATTGTTGTAGTTCTAGCGATAATAACTGCATAATAGGGGTAAAAATGCATGTTATACTGATAATAATAAGAGTAATAAGTATAATTATTATAGTTCTAGCGATAATAACAGCATAATATGGGTAATAATGCATGTCATATTGATAACATTGGGAGTAATAAGTATAATTATTATAGTTCTAGCGATAATAACTGCATAATATGGGTAATAGTGCATGTTATATTGATAATACTAAAAGGAATAAGTATAGCTATTATAGTTCTTGCGATAATAACTGTATAATATGGGTAATAATGCATGTTATATTGATAACATTGGGAGTAATAAGTATAATTATTGTTGTTCTAGCGATAATAACTGCATAATATGGGTAATAATGCATGTTATATTGATGAAATTGGGAGTAATAAGTATATTTATTATAGTTCTGACGATAATAACAGTATAATATGGGTAATAATGGATGTTATATTGATAACATTGGACGTAATAAGTATAATTATTATAGTTCTAGCGATAATAACTGCATAATATGGGTAATAGTGCATGTTATATTGATAATAATAAAAGTAGTAAGTATAATTGTTGTAGTTCTAGCGATAATAACTGCATAATATGGGTAATAATGCATCTTATATTGATAACATTGGGAGTAATAAGTACAAATATTGTAGTTCTAGCGATAATAACTGCATAATATGGGTAATAATGCATGACATATTGATAATATTGGGAGTAATAAGTATAATTATTACAGTTCTAGCGATAATAACTGCATAATAGGGGTAATAATGCATGTTATACTGATAATAATATAAGTAATAAGTATAACTATTATAGTTCTAGCGATAATAACTGCATAATATGGGTAATAGTGCATGTTATATTGATAATAATAAAAGTAATAAGTATAATTATTGTAGTTCTAGCGATAATAACTGCATAATATGGGTAATAATGCATGTTATATTGATAACATTGGGAGTAACAAGTATAATTATTATAGTTCAAGCGATAATAACTGCATAATATGGGTAATAGTGCATGTTATATTGATAATAATAAAAGTAGTAAGTATAATTGTTGTAGTTCTAGCGATAATAACTGCATAATATGGGTAATAATGCATGTTATATTGATAACATTGGGAGTAATAAGTACAAATATTGTAGTTCTAGCGATAATAACTGCATAATATGGGTAATAATGCATGACATATTGATAATATTGGGAGTAATAAGTATAATTATTACAGTTCTAGCGATAATAACTGCATAATAGGGGTAATAATGCATGTTATACTGATAATAATATAAGTAATAAGTATAACTACTATAGTTCTAGCGATAATAACTGCATAATATGTGTAATAATGCATGACATATTGATAATATTAGGAGTAATATGTATAATTATTATAGTTCGAGCGATAATAACTGCATAATATGGGTAATAGTGCATGTTATATTGATAATAATAAAAGTAATAAGTATAATTATTATAGTTCGACCAATAATAACTGCATAATATGGGTAATAGTGCATGTTATATTGATAATAATAAAAGGAATAAGTATAACTATTATAGTTCTAGCGATAATAACTGCATAATATGGGTAATAGTGCATGTTATATTGATAACAATAAAAGTAATAAGTATAATTGTTATAGTTCGAGCGATAATAACTGCATAATATGGGTAATAATGCATGACATATTGATAATATTAGGAGTAATAAGTATAATTATTATAGTTCTAGCGATAATAACTGCATAATATGGGTAATAATGCATGACATATTGATAATATTAGGCGTAATATGTATAATTATTATAGTTCTAGCGATAATAACTGCATAATAGGGGTAATAGTGCATGTAATATTGATAATAATAAAAGTAATAAGTATAAATATTGTAGTTCTAGCCATAATAACTGCATAATATGGGTAATAGTGCATGTTATATTGATAATACTAAAAGTAATAAGTATAATTATTGTAGTTCTAGCGATAAGAACTGCATAATATGTGTAATGATGCATGTTATATTGATAACATTGGGAGTAACAAGTATAATTATTATAGTTCAAGCGATAATAACTGCATAATATGGGTAATAGTGCATGTTATATTGATAATAATGAAAGTAATAAATATAATTATTGTAGTTCTAGCGATAATAACTGTATAATATGGGTAATAATGCATGTTATATTGATAATATTGGGAGTAATAAGTATAATTATTGTTGTTCTAGCGATAATAACTGCATAATATGGGTAATAATGCACGTTATATTGATAGTATTGGGAGTAATAAGTATAATTATTGTAGTTCTAGCGATAATAACTGCATAATATGGGTAATAATGCGTGTTATATTGATAATATTTGGAGTAATAAGTATATTTATTATAGTTCTGACGATAATAACAGTATAATATGGGTAATAATGGATGTTATATTGATGACATTGGATGTAATAAGTATAATTATTATAGTTCTAGCGATAATAACTGCATAATATGGGTAATCGTGCATGTTATATTGATAATAATAAAAGTAGTAAGTATAATTGTTGTAGTTCTAGCGATAATAACTGCATAATATGGGTAATAATGCATCTTATATTGATAACATTGGGAGTAATAAGTATAAATATTGTAGTTCTAGCGATAATAACTGCATAATATGGGTAATAGTGCATGTTATATTGATAATAATAAAAGTAATAAGTATAATTGTTATAGTTCGAGCGATAATAACTGCATAATATGGGTAATAGTGCATGTTATATTGATAATAATAAAAGTAGTAAGTATAATTATTGTAGTTCTAGCCATAATAACTGCATAACATGGGTAATAATGCATGTTATATTGATAACATTGGGAGTAATAAGTATAATTATTGTAGTTCTAGCGATAATAACTGCATAATAGGGGTAATAATGCATGTTATACTGATAATAATATAAGTAATAAGTATAACTATTATAGTTCTAGCGATAATAACTGCATAATATGGGTAATAATGCATGACATATTGATAATATTAGGCGTAATATGTATAATTATTATAGTTCTAGCGATAATAACTGCATAATAGGGGTAATAGTGCATGTAATATTGATAATAACAAAAGTAATAAGTATAAATATTGTAGTTCTAGCCATAATAACTGCATAATATGGGTAATAGTGCATGTTATATTGATAATAATAAAAGTAGTAAGTATAATTGTTGTAGTTCTAGCGATAATAACTGCATAATATGGGTAATAATGCATGTTATATTGATAACATTGGGAGTAATAAGTATAAATATTGTAGTTCTAGCGATAATAACTGCATAATATGGGTAATAATGCATGAAATATTGATAATATTGGGAGTAATAAGTATAATTATTACAGTTCTAGCGATAATAACTGCATAATAGGGGTAATAATGCATGTTATACTGATAATAATATAAGTAATAAGTATAACTACTATAGTTCTAGCGATAATAACTGCATAATATGGGTAATAGTGAATGTTATATTGATAATAATAAAAGTAATAAGTATAATTATTGTAGTTCTAGGGATAATAACTGTATAATATGGGTAATAATGCATCACATATTCATAATATTAGGCGTAATATGTATAATTATTATAGTTCTAGCGATAATAACTGCATAATATGGGTAATAGTGCATGTTATATTGATAATAATAAAAGTAATAAGTATAATTATTATAGTTCTAGCGATAATAACTGCATAATATGGGTAATAGTGAATGTTATATTGATAATAATAAAAGTAATAAGTATAATTATTATAGTTCAAGCGATAATAACTGCATAATATGGGCAATAGTGCATGTTATATTGATATTATTGGGAGTAATAAGTATCTTTATTATAGTTCCGACGATAATAGCAGTATAGTATGGGTAATAATGCATGATATATTGATAATATTAGGAGTAATAAGTATAAATATTATAGTTCGAGCGATAATGACTGCATAATATGGGTAATAGTGCATGTTATATTGATATTATTGGGAGTAATAAGTATCTTTATAATAGTTCTGACGATAATAGCAGTATAGTATGGGTAATAATGCATGACATATTGATAATATTAGGAGTAATAAGTATAATTATTATAGTTCGAGCGATAATAACTGCATAATATGGGTAATAGTGCATGTTATATTGATAATAATAAAAGTAATAAGTATAATTATTATAGTTCGACCAATAATAACTGCATAATATGGGTAATAGTGCATGTTATATTGATAATAATAAAAGGAATAAGTATAACTATTATAGTTCTAGCGATAATAACTGTATAATATGGGTAATAATGCATGTTATATTGATAACATTGGGAGTAATAAGTATAATTATTGTTGTTCTAGCGATAATAACTGCATAATATGGGTAATAATGCATGTTATATTGATAATATTGGGAGTAATAAGTATAATTATTGTTGTTCTAGCGATAATAACTGCATAATATGAGTAATAATGCATGTTATATTGATAATATTGGGAGTAATAAGTATATTTATTATAGTTCTGACGATAATAACAGTATGATATGGGTAATAATGCATGTTATATTGATAACATTGGGAGTAATAAGTATAATTATTGTAGTTCTAGCGATAATAACTGCATAATATGGGTAGTAATGCGTGTCATATTGATAAGATTGGGTGTAATAAGTATATTTATTATAGTTCTGACGATAATAACAGTATAATATGGGTAATAATGCATGTTATATTGATAATATTGGGAGTAATTAGTCTAATTATTATAGTTCTAGCGATAATAACTGCATAATAGGGGTAATAATGCATGTTATACTGATAATAATAAAAGTAATAAGTATAATTGTTATAGTTCGAGCGATAATAACTGCATAATATGGGTAATAGTGCATGTTATATTGATAATAATAAAAGTAGTAAGTATAATTATTGTAGTTCTAGCCATAATAAGTGCATAATATGGGTAATAATGCGTGTCATATTGATAAGATTGGGAGTAATAAGTATATTTATTATAGTTCTGACGATAATAACAGTATAATATGGGTAATAATGCATGTTATATTGATAATATTGGGAGTAATTAGTATAATTATTATAGTTCAAGCGATAATAACTGCATAATATGGGTAATAGTGCATGTTATATTGATAATAATAAAAGTAGTAAGTATAATTGTTGTAGTTCTAGCGATAATAACTGCATAATAGGGGTAAAAATGCATGTTATACTGATAATAATAAGAGTAATAAGTATAATTATTATAGTTCTAGCGATAATAACAGCATAATATGGGTAATAATGCATGTCATATTGATAACATTGGGAGTAATAAGTATAATTATTATAGTTCTAGCGATAATAACTGCATAATATGGGTAATAGTGCATGTTATATTGATAATACTAAAAGGAATAAGTATAGCTATTATAGTTCTTGCGATAATAACTGTATAATATGGGTAATAATGCATGTTATATTGATAACATTGGGAGTAATAAGTATAATTATTGTTGTTCTAGCGATAATAACTGCATAATATGGGTAATAATGCATGTTATATTGATGAAATTGGGAGTAATAAGTATATTTATTATAGTTCTGACGATAATAACAGTATAATATGGGTAATAATGGATGTTATATTGATAACATTGGACGTAATAAGTATAATTATTATAGTTCTAGCGATAATAACTGCATAATATGGGTAATAGTGCATGTTATATTGATAATAATAAAAGTAGTAAGTATAATTGTTGTAGTTCTAGCGATAATAACTGCATAATATGGGTAATAATGCATCTTATATTGATAACATTGGGAGTAATAAGTATAAATATTGTAGTTCTAGCGATAATAACTGCATAATATGGGTAATAGTGCATGTTATATTGATAATAATAAAAGTAATAAGTATAATTGTTATAGTTCTAGCGATAATAACTGCATAATAGGGGTAATAGTGCATGTAATATTGATAATAATAAAAGTAATAAGTATAAATATTGTAGTTCTAGCCATAATAACTGCATAATATGGGTAATAGTGCATGTTATATTGATAATACTAAAAGTAATAAGTATAATTATTGTAGTTCTAGCGATAATAACTGCATAATATGTGTAATGATGCATGTTATATTGATAACATTGGGAGTAACAAGTATAATTATTATAGTTCAAGCGATAATAACTGCATAATATGGGTAATAGTGCATGTTATATTGATAATAATGAAAGTAATAAATATAATTATTGTAGTTCTAGCGATAATAACTGTATAATATGGGTAATAATGCACGTTATATTGATAGTATTGGGAGTAATAAGTACAATTATTGTAGTTCTAGCGATAATAACTGCATAATATGGGTAATAATGCGTGTTATATTGATAATATTGGGAGTAATAAGTATAATTATTATAGTTCTAGCGATAATAACTGCATAATAGGGGTAATAATGCATATCATACTGTTAATAATATAAGTAATAAGTATAATTATTATAGCTCTAGCGATAATAGCTGCATAATATGGGTAATAATGCATGTTATATTGATAACATTGGGTGTAATAAGTATAATTATTATAGTTCTAGCGATAAGAACTGCATAATATGGGTAATAGTGCATGTTATATTGATAATAATAAAAGTAGTAAGTATAATTGTTGTAGTTCTAGCGATAATAACTGCATAATATGGGTAATAATGCATGTTATATTGATAACATTGGGAGTAATAAGTATAAATATTGTAGTTCTAGCGATAATAACTGCATAATATGGGTAATAATGCATGAAATATTGATAATATTGGGAGTAATAAGTATAATTATTACAGTTCTAGCGATAATAACTGCATAATAGGGGTAATAATGCATGTTATACTGATAATAATATAAGTAATAAGTATAACTACTATAGTTCTAGCGATAATAACTGCATAATATGGGTAATAGTGAATGTTATATTGATAATAATAAAAGTAATAAGTATAATTATTGTAGTTCTAGGGATAATAACTGTATAATATGGGTAATAATGCATCACATATTCATAATATTAGGCGTAATATGTATAATTATTATAGTTCTAGCGATAATAACTGCATAATATGGGTAATAGTGCATGTTATATTGATAATAATAAAAGTAATAAGTATAATTATTATAGTTCTAGCGATAATAACTGCATAATATGGGTAATAGTGAATGTTATATTGATAATATTAGGAGTAATAAGTATAAATATTATAGTTCGAGCGATAATGACTGCATAATATGGGTAATAGTGCATGTTATATTGATATTATTGGGAGTAATAAGTATCTTTATAATAGTTCTGACGATAATAGCAGTATAGTATGGGTAATAATGCATGACATATTGATAATATTAGGAGTAATAAGTATAATTATTATAGTTCGAGCGATAATAACTGCATAATATGGGTAATAGTGCATGTTATATTGATAATAATAAAAGTAATAAGTATAATTATTATAGTTCGACCAATAATAGCTGCATAATATGGGTAATAGTGCATGTTATATTGATAATAATAAAAGGAATAAGTATAACTATTATAGTTCTAGCGATAATAACTGTATAATATGGGTAATAATGCATGTTATATTGATAACATTGGGAGTAATAAGTATAATTATTGTTGTTCTAGCGATAATAACTGCATAATATGGGTAATAATGCATGTTATATTGATAATATTGGGAGTAATAAGTATAATTATTGTTGTTCTAGCGATAATAACTGCATAATATGAGTAATAATGCATGTTATATTGATAATATTGGGAGTAATAAGTATATTTATTATAGTTCTGACGATAATAACAGTATGATATGGGTAATAATGCATGTTATATTGATAACATTGGGAGTAATAAGTATAATTATTGTAGTTCTAGCGATAATAACTGCATAATATGGGTAGTAATGCGTGTCATATTGATAAGATTGGGTGTAATAAGTATATTTATTATAGTTCTGACGATAATAACAGTATAATATGGGTAATAATGCATGTTATATTGATAATATTGGGAGTAATTAGTCTAATTATTATAGTTCTAGCGATAATAACTGCATAATAGGGGTAATAATGCATGTTATACTGATAATAATAAAAGTAATAAGTATAATTGTTATAGTTCGAGCGATAATAACTGCATAATATGGGTAATAGTGCATGTTATATTGATAATAATAAAAGTAGTAAGTATAATTATTGTAGTTCTAGCCATAATAAGTGCATAATATGGGTAATAATGCGTGTCATATTGATAAGATTGGGAGTAATAAGTATATTTATTATAGTTCTGACGATAATAACAGTATAATATGGGTAATAATGCATGTTATATTGATAATATTGGGAGTAATTAGTATAATTATTATAGTTCAAGCGATAATAACTGCATAATATGGGTAATAGTGCATGTTATATTGATAATAATAAAAGTAGTAAGTATAATTGTTGTAGTTCTAGCGATAATAACTGCATAATAGGGGTAAAAATGCATGTTATACTGATAATAATAAGAGTAATAAGTATAATTATTATAGTTCTAGCGATAATAACAGCATAATATGGGTAATAATGCATGTCATATTGATAACATTGGGAGTAATAAGTATAATTATTATAGTTCTAGCGATAATAACTGCATAATATGGGTAATAGTGCATGTTATATTGATAATACTAAAAGGAATAAGTATAGCTATTATAGTTCTTGCGATAATAACTGTATAATATGGGTAATAATGCATGTTATATTGATAACATTGGGAGTAATAAGTATAATTATTGTTGTTCTAGCGATAATAACTGCATAATATGGGTAATAATGCATGTTATATTGATGAAATTGGGAGTAATAAGTATATTTATTATAGTTCTGACGATAATAACAGTATAATATGGGTAATAATGGATGTTATATTGATAACATTGGACGTAATAAGTATAATTATTATAGTTCTAGCGATAATAACTGCATAATATGGGTAATAGTGCATGTTATATTGATAATAATAAAAGTAGTAAGTATAATTGTTGTAGATCTAGCGATAATAACTGCATAATATGGGTAATAATGCATCTTATATTGATAACATTGGGAGTAATAAGTATAATTATTCTAGTTCGAGCGATAATAACTGCATAATATGGGTAATAGTGCATGCTATATTGATAATAATAAAAGTAATAAGTATAATTATTATAGTTCTAGCGATAATAACTGCATAATATGGGTAATAGTGAATGTTATATTGATAATAATAAAAGTAATAAGTGTAATTATTATAGTTCGAGCGATAATAACTGCATAATATGGGTAATAGTGCATGTTATATTGATAATAATAAAAGTAATAAGTATAATTATTATAGTTCTAGCGATAATAACTGCATAATATGGGTAATAGTGAATGTTATATTGATAATAATAAAAGTAATAAGTGTAATTATTATAGTTCTAGCGATAATAACTGCATAATATGGGTAATAGTGCATGTTATATTGATAATAATAAAAGTAATAAGTATAATTATTATAGTTCTAGCGATAATAACTGCATAATATGGGTAATAGTGAATGTTATATTGATAATAATAAAAGTAATAAGTATAATTATTATAGTTCGAGCGATAATAACTGCATAATATGGGCAATAGTGCATGTTATATTGATATTATTGGGAGTAATAAGTATCTTTATTATAGTTCCGACGATAATAGCAGTATAGTATGGGTAATAATGCATGATATATTGATAATATTAGGAGTAATAAGTATAAATATTATAGTTCGAGCGATAATGACTGCATAATATGGGTAATAGTGCATGTTATATTGATATTATTGGGAGTAATAAGTATCTTTATTATAGTTCTGACGATAATAGCAGTATAGTATGGGTAATAATGCATGACATATTGATAATATTAGGAGTAATAAGTATAATTATTATAGTTCGAGCGATAATAACTGCATAATATGGGTAATAGTGCATGTTATGTTGATAATAATAAAAGTAATAAGTATAATTATTATAGTTCGACCAATAATAACTGCATAATATGGGTAATAGTGCATGTTATATTGATAATAATAAAAGGAATAAGCATAACTATTATAGTTCTAGCGATAATAACTGTATAATATGGGTAATAATGCATGTTATATTGATAACATTGGGAGTAATAAGTATAATTATTGTTGTTCTAGCGATAATAACTGCATAATATGGGTAATAATGCATGTTATATTGATAATATTGGGAGTAATAAGTATAATTATTGTTGTTCTAGCGATAATAACTGCATAATATGAGTAATAATGCATGTTATATTGATAATATTGGGAGTAATAAGTATATTTATTATAGTTCTGACGATAATAACAGTATAATATGGGTAAAAATGCATGTTATATTGATAACATTGGGAGTAATAAGTATAATTATTGTAGTTCTAGCGATAATAACTGCATAATATGGGTAATAATGCGTGTCATATTGATAAGATTGGGAGTAATAAGTATATTTATTATAGTTCTGACGATAATAACAGTATAATATGGGTAATAATGCATGTTATATTGATATTATTGGGAGTAATTAGTATAATTATTGTTGTTCTAGCGATAATAACTGCATAATATGGGTAATAATGCATGTTATATTGATAATATTGGGAGTAATAAGTATAATTATTGTTGTTCTAGCGATAATAACTGCATAATATGAGTAATAATGCATGTTATATTGATAATATTGGGAGTAATAAGTATATTTATTATAGTTCTGACGATAATAACAGTATAATATGGGTAATAATGCATGTTATATTGATAACATTGGGAGTAATAAGTATAATTATTGTAGTTCTAGCGATAATAACTGCATAATATGGGTAATAATGCGTGTCATATTGATAAGATTGGGAGTAATAAGTATATTTATTATAGTTCTGACGATAATAACAGTATAATATGGGTAATAATGCATGTTATATTGATAATATTGGGAGTAATTAGTATAATTATTATAGTTCCAGCGATAATAACTGCATAATAGGGGTAATAATGCATGTTATACTGATAATAATAAAAGTAATAAGTATAATTGTTATAGTTCGAGCGATAATAACTGCATAATATGGGTAATAGTGCATGTTATATTGATAATAATAAAAGTAGTAAGTATAATTATTGTAGTTCTAGCCATAATAACTGCATAATATGGGTAATAATGCGTGTCATATTGATAAGATTGGGAGTAATAAGTATATTTATTATAGTTCTGACGATAATAACAGTATAATATGGGTAATAATGCATGTTATATTGATAATATTGGGAGTAATAAGTATAATTATTGTAGTTCTAGCGATAATAACTGCATAATATGGGTAATAATGCATGACATATTGATGATATTAGGAGTACTAATAATAATTATTATAGTTCGAGCGATAATAACTGCATAATATGGGTAATAGTGCATGTTATATTGATAATAATAAAAGTAATAAGTATAATTGTTATAGTTCGAGCGCTAATAACTGCATAATATGGGTAATAGTGCATGTTATATTGATAATAATAAAAGTAGTAAGTATAATTATTGTAGTTCTAGCCATAATAACTGCATAATATGGGTAATAATGCATGACATATTGATAATATTAGGCGTAATATGTATAATTATTATAGTTCGAGCGATAATAACTGCATAATATGGGTAATAGTGCATGTTATATTGATAATAATAAAAGTAATAAGTATAATTGTTATAGTTCGAGCGATAATAACTGCATAATATGGGTAATAGTGCATGTTATATTGATAATAATAAAAGGAATAAGTATAACTATTATAGTTCTAGCGATAATAGCTGTATAATATGGGTAATAATGCATGTTATATTGATAACATTGGGAGTAATAAGTATAATTATTGTTGTTCTAACGATAATAACTGCATAATATGGGTAATAATGCATGTTATATTGATAATAATAAAAGTAATATGTATACATATTGTAGTTCTAGCCATAATAACTGCATAATATGGGTAATAGTGCATGTTATATTGATAATACTAAAAGTAATAAGTATAATTATTATAGTTCGAGCGATAATAACTGCATAATATGGGTAATAGTGCATGCTATATTGATAATAATAAAAGTAGTAAGTATAATTATTATAGTTCGAGCGATAATAACTGCATAATATGGGTAATAGTGCATGTCATATTGATAATAATAAAAGTAATAAGTATAATTATTCTAGTTCGAGCGATAATAACTGCATAATATGGGTAATAGTGCATGCTATATTGATAATAATAAAAGTAATAAGTATAATTATTATAGTTCTAGCGATAATAACTGCATAATATGGGTAATAGTGAATGTTATATTGATAATAATAAAAGTAATAAGTGTAATTATTATAGTTCGAGCGATAATAACTGCATAATATGGGTAATAGTGCATGTTATATTGATATTATTGGGAGTAATAAGTATCTTTATTATAGTTCCGACGATAATAGCAGTATAGTATGGGTAATAATGCGTGATATATTGATAATATTAGGAGTAATAAGTATAAATATTATAGTTCGAGCGATAATGACTGCATAATATGGGTAATAGTGCATGTTATATTGATATTATTGGGAGTAATAAGTATCTTTATTATAGTTCTGACGATAATAGCAGTATAGTATGGGTAATAATGCATGACATATTGATAATATTAGGAGTAATATGTATAATTATTATAGTTCTAGCGATAATAACTGTATAATATGGGTAATAGTGCATGCTATATTGATAATAATAAAAGTAGTAAGTATAATTATTATAGTTCGAGCGATAATAACTGCATAATATGGGTAATAATGCATGACATATTGATAATATTAGGAGTAATAAGTATAATTATTGTAGTTCTAGCCATAATAACTGCATAATATGGGTAATAGTGCATGTTATATTGATAACACTAAAAGTAATAAGTATAATTATTATAGTTCGAGCGATAATAACTGCATAATATGGGTAATAGTGCATGTTATATTGATATTATTGGGAGTAATAAGTATCTTTATTGTAGTTCTGACGATAATAGCAGTATAGTATGGGTAACAATGCATGATATATTGATAATATTAGGAGTAATAAGTATAAATATTATAGTTCGAGCGATAATGACTGCATAATATGGGTAATAGTGCATGCTATATTGATAATAGTAAAAGTAATAAGTATAATTATTGTAGTTCTAGCCATAATAACTGTATAATATGGGTAATAGTGCATGTTATATTGATATTATTGGGAGTAATAAGTATAATTATTGTTGTCCAGCGATAATAACTGCATAATATGGGTAATAATGCATGACATATTGATAATATTGGGAGTAATAAGTATATTTATTATAGGTCTGACGATAATAACAGTATAATATGGGTAATAATGCATGTTATATTGATAATATTGGGAGTAATAAGTATAATTATTATAGTTCTAGCGATAAAAACTGCATAATATGGGTAATAGTGCATGTTATATTGATAATAATAAAAGTAATAAGTATAATTATTGTAGTTCTAGCGATAATAACTGTATAATATGGGTAATAATGCATCACATATTGATAATATTAGGCGTAATATGTATAATTATTATAGTTCTAGCGATAATAACTGCATAATATGGGTAATAGTGCATGTTACATTGATAATAATAAAAGTAATAAGTATAATTGTTATAGTTCGAGCGATAATAACTGCATAATATGGGTAATAGTGCATGTTATATTGATAATAATAAAAGTAGTAAGTATAATTATTGTAGTTCTAGCCATAATAACTGCATAATATGGGTAATAATGCATGTTATATTGACAACATTGGGAGTAATAAGTATAATTATTATAGTTCTAGCGATAATAACTGCATAATATGGGTAATAATGCATGACATATTGATAATATTAGGCGTAATATGTATAATTATTATAGTTCTAGCGATAATAACTGCATAATAGGGGTAATAGTGCATGTAATATTGATAATAATAAAAGTAATAAGTATAAATATTGTAGTTCTAGCCATAATAACTGCATAATATGGGTAATAGTGCATGTCATATTGATAATAATAAAAGTAATAAGTATAATTATTATAGTTCGAGCGATAATAACTGCATAATATGGGTAATAGTGCATGCTATATTGATAATAGTAAAAGTAATAAGTATAATTATTGTAGTTCTAGCGATAATAACTGTATAATATGGTTAATAATGCATCACATATTGATAATATTAGGCGTAATATGTATAAACATTATAGTTCTAGCGATAATAACTGCATAATATGGGTAATAGTGCATGTTACATTGATAATAATAAAAGTAATAAGTATAATTATTATAGTTCGAGCGATAATAACTGCATAATATGGGTAATAGTGCATGTTATATTGATATTATTGGGAGTAATAAGTATAATTATTATTGTTCTAGCGATAATAACTGCATAATATGGGTAATAGTGCATGTTATATTGATAATAATAAAAGTAGTAAGTATAATTGTAGTAGTTCTAGCGATAATAACTGCATAATATGGGTAATAGTGCATGTTATATTGATAATACTAAAAGTAATAAGTTTAATTATTGTAGTTCTAGCGATAATAACTGCATAATATGGGTAATAGTGCATGTTATATTGATAATACTAAAAGTAATAAGTTTAATTATTGTAGTTCTAGCGATAATAACTGCATAATATGGGTAATAGTGCATGTTATATTGATAATACTAAAAGTAATAAGTTTAATTATTGTAGTTCTAGCGATAATAACTGCACAATATGGGTAATAATGCGTGTCATATTGATAAGATTGGGAGTAATAAGTATATTTATTATAGTTCTGACGATAATAACACTATAGTATGGGTAATAATGCATGTTATATTGATATTATTGGGAGTAATTAGTATAATTATTATAGTTCTAGCGATAATAACTGCATAATAGGGGTAATAGTGCATGTTATATTGATAATAATAAAAGTAATAAGTATAAGTATTGTAGTTCTAGCGATAATAACTGCATAATATGGGTAATAATGCACGTTATATTGATAGTATTGGGAGTAATAAGTATATTTATTATAGTTCTGACGATAATAACAGTATAATATGGGTAGTAATGCATGTTATATTGATAACATTGGGAGTAATAAGTATAATTATTGTAGTTCTAGCGACAATAACTGCATAATATGGGTAATAATGCGTGTTATATTGATAATATTGGGAGTAATAAGTATATTTATTATAGTTCTGACGATAATAACAGTATAATATGGGTAATAATGGATGTTATATTGATAATATTGGGAGTAATAAGTATAATTATTATAGTTCTAGCGATAATAACTGCATAATAGGGGTAATAATGCATATTATACTGTTAATAATATAAGTAATAAGTATAATTATTATAGCTCTAGCGATAAAAGCTGCATAATATGGGTAATAATGCATGTTATATTGATAACATTGGGTGTAATAAGTATAATTATTATAGTTCTAGCGATAATAACTGCATAATAGGGGTAATAATGCATGTTATACTGATAATAATAAAAGTAGTAAGTATAGTTGTTGTAGTTCTAGCGATAATAACTGCATAATATGGGTAATAATGCATGTTATATTGATAACATTGGGAGTAATAAGTATAATTATTGTAGTTCTAGCGATAATAACTGCATAATATGGGTAATAATGCGTGTCATATTGATAAGGTTGGGAGTTATAAGTATATTTATTATAGTTCTGACGATAATAACAGTATAATATGGGTAATAATGCATGTTATATTGATAATATTGGGAGTAATTAGTATAATTATTATAGTTCTAGCGATAATAACTGCATAATAGGGGTAATAATGCATGTTATACTGATAATAATAAAAGTAATAAGTATAATTATTGTAGTTCTAGCGATAATAACTGCATAATATGGGTAATAATGCATGACATATTGATGATATTAGGAGTACTAAGTATAATTATTATAGTTCGAGCGATAATAACTGCATAATATGGGTAATAGTGCATGTTATATTGATAATAATAAAAGTAATAAGTATAATTGTTATAGTTCGAGCGATAATAACTGCATAATATGGGTAACAGTGCATGTTATATTGATAATAATAAAAGTAGTAAGTATAATTATTGTAGTTCTAGCCATAATAACTGCATAATATGGGTAATAATGCGTGTCATATTGATAAGATTGGGAGTAATAAGTATATTTATTATAGTTCTGACGATAATAACAGTATAATATGGGTAATAATGCATGTTATATTGATAATATTGGGAGTAATTAGTATAATTATTATAGTTCTAGCGATAATAACTGCATAATAGGGGTAATAATGCATGTTATACTGATAATAATAAAAGTAATAAGTATAATTATTGTAGTTCTAGCGATAATAACTGCATAATATTGGTAATAATGCATGACATATTGATGATATTAGGAGTACTAAGTATAATTATTATAGTTCGAGCGACAATAACTGCATAATATGGGTAATAGTGCATGTTATATTGATAATAATAAAAGTAGTAAGTATAATTATTGTAGTTCTAGCCATAATAACTGCATAATATGGGTAATAATGCATGTTATATTGATAACATTGGGAGTAATAAGTATAATTATTGTAGTTCTAGCGATAATAACTGCATAATATGGGTAATAATGCATGTTATGTTGATATTATTGGGAGTAATTAGTATAATTATTATAGTTCTAGCGATAATAACTGCATAATATGGGTAATAATGCATGACATATTGATAATATTAGGCGTAATATGTATAATTATTATAGTTCTAGCGATAATAACTGCATAATAGGGGTAATAGTGCATGTAATATTGATAATAATAAAAGTAATAAGTATAAATATTGTAGTTCTAGCCATAATAACTGCATAATATGGGTAATAGTGCATGTTATATTGATAATACTAAAAGTAATAAGTATAATTATTATAGTTCGAGCGATAATAACTGCATAATATGGGTAACAGTGCATGCTATATTGATAATAATAAAAGTAGTAAGTATAATTATTATAGTTCGAACGATAATAACTGCATAATATGGGTAATAGTGCATGTCATATTGATAATAATAAAAGTAATAAGTATAATTATTATAGTTCGAGCGATAATAACTGCATAATATGGGTAATAGTGCATGCTATATTGATAATAGTAAAAGTAATAAGTATAATTATTGTAGTTCTAGCGACAATAACTGTATAATATGGTTAATAATGCATCATATATTGATAATATTAGGCGTAATATGTATAATTATTATAGTTCTAGCGATAATAACTGCATAATATTGGTAATAGTGCATGTTATATTAATAATAATAAAAGTAATAAGTATAATTATTATAGTTCGAGCGATAATAACTGCATAATATGGGTAATAGTGCATGTTATATTGATATTATTGGGAGTAATAAGTATAACTATTGTTGTCCAGCGATAATAACTGCATAATATGGGTAATAATGCATGACATATTGATAATATTGGGAGTAATAAGTATATTTATTATAGTTCTGACGATAATAACAGTATAATATGGGTAATAATGCATGTTATATTGATAATATTGGGAGTAATGAGTATAATTATTATAGTTCTAGCGATAATAACTGCATAATATGGGTAATAGTGCATGTTATATTGATAATAATAAAAGGAGTAAGTATAATTATTGTAGTTCTAGCGATAATAACTGCATAATATGGGTAATAATGCGTGTCATATTGATAAGATTGGGAGTAATAAGTATATTTATTATAGTTCTGACGATAATAACAGTATAATATGGGTAATAATGGATGTTATATTGATAATATTGGGAGTAATAAGTATAATTATTATAGTTCTAGCGATAATAACTGCATAATAGGGGTAATAATGCATGTTATATTGATAACATTGGGAGTAATAAGTATAATTATTATAGTTCTAGCGATAATAACTGCATAATATGGGTAATAGTGCATGTTATATTGATCATAATAAAAGTAATAAGTATAATTATTGTAGTTCTAGCGATAATAACTGTATAATATGGGTAATAATGCTTCACATATTGATAATATTAGGCGTAATATGTATAATTATTATAGTTCTAGCGATAATAACTGCATAATATGGGTAATAGTGCATGTTATATTGATAATAATAAAAGTAATAAGTATAATTATTATAGTTCGAGCGATAATAACTGCATAATATGGGTAATAGTGCATGTTATATTGATAATAATAAAAGTAATAAGTATAATTATTGTAGTTCTAGCGATAATAACTGTATAATATGGGTAATAATGCATTACATATTGATAATATTAGGCGTAATATGTATAATTATTGTAGTTCTAGCGATAATAACTGCATAATAGGGGTAATAGTGCATCACATATTGATAATATTAGGCGTAATATGTATAAACATTATAGTTCTAGCGATAATAACTGCATAATATGGGTAATAGTGCATGTTACATTGATAATAATAAAAGTAATAAGTATAATTATTATAGTTCGAGCGATAATAACTGCATAATATGGGTAATAGTGCATGTTATATTGATAATAATAAAAGGAATAAGTATAACTATTATAGTTCTAGCGATAATAACTGTATAATATGGGTAATAATGCATGTTATATTGATAACATTGGGAGTAATAAGTATAATTATTGTTGTTCTAGCGATAATAACTGCATAATATGGGTAATAATGCATGTTATATTGATAATATTGGGAGTAATAAGTATAATTATTGTTGTTCTAGCGATAATAACTGCATAATATGAGTAATAATGCATGTTATATTGATAATAATAAAAGTAATAAGTATAATTGTTATAGTTCGAGTGATAATAACTGCATAATATGGGTAATAGTGCATGTTATATTGATAATAATAAAAGTAGTAAGTATAATTATTGTAGTTCTAGCCATAATAACTGCATAATATGGGTAATAATGCGTGTCATATTGATAAGATTGGGAGTAATACGTATGTTTATTATAGTTCTGACGATAATAACAGTATAATATGGGTAATAATGCATGTTATATTGATAATATTGGGAGTAATTAGTATAATTATTATAGTTCTAGCGATAATAACTGCATAATAGGGGTAATAATGCATGTTATACTGATAATAATAAAAGTAATAAGTATAATTATTGCAGTTCTAGCGATAATAACTGCATAATATTGGTAATAATGCATGACATTTTGATGATATTAGGAGTACTAAGTATAATTATTATAGTTCGAGCGATAATAACTGTATAATATGGGTAATAGTGCATGTTATATTGATAATAATAAAAGTAATAAGTATAATTGTTATAGTTCGAGCGACAATAACTGCATAATATGGGTAATAGTGCATGTTATATTGATAATAATAAAAGTAGTAAGTATAATTATTGTAGTTCTAGCCATAATAACTGCATAATATGGGTAATAATGCATGTTATATTGATAACATTGGGAGTAATAAGTATAATTATTGTAGTTCTAGCGATAATAACTGCATAATATGGGTAATAATGCATGTTATATTGATAACATTGGGAGTAATAAGTATAAATATTGTAGTTCTAGCGATAATAACTGCATAATATGGGTAATAATGCATGACATATTGATAATATTGGGAGTAATAAGTATAATTATTACAGTTCTAGCGATAATAACTGCATAATAGGGGTAATAATGCATGTTATACTGATAATAATATAAGTAATAAGTATAACTACTATAGTTCTAGCGATAATAACTGCATAATATGGGTAATAGTGAATGTTATATTGATAATAATAAAAGTAATAACTATAATTATTGCAGTTCTAGGGATAATAACTGTATAGTATGGGTAATAATGCATGACATATTGATAATATTAGGAGTAATAAGTATAATTATTATAGTTCGAGCGATAATAACTGCATAATATGGGTAATAGTGCATGTTATATTGATAATAATAAAAGTAATAAGTATAATTATTATAGTTCGACCAATAATAACTGCATAATATGGGTAATAGTGCATGTTATATTGATAATAATAAAAGGAATAAGTATAACTATTATAGTTCTAGCGATAATAACTGTATAATATGGGTAATAATGCATGTTATATTGATAATAATAAAAGTAATAAGTATAATTGTTATAGTTCGAGCGATAATAACTGCATAATATGGGTAATAGTGCATGTTATATTGATAATAATAAAAGTAGTAAGTATAATTATTGTAGTTCTAGCCATAATAACTGCATAATATGGGTAATAATGCGTGTCATATTGATAAGATTGGGAGTAATAAGTATATTTATTATAGTTCTGACGATAATAACAGTATAATATGGGTAATAATGCATGTTATATTGATAATATCGGGAGTAATTAGTATAATTATTATGGTTCTAGCGATAATAACTGCATAATAGGGGTAATAATGCATGTTATACTGATAATAATAAAAGTAATAAGTATAATTATTGTAGTTCTAGCGATAATGACTGCATAATATGGGTAATAATGCATGACATATTGATGATATTAGGAGTACTAAGTATAATTACTATAGTCCGAGCGATAATAACTGCATAATATGGGTAATAGTGCATGTTATATTGATAATAAGAAAAGTAATAAGTATAATTGTTATAGTCCGAGCGATAATAACTGCATAATATGGGTAATAGTGCATGTTATATTGATAATAATAAAAGGAGTAAGTATAATTATTGTAGTTCTAGCCATAATAACTGCATAATATGGGATAATAATGCATGTTATATTGATAACATTGGGAGTAATAAGTATAATTATTGTAGTTCTAGCGATAATAACTGCATAATAGGGGTAATAATGCATGTTATATTGATAACATTGGGAGTAATAAGTATAATTATTGTAGTTCAAGCGATAATAACTGCATAATATGGGTAATAGTGCATGTTATATTGGTAATAATGAAAGTAATAAATATAATTATTGTAGTTCTAGCGATAATAACTGTATAATATGGGTAATAATGCATGTTATATTGATAACATTGGGAGTAATAAGTATAATTATTATAGCTCTAGCGATAATAGCTGCATAATATGGGTAATAATGCATGTTATATTGATAACATTGGGTGTAATAAGTATAATTATTATAGTTCTAGCGATAATAACTGCATAATATGGGTAATAGTGCATGTTATATTGATAATAATAAAAGTAATAAGTATAATTGTTATAGTCCGAGCGATAATAACTGCATAATATGGGTAATAGTGCATGTTATATTGATAATAATAAAAGGAGTAAGTATAATTATTGTAGTTCTAGCCATAATAACTGCATAATATGGATAATAATGCATGTTATATTGATAACATTGGGAGTAATAAGTATAATTATTGTAGTTCTAGCGATAATAACTGCATAATAGGGGTAATAATGCATGTTATACTGATAATAATATAAGTAATAAGTATAACTATTATAGTTCTAGCGATAATAACTGCATAATATGGGTAATAATGCATGACATATTGATAATATTAGGAGTAATAAGTATAATTATTATAGTTCTAGCGATAATAACTGCATAATATGGGTAATAATGCATGACATATTGATAATATTAGGCGTAATATGTATAATTATTATAGTTCTAGCGATAATAACTGCATAATATGGGTAATAGTGCATGTTATATTGATAATAATAAAAGGAGTAAGTATAATTATTGTAGTTCTAGCCATAATAACTGCATAATATGGGTAATAATGCATGTTATATTGATAATATTGGGAGTAATAAGTATAATTATTGTTGTTCTAGCGATAATAACTGCATAATATGAGTAATAATGCATGTTATATTGATAATAATAAAAGTAATAAGTATAATTATTGTAGTTCTAGCCATAATAACTGTATAGTATGGGTAATAATGCATGACATATTGATAATATTAGGAGTAATAAGTATAATTATTATAGTTCGAGCGATAATAACTGCATAATATGGGTAATAGTGCATGTTATATTGATAATAATAAAAGTAATAAGTATAATTATTATAGTTCGACCAATAATAACTGCATAATATGGGTAATAGTGCATGTTATATTGATAATAATAAAAGGAATAAGTATAACTATTATAGTTCTAGCGATAATAACTGTATAATATGGGTAATAATGCATGTTATATTGATAATAATAAAAGTAATAAGTATAATTGTTATAGTTCGAGCGATAATAACTGCATAATATGGGTAATAGTGCATGTTATATTGATAATAATAAAAGTAGTAAGTATAATTATTGTAGTTCTAGCCATAATAACTGCATAATATGGGTAATAATGCGTGTCATATTGATAAGATTGGGAGTAATAAGTATATTTATTATAGTTCTGACGATAATAACAGTATAATATGGGTAATAATGCATGTTATATTGATAATATCGGGAGTAATTAGTATAATTATTATGGTTCTAGCGATAATAACTGCATAATAGGGGTAATAATGCATGTTATACTGATAATAATAAAAGTAATAAGTATAATTATTGTAGTTCTAGCGATAATGACTGCATAATATGGGTAATAATGCATGACATATTGATGATATTAGGAGTACTAAGTATAATTACTATAGTCCGAGCGATAATAACTGCATAATATGGGTAATAGTGCATGTTATATTGATAATAAGAAAAGTAATAAGTATAATTGTTATAGTCCGAGCGATAATAACTGCATAATATGGGTAATAGTGCATGTTATATTGATAATAATAAAAGGAGTAAGTATAATTATTGTAGTTCTAGCCATAATAACTGCATAATATGGGATAATAATGCATGTTATATTGATAACATTGGGAGTAATAAGTATAATTATTGTAGTTCTAGCGATAATAACTGCATAATAGGGGTAATAATGCATGTTATATTGATAACATTGGGAGTAATAAGTATAATTATTGTAGTTCAAGCGATAATAACTGCATAATATGGGTAATAGTGCATGTTATATTGGTAATAATGAAAGTAATAAATATAATTATTGTAGTTCTAGCGATAATAACTGTATAATATGGGTAATAATGCATGTTATATTGATAACATTGGGAGTAATAAGTATAATTATTATAGCTCTAGCGATAATAGCTGCATAATATGGGTAATAATGCATGTTATATTGATAACATTGGGTGTAATAAGTATAATTATTATAGTTCTAGCGATAATAACTGCATAATATGGGTAATAGTGCATGTTATATTGATAATAATAAAAGTAATAAGTATAATTGTTATAGTCCGAGCGATAATAACTGCATAATATGGGTAATAGTGCATGTTATATTGATAATAATAAAAGGAGTAAGTATAATTATTGTAGTTCTAGCCATAATAACTGCATAATATGGATAATAATGCATGTTATATTGATAACATTGGGAGTAATAAGTATAATTATTGTAGTTCTAGCGATAATAACTGCATAATAGGGGTAATAATGCATGTTATACTGATAATAATATAAGTAATAAGTATAACTATTATAGTTCTAGCGATAATAACTGCATAATATGGGTAATAATGCATGACATATTGATAATATTAGGAGTAATAAGTATAATTATTATAGTTCTAGCGATAATAACTGCATAATATGGGTAATAATGCATGACATATTGATAATATTAGGCGTAATATGTATAATTATTATAGTTCTAGCGATAATAACTGCATAATATGGGTAATAGTGCATGTTATATTGATAATAATAAAAGGAGTAAGTATAATTATTGTAGTTCTAGCCATAATAACTGCATAATATGGGTAATAATGCATGTTATATTGATAATATTGGGAGTAATAAGTATAATTATTGTTGTTCTAGCGATAATAACTGCATAATATGAGTAATAATGCATGTTATATTGATAATAATAAAAGTAATAAGTATAATTGTTATAGTTCGAGCGATAATAACTGCATAATATGGGTAATAGTGCATGTTATATTGATAATAATAAAAGTAGTAAGTATAATTATTGTAGTTCTAGCCATAATAACTGCATAATATGGGTAATAATGCGTGTCATATTGATAAGATTGGGAGTAATACGTATATTTATTATAGTTCTGACGATAATAACAGTATAATATGGGTAATAATGCATGTTATATTGATAATATTGGGAGTAATTAGTATAATTATTATAGTTCTAGCGATAATAACTGCATAATAGGGGTAATAATGCATGTTATACTGATAATAATAAAAGTAATAAGTATAATTATTGCAGTTCTAGCGATAATAACTGCATAATATTGGTAATAATGCATGACATTTTGATGATATTAGGAGTACTAAGTATAATTATTATAGTTCGAGCGATAATAACTGTATAATATGGGTAATAGTGCATGTTATATTGATAATAATAAAAGTAATAAGTATAATTGTTATAGTTCGAGCGACAATAACTGCATAATATGGGTAATAGTGCATGTTATATTGATAATAATAAAAGTAGTAAGTATAATTATTGTAGTTCTAGCCATAATAACTGCATAATATGGGTAATAATGCATGTTATATTGATAACATTGGGAGTAATAAGTATAATTATTGTAGTTCTAGCGATAATAACTGCATAATATGGGTAATAATGCATGTTATATTGATAACATTGGGAGTAATAAGTATAAATATTGTAGTTCTAGCGATAATAACTGCATAATATGGGTAATAATGCATGACATATTGATAATATTGGGAGTAATAAGTATAATTATTACAGTTCTAGCGATAATAACTGCATAATAGGGGTAATAATGCATGTTATACTGATAATAATATAAGTAATAAGTATAACTACTATAGTTCTAGCGATAATAACTGCATAATATGGGTAATAGTGAATGTTATATTGATAATAATAAAAGTAATAACTATAATTATTGCAGTTCTAGGGATAATAACTGTATAGTATGGGTAATAATGCATGACATATTGATAATATTAGGAGTAATAAGTATAATTATTATAGTTCGAGCGATAATAACTGCATAATATGGGTAATAGTGCATGTTATATTGATAATAATAAAAGTAATAAGTATAATTATTATAGTTCGACCAATAATAACTGCATAATATGGGTAATAGTGCATGTTATATTGATAATAATAAAAGGAATAAGTATAACTATTATAGTTCTAGCGATAATAACTGTATAATATGGGTAATAATGCATGTTATATTGATAATAATAAAAGTAATAAGTATAATTGTTATAGTTCGAGCGATAATAACTGCATAATATGGGTAATAGTGCATGTTATATTGATAATAATAAAAGTAGTAAGTATAATTATTGTAGTTCTAGCCATAATAACTGCATAATATGGGTAATAATGCGTGTCATATTGATAAGATTGGGAGTAATAAGTATATTTATTATAGTTCTGACGATAATAACAGTATAATATGGGTAATAATGCATGTTATATTGATAATATCGGGAGTAATTAGTATAATTATTATGGTTCTAGCGATAATAACTGCATAATAGGGGTAATAATGCATGTTATACTGATAATAATAAAAGTAATAAGTATAATTATTGTAGTTCTAGCGATAATAACTGCATAATATGGGTAATAATGCATGACATATTGATGATATTAGGAGTACTAAGTATAATTACTATAGTTCGAGCGATAATAACTGCATAATATGGGTAATAGTGCATGTTATATTGATAATAAGAAAAGTAATAAGTATAATTGTTATAGTCCGAGCGATAATAACTGCATAATATGGGTAATAGTGCATGTTATATTGATAATAATAAAAGGAGTAAGTATAATTATTGTAGTTCTAGCCATAATAACTGCATAATATGGGTAATAATGCATGTTATATTGATAACATTGGGAGTAATAAGTATAATTATTGTAGTTCTAGCGATAATAACTGCATAATAGGGGTAATAATGCATGTTATATTGATAACATTGGGAGTAATAAGTATAATTATTGTAGTTCAAGCGATAATAACTGCATAATATGGGTAATAGTGCATGTTATATTGGTAATAATGAAAGTAATAAATATAATTATTGTAGTTCTAGCGATAATAACTGTATAATATGGGTAATAATGCATGTTATATTGATAACATTGGGAGTAATAAGTATAATTATTATAGCTCTAGCGATAATAGCTGCATAATATGGGTAATAATGCATGTTATATTGATAACATTGGGTGTAATAAGTATAATTATTATAGTTCTAGCGATAATAACTGCATAATATGGGTAATAGTGCATGTTATATTGATAATAATAAAAGTAATAAGTATAATTGTTATAGTCCGAGCGATAATAACTGCATAATATGGGTAATAGTGCATGTTATATTGATAATAATAAAAGGAGTAAGTATAATTATTGTAGTTCTAGCCATAATAACTGCATAATATGGGTAATAATGCATGTTATATTGATAACATTGGGAGTAATAAGTATAATTATTGTAGTTCTAGCGATAATAACTGCATAATAGGGGTAATAATGCATGTTATACTGATAATAATATAAGTAATAAGTATAACTATTATAGTTCTAGCGATAATAACTGCATAATATGGGTAATAATGCATGACATTTTGATGATATTAGGAGTACTAAGTATAATTATTATAGTTCGAGCGATAATAACTGTATAATATGGGTAATAGTGCATGTTATATTGATAATAATAAAAGTAATAAGTATAATTGTTATAGTTCGAGCGACAATAACTGCATAATATGGGTAATAGTGCATGTTATATTGATAATAATAAAAGTAGTAAGTATAATTATTGTAGTTCTAGCCATAATAACTGCATAATATGGGTAATAATGCATGTTATATTGATAACATTGGGAGTAATAAGTATAATTATTGTAGTTCTAGCGATAATAATAGTAAAATATGGCTAATAGTGCATGTTATATTGATAATAATAAAAGTAATGAGTATATTTATTACAGTTCTATCGATTACAACTGCATAATATGGGTAATAATGCATGCTATATTGATGATAATAAAAGTAATACGTATATTTATTATAGTTCTAGCGATAATAACTGCATAATATGGGTAATAATGCATGTTATATTGATAATAATATAAGTAATAAGTATAATTATTACAGTTCTAGCGATAATAACTGCATTATATGGGTAATAATGCATGTTATATTGATAATAATATAAGTAATAAGTATAATTATTACAGTTCTAGCGATAATAACTGCTTTATATGCGTAATAATGCATGTTATATTGATAATATCGGGAGTAATAGGTATAATTATTACAGTTCTAGCGATAATAACTGCATTATAGGGGTAATAATGGATGTTATATTGATAATATCGGGAGTAATAAGTATAATTATTACAGTTCTAGCGATAAGACTAGCAAAATATGGCTAAGAGTGCCTGTTATATTGATAATAATAAAAGTAATAAGTATATTTATTATACTTCTGTCGATAATAACTGCATTATATGGGTAATAATGCATGTTATATTGATAATAATATAAGTAATAAGTATAATTATTACAGTTCTAGCCATAATAACTCCATTATATGGGTAATAATGCATGTTATATTGATAATATCGGGAGTGATAAGTATAATTATTATAGTTCTACCGATAATAATAGTAAAATATGGCTAATAGTGCATGTTATAATGATACTATTAAAAGTAATAAGTATATTTATTATAGTTCTATCGATTATAACTGCAGAATATGGGTAATAATGCATGTTATATTGATAATAATAAAAGTAATAAGTATATTTATTATACTTCTATCGATAATAACTGCATAATATGGGTAATAATGCATGTTATATTGATGATAATAAATGTACTAAGTATATTTATTATAGTTCTAGCGATTATAACTGCATAATATGGGTCATAATGCATGTTATATTGCTAACAATATAAGTAATAAGTATAATTATTACAGTTCTAGCAATAATAACTGCATTATATGGGTAATAATGCATGTTACATTGATAATATCGGGAGTAATAAGTATAATTATTATAGCTCTAGCGATTATAATAGTAAAATATGGCTAATAGTGCATGTTATATTGATACTAATAAAAGTAGTAAGTATATTTATTATAGTTCTATCGATAATAACTACATAATATGGGTAATAACGCATGTTATATTGATAATAATATAAGTAATAAGTATAATTATTACAGTTCTAGCGATAATAACTGCTTTATATGCGTAATAATGCATGTTATATTGATAATATCGGGAGTAATAAGTATAATTATTACAGTTCTAGCGATAATAACTGCATTATATGGGTAATAATGCATGTTATATTGATAATATCGGAAGTAATAAGTATAATTATTATAGTTCTAGCGATAATAATAGTAAAATATGGCTAATAGTGCATGTTATATTGATAATAATAAAAGTAATGAGTATATTTATTACAGTTCTATCGATTACAACTGCATAATATGGGTAATAATGCATGCTATATTGATGATAATAAAAGTAATACGTATATTTATTATAGTTCTAGCGATAATAACTGCATAATATGGGTAATAATGCATGTTATATTGATAATAATATAAGTAATAAGTATAATTATTACAGTTCTAGCGATAATGACTGCATTATATGGGTAATAATGCACGCTATATTACTAATAATATAAGTAATAAGTATAATTATTACAGTTCTAGCGATAATAACTGCATAATATGGGTAATAATGCATGTTATATTGATGATAATAAATGTACTAAGTATATTTATTATAGTTCTAGCGATTATAACTGCATAATATGGGTCATAATGCATGTTATATTGATAATAATATAAGTAACAAGTATAATTATTGCAGTTCTAGCGATAATAACTGCATTATATGGGTAATAATGCATGTTATATTGATAATATTGGGAGTAATAAGTATAATTATTATAGTTCTAGCGATAATAATAGTAAAATATGGCTAATAGTGCATGTTATATTGAGAATGATAAAAGTAATAAGTATATTAATTACAGTTCTATCGATAATAACTGCATAATATGGGTAATAATGCATGTTATATTGTTGATAATAAAAGTAATAAGTAAAATTATTACAGTTCTAGCGATAATAACTGCATTATATGGGTAATAATGCACGTTATATTGCTAACAATATAAGTAATAAGTATAATTATTACAGTTCTAGCAATAATAACTGCATTATATGGGTAATAATGCATGTTACATTGATAATATCGGGAGTAATAAGTATAATTATTATAGTTCTAGCGATAATAATAGTGAAATATGGCTAATAGTGCATGTTATATTGATAATAATAAAAGTAGTAAGTATATTTATTATACTTCTGTCGATAATAACTGCATTATATGGGTAATAATGCATGTTATATTGATAATAATATAAGTAATAAGTATAATTATTACAGTTCTAGCGATAATAACTGCATTATATGGGTAATAATGCATGTTATATTTATAATATCGGGAGTAATAAGTATAATAATTATAGTTCTAGCGATTATAATAGTAAAATATGGCTAATAGTGCATGTTATATTGATAATAATAAAAGTAGTAAGTATATTTATTATAGTTCTATCGATAATGACTGCATAATATGGGTAATAACGCATGTTATATTCATTATAATATAAGTAATAAGTATAATTATTACAGTTCTAGCGATAAGACTAGTAAAATATGGCTAAGAGTGCCTGTTATATTGATAATAATAAAAGTAATAAGTATATTTATTATACTTCTGTCGATAATAACTGCATTATATGGGTAATAATGCATGTTATATTGATAATAATATAAGTAATAAGTATAATTATTACAGTTCTAGCCATAATAACTCCATTATATGGGTAATAATGCATGTTATATTGATAGTAATATAAGTAATAAGTATATTTATTACAGGTCTAACGATAATAACTGCATAATATGGGTAATAATGCACGCTATATTACTAATAATATAAGTAATAAGTATAATTATTACAGTTCTAGCGATAATAACTGCATAATATGGGTAATAATGCATGTTATATTGATGATAATAAATGTACTAAGTATATTTATTATAGTTCTAGCGATTATAACTGCATAATATGGGTCATAATGCATGTTATATTGATAATAATATAAGTAACAAGTATAATTATTACAGTTCTAGCGATAATAACTGCATTATATGGGTAATAATGCATGTTATATTGATAATATTGGGAGTAATAAGTATAATTATTACAGTTCTAGCGATAATAATAGTAAAATATGGCTAATAGTGCATGTTATATTGAGAATGATAAAAGTAATAAGTATATTTATTACAGTTCTATCGATAATAACTGCATAATATGGGTAATAATGCATGTTATATTGATGATAATAAAAGTAATAAGTAAAATTATTACAGTTCTAGCGATAATAACTGCATTATATGGGTAATAATGCACGTTATATTGCTAACAATATAAGTAATAAGTATAATTATTACAGTTCTAGCAATAATAACTGCATTATATGGGTAATAATGCATGTTATATTGATAATATCGGGAGTAATAAGTATAATTATTATAGTTCTAGCGATTATAATAGTAAAATATGGCTAATAGTGCATGTTATATTGATAATAATAAAAGTAGTAAGTATATTTATTATAGTTCTATCGATAATGACTGCATAATATGGGTAATAACGCATGTTATATTCATAATAATATAAGTAATAAGTATAATTATTACAGTTCTAGCGATAAGACTAGTAAAATATGGCTAAGAGTGCCTGTTATATTGATAATAATAAAAGTAATAAGTATATTTATTATACTTCTGTCGACAATAACTGCATTATATGGGTAATAATGCATGTTATATTGATAATAAAATAAGTAATAAGTATAATTATTACAGTTCTAGCCATAATAACTCCATTATATGGGTAATAATGCATGTTATATTGATAGTAATATAAGTAATAAGTATATTTATTACAGGTCTATCGATAATAACTGCATAATATGGGTAATAATGCACGCTCTATTACTAATAATATAAGTAATAAGTATAATTATTACAGTTCTAGCGATAATAACTGCATAATATGGGTAATAATGCATGTTATATTGATGATAATAAATGTACATATATATTTATTATAGTTCTAGCGATTATAACTGCATAATATGGGTCATAATGCATGTTATATTGATAATAATATAAGTAACAAGTATAATTATTACAGTTCTAGCGATAATAACTGCATTATATGGGTAATAATGCATGTTATATTGATAATATTGGGAGTAATAAGTATAATTATTATAGTTCTAGCGATAATAATAGTAAAATATGGCTAATAGTGCATGTTATATTGAGAATAATAAAAGTAATAAGTATATTTATTACAGTTCTATCGATAATAACTGCATAATATGGGTAATAATGCATGTTATATTGATGATAATAAAAGTAATAAGTAAAATTATTACAGTTCTAGCGATAATAACTGCATTATATGGGTAATAATGCACGTTATATTGCTAACAATATAAGTAATAAGTATAATTATTACAGTTCTAGCAATAATAACTGCATTATATGGGTAATAATGCATGTTACATTGATGATAATAAATGTACTAAGTATATTTATTATAGTTCTAGCGATTATAACTGCATAATATGGGTCATAATGCATGTTATATTGATAATAATATAAGTAACAAGTATAATTATTGCAGTTCTAGCGATAATAACTGCATTATATGGGTAATAATGCATGTTATATTGATAATATTGGGAGTAATAAGTATAATTATTATAGTTCTAGCGATAATAATAGTAAAATATGGCTAATAGTGCATGTTATATTGAGAATAATAAAAGTAATAAGTATATTTATTATAGTTCTACCGATAATAACTGCATAATATGGGTAATAATGCATGTTATATTGATGATAATATAAGTAATAAGTATAATTATTACAGTTCTAGCGATAATAACTGCATTATATGGGTAATAATGCATGTTATATTGATTATATTCGGAGTAATAAGTATAATTTTTATAGTTCTAGCGATAATAATAGTAAAATATGGCTAATAGTGCATGTTATATTGATGATAATAAAAGTAATAAGTATATTTATTACAGTTCTAGCGATAATAACTGCATTATATGGGTAATAATGCACGTTATATTGCTAACAATATAAGTAATAAGTATAATTATTACGGTTCTAGCAATAATATCTGCATTATATGGGTAATAATGCATGTTATATTGATGATAATAAATGTACTAAGTATATTTATTATAGTTCTAGCGATTATAACTGCATAATATGGGTCATAATGCATGTTATATTGATAATAATATAAGTAACAAGTATAATTATTGCAGTTCTAGCGATAATAACTGCATTATATGGGTAATAATGCATGTTATATTGATAATATTGGGAGTAATAAGTATAATTATTATAGTTCTAGCGATAATAATAGTAAAATATGGCTAATAGTGCATGTTATATTGAGAATAATAAAAGTAATAAGTATATTTATTACAGTTCTATCGATAATAACTGCATAATATGGGTAATAATGCATGTTATATTGATGATAATAAAAGTAATAAGTAAAATTATTACAGTTCTAGCGATAATAACTGCATAATATGGGTAATAATGCACGTTATATTGCTAATAATATAAGTAATAAGTATAATTATTACAGTTCTAGCGATAATAACTGCATTATATGGGTAATAATGGATGTTATATTGATAATATCGGGAGTAATAAGTATAATTATTATAGTTCTAGCGATGATACCAGTAAAATATGGCTAAGAGTGCCTGTTATATTGATAACAATAAAAGTAATAAGCATATTTATTATACTCCTGTCGATAATAACTGCATTATATGGGTAATAATGCATGTTATATTGATAATATTGGGAGTAATAAGTATAATTATTATAGTTCTAGCGATAATAATAGTAAAATATGGCTAATAGTGCATGTTATATTGATAATAATAAAAGTAATAAGTATATTTATTACAGTTCTATCGATAACAACTGCATAATATGGGTAATAATGCATGTTATATTGATGATAATAAAAGTAATAAGTAAAATTATTACAGTTCTAGCGATAATAACTGCATTATATGGGTAATAATGCACGTTACATTGCTAACAATATAAGTAATAAGTATAATTATTACAGTTCTAGCAATAATACCTGCATTATATGGGTAATAATGCAGGTTACATTGATAATATCGGGAGTAATAAGTATAATTATTATAGTTCTAGCGATAATAATAGTAAAATATGGCTAATAGTGCATGTTATATTGATAATAATAAAAGTAATGAGTATATTTATTACAGTTCTATCGATTACAACTGCATAATATGGGTAATAATGCATGCTATATTGATGATAATAAAAGTAATACGTATATTTATTATAGTTCTAGCGATAATAACTGCATAATATGGGTAATAATGCATGTTATATTGATAATAATATAAGTAATAAGTATAATTATTACAGTTCTAGCGATAATAACTGCATTATATGGGTAATAATGCACGTTATATTGCTAATAATATAAGTAATAAGTATAATTATTACAGTTTTAGCGATAATAACTGCATTATATGGGTAATAATGCATGTTATATTGATAATATCGGAAGTAATAAGTATAATTATTATAGTTCTAGCGATAATAATAGTAAAATATGGCTAATAGTGCATGTTATATTGATAATAATAAAAGTAATGAGTATATTTATTACAGTTCTATCGATTACAACTGCATAATATGGGTAATAATGCATGCTATATTGATGATAATAAAAGTAATACGTATATTTATTATAGTTCTAGCGATAATAACTGCATAATATGGGTAATAATGCATGTTATATTGATAATAATATAAGTAATAAGTATAATTATTACAGTTCTAGCGATAATGACTGCATTATATGGGTAATAATGCACGTTATATTGCTAATAATATAAGTAATAAGTATAATTATTACAGTTCTAGCGATAATAACTGCAGTATATGCGTAATAATGCATGTTATATTGATAATATCGGGAGTGATAAGTATAATTATTATAGTTCTAGCGATAATAATAGTAAAATATGGCTAATAGTGCATGTTATAATGATTCTAATAAAAGTAATAAGTATATTTATTATAGTTCTATCGATTATAACTGCAGAATATGGGTAATAATGCATGTTATATTGAGAATAATAAAAGTAATAAGTATATTTATTATAGTTCTACCGATAATAACTGCATAATATGGGTAATAATGCATGTTATATTGATGATAATATAAGTAATAAGTATAATTATTACAGTTCTAGCGATAATAACTGCATTATATGGGTAATAATGCATGTTATATTGATTATATTCGGAGTAATAAGTATAATTTTTATAGTTCTAGCGATAATAATAGTAAAATATGGCTAATAGTGCATGTTATATTGATGATAATAAAAGTAATAAGTATATTTATTACAGTTCTAGCGATAATAACTGCATTATATGGGTAATAATGCACGTTATATTGCTAACAATATAAGTAATAAGTATAATTATTACGGTTCTAGCAATAATATCTGCATTATATGGGTAATAATGCATGTTATATTGATGATAATAAATGTACTAAGTATATTTATTATAGTTCTAGCGATTATAACTGCATAATATGGGTCATAATGCATGTTATATTGATAATAATATAAGTAACAAGTATAATTATTGCAGTTCTAGCGATAATAACTGCATTATATGGGTAATAATGCATGTTATATTGATAATATTGGGAGTAATAAGTATAATTATTATAGTTCTAGCGATAATAATAGTAAAATATGGCTAATAGTGCATGTTATATTGAGAATAATAAAAGTAATAAGTATATTTATTACAGTTCTATCGATAATAACTGCATAATATGGGTAATAATGCATGTTATATTGATGATAATAAAAGTAATAAGTAAAATTATTACAGTTCTAGCGATAATAACTGCATAATATGGGTAATAATGCACGTTATATTGCTAATAATATAAGTAATAAGTATAATTATTACAGTTCTAGCGATAATAACTGCATTATATGGGTAATAATGGATGTTATATTGATAATATCGGGAGTAATAAGTATAATTATTATGGTTCTAGCGATGATACCAGTAAAATATGGCTAAGAGTGCCTGTTATATTGATAACAATAAAAGTAATAAGCATATTTATTATACTCCTGTCGATAATAACTGCATTATATGGGTAATAATGCATGTTATATTGATAATATTGGGAGTAATAAGTATAATTATTATAGTTCTAGCGATAATAATAGTAAAATATGGCTAATAGTGCATGTTATATTGATAATAATAAAAGTAATAAGTATATTTATTACAGTTCTATCGATAACAACTGCATAATATGGGTAATAATGCATGTTATATTGATGATAATAAAAGTAATAAGTAAAATTATTACAGTTCTAGCGATAATAACTGCATTATATGGGTAATAATGCACGTTACATTGCTAACAATATAAGTAATAAGTATAATTATTACAGTTCTAGCAATAATACCTGCATTATATGGGTAATAATGCAGGTTACATTGATAATATCGGGAGTAATAAGTATAATTATTATAGTTCTAGCGATAATAATAGTAAAATATGGCTAATAGTGCATGTTATATTGATAATAATAAAAGTAATGAGTATATTTATTACAGTTCTATCGATTACAACTGCATAATATGGGTAATAATGCATGCTATATTGATGATAATAAAAGTAATACGTATATTTATTATAGTTCTAGCGATAATAACTGCATAATATGGGTAATAATGCATGTTATATTGATAATAATATAAGTAATAAGTATAATTATTACAGTTCTAGCGATAATAACTGCATTATATGGGTAATAATGCACGCTATATTGCTAATAATATAAGTAATAAGTATAATTATTACAGTTTTAGCGATAATAACTGCATTATATGGGTAATAATGCATGTTATATTGATAATATCGGAAGTAATAAGTATAATTATTATAGTTCTAGCGATAATAATAGTAAAATATGGCTAATAGTGCATGTTATATTGATAATAATAAAAGTAATGAGTATATTTATTACAGTTCTATCGATTACAACTGCATAATATGGGTAATAATGCATGCTATATTGATGATAATAAAAGTAATACGTATATTTATTATAGTTCTAGCGATAATAACTGCATAATATGGGTAATAATGCATGTTATATTGATAATAATATAAGTAATAAGTATAATTATTACAGTTCTAGCGATAATGACTGCATTATATGGGTAATAATGCACGTTATATTGCTAATAATATAAGTAATAAGTATAATTATTACAGTTCTAGCGATAATAACTGCATTATATGCGTAATAATGCATGTTATATTGATAATATCGGGAGTGATAAGTATAATTATTATAGTTCTAGCGATAATAATAGTAAAATATGGCTAATAGTGCATGTTATAATGATTCTAATAAAAGTAATAAATATATTTATTATAGTTCTATCGATTATAACTGCAGAATATGGGTAATAATGCATGTTATATTGATAATACTAAAAGTAATAAGTATATTTATTATACTTCTATCGATAATAACTGCATAATATGGGTAATAATGCATGTTATATTGATGATAATAAATGTACTAAGTATATTTATTATAGTTCTAGCGATTATAACTGCATAATATGGGTCATAATGCATGTTATATTGCTAACAATATAAGTAATAAGTATAATTATTACAGTTCTAGCAATAATAACTGCATTATATGGGTATTAATGCATGTTACATTGATAATATCGGGAGTAAAAAGTATAATTATTATAGTTCTAGCGATAATAATAGTAAAATATGGCTAATAGTGCATGTTATATTGATAATAATAAAAGTAGTAAGTATATTTATTATACTTCTGTCGATAATAACTGCATTATATGGGTAATAATGCATGTTATATTGATAATAATATAAGTAATAAGTATAATTATTACAGTTCTAGCGATAATAACTGCATTATATGGGTAATAATGCATGTTATATTGATAATATTGGGAGTAATAAGTATAATTGTTATAGTTCTAGCGATAATAACTGCATAATATGGGTAATAATGCATGTTATATTGATAATAATATAAGTAATAAGTATAATTATTACAGTTCTAGCGATAATGACTGCATTATATGGGTAATAATGCACGTTATATTGCTAATAATATAAGTAATAAGTATAATTATTACAGTTCTAGCGATAATAACTGCATTATATGCGTTATAATGCATGTTATATTGATAATATCGGGAGTGATAAGTATAATTATTATAGTTCTAGCGATAATAATAGTAAAATATGGCTAATAGTGCATGTTATAATGATTCTAATAAAAGTAATAAGTATATTTATTATAGTTCTATCGATTATAACTGCAGAATATGGGTAATAATGCATGTTATATTGATAATACTAAAAGTAATAAGTATATTTATTATACTTCTATCGATAATAACTGCATAATATGGGTAATAATGCATGTTATATTGATGATAATAAATGTACTAAGTATATTTATTATAGTTCTAGCGATTATAACTGCATAATATGGGTCATAATGCATGTTATATTGCTAACAATATAAGTAATAAGTATAATTATTACAGTTCTAGCAATAATAACTGCATTATATGGGTATTAATGCATGTTACATTGATAATATCGGGAGTAAAAAGTATAATTATTATAGTTCTAGCGATAATAATAGTAAAATATGGCTAATAGTGCATGTTATATTGATAATAATAAAAGTAGTAAGTATATTTATTATACTTCTGTCGATAATAACTGCATTATATGGGTAATAATGCATGTTATATTGATAATAATATAAGTAATAAGTATAATTATTACAGTTCTAGCGATAATAACTGCATTATATGGGTAATAATGCATGTTATATTGATAATATTGGGAGTAATAAGTATAATTGTTATAGTTCTAGCGATAATAATAGTAAAATATGGCTAACAGTGCATGTGATATTGATAATAATAAAAGTAATAAGTATATTTATTACAGTTCTATCGATAATAACTGCATAATATGGGTAATAATGCACGTTATATTGCCAATAATATAAGTAATAAGTATAATTATTACAGTTCTAGCGATAATAACTGCATTATATGGGTAATAATGCATGTTACATTGATAATATTGGGAGTTATAAGTATAATTATTATAGTTCTAGCGATAATAATAGTAAAATATGGCTAACAGTGCATGTGATATTGACAATAATAAAAGTAATAAGTATATTTATTACAGTTCTATCGATAATAACTGCATAACATGGGTAATAATGCACGTTATATTGCTAATAGTATAAGTAATAAGTATAATTATTACAGTTCTAGCGATAATAACTGCATTATATAGGTAATAATGCATGTTATATTAATACTATCGGGAGTAATAAGTATAATTATTATAGTTCTAGCGATTATAATAGTAAAATATGGCTAATAGTGCATGTTATATTGATAATAATAAAAGTAGTAAGTATATTTATTATAGTTCTATCGATAATGACTGCATAATATGGGTAATAACGCATGTTATATTCATAATAATATAAGTAATAAGTATAATTATTACAGTTCTAGCGATAAGACTAGTAAAATATGGCTAAGAGTGCCTGTTATATTGATAATAATAAAAGTAGTAAGTATATTTATTATACTTCTGTCGACAATAACTGCATTATATGGGTAATAATGCATGTTATATTGATAATAATGTAAGTAATAAGTATAATTATTACAGTTCTAGCGATAATAACTGCATTATATGGGTAATAATGCATGTTATATTGATAATATTGGGAGTAATAAGTATAATTGTTATAGTTCTAGCGATAATAATAGTAAAATATGGCTAACAGTGCATGTGATATTGATAATAATAAAAGTAATAAGTATATTTATTACAGTTCTATCGATAATAACTGCATAATATGGGTAATAATGCACGTTATATTGCCAATAATATAAGTAATAAGTATAATTATTACAGTTCTAGCGATAATAACTGCATTATATGGGTAATAATGCATGTTACATTGATAATATTGGGAGTTATAAGTATAATTATTATAGTTCTAGCGATAATAATAGTAAAATATGGCTAACAGTGCATGTGATATTGACAATAATAAAAGTAATAAGTATATTTATTACAGTTCTATCGATAATAACTGCATAACATGGGTAATAATGCACGTTATATTGCTAATAGTATAAGTAATAAGTATAATTATTACAGTTCTAGCGATAATAACTGCATTATATAGGTAATAATGCATGTTATATTAATAATATCGGGAGTAATAAGTATAATTATTATAGTTCTAGCGATTATAATAGTAAAATATGGCTAATAGTGCATGTTATATTGATAATAATAAAAGTAGTAAGTATATTTATTATAGTTCTATCGATAATGACTGCATAATATGGGTAATAACGCATGTTATATTCATAATAATATAAGTAATAAGTATAATTATTACAGTTCTAGCGATAAGACTAGTAAAATATGGCTAAGAGTGCCTGTTATATTGATAATAATAAAAGTAATAAGTATATTTATTATACTTCTGTCGACAATAACTGCATTATATGGGTAATAATGCATGTTATATTGATAATAAAATAAGTAATAAGTATAATTATTACAGTTCTAGCCATAATAACTCCATTATATGGGTAATAATGCATGTTATATTGATAGTAATATAAGTAATAAGTATATTTATTACAGGTCTATCGATAATAACTGCATAATATGGGTAATAATGCACGCTCTATTACTAATAATATAAGTAATAAGTATAATTATTACAGTTCTAGCGATAATAACTGCATAATATGGGTAATAATGCATGTTATATTGATGATAATAAATGTACTAAGTATATTTATTATAGTTCTAGCGATTATTAATGCATGTTATATTGATAATAATATAAGTAACAAGTATAATTATTACAGTTCTAGCGATAATAACTGCATTATATGGGTAATAATGCATGTTATATTGATAATATTGGGAGTAATAAGTATAATTATTATAGTTCTAGCGATAATAATAGTAAAATATGGCTAATAGTGCATGTTATATTGAGAATAATAAAAGTAATAAGTATATTTATTACAGTTCTATCGATAATAACTGCATAATATGGGTAATAATGCATGTTATATTGATGATAATAAAAGTAATAAGTAAAATTATTACAGTTCTAGCGATAATAACTGCATTATATGGGTAATAATGCACGTTATATTGCTAACAATATAAGTAATAAGTATAATTATTACAGTTCTAGCAATAATAACTGCATTATATGGGTAATAATGCATGTTACATTGATGATAATAAATGTACTAAGTATATTTATTATAGTTCTAGCGATTATAACTGCATAATATGGGTCATAATGCATGTTATATTGATAATAATATAAGTAACAAGTATAATTATTGCAGTTCTAGCGATAATAACTGCATTATATGGGTAATAATGCATGTTATATTGATAATATTGGGAGTAATAAGTATAATTATTATAGTTCTAGCGATAATAATAGTAAAATATGGCTAATAGTGCATGTTATATTGAGAATAATAAAAGTAATAAGTATATTTATTATAGTTCTACCGATAATAACTGCATAATATGGGTAATAATGCATGTTATATTGATGATAATATAAGTAATAAGTATAATTATTACAGTTCTAGCGATAATAACTGCATTATATGGGTAATAATGCATGTTATATTGATTATATTCGGAGTAATAAGTATAATTTTTATAGTTCTAGCGATAATAATAGTAAAATATGGCTAATAGTGCATGTTATATTGATGATAATAAAAGTAATAAGTATATTTATTACAGTTCTAGCGATAATAACTGCATAATATGGGTAATAATGCATGTTATATTGATGATAATAAAAGTAATAAGTAAAATTATTACAGTTCTAGCGATAATAACTGCATAATATGGGTAATAATGCACGTTATATTGCTAATAATATAAGTAATAAGTATAATTATTACAGTTCTAGCGATAATAACTGCATTATATGGGTAATAATGGATGTTATATTGATAATATCGGGAGTAATAAGTATAATTATTATAGTTCTAGCGATGATACCAGTAAAATATGGCTAAGAGTGCCTGTTATATTGATAACAATAAAAGTAATAAGCATATTTATTATACTCCTGTCGATAATAACTGCATTATATGGGTAATAATGCATGTTATATTGATAATATTGGGAGTAATAAGTATAATTATTATAGTTCTAGCGATAATAATAGTAAAATATGGCTAATAGTGCATGTTATATTGATAATAATAAAAGTAATAAGTATATTTATTACAGTTCTATCGATAACAACTGCATAATATGGGTAATAATGCATGTTATATTGATGATAATAAAAGTAATAAGTAAAATTATTACAGTTCTAGCGATAATAACTGCATTATATGGGTAATAATGCACGTTACATTGCTAACAATATAAGTAATAAGTATAATTATTACAGTTCTAGCAATAATACCTGCATTATATGGGTAATAATGCAGGTTACATTGATAATATCGGGAGTAATAAGTATAATTATTATAGTTCTAGCGATAATAATAGTAAAATATGGCTAATAGTGCATGTTATATTGATAATAATAAAAGTAATGAGTATATTTATTACAGTTCTATCGATTACAACTGCATAATATGGGTAATAATGCATGCTATATTGATGATAATAAAAGTAATACGTATATTTATTATAGTTCTAGCGATAATAACTGCATAATATGGGTAATAATGCATGTTATATTGATAATAATATAAGTAATAAGTATAATTATTACAGTTCTAGCGATAATAACTGCATTATATGGGTAATAATGCACGTTATATTGCTAATAATATAAGTAATAAGTATAATTATTACAGTTTTAGCGATAATAACTGCATTATATGGGTAATAATGCATGTTATATTGATAATATCGGAAGTAATAAGTATAATTATTATAGTTCTAGCGATAATAATAGTAAAATATGGCTAATAGTGCATGTTATATTGATAATAATAAAAGAAATGAGTATATTTATTACAGTTCTATCGATTACAACTGCATAATATGGGTAATAATGCATGCTATATTGATGATAATAAAAGTAATACGTATATTTATTATAGTTCTAGCGATAATAACTGCATAATATGGGTAATAATGCATGTTATATTGATAATAATATAAGTAATAAGTATAATTATTACAGTTCTAGCGATAATAACTGCATTATATGGGTAATAATGCATGTTATATTGATAATAATATAAGTAATAAGTATAATTATTACAGTTCTAGCCATAATAACTCCATTATATGGGTAATAATGCATGTTATATTGATAGTAATATAAGTAATAAGTATATTTGTTACAGGTCTATCGATAATAACTGCAGAATATCGGTAATAATGCATGTTATATTGATAATAATGGGAGTAATAAGTATATTTATTATAGTTCTGACGATAATAACAGTATAATATGGGTAATAATGGATGTTATATTGATAATATTGGGAGTAATAAGTATAATTATTATAGTTCTAGCGATAATAACTGCATAATAGGGGTAATAATGCATATTATACTGTTAATAATATACGTAATAAGTATAATTATTATAGCTCTAGCGATAATAGCTGCATAATATGGGTAATAATGCATGTTATATTGATAACATTGGGAGTAATAAGTATAATTATTATAGTTCTAGCGATAATAACTGCATAATATGGGTAATAGTGCATGTTATATTGATAATAATAAAAGTAGTAAGTATAATTGTTGTAGTTCTAGCGATAATAACTGCATAATATGGGTAATAATGCATGTTATATTGATAACATTGGGAGTAATAAGTATAAATATTGTAGTTCTAGCTATAATAACTGCATAATATGGGTAATAATGCATGACATATTGATAATATTGGGAGTAATAAGTATAATTATTACAGTTCTAGCGATAATAACTGCATAATAGGGGTAATGATGCATGTTATACTGATAATAATATAAGTAATAAGTATAACTACTATAGTTCTAGCGATAATAACTGCATAATATGGGTAATAGTGAATGTTATATTGATAATAATAAAAGTAATAAGTATAATTATTATAGTTCTAGCGATAATAACTGCATAATATGGGTAATAGTGCATGTTATATTGATATTATTGGGAGTAATAAGTATAATTATTGTTGTCCAGCGATAATAACTGCATAATATGGGTAATAATGCATGACATATTGATAATATTGGGAGTAATAAGTATATTTATTATAGTTCTGACGATAATAACAGTATAATATGGGTAATAATGCATGTTATATTGATAATATTGGGAGTAATAAGTATAATTATTATAGTTCTAGCGATAATAACTGCATAATATGGGTAATAGTGCATGTTATATTGATAATAATAAAAGTAATAAGTATAATTATTGTAGTTCTAGCGATAATAACTGCATAATATGGGTAATAATGCGTGTCATATTGATAAGATTGGGAGTAATAAGTATATTTATTATAGTTCTGACGATAATAACAGTATAATATGGGTAATAATGGATGTTATATTGATAATATTGGGAGTAATAAGTATAATTATTATAGTTCTAGCGATAATAACTGCATAATAGGGGTAATAATGCATATTATACTGTTAATAATATAAGTAATAAGTATAATTATTATAGCTCTAGCGATAATAGCTGCATAATATGGGTAATAATGCATGTTATATTGATAACATTGGGAGTAATAAGTATAATTATTATAGTTCTAGCGATAATAACTGCATAATATGGGTAATAGTGCATGTTATATTGATCATAATAAAAGTAATAAGTATAATTATTGTAGTTCTAGCGATAATAACTGTATAATATGGGTAATAATGCTTCACATATTGATAATATTAGGCGTAATATGTATAATTATTATAGTTCTAGCGATAATAACTGCATAATATGGGTAATAGTGCATGTTATATTGATAATAATAAAAGTAATAAGTATAATTATTATAGTTCGAGCGATAATAACTGCATAATATGGGTAATAGTGCATGTTATATTGATAATAATAAAAGTAATAAGTATAATTATTGTAGTTCTAGCGATAATAACTGTATAATATGGGTAATAATGCATTACATATTGATAATATTAGGCGTAATATGTATAATTATTATAGTTCTAGCGATAATAACTGCATAATAGGGGTAATAGTGCATGTTATATTGATAATAATAAAAGTAATAAGTATAAGTATTGTAGTTCTAGCGATAATAACTGCATAATATGGGTAATAGTGCATGTTATATTGATAATAATAAAAGTAATAAGTATAATTAATATAGTTCGAGCGATAATAACTGCATAATATGGGTAATAGTGCATGTTATATTGATAATACTAAAAGTAATAAGTATAATTATTGTAGTTCTAGCGATAATAACTGCATAATAGGGGTAATAGTGCATGTTATATTGATAATAATAAAAGTAATAAGTATAAATATTGTAGTTCTAGCGATAATAACTGCATAATATGGGTAATAATGCACGTTATATTGATAGTATTGGGAGTAATAAGTATATTTATTATAGTTCTGACGATAATAACAGTATAATATGGGTAGTAATGCATGTTATATTGATAACATTGGGAGTAATAAGTATAATTATTGTAGTTCTAGCGATAATAACTGCATAATATGGGTAATAATGCGTGTTATATTGATAATATTGGGAGTAATAAGTATATTTATTATAGTTCTGACGATAATAACAGTATAATATGGGTAATAATGGATGTTATATTGATAATATTGGGAGTAATAAGTATAATTATTATAGTTCTAGCGATAATAACTGCATAATAGGGGTAATAATGCATATTATACTGTTAATAATATACGTAATAAGTATAATTATTATAGCTCTAGCGATAATAGCTGCATAATATGGGTAATAATGCATGTTATATTGATAACATTGGGAGTAATAAGTATAATTATTATAGTTCTAGCGATAATAACTGCATAATATGGGTAATAGTGCATGTTATATTGATAATAATAAAAGTAGTAAGTATAATTGTTGTAGTTCTAGCGATAATAACTGCATAATAGGGGTAATGATGCATGTTATACTGATAATAATATAAGTAATAAGTATAACTACTATAGTTCTAGCGATAATAACTGCATAATATGGGTAATAGTGAATGTTATATTGATAATAATAAAAGTAATAAGTATAATTATTATAGTTCTAGCGATAATAACTGCATAATATGGGTAATAGTGCATGTTATATTGATATTATTGGGAGTAATAAGTATAATTATTGTTGTCCAGCGATAATAACTGCATAATATGGGTAATAATGCATGACATATTGATAATATTGGGAGTAATAAGTATATTTATTATAGTTCTGACGATAATAACAGTATAATATGGGTAATAATGCATGTTATATTGATAATATTGGGAGTAATAAGTATAATTATTATAGTTCTAGCGATAATAACTGCATAATATGGGTAATAGTGCATGTTATATTGATAATAATAAAAGTAATAAGTATAATTATTGTAGTTCTAGCGATAATAACTGCATAATATGGGTAATAATGCGTGTCATATTGATAAGATTGGGAGTAATAAGTATATTTATTATAGTTCTGACGATAATAACAGTATAATATGGGTAATAATGGATGTTATATTGATAATATTGGGAGTAATAAGTATAATTATTATAGTTCTAGCGATAATAACTGCATAATAGGGGTAATAATGCATATTATACTGTTAATAATATAAGTAATAAGTATAATTATTATAGCTCTAGCGATAATAGCTGCATAATATGGGTAATAATGCATGTTATATTGATAACATTGGGAGTAATAAGTATAATTATTATAGTTCTAGCGATAATAACTGCATAATATGGGTAATAGTGCATGTTATATTGATCATAATAAAAGTAATAAGTATAATTATTGTAGTTCTAGCGATAATAACTGTATAATATGGGTAATAATGCTTCACATATTGATAATATTAGGCGTAATATGTATAATTATTATAGTTCTAGCGATAATAACTGCATAATATGGGTAATAGTGCATGTTATATTGATAATAATAAAAGTAATAAGTATAATTATTATAGTTCGAGCGATAATAACTGCATAATATGGGTAATAGTGCATGTTATATTGATAATAATAAAAGTAATAAGTATAATTATTGTAGTTCTAGCGATAATAACTGTATAATATGGGTAATAATGCATTACATATTGATAATATTAGGCGTAATATGTATAATTATTATAGTTCTAGCGATAATAACTGCATAATAGGGGTAATAGTGCATGTTATATTGATAATAATAAAAGTAATAAGTATAAGTATTGTAGTTCTAGCGATAATAACTGCATAATATGGGTAATAGTGCATGTTATATTGATAATAATAAAAGTAATAAGTATAATTAATATACTTCGAGCGATAATAACTGCATAATATGGGTAATAGTGCATGTTATATTGATAATACTAAAAGTAATAAGTATAATTATTGTAGTTCTAGCGATAATAACTGCATAATAGGGGTAATAGTGCATGTTATATTGATAATAATAAAAGTAATAAGTATAAATATTGTAGTTCTAGCGATAATAACTGCATAATATGGGTAATAATGCACGTTATATTGATAGTATTGGGAGTAATAAGTATATTTATTATAGTTCTGACGATAATAACAGTATAATATGGGTAGTAATGCATGTTATATTGATAACATTGGGAGTAATAAGTATAATTATTGTAGTTCTAGCGATAATAACTGCATAATATGGGTAATAATGCGTGTTATATTGATAATATTGGGAGTAATAAGTATATTTATTATAGTTCTGACGATAATAACAGTATAATATGGGTAATAATGGATGTTATATTGATAATATTGGGAGTAATAAGTATAATTATTATAGTTCTAGCGATAATAACTGCATAATAGGGGTAATAATGCATATTATACTGTTAATAATATACGTAATAAGTATAATTATTATAGCTCTAGCGATAATAGCTGCATAATATGGGTAATAATGCATGTTATATTGATAACATTGGGAGTAATAAGTATAATTATTATAGTTCTAGCGATAATAACTGCATAATATGGGTAATAGTGCATGTTATATTGATAATAATAAAAGTAGTAAGTATAATTGTTGTAGTTCTAGCGATAATAACTGCATAATATGGGTAATAATGCATGTTATATTGATAACATTGGGAGTAATAAGTATAAATATTGTAGTTCTAGCTATAATAACTGCATAATATGGGTAATAATGCATGACATATTGATAATATTGGGAGTAATAAGTATAATTATTACAGTTCTAGCGATAATAACTGCATAATAGGGGTAATGATGCATGTTATACTGATAATAATATAAGTAATAAGTATAACTACTATAGTTCTAGCGATAATAACTGCATAATATGGGTAATAGTGAATGTTATATTGATAATAATAAAAGTAATAAGTATAATTATTATAGTTCGAGCGATAATAACTGCATAATATGGGTAATAGTGCATGTTATATTGATATTATTGGGAGTAATAAGTATCTTTATTATAGTTCTGACGATAATAGCAGTATAGTATGGGTAATAATGCATGACATGTTGATAATATTAGGAGTAATAAGTATAATTATTATAGTTCTAGCGATAATAACTGCATAATATGGGTAATAGTGCATGTTATATTGATATTATTGGGAGTAATAAGTATAATTATTGTTGTCCAGCGATAATAACTGCATAATATGGGTAATAATGCATGACATATTGATAATATTGGGAGTAATAAGTATATTTATTATAGTTCTGACGATAATAACAGTATAATATGGGTAATAATGCATGTTATATTGATAATATTGGGAGTAATAAGTATAATTATTATAGTTCTAGCGATAATAACTGCATAATATGGGTAATAGTGCATGTTATATTGATAATAATAAAAGTAATAAGTATAATTATTGTAGTTCTAGCGATAATAACTGCATAATATGGGTAATAATGCGTGTCATATTGATAAGATTGGGAGTAATAAGTATATTTATTATAGTTCTGACGATAATAACAGTATAATATGGGTAATAATGGATGTTATATTGATAATATTGGGAGTAATAAGTATAATTATTATAGTTCTAGCGATAATAACTGCATAATAGGGGTAATAATGCATATTATACTGTTAATAATATAAGTAATAAGTATAATTATTATAGCTCTAGCGATAATAGCTGCATAATATGGGTAATAATGCATGTTATATTGATAACATTGGGAGTAATAAGTATAATTATTATAGTTCTAGCGATAATAACTGCATAATATGGGTAATAGTGCATGTTATATTGATCATAATAAAAGTAATAAGTATAATTATTGTAGTTCTAGCGATAATAACTGTATAATATGGGTAATAATGCTTCACATATTGATAATATTAGGCGTAATATGTATAATTATTATAGTTCTAGCGATAATAACTGCATAATATGGGTAATAGTGCATGTTATATTGATAATAATAAAAGTAATAAGTATAATTATTATAGTTCGAGCGATAATAACTGCATAATATGGGTAATAGTGCATGTTATATTGATAATAATAAAAGTAATAAGTATAATTATTGTAGTTCTAGCGATAATAACTGTATAATATGGGTAATAATGCATTACATATTGATAATATTAGGCGTAATATGTATAATTATTATAGTTCTAGCGATAATAACTGCATAATAGGGGTAATAGTGCATGTTATATTGATAATAATAAAAGTAATAAGTATAAGTATTGTAGTTCTAGCGATAATAACTGCATAATATGGGTAATAGTGCATGTTATATTGATAATAATAAAAGTAATAAGTATAATTAATATAGTTCGAGCGATAATAACTGCATAATATGGGTAATAGTGCATGTTATATTGATAATACTAAAAGTAATAAGTATAATTATTGTAGTTCTAGCGATAATAACTGCATAATAGGGGTAATAGTGCATGTTATATTGATAATAATAAAAGTAATAAGTATAAATATTGTAGTTCTAGCGATAATAACTGCATAATATGGGTAATAATGCACGTTATATTGATAGTATTGGGAGTAATAAGTATATTTATTATAGTTCTGACGATAATAACAGTATAATATGGGTAGTAATGCATGTTATATTGATAACATTGGGAGTAATAAGTATAATTATTGTAGTTCTAGCGATAATAACTGCATAATATGGGTAATAATGCGTGTTATATTGATAATATTGGGAGTAATAAGTATATTTATTATAGTTCTGACGATAATAACAGTATAATATGGGTAATAATGGATGTTATATTGATAATATTGGGAGTAATAAGTATAATTATTATAGTTCCAGCGATAATAACTGCATAATAGGGGTAATAATGCATATTATACTGTTAATAATATACGTAATAAGTATAATTATTATAGCTCTAGCGATAATAGCTGCATAATATGGGTAATAATGCATGTTATATTGATAACATTGGGAGTAATAAGTATAATTATTATAGTTCTAGCGATAATAACTGCATAATATGGGTAATAGTGCATGTTATATTGATAATAATAAAAGTAGTAAGTATAATTGTTGTAGTTCTAGCGATAATAACTGCATAATATGGGTAATAATGCATGTTATATTGATAACATTGGGAGTAAAAAGTATAAATATTGTAGTTCTAGCTATAATAACTGCATAATATGGGTAATAATGCATGACATATTGATAATATTGGGAGTAATAAGTATAATTATTACAGTTCTAGCGATAATAACTGCATAATAGGGGTAATGATGCATGTTATACTGATAATAATATAAGTAATAAGTATAACTACTATAGTTCTAGCGATAATAACTGCATAATATGGGTAATAGTGAATGTTATATTGATAATAGTAAAAGTAATAAGTATAATTATTGTAGTTCTGGGGATAATAACTGTATAATATGGGTAATAATGCATCACATATTTATAATATTAGGCGTAATATGTATAATTATTATAGTTCTAGTGATAATAACTGCATAATATGGGTAATAGTGCATGTTATATTGATAATAATAAAAGTAATAAGTATAATTATTATATTTCGGGCGATAATAACTGCATAATATGGGTAATAGTGCATGTTATATTGATATTATTGGGAGTAATTAGTATAATTATTATAGTTCTAGCGATAATAACTGCATAATATGGGTAATAGTGCGTGTTATATTGATAATAATAAAAGTAATAAGTATAATTATTATAGTTCGAGCCATAATAACTGCATAATATGGGTAATAATGCATGTTATATTGATAACATTGGGAGTAATAAGTACAATTATTGTAGTTCTAGCGATAATAACTGCATAATATGGGTAATAATGCATGTTATATTGATATTATTGGGAGTAATTAGTATAATTATTATAGTTCTAGCGATAATAACTGCATAATATGGGTAATAGTGCGTGTTATATTGATAATAATAAAAGTAATAAGTATAATTATTATAGTTCGAGCGATAATAACTGCATAATATGGGTAATAGTGCATGTTATATTGATATTATTGGGAGTAATAAGTATCTTTATTATAGTTCTGACGATAATAGCAGTATAATATGGGTAATAATGCATGATATATTGATAATATTAGGAGTAATAAGTATAAATATTATAGTTCGAGCGATAATGACTGCATAATATGGGTAATAGTGCATGTTATATTGATATTATTGGGAGTAATAAGTATCTTTATTATAGTTCTGACGATAATAGCAGTATAGTATGGGTAATAATGCATGACATGTTGATAATATTAGGAGTAATAAGTATAATTATTATAGTTCTAGCGATAATAACTGCATAATATGGGTAATAGTGCATGTTATATTGATAATAATAAAAGTAATAAGTATAAGTATTGTAGTTCTAGCGATAATAACTGCATAATATGGGTAATAGTGCATGTTATATTGATAATAATAAAAGTAATAAGTATAATTAATATAGTTCGAGCGATAATAACTGCATAATATGGGTAATAGTGCATGTTATATTGATAATACTAAAAGTAATAAGTATAATTATTGTAGTTCTAGCGATAATAACTGCATAATAGGGGTAATAGTGCATGTTATATTGATAATAATAAAAGTAATAAGTATAAATATTGTAGTTCTAGCGATAATAACTGCATAATATGGGTAATAATGCACGTTATATTGATAGTATTGGGAGTAATAAGTATATTTATTATAGTTCTGACGATAATAACAGTATAATATGGGTAGTAATGCATGTTATATTGATAACATTGGGAGTAATAAGTATAATTATTGTAGTTCTAGCGATAATAACTGCATAATATGGGTAATAATGCGTGTTATATTGATAATATTGGGAGTAATAAGTATATTTATTATAGTTCTGACGATAATAACAGTATAATATGGGTAATAATGGATGTTATATTGATAATATTGGGAGTAATAAGTATAATTATTATAGTTCTAGCGATAATAACTGCATAATAGGGGTAATAATGCATATTATACTGTTAATAATATACGTAATAAGTATAATTATTATAGCTCTAGCGATAATAGCTGCATAATATGGGTAATAATGCATGTTATATTGATAACATTGGGAGTAATAAGTATAATTATTATAGTTCTAGCGATAATAACTGCATAATATGGGTAATAGTGCATGTTATATTGATAATAATAAAAGTAGTAAGTATAATTGTTGTAGTTCTAGCGATAATAACTGCATAATATGGGTAATAATGCATGTTATATTGATAACATTGGGAGTAAAAAGTATAAATATTGTAGTTCTAGCTATAATAACTGCATAATATGGGTAATAATGCATGACATATTGATAATATTGGGAGTAATAAGTATAATTATTACAGTTCTAGCGATAATAACTGCATAATAGGGGTAATGATGCATGTTATACTGATAATAATATAAGTAATAAGTATAACTACTATAGTTCTAGCGATAATAACTGCATAATATGGGTAATAGTGAATGTTATATTGATAATAATAAAAGTAATAAGTATAATTATTGTAGTTCTGGGGATAATAACTGTATAATATGGGTAATAATGCATCACATATTTATAATATTAGGCGTAATATGTATAATTATTATAGTTCTAGCGATAATAACTGCATAATATGGGTAATAGTGCATGTTATATTGATAATAATAAAAGTAATAAGTATAATTATTATATTTCGAGCGATAATAACTGCATAATATGGGTAATAGTGCATGTTATATTGATATTATTGGGAGTAATAAGTATCTTTATTATAGTTCCGACGATAATAGCAGTATAGTATGGTAATAATGCATGATATATTGATAATATTAGGAGTAATAAGTATAATTATTATAGTTCTAGAGATAATAACTGCATAATATGGGTAATAGTGCATGTTATATTGATATTATTGGGAGTAATTAGTATAATTATTATAGTTCTAGCGATAATAACTGCATAATATGGGTAATAGTGCGTGTTATATTGATAATAATAAAAGTAATAAGTATAATTATTATAGTTCGAGCCATAATAACTGCATAATATGGGTAATAATGCATGTTATATTGATAACATTGGGAGTAATAAGTACAATTATTGTAGTTCTAGCGATAATAACTGCATAATATGGGTAATAATGCATGTTATATTGATATTATTGGGAGTAATTAGTATAATTATTATAGTTCTAGCGATAATAACTGCATAATATGGGTAATAGTGCGTGTTATATTGATAATAATAAAAGTAATAAGTATAATTATTATAGTTCGAGCGATAATAACTGCATAATATGGGTAATAGTGCATGTTATATTGATATTATTGGGAGTAATAAGTATCTTTATTATAGTTCTGACGATAATAGCAGTATAATATGGGTAATAATGCATGATATATTGATAATATTAGGAGTAATAAGTATAAATATTATAGTTCGAGCGATAATGACTGCATAATATGGGTAATAGTGCATGTTATATTGATATTATTGGGAGTAATAAGTATCTTTATTATAGTTCTGACGATAATAGCAGTATAGTATGGGTAATAATGCATGACATGTTGATAATATTAGGAGTAATAAGTATAATTATTATAGTTCTAGCGATAATAACTGCATAATATGGGTAATAGTGCATGTTATATTGATATTATTGGGAGTAATAAGTATAATTATTGTTGTCCAGCGATAATAACTGCATAATATGGGTAATAATGCATGACATATTGATAATATTGGGAGTAATAAGTATATTTATTATAGTTCTGACGATAATAACAGTATAATATGGGAAATAATGCATGTTATATTGATAATATTGGGAGTAATAAGTATAATTATTATAGTTCTAGCGATAATAACTGCATAATATGGGTAATAGTGCATGTTATATTGATAATAATAAAAGTAATAAGTATAATTATTGTAGTTCTAGCGATAATAACTGTATAATATGGGTAATAATGCTTCACATATTGATAATATTAGGCGTAATATGTATAATTATTATAGTTCTAGCGATAATAACTGCATAATATGGGTAATAGTGCATGTTATATTGATAATAATAAAAGTAATAAGTATAATTATTATAGTTCGAGCGATAATAACTGCATAATATGGGTAATAGTGCATGTTATATTGATAATAATAAAAGTAATAAGTATAATTATTGTAGTTCTACCGATAATAACTGTATAATATGGGTAATAATGCATTACATATTGATAATATTAGGCGTAATATGTATAATTATTATAGTTCTAGCGATAATAACTGCATGATATGGGTAATAGTGCATGTTATATTGATAATACTAAAAGTAATAAGTATAATTATTGTAGTTCTAGCGATAATAACTGCATAATATGGGTAATAATGCGTGTCATATTGATAAGATTGGGAGTAATAAGTATATTTATTATAGTTCTGACGATAATAACAGTATAATATGGGTAATAATGCATGTTATATTGATAATATTGGGAGTAATAAGTATAATTATTATAGTTCTAGCGATAATAACTGCATAATATGGGTAATAGTGCATGCTATATTGATAATAATAAAAGTAGTAAGTATAATTATTATAGTTCGAGCGATAATAACTGCATAATATGGGTAATAATGCACGTTATATTGATAGTATTGGGAGTAATAAGTATATTTATTATAGTTCTGACGATAATAACAGTATAATATGGGTAGTAATGCATGTTATATTGATAACATTGGGAGTAATAAGTATAATTATTGTAGTTCTAGCGATAATAACTGCATAATATGGGTAATAATGCGTGTTATATTGATAATATTGGGAGTAATAAGTATATTTATTATAGTTCTGACGATAATAACAGTATAATATGGGTAATAATGGATGTTATATTGATAATATTGGGAGTAATAAGTATAATTATTATAGTTCTAGCGATAATAACTGCATAATAGGGGTAATAATGCATATTATACTGTTAATAATATACGTAATAAGTATAATTATTATAGCTCTAGCGATAATAGCTGCATAATATGGGTAATAATGCATGTTATATTGATAACATTGGGAGTAATAAGTATAATTATTATAGTTCTAGCGATAATAACTGCATAATATGGGTAATAGTGCATATTATATTGATAATAATAAAAGTAGTAAGTATAATTGTTGTAGTTCTAGCGATAATAACTGCATAATATGGGTAATAATGCATGTTATATTGATAACATTGGGAGTAATAAGTATAAATATTGTAGTTCTAGCTATAATAACTGCATAATATGGGTAATAATGCATGACATATTGATAATATTGGGAGTAATAAGTATAATTATTACAGTTCTAGCGATAATAACTGCATAATAGGGGTAATGATGCATGTTATACTGATAATAATATAAGTAATAAGTATAACTACTATAGTTCTAGCGATAATAACTGCATAATATGGGTAATAGTGAATGTTATATTGATAATAATAAAAGTAATAAGTATAATTATTGTAGTTCTAGGGATAATAACTGTATAATATGGGTAATAATGCATCACATATTTATAATATTAGGCGTAATATGTATAATTATTATAGTTCTAGCGATAATAACTGCATAATATGGGTAATAGTGCATGTTATATTGATAATAATAAAAGTAATAAGTATAATTATTATATTTCGAGCGATAATAACTGCATAATATGGGTAATAGTGCATGTTATATTGATATTATTGGGAGTAATAAGTATCTTTATTATAGTTCCGACGATAATAGCAGTATAGTATGGTAATAATGCATGATATATTGATAATATTAGGAGTAATAAGTATAATTATTATAGTTCTAGAGATAATAACTGCATAATATGGGTAATAGTGCATGTTATATTGATATTATTGGGAGTAATTAGTATAATTATTATAGTTCTAGCGATAATAACTGCATAATATGGGTAATAGTGCGTGTTATATTGATAATAATAAAAGTAATAAGTATAATTATTATAGTTCGAGCCATAATAACTGCATAATATGGGTAATAATGCATGTTATATTGATAAAATTGGGAGTAATAAGTACAATTATTGTAGTTCTAGCGATAATAACTGCATAATATGGGTAATAATGCATGTTATATTGATATTATTGGGAGTAATTAGTATAATTATTATAGTTCTAGCGATAATAACTGCATAATATGGGTAATAGTGCGTGTTATATTGATAATAATAAAAGTAATAAGTATAATTATTATAGTTCGAGCGATAATAACTGCATAATATGGGTAATAGTGCATGTTATATTGATATTATTGGGAGTAATAAGTATCTTTATTATAGTTCTGACGATAATAGCAGTATAGTATGGGTAATAATGCATGACATGTTGATAATATTAGGAGTAATAAGTATAATTATTATAGTTCTAGCGATAATAACTGCATAATATGGGTAATAGTGCATGTTATATTGATATTATTGGGAGTAATAAGTATAATTATTGTTGTCCAGCGATAATAACTGCATAATATGGGTAATAATGCATGACATATTGATAATATTGGGAGTAATAAGTATATTTATTATAGTTCTGACGATAATAACAGTATAATATGGGAAATAATGCATGTTATATTGATAATATTGGGAGTAATAAGTATAATTATTATAGTTCTAGCGATAATAACTGCATAATATGGGTAATAGTGCATGTTATATTGATAATAATAAAAGTAATAAGTATAATTATTGTAGTTCTAGCGATAATAACTGTATAATATGGGTAATAATGCTTCACATATTGATAATATTAGGCGTAATATGTATAATTATTATAGTTCTAGCGATAATAACTGCATAATATGGGTAATAGTGCATGTTATATTGATAATAATAAAAGTAATAAGTATAATTATTATAGTTTGAGCGATAATAACTGCATAATATGGGTAATAGTGCATGTTATATTGATAATAATAAAAGTAATAAGTATAATTATTGTAGTTCTACCGATAATAACTGTATAATATGGGTAATAATGCATTACATATTGATAATATTAGGCGTAATATGTATAATTATTATAGTTCTAGCGATAATAACTGCATAATATGGGTAATAGTGCATGTTATATTGATAATAATAAAAGTAATAAGTATAATTAATATAGTCCGAGCGATAATAACTGCATAATATGGGTAATAGTGCATGTTATATTGATAATACTAAAAGTAATAAGTATAATTATTGTAGTTCTAGCGATAATAACTGCATAATATGGGTAATAATGCGTGTCATATTGATAAGATTGGGAGTAATAAGTATATTTATTATAGTTCTGACGATAATAACACTATAATATGGGTAATAATGCATGTTATATTGATATTATTGGGAGTAATTAGTATAATTATTATAGTTCTAGCGATAATAACTGCATAATAGGGGTAATAGTGCATGTTATATTGATAACAATAAAAGTAATAAGTATAAATATTGTAGTTCTAGCGATAATAACTGCATAATATGGGTAATAGTGCATGTTATATTGATATTATTGGGAGTAATAAGTATAATTATTGTTGTCCAGCGATAATAACTGCATAATATGGGTAATAATGCATGACATATTGATAATATTGGGAGTAATAAGTATATTTATTATAGTTCTGACGATAATAACAGTATAATATGGGTAGTAATGCATGTTATATTGATAACATTGGGAGTAATAAGTATAATTATTGTAGTTCTACCGATAATAACTGCATAATATGGGTAATAATGCGTGTTATATTGATAATATTGGGAGTAATAAGTATATTTATTATAGTTCTGACGATAATAACAGTATAATATGGGTAATAATGGATGTTATATTGATAATATTGGGAGTAATAGGTATAATTATTATAGTTCTAGCGATAATAACTGCATAATAGGGGTAATAATGCATATTATACTGTTAATAATATAAGTAATAAGTATAATTATTATAGCTCTAGCGATAATAGCTGCATAATATGGGTAATAATGCATGTTATATTGATAACATTGGGAGTAATAAGTATAAATATTGTAGTTCTAGCGATAATAACTGCATAATATGGGTAATAATGCATGACATATTGATAATATCGGGAGTAATAAGTATAATTATTACAGTTCTAGCGATAAGACTAGTAAAATATGGCTAAGAGTGCCTGTTATATTGATAATAATAAAAGTAATAAGTATATTTATTATACTTCTGTCGATAATAACTGCATTATATGGGTAATAATGCATGTTATATTGATAATAATATAAGTAATAAGTATAATTATTACAGTTCTAGCCATAATAACTCCATTATATGGGTAATAATGCATGTTATATTGATAGTAATATAAGTAATAAGTATATTTGTTACAGGTCTATCGATAATAACTGCATAATATGGGTAATAATGCACGCTATATTACTAATAATATAAGTAATAAGTATAATTATTACAGTTCTAGCGATAATAACTGCATTATATGGGTAATAATGCATGTTATATTGCTAATATCGGAAGTAATAAGTATAATTATTATAGTTCCAGCGATTATAATAGTCAAATATGGCTAATAGTGCATGTTATATTGATACTAATAAAAGTAATAAGTATATTTATTATAGTTCTATCGATTATAACTGCAGAATATCGGTAATAATGCATGTTATATTGATAATAATATAAGTAATAAGTATAATTATTACAGTTCTAGCGATAATAACTGCATTATATGGGTAATAATGCACGTTATATTGCTAATAATATACGTAATAAGTATAATTATTACAGTTTTAGCGATAATAACTGCATTATATGGGTAATAATGCATGTTATATTGATAATATCGGAAGTAATAAGTATAATTATTATAGTTCTAGCGATAATAATAGTAAAATATGGCTAATAGTGCATGTTATATTGATAATAATAAAAGTAATGAGTATATTTATTACAGTTCTATCGATTACAACTGCATAATATGGGTAATAATGCATGCTATATTGATGATAATAAAAGTAATACGTATATTTATTATAGTTCTAGCGATAATAACTGCATAATATGGGTAATAATGCATGTTATATTGATAATAATATAAGTAATAAGTATAATTATTACAGTTCTAGCGATAATGACTGCATTATATGGGTAATAATGCACGTTATATTGCTAATAATATAAGTAATAAGTATAATTGTTACAGTTCTAGCGATAATAACTGCATTATATGCGTAATAATGCATGTTATATTGATAATATCGGGAGTGATAAGTATAATTATTATAGTTCTAGCGATAATAATAGTAAAATATGGCTAATAGTGCATGTTATAATGATTCTAATAAAAGTAATAAGTATATTTATTATAGTTCTATCGATTATAACTGCAGAATATGGGTAATAATGCATGTTATATTGATAATAATAAAAGTAATAAGTATATTTATTATACTTCTATCGATAATAACTGCATAATATGGGTAATAATGCATGTTATATTGATGATAATAAATGTACTAAGTATATTTATTATAGTTTTAGCGATTATAACTGCATAATATGGGTCATAATGCATGTTATATTGCTAACAATATAAGTAATAAGTATAATTATTACAGTTCTAGCAATAATAACTGCATTATATGGGTATTAATGCATGTTACATTGATAATATCGGGAGCAAAAAGTATAATTATTATAGTTCTAGCGATAATAATAGTAAAATATGGCTAATAGTGCATGTTATATTGATAATAATAAAAGTAGTAAGTATATTTATTATACTTCTGTCGATAATAACTGCATTATATGGGTAATAATGCATGTTATATTGATAATAATATAAGTAATAAGTATAATTATTACAGTTCTAGCGATAATAACTGCATTATATGGGTAATAATGCATGTTATATTGATAATATTGGGAGTAATAAGTATAATTGTTATAGTTCTAGCGATAATAATAGTAAAATATGGCTAACAGTGCATGTGATATTGATAATAATAAAAGTAATAAGTATATTTATTACAGTTCTATCGATAATAACTGCATAATATGGGTAATAATGCACGTTATATTGCCAATAATATAAGTAATAAGTATAATTATTACAGTTCTAGCGATAATAACTGCATTATATGGGTAATAATGCATGTTACATTGATAATATTGGGAGTAATAAGTATATTTATTATAGTTCTGACGATAATAACAGTATAATATGGGTAATAATGGATGTTATATTGATAATATTGGGAGTAATAAGTATAATTATTATAGTTCCAGCGATAATAACTGCATAATAGGGGTAATAATGCATATTATACTGTTAATAATATACGTAATAAGTATAATTATTATAGCTCTAGCGATAATAGCTGCATAATATGGGTAATAATGCATGTTATATTGATAACATTGGGAGTAATAAGTATAATTATTATAGTTCTAGCGATAATAACTGCATAATATGGGTAATAGTGCATGTTATATTGATAATAATAAAAGTAGTAAGTATAATTGTTGTAGTTCTAGCGATAATAACTGCATAATATGGGTAATAATGCATGTTATATTGATAACATTGGGAGTAAAAAGTATAAATATTGTAGTTCTAGCTATAATAACTGCATAATATGGGTAATAATGCATGACATATTGATAATATTGGGAGTAATAAGTATAATTATTACAGTTCTAGCGATAATAACTGCATAATAGGGGTAATGATGCATGTTATACTGATAATAATATAAGTAATAAGTATAACTACTATAGTTCTAGCGATAATAACTGCATAATATGGGTAATAGTGAATGTTATATTGATAATAGTAAAAGTAATAAGTATAATTATTGTAGTTCTGGGGATAATAACTGTATAATATGGGTAATAATGCATCACATATTTATAATATTAGGCGTAATATGTATAATTATTATAGTTCTAGTGATAATAACTGCATAATATGGGTAATAGTGCATGTTATATTGATAATAATAAAAGTAATAAGTATAATTATTATATTTCGGGCGATAATAACTGCATAATATGGGTAATAGTGCATGTTATATTGATATTATTGGGAGTAATTAGTATAATTATTATAGTTCTAGCGATAATAACTGCATAATATGGGTAATAGTGCGTGTTATATTGATAATAATAAAAGTAATAAGTATAATTATTATAGTTCGAGCCATAATAACTGCATAATATGGGTAATAATGCATGTTATATTGATAACATTGGGAGTAATAAGTACAATTATTGTAGTTCTAGCGATAATAACTGCATAATATGGGTAATAATGCATGTTATATTGATATTATTGGGAGTAATTAGTATAATTATTATAGTTCTAGCGATAATAACTGCATAATATGGGTAATAGTGCGTGTTATATTGATAATAATAAAAGTAATAAGTATAATTATTATAGTTCGAGCGATAATAACTGCATAATATGGGTAATAGTGCATGTTATATTGATATTATTGGGAGTAATAAGTATCTTTATTATAGTTCTGACGATAATAGCAGTATAATATGGGTAATAATGCATGATATATTGATAATATTAGGAGTAATAAGTATAAATATTATAGTTCGAGCGATAATGACTGCATAATATGGGTAATAGTGCATGTTATATTGATATTATTGGGAGTAATAAGTATCTTTATTATAGTTCTGACGATAATAGCAGTATAGTATGGGTAATAATGCATGACATGTTGATAATATTAGGAGTAATAAGTATAATTATTATAGTTCTAGCGATAATAACTGCATAATATGGGTAATAGTGCATGTTATATTGATAATAATAAAAGTAATAAGTATAAGTATTGTAGTTCTAGCGATAATAACTGCATAATATGGGTAATAGTGCATGTTATATTGATAATAATAAAAGTAATAAGTATAATTAATATAGTTCGAGCGATAATAACTGCATAATATGGGTAATAGTGCATGTTATATTGATAATACTAAAAGTAATAAGTATAATTATTGTAGTTCTAGCGATAATAACTGCATAATAGGGGTAATAGTGCATGTTATATTGATAATAATAAAAGTAATAAGTATAAATATTGTAGTTCTAGCGATAATAACTGCATAATATGGGTAATAATGCACGTTATATTGATAGTATTGGGAGTAATAAGTATATTTATTATAGTTCTGACGATAATAACAGTATAATATGGGTAGTAATGCATGTTATATTGATAACATTGGGAGTAATAAGTATAATTATTGTAGTTCTAGCGATAATAACTGCATAATATGGGTAATAATGCGTGTTATATTGATAATATTGGGAGTAATAAGTATATTTATTATAGTTCTGACGATAATAACAGTATAATATGGGTAATAATGGATGTTATATTGATAATATTGGGAGTAATAAGTATAATTATTATAGTTCTAGCGATAATAACTGCATAATAGGGGTAATAATGCATATTATACTGTTAATAATATACGTAATAAGTATAATTATTATAGCTCTAGCGATAATAGCTGCATAATATGGGTAATAATGCATGTTATATTGATAACATTGGGAGTAATAAGTATAATTATTATAGTTCTAGCGATAATAACTGCATAATATGGGTAATAGTGCATGTTATATTGATAATAATAAAAGTAGTAAGTATAATTGTTGTAGTTCTAGCGATAATAACTGCATAATATGGGTAATAATGCATGTTATATTGATAACATTGGGAGTAAAAAGTATAAATATTGTAGTTCTAGCTATAATAACTGCATAATATGGGTAATAATGCATGACATATTGATAATATTGGGAGTAATAAGTATAATTATTACAGTTCTAGCGATAATAACTGCATAATAGGGGTAATGATGCATGTTATACTGATAATAATATAAGTAATAAGTATAACTACTATAGTTCTAGCGATAATAACTGCATAATATGGGTAATAGTGAATGTTATATTGATAATAATAAAAGTAATAAGTATAATTATTGTAGTTCTGGGGATAATAACTGTATAATATGGGTAATAATGCATCACATATTTATAATATTAGGCGTAATATGTATAATTATTATAGTTCTAGCGATAATAACTGCATAATATGGGTAATAGTGCATGTTATATTGATAATAATAAAAGTAATAAGTATAATTATTATATTTCGAGCGATAATAACTGCATAATATGGGTAATAGTGCATGTTATATTGATATTATTGGGAGTAATAAGTATCTTTATTATAGTTCCGACGATAATAGCAGTATAGTATGGTAATAATGCATGATATATTGATAATATTAGGAGTAATAAGTATAATTATTATAGTTCTAGAGATAATAACTGCATAATATGGGTAATAGTGCATGTTATATTGATATTATTGGGAGTAATTAGTATAATTATTATAGTTCTAGCGATAATAACTGCATAATATGGGTAATAGTGCGTGTTATATTGATAATAATAAAAGTAATAAGTATAATTATTATAGTTCGAGCCATAATAACTGCATAATATGGGTAATAATGCATGTTATATTGATAACATTGGGAGTAATAAGTACAATTATTGTAGTTCTAGCGATAATAACTGCATAATATGGGTAATAATGCATGTTATATTGATATTATTGGGAGTAATTAGTATAATTATTATAGTTCTAGCGATAATAACTGCATAATATGGGTAATAGTGCGTGTTATATTGATAATAATAAAAGTAATAAGTATAATTATTATAGTTCGAGCGATAATAACTGCATAATATGGGTAATAGTGCATGTTATATTGATATTATTGGGAGTAATAAGTATCTTTATTATAGTTCTGACGATAATAGCAGTATAATATGGGTAATAATGCATGATATATTGATAATATTAGGAGTAATAAGTATAAATATTATAGTTCGAGCGATAATGACTGCATAATATGGGTAATAGTGCATGTTATATTGATATTATTGGGAGTAATAAGTATCTTTATTATAGTTCTGACGATAATAGCAGTATAGTATGGGTAATAATGCATGACATGTTGATAATATTAGGAGTAATAAGTATAATTATTATAGTTCTAGCGATAATAACTGCATAATATGGGTAATAGTGCATGTTATATTGATATTATTGGGAGTAATAAGTATAATTATTGTTGTCCAGCGATAATAACTGCATAATATGGGTAATAATGCATGACATATTGATAATATTGGGAGTAATAAGTATATTTATTATAGTTCTGACGATAATAACAGTATAATATGGGAAATAATGCATGTTATATTGATAATATTGGGAGTAATAAGTATAATTATTATAGTTCTAGCGATAATAACTGCATAATATGGGTAATAGTGCATGTTATATTGATAATAATAAAAGTAATAAGTATAATTATTGTAGTTCTAGCGATAATAACTGTATAATATGGGTAATAATGCTTCACATATTGATAATATTAGGCGTAATATGTATAATTATTATAGTTCTAGCGATAATAACTGCATAATATGGGTAATAGTGCATGTTATATTGATAATAATAAAAGTAATAAGTATAATTATTATAGTTCGAGCGATAATAACTGCATAATATGGGTAATAGTGCATGTTATATTGATAATAATAAAAGTAATAAGTATAATTATTGTAGTTCTACCGATAATAACTGTATAATATGGGTAATAATGCATTACATATTGATAATATTAGGCGTAATATGTATAATTATTATAGTTCTAGCGATAATAACTGCATGATATGGGTAATAGTGCATGTTATATTGATAATACTAAAAGTAATAAGTATAATTATTGTAGTTCTAGCGATAATAACTGCATAATATGGGTAATAATGCGTGTCATATTGATAAGATTGGGAGTAATAAGTATATTTATTATAGTTCTGACGATAATAACAGTATAATATGGGTAATAATGCATGTTATATTGATAATATTGGGAGTAATAAGTATAATTATTATAGTTCTAGCGATAATAACTGCATAATATGGGTAATAGTGCATGCTATATTGATAATAATAAAAGTAGTAAGTATAATTATTATAGTTCGAGCGATAATAACTGCATAATATGGGTAATAATGCACGTTATATTGATAGTATTGGGAGTAATAAGTATATTTATTATAGTTCTGACGATAATAACAGTATAATATGGGTAGTAATGCATGTTATATTGATAACATTGGGAGTAATAAGTATAATTATTGTAGTTCTAGCGATAATAACTGCATAATATGGGTAATAATGCGTGTTATATTGATAATATTGGGAGTAATAAGTATATTTATTATAGTTCTGACGATAATAACAGTATAATATGGGTAATAATGGATGTTATATTGATAATATTGGGAGTAATAAGTATAATTATTATAGTTCTAGCGATAATAACTGCATAATAGGGGTAATAATGCATATTATACTGTTAATAATATACGTAATAAGTATAATTATTATAGCTCTAGCGATAATAGCTGCATAATATGGGTAATAATGCATGTTATATTGATAACATTGGGAGTAATAAGTATAATTATTATAGTTCTAGCGATAATAACTGCATAATATGGGTAATAGTGCATATTATATTGATAATAATAAAAGTAGTAAGTATAATTGTTGTAGTTCTAGCGATAATAACTGCATAATATGGGTAATAATGCATGTTATATTGATAACATTGGGAGTAATAAGTATAAATATTGTAGTTCTAGCTATAATAACTGCATAATATGGGTAATAATGCATGACATATTGATAATATTGGGAGTAATAAGTATAATTATTACAGTTCTAGCGATAATAACTGCATAATAGGGGTAATGATGCATGTTATACTGATAATAATATAAGTAATAAGTATAACTACTATAGTTCTAGCGATAATAACTGCATAATATGGGTAATAGTGAATGTTATATTGATAATAATAAAAGTAATAAGTATAATTATTGTAGTTCTAGGGATAATAACTGTATAATATGGGTAATAATGCATCACATATTTATAATATTAGGCGTAATATGTATAATTATTATAGTTCTAGCGATAATAACTGCATAATATGGGTAATAGTGCATGTTATATTGATAATAATAAAAGTAATAAGTATAATTATTATATTTCGAGCGATAATAACTGCATAATATGGGTAATAGTGCATGTTATATTGATATTATTGGGAGTAATAAGTATCTTTATTATAGTTCCGACGATAATAGCAGTATAGTATGGTAATAATGCATGATATATTGATAATATTAGGAGTAATAAGTATAATTATTATAGTTCTAGAGATAATAACTGCATAATATGGGTAATAGTGCATGTTATATTGATATTATTGGGAGTAATTAGTATAATTATTATAGTTCTAGCGATAATAACTGCATAATATGGGTAATAGTGCGTGTTATATTGATAATAATAAAAGTAATAAGTATAATTATTATAGTTCGAGCCATAATAACTGCATAATATGGGTAATAATGCATGTTATATTGATAAAATTGGGAGTAATAAGTACAATTATTGTAGTTCTAGCGATAATAACTGCATAATATGGGTAATAATGCATGTTATATTGATATTATTGGGAGTAATTAGTATAATTATTATAGTTCTAGCGATAATAACTGCATAATATGGGTAATAGTGCGTGTTATATTGATAATAATAAAAGTAATAAGTATAATTATTATAGTTCGAGCGATAATAACTGCATAATATGGGTAATAGTGCATGTTATATTGATATTATTGGGAGTAATAAGTATCTTTATTATAGTTCTGACGATAATAGCAGTATAGTATGGGTAATAATGCATGACATGTTGATAATATTAGGAGTAATAAGTATAATTATTATAGTTCTAGCGATAATAACTGCATAATATGGGTAATAGTGCATGTTATATTGATATTATTGGGAGTAATAAGTATAATTATTGTTGTCCAGCGATAATAACTGCATAATATGGGTAATAATGCATGACATATTGATAATATTGGGAGTAATAAGTATATTTATTATAGTTCTGACGATAATAACAGTATAATATGGGAAATAATGCATGTTATATTGATAATATTGGGAGTAATAAGTATAATTATTATAGTTCTAGCGATAATAACTGCATAATATGGGTAATAGTGCATGTTATATTGATAATAATAAAAGTAATAAGTATAATTATTGTAGTTCTAGCGATAATAACTGTATAATATGGGTAATAATGCTTCACATATTGATAATATTAGGCGTAATATGTATAATTATTATAGTTCTAGCGATAATAACTGCATAATATGGGTAATAGTGCATGTTATATTGATAATAATAAAAGTAATAAGTATAATTATTATAGTTTGAGCGATAATAACTGCATAATATGGGTAATAGTGCATGTTATATTGATAATAATAAAAGTAATAAGTATAATTATTGTAGTTCTACCGATAATAACTGTATAATATGGGTAATAATGCATTACATATTGATAATATTAGGCGTAATATGTATAATTATTATAGTTCTAGCGATAATAACTGCATAATATGGGTAATAGTGCATGTTATATTGATAATAATAAAAGTAATAAGTATAATTAATATAGTCCGAGCGATAATAACTGCATAATATGGGTAATAGTGCATGTTATATTGATAATACTAAAAGTAATAAGTATAATTATTGTAGTTCTAGCGATAATAACTGCATAATATGGGTAATAATGCGTGTCATATTGATAAGATTGGGAGTAATAAGTATATTTATTATAGTTCTGACGATAATAACACTATAATATGGGTAATAATGCATGTTATATTGATATTATTGGGAGTAATTAGTATAATTATTATAGTTCTAGCGATAATAACTGCATAATAGGGGTAATAGTGCATGTTATATTGATAACAATAAAAGTAATAAGTATAAATATTGTAGTTCTAGCGATAATAACTGCATAATATGGGTAATAGTGCATGTTATATTGATATTATTGGGAGTAATAAGTATAATTATTGTTGTCCAGCGATAATAACTGCATAATATGGGTAATAATGCATGACATATTGATAATATTGGGAGTAATAAGTATATTTATTATAGTTCTGACGATAATAACAGTATAATATGGGTAGTAATGCATGTTATATTGATAACATTGGGAGTAATAAGTATAATTATTGTAGTTCTACCGATAATAACTGCATAATATGGGTAATAATGCGTGTTATATTGATAATATTGGGAGTAATAAGTATATTTATTATAGTTCTGACGATAATAACAGTATAATATGGGTAATAATGGATGTTATATTGATAATATTGGGAGTAATAGGTATAATTATTATAGTTCTAGCGATAATAACTGCATAATAGGGGTAATAATGCATATTATACTGTTAATAATATAAGTAATAAGTATAATTATTATAGCTCTAGCGATAATAGCTGCATAATATGGGTAATAATGCATGTTATATTGATAACATTGGGAGTAATAAGTATAAATATTGTAGTTCTAGCGATAATAACTGCATAATATGGGTAATAATGCATGACATATTGATAATATCGGGAGTAATAAGTATAATTATTACAGTTCTAGCGATAAGACTAGTAAAATATGGCTAAGAGTGCCTGTTATATTGATAATAATAAAAGTAATAAGTATATTTATTATACTTCTGTCGATAATAACTGCATTATATGGGTAATAATGCATGTTATATTGATAATAATATAAGTAATAAGTATAATTATTACAGTTCTAGCCATAATAACTCCATTATATGGGTAATAATGCATGTTATATTGATAGTAATATAAGTAATAAGTATATTTGTTACAGGTCTATCGATAATAACTGCATAATATGGGTAATAATGCACGCTATATTACTAATAATATAAGTAATAAGTATAATTATTACAGTTCTAGCGATAATAACTGCATTATATGGGTAATAATGCATGTTATATTGCTAATATCGGAAGTAATAAGTATAATTATTATAGTTCCAGCGATTATAATAGTCAAATATGGCTAATAGTGCATGTTATATTGATACTAATAAAAGTAATAAGTATATTTATTATAGTTCTATCGATTATAACTGCAGAATATCGGTAATAATGCATGTTATATTGATAATAATATAAGTAATAAGTATAATTATTACAGTTCTAGCGATAATAACTGCATTATATGGGTAATAATGCACGTTATATTGCTAATAATATACGTAATAAGTATAATTATTACAGTTTTAGCGATAATAACTGCATTATATGGGTAATAATGCATGTTATATTGATAATATCGGAAGTAATAAGTATAATTATTATAGTTCTAGCGATAATAATAGTAAAATATGGCTAATAGTGCATGTTATATTGATAATAATAAAAGTAATGAGTATATTTATTACAGTTCTATCGATTACAACTGCATAATATGGGTAATAATGCATGCTATATTGATGATAATAAAAGTAATACGTATATTTATTATAGTTCTAGCGATAATAACTGCATAATATGGGTAATAATGCATGTTATATTGATAATAATATAAGTAATAAGTATAATTATTACAGTTCTAGCGATAATGACTGCATTATATGGGTAATAATGCACGTTATATTGCTAATAATATAAGTAATAAGTATAATTGTTACAGTTCTAGCGATAATAACTGCATTATATGCGTAATAATGCATGTTATATTGATAATATCGGGAGTGATAAGTATAATTATTATAGTTCTAGCGATAATAATAGTAAAATATGGCTAATAGTGCATGTTATAATGATTCTAATAAAAGTAATAAGTATATTTATTATAGTTCTATCGATTATAACTGCAGAATATGGGTAATAATGCATGTTATATTGATAATAATAAAAGTAATAAGTATATTTATTATACTTCTATCGATAATAACTGCATAATATGGGTAATAATGCATGTTATATTGATGATAATAAATGTACTAAGTATATTTATTATAGTTTTAGCGATTATAACTGCATAATATGGGTCATAATGCATGTTATATTGCTAACAATATAAGTAATAAGTATAATTATTACAGTTCTAGCAATAATAACTGCATTATATGGGTATTAATGCATGTTACATTGATAATATCGGGAGCAAAAAGTATAATTATTATAGTTCTAGCGATAATAATAGTAAAATATGGCTAATAGTGCATGTTATATTGATAATAATAAAAGTAGTAAGTATATTTATTATACTTCTGTCGATAATAACTGCATTATATGGGTAATAATGCATGTTATATTGATAATAATATAAGTAATAAGTATAATTATTACAGTTCTAGCGATAATAACTGCATTATATGGGTAATAATGCATGTTATATTGATAATATTGGGAGTAATAAGTATAATTGTTATAGTTCTAGCGATAATAATAGTAAAATATGGCTAACAGTGCATGTGATATTGATAATAATAAAAGTAATAAGTATATTTATTACAGTTCTATCGATAATAACTGCATAATATGGGTAATAATGCACGTTATATTGCCAATAATATAAGTAATAAGTATAATTATTACAGTTCTAGCGATAATAACTGCATTATATGGGTAATAATGCATGTTACATTGATAATATTGGGAGTTATAAGTATAATTATTATAGTTCTAGCGATAATAATAGTAAAATATGGCTAACAGTGCATGTGATATTGACAATAATAAAAGTAATAAGTATATTTATTACAGTTCTATCGATAATAACTGCATAATATGGGTAATAATGCATGTTATATTAATAATATCGGGAGTAATAAGTATAATTATTATAGTTCTAGCGATTATAATAGTAAAATATGGCTAATAGTGCATGTTATATTGATAATAATAAAAGTAGTAAGTATATTTATTATAGTTCTATCGATAATGACTGCATAATATGGGTAATAACGCATGTTATATTCATAATAATATAAGTAATAAGTATAATTATTACAGTTCTAGCGATAATAACTGCATTATATGGGTAATAATGCATGTTATATTGATGATAATAAAAGTAATAAGTAAAATTATTACAGTTCTAGCGATAATAACTGCATTATATGGGTAATAATGCACGTTATATTGCTAACAATATAAGTAATAAGTATAATTATTACAGTTCTAGCAATAATAACTGCATTATATGGATAATAATGCATGTTACATTGATAATATCGGGAGTAATAAGTATAATTATTATAGTTCTAGCGATAATAATAGTAAAATATGGCTAATAGTGCATGTTATATTGATAATAATAAAAGTAATAAGTATATTTATTATAGTTCTACCGATAATAACTGCATAATATGGGTAATAATGCATGTTATATTGATGATAATATAAGTAATAAGTATAATTATTACAGTTCTAGCGATAATAACTGCATTATATGGGTAATAATGCATGTTATATTGATTATATTCGGAGTAATAAGTATAATTTTTATAGTTCTAGCGATAATAATAGTAAAATATGGCTAATAGTGCATGTTATATTGATGATAATAAAAGTAATAAGTATATTTATTACAGTTCTAGCGATAATAACTGCATTATATGGGTAATAATGCACGTTATATTGCTAACAATATAAGTAATAAGTATAATTATTACAGTTCTAGCAATAATAACTGCATTATATGGGTAATAATGCATGTTATATTGATGATAATAAATGTACTAAGTATATTTATTATAGTTCTAGCGATTATAACTGCATAATATGGGTCATAATGCATGTTATATTGATAATAATATAAGTAACAAGTATAATTATTGCAGTTCTAGCGATAATAACTGCATTATATGGGTAATAATGCATGTTATATTGATAATATTGGGAGTAATAAGTATAATTATTATAGTTCTACCGATAATAATAGTAAAATATGGCTAATAGTGCATGTTATATTGATACTAATAAAAGTAATAAGTATATTTATTATAGTTCTATCGATTATAACTGCAGAATATGGGTAATAATGCATGTTATATTGATAATAATAAAAGTAATAAGTATATTTATTATGCTTCTATCGATAATGACTGCATAATATGGGTAATAATGCATGTTATATTGATGATAATAAATGTACTAAGTATATTTATTATAGTTCTAGCGATTATAACTGCATAATATGGGTCATAATGCATGTTATATTGATAATAATATAAGTAACAAGTATAATTATTACAGTTCTAGCGATAATAACTGCATTATATGGGTAATAATGCATGTTATATTGATAATATTGGGAGTAATAAGTATAATTATTATAGTTCTAGCGATAATAATAGTAAAATATGGCTAATAGTGCATGTTATATTGAGAATAATAAAAGTAATAAGTATATTTATTACAGTTCTATCGATAATAACTGCATAATATGGGTAATAATGCATGTTATATTGATGATAATAAAAGTAATAAGTATATTTATTATGCTTCTATCGATAATGACTGCATAATATGGGTAATAATGCATGTTATATTGATGATAATAAATGTACTAAGTATATTTATTATAGTTCTAGCGATTATAACTGCATAATATGGGTCATAATGCATGTTATATTGATAATAATATAAGTAACAACTATAATTATTACAGTTCTAGCGATAATAACTGCATTATATGGGTAATAATGCATGTTATATTGATAATATTGGGAGTAATAAGTATAATTATTATAGTTCTAGCGATAATAATAGTAAAATATGGCTAATAGTGCATGTTATATTGAGAATAATAAAAGTAATAAGTATATTTATTACAGTTCTATCGATAATAACTGCATAATATGGGTAATAATGCATGTTATATTGATGATAATAAAAGTAATAAGTAAAATTATTACAGTTCTATCGATAATAACTGCATAATATGGGTAATAATGCATGTTATATTGATGATAATAAAAGTAATAAGTAAAATTATTACAGTTCTAGCGATAATAACTGCATAATATGGGTAATAATGCACGTTATATTGCTAATAATATAAGTAATAAGTATAATTATTACAGTTCTAGCGATAATAACTGCATTATATGGGTAATAATGGATGCTATATTGATAATATCGGGAGTAATAAGTATAATTATTATAGTTCTAGCGATAATACTAGTAAAATATGGCTAAGAGTGCCTGTTATATTGATAACAATAAAAGTAATAAGCATATTTATTATACTCCTGTCGATAATAACTGCATTATATGGGTAATAATGCATGTTATATTGATAATATCGGAAGTAATAAGTATAATTATTACAGTTCTAGCGATAAGACTAGTAAAATATGGCTAAGAGTGCCTGTTATATTGATAATAATAAAAGTAATAAGTATATTTATTATACTTCTGTCGATAATAACTGCATTATATGGGTAATAATGCATGTTATATTGATAGTAATATAAGTAATAAGTATATTTGTCACAGGTCTATCGATAATAACTGCATAATATGGGTAATAATGCACGCTATATTACTAATAATATAAGTAATAAGTATAATTATTACAGTTCTAGCGATAATAACTGCATTATATGGGTAATAATGCATGTTATATTGCTAATATCGGAAGTAATAAGTATAATTATTATAGTTCCAGCGATTATAATAGTCAAATATGGCTAATAGTGCATGTTATATTGATACTAATAAAAGTAATAAGTATATTTATTATAGTTCTATCGATTATAACTGCAGAATATCGGTAATAATGCATGTTATATTGATAATAATATAAGTAATAAGTATAATTATTACAGTTCTAGCGATAATAACTGCATTATATGGGTAATAATGCACGTTATATTGCTAATAATATAAGTAATAAGTATAATTATTACAGTTTTAGCGATAATAACTGCATTATATGGGTAATAATGCATGTTATATTGATAATATCGGAAGTAATAAGTATAATTATTATAGCTCTAGCGATTATAATAGTAAAATATGGCTAATAGTGCATGTTATATTGATAATAGTAAAAGTAGTAAGTATATTTATTATAGTTCTATCGATAATAACTACATAATATGGGTAATAACGCATGTTATATTGATAATAATATAAGTAATAAGTATAATTATTACAGTTCTAGCGATAATAACTGCTTTATATGCGTAATAATGCATGTTATATTGATAATATCGGGAGTAATAAGTATAATTATTACAGTTCTAGCGATAATAACTGCATTATAGGGGTAATAATGGATGTTATATTGATAATATCGGGAGTAATAAGTATAATTATTACAGTTCTAGCGATAAGACTAGTAAAATATGGCTAAGAGTGCCTGTTATATTGATAATAATAAAAGTAATGAGTATATATATTACAGTTCTATCGATTACAACTGCATAATATGGGTAATAATGCATGCTATATTGATGATAATAAAAGTAATACGTATATTTATTATAGTTCTAGCGATAATAACTGCATAATATGGGTAATAATGCATGTTATATTGATAATAATATAAGTAATAAGTATAATTATTACAGTTCTAGCGATAATGACTGCATTATATGGGTAATAATGCACGTTATATTGCTAATAATATAAGTAATAAGTATAATTATTTCAGTTTTAGCGATAATAACTGCATTATATGGGTAATAATGCATGTTATATTGATAATATCGGAAGTAATAAGTATAATTATTATAGTTCTAGCGATAATAATAGTAAAATATGGCTAATAGTGCATGTTATATTGATAATAATAAAAGTAATGAGTATATTTATTACAGTTCTATCGATTACAACTGCATAATATGGGTAATAATGCATGCTATATTGATGATAATAAAAGTAATACGTATATTTATTATAGTTCTAGCGATAATAACTGCATAATATGGGTAATAATGCATGTTATATTGATAATAATATAAGTAATAAGTATAATTATTACAGTTCTAGCGATAATGACTGCATTATATGGGTAATAATGCACGTTATATTGCTAATAATATAAGTAATAAGTATAATTATTACAGTTCTAGCGATAACAACTGCATTATATGCGTAATAATGCATGTTATATTGATAATATCGGGAGTGATAAGTATAATTATTATAGTTCTAGCGATAATAATAGTAAAATATGGCTAATAGTGCATGTTATAATGATTCTAATAAAAGTAATAAGTATATTTATTATAGTTCTATCGATTATAACTGCAGAATATGGGTAATAATGCATGTTATATTGATAATAATAAAAGTAATAAGTATATTTATTATACTTCTATCGATAATAACTGCATAATATGGGTAATAATGCATGTTATATTGATGATAATAAATGTACTAAGTATATTTATTATAGTTCTAGCGATTATAACTGCATAATATGGGTCATAATGCATGTTATATTGCTAACAATATAAGTAATAAGTATAATTATTACAGTTCTAGCAATAATAACTGCATTATATGGGTAATAATGCATGTTACATTGATAATATCGGGAGTAATAAGTATAATTATTATAGTTCTAGCGATAATAATAGTAAAATATGGCTAATAGTGCATGTTATATTGATAATAATAAAAGTAGTAAGTATATTTATTATACTTCTGTCGATAATAACTGCATTATATGGGTAATAATGCATGTTATATTGATAATAATATAAGTAATAAGTATAATTATTACAGTTCTAGCGATAATAACTGCATTATATGGGTAATAATGCATGTTATATTGATAATATTGGGAGTAATAAGTATAATTGTTATAGTTCTAGCGATAATAATAGTAAAATATGGCTAACAGTGCATGTGATATTGATAATAATAAAAGTAATAAGTATATTTATTACAGTTCTATCGATAATAACTGCATAATATGGGTAATAATGCACGTTATATTGCCAATAATATAAGTAATAAGTATAATTATTATAGTTCTAGCGATAATAATAGTAAAATATGGCTAACAGTGCATGTGATATTGACAATAATAAAAGTAATAAGTATATTTATTACAGTTCTATCGATAATAACTGCATAACATGGGTAATAATGCACGTTATATTGCTAATAGTATAAGTAATAAGTATAATTATTACAGTTCTAGCGATAATAACTGCATTATATGGGTAATAATGCATGTTATATTAATAATATCGGGAGTAATAAGTATAATTATTATAGTTCTAGCGATTATAATAGTAAAATATGGCTAATAGTGCATGTTATATTGATAATAATAAAAGTAGTAAGTATATTTATTATAGTTCTATCGATAATGACTGCATAATATGGGTAATAACGCATGTTATATTCATAATAATATAAGTAATAAGTATAATTATTACAGTTCTAGCGATAAGACTAGTAAAATATGGCTAAGAGTGCCTGTTATATTGATAATAATAAAAGTAATAAGTATATTTATTATACTTCTGTCGACAATAACTGCATTATATGGGTAATAATGCATGTTATATTGATAATAAAATAAGTAATAAGTATAATTATTACAGTTCTAGCCATAATAACTCCATTATATGGGTAATAATGCATGTTATATTGATAGTAATATAAGTAATAAGTATATTTATTACAGGTCTATCGATAATAACTGCATAATATGGGTAATAATGCACGCTCTATTACTAATAATATAAGTAATAAGTATAATTATTACAGTTCTAGCGATAATAACTGCATAATATGGGTAATAATGCATGTTATATTGATGATAATAAATGTACATATATATTTATTATAGTTCTAGCGATTATAACTGCATAATATGGGTCATAATGCATGTTATATTGATAATAATATAAGTAACAAGTATAATTATTACAGTTCTAGCGATAATAACTGCATTATATGGGTAATAATGCATGTTATATTGATAATATTGGGAGTAATAAGTATAATTATTATAGTTCTAGCGATAATAATAGTAAAATATGGCTAATAGTGCATGTTATATTGAGAATAATAAAAGTAATAAGTATATTTATTACAGTTCTATCGATAATAACTGCATAATATGGGTAATAATGCATGTTATATTGATGATAATAAAAGTAATAAGTAAAATTATTACAGTTCTAGCGATAATAACTGCATTATATGGGTAATAATGCACGTTATATTGCTAACAATATAAGTAATAAGTATAATTATTACAGTTCTAGCAATAATAACTGCATTATATGGGTAATAATGCATGTTACATTGATGATAATAAATGTACTAAGTATATTTATTATAGTTCTAGCGATTATAACTGCATAATATGGGTCATAATGCATGTTATATTGATAATAATATAAGTAACAAGTATAATTATTGCAGTTCTAGCGATAATAACTGCATTATATGGGTAATAATGCATGTTATATTGATAATATTGGGAGTAATAAGTATAATTATTATAGTTCTAGCGATAATAATAGTAAAATATGGCTAATAGTGCATGTTATATTGAGAATAATAAAAGTAATAAGTATATTTATTATAGTTCTACCGATAATAACTGCATAATATGGGTAATAATGCATGTTATATTGATGATAATATAAGTAATAAGTATAATTATTACAGTTCTAGCGATAATAACTGCATTATATGGGTAATAATGCATGTTATATTGATTATATTCGGAGTAATAAGTATAATTTTTATAGTTCTAGCGATAATAATAGTAAAATATGGCTAATAGTGCATGTTATATTGATGCTAATAAAAGTAATAAGTATATTTATTACAGTTCTAGCGATAATAACTGCATTATATGGGTAATAATGCACGTTATATTGCTAACAATATAAGTAATAAGTATAATTATTACGGTTCTAGCAATAATATCTGCATTATATGGGTAATAATGCATGTTATATTGATGATAATAAATGTACTAAGTATATTTATTATAGTTCTAGCGATTATAACTGCATAATATGGGTCATAATGCATGTTATATTGATAATAATATAAGTAACAAGTATAATTATTGCAGTTCTAGCGATAATAACTGCATTATATGGGTAATAATGCATGTTATATTGATAATATTGGGAGTAATAAGTATAATTATTATAGTTCTAGCGATAATAATAGTAAAATATGGCTAATAGTGCATGTTATATTGAGAATAATAAAAGTAATAAGTATATTTATTACAGTTCTATCGATAATAACTGCATAATATGGGTAATAATGCATGTTATATTGATGATAATAAAAGTAATAAGTAAAATTATTACAGTTCTAGCGATAATAACTGCATAATATGGGTAATAATGCACGTTATATTGCTAATAATATAAGTAATAAGTATAATTATTACAGTTCTAGCGATAATAACTGCATTATATGGGTAATAATGGATGTTATATTGATAATATCGGGAGTAATAAGTATAATTATTATAGTTCTAGCGATGATACCAGTAAAATATGGCTAAGAGTGCCTGTTATATTGATAACAATAAAAGTAATAAGCATATTTATTATACTCCTGTCGATAATAACTGCATTATATGGGTAATAATGCATGTTATATTGATAATATTGGGAGTAATAAGTATAATTATTATAGTTCTAGCGATAATAATAGTAAAATATGGCTAATAGTGCATGTTATATTGATAATAATAAAAGTAATAAGTATATTTATTACAGTTCTATCGATAACAACTGCATAATATGGGTAATAATGCATGTTATATTGATGATAATAAAAGTAATAAGTAAAATTATTACAGTTCTAGCGATAATAACTGCATTATATGGGTAATAATGCACGTTACATTGCTAACAATATAAGTAATAAGTATAATTATTACAGTTCTAGCAATAATACCTGCATTATATGGGTAATAATGCAGGTTACATTGATAATATCGGGAGTAATAAGTATAATTATTATAGTTCTAGCGATAATAATAGTAAAATATGGCTAATAGTGCATGTTATATTGATAATAATAAAAGTAATGAGTATATTTATTACAGTTCTATCGATTACAACTGCATAATATGGGTAATAATGCATGCTATATTGATGATAATAAAAGTAATACGTATATTTATTATAGTTCTAGCGATAATAACTGCATAATATGGGTAATAATGCATGTTATATTGATAATAATATAAGTAATAAGTATAATTATTACAGTTCTAGCGATAATAACTGCATTATATGGGTAATAATGCACGTTATATTGCTAATAATATAAGTAATAAGTATAATTATTACAGTTTTAGCGATAATAACTGCATTATATGGGTAATAATGCATGTTATATTGATAATAATAAAAGTAATGAGTATATTTATTACAGTTCTATCGATTACAACTGCATAATATGGGTAATAATGCATGCTATATTGATGATAATAAAAGTAATACGTATATTTATTATAGTTCTAGCGATAATAACTGCATAATATGGGTAATAATGCATGTTATATTGATAATAATATAAGTAATAAGTATAATTATTACAGTTCTAGCGATAATGACTGCATTATATGGGTAATAATGCACGTTATATTGCTAATAATATAAGTAATAAGTATAATTATTACAGTTCTAGCGATAATAACTGCATTATATGCGTAATAATGCATGTTATATTGATAATATCGGGAGTGATAAGTATAATTATTATAGTTCTAGCGATAATAATAGTAAAATATGGCTAATAGTGCATGTTATAATGATTCTAATAAAAGTAATAAGTATATTTATTATAGTTCTATCGATTATAACTGCAGAATATGGGTAATAATGCATGTTATATTGAGAATAATAAAAGTAATAAGTATATTTATTATAGTTCTACCGATAATAACTGCATAATATGGGTAATAATGCATGTTATATTGATGATAATATAAGTAATAAGTATAATTATTACAGTTCTAGCGATAATAACTGCATTATATGGGTAATAATGCATGTTATATTGATTATATTCGGAGTAATAAGTATAATTTTTATAGTTCTAGCGATAATAATAGTAAAATATGGCTAATAGTGCATGTTATATTGATGATAATAAAAGTAATAAGTATATTTATTACAGTTCTAGCGATAATAACTGCATTATATGGGTAATAATGCACGTTATATTGCTAGCAATATAAGTAATAAGTATAATTATTACGGTTCTAGCAATAATATCTGCATTATATGGGTAATAATGCATGTTATATTGATGATAATAAATGTACTAAGTATATTTATTATAGTTCTAGCGATTATAACTGCATAATATGGGTCATAATGCATGTTATATTGATAATAATATAAGTAACAAGTATAATTATTGCAGTTCTAGCGATAATAACTGCATTATATGGGTAATAATGCATGTTATATTGATAATATTGGGAGTAATAAGTATAATTATTATAGTTCTAGCGATAATAATAGTAAAATATGGCTAATAGTGCATGTTATATTGAGAATAATAAAAGTAATAAGTATATTTATTACAGTTCTATCGATAATAACTGCATAATATGGGTAATAATGCATGTTATATTGATGATAATAAAAGTAATAAGTAAAATTATTACAGTTCTAGCGATAATAACTGCATAATATGGGTAATAATGCACGTTATATTGCTAATAATATAAGTAATAAGTATAATTATTACAGTTCTAGCGATAATAACTGCATTATATGGGTAATAATGGATGTTATATTGATAATATCGGGAGTAATAAGTATAATTATTATAGTTCTAGCGATGATACCAGTAAAATATGGCTAAGAGTGCCTGTTATATTGATAACAATAAAAGTAATAAGCATATTTATTATACTCCTGTCGATAATAACTGCATTATATGGGTAATAATGCATGTTATATTGATAATATTGGGAGTAATAAGTATAATTATTATAGTTCTAGCGATAATAATAGTAAAATATGGCTAATAGTGCATGTTATATTGATAATAATAAAAGTAATAAGTATATTTATTACAGTTCTATCGATAACAACTGCATAATATGGGTAATAATGCATGTTATATTGATGATAATAAAAGTAATAAGTAAAATTATTACAGTTCTAGCGATAATAACTGCATTATATGGGTAATAATGCACGTTACATTGCTAACAATATAAGTAATAAGTATAATTATTACAGTTCTAGCAATAATACCTGCATTATATGGGTAATAATGCAGGTTACATTGATAATATCGGGAGTAATAAGTATAATTATTATAGTTCTAGCGATAATAATAGTAAAATATGGCTAATAGTGCATGTTATATTGATAATAATAAAAGTAATGAGTATATTTATTACAGTTCTATCGATTACAACTGCATAATATGGGTAATAATGCATGCTATATTGATGATAATAAAAGTAATACGTATATTTATTATAGTTCTAGCGATAATAACTGCATAATATGGGTAATAATGCATGTTATATTGATAATAATATAAGTAATAAGTATAATTATTACAGTTCTAGCGATAATAACTGCATTATATGGGTAATAATGCACGCTATATTGCTAATAATATAAGTAATAAGTATAATTATTACAGTTTTAGCGATAATAACTGCATTATATGGGTAATAATGCATGTTATATTGATAATATCGGAAGTAATAAGTATAATTATTATAGTTCTAGCGATAATAATAGTAAAATATGGCTAATAGTGCATGTTATATTGATAATAATAAAAGTAATGAGTATATTTATTACAGTTCTATCGATTACAACTGCATAATATGGGTAATAATGCATGCTATATTGATGATAATAAAAGTAATACGTATATTTATTATAGTTCTAGCGATAATAACTGCATAATATGGGTAATAATGCATGTTATATTGATAATAATATAAGTAATAAGTATAATTATTACAGTTCTAGCGATAATGACTGCATTATATGGGTAATAATGCACGTTATATTGCTAATAATATAAGTAATAAGTATAATTATTACAGTTCTAGCGATAATAACTGCATTATATGCGTAATAATGCATGTTATATTGATAATATCGGGAGTGATAAGTATAATTATTATAGTTCTAGCGATAATAATAGTAAAATATGGCTAATAGTGCATGTTATAATGATTCTAATAAAAGTAATAAGTATATTTATTATAGTTCTATCGATTATAACTGCAGAATATGGGTAATAATGCATGTTATATTGATAATACTAAAAGTAATAAGTATATTTATTATACTTCTATCGATAATAACTGCATAATATGGGTAATAATGCATGTTATATTGATGATAATAAATGTACTAAGTATATTTATTATAGTTCTAGCGATTATAACTGCATAATATGGGTCATAATGCATGTTATATTGCTAACAATATAAGTAATAAGTATAATTATTACAGTTCTAGCAATAATAACTGCATTATATGGGTATTAATGCATGTTACATTGATAATATCGGGAGTAAAAAGTATAATTATTATAGTTCTAGCGATAATAATAGTAAAATATGGCTAATAGTGCATGTTATATTGATAATAATAAAAGTAGTAAGTATATTTATTATACTTCTGTCGATAATAACTGCATTATATGGGTAATAATGCATGTTATATTGATAATAATATAAGTAATAAGTATAATTATTACAGTTCTAGCGATAATAACTGCATTATATGGGTAATAATGCATGTTATATTGATAATATTGGGAGTAATAAGTATAATTGTTATAGTTCTAGCGATAATAACTGCATAATATGGGTAATAATGCATGTTATATTGATAATAATATAAGTAATAAGTATAATTATTACAGTTCTAGCGATAATGACTGCATTATATGGGTAATAATGCACGTTATATTGCTAATAATATAAGTAATAAGTATAATTATTACAGTTCTAGCGATAATAACTGCATTATATGCGTTATAATGCATGTTATATTGATAATATCGGGAGTGATAAGTATAATTATTATAGTTCTAGCGATAATAATAGTAAAATATGGCTAATAGTGCATGTTATAATGATACTAATAAAAGTAATAAGTATATTTATTATAGTTCTATCGATTATAACTGCAGAATATGGGTAATAATGCATGTTATATTGATAATACTAAAAGTAATAAGTATATTTATTATACTTCTATCGATAATAACTGCATAATATGGGTAATAATGCATGTTATATTGATGATAATAAATGTACTAAGTATATTTATTATAGTTCTAGCGATTATAACTGCATAATATGGGTCATAATGCATGTTATATTGCTAACAATATAAGTAATAAGTATAATTATTACAGTTCTAGCAATAATAACTGCATTATATGGGTAATAATGCATGTTACATTGATAATATCGGGAGTAATAAGTATAATTATTATAGTTCTAGCGATAATAATAGTAAAATATGGCTAATAGTGCATGTTATATTGATAATAATAAAAGTAGTAAGTATATTTATTATACTTCTGTCGATAATAACTGCATTATATGGGTAATAATGCATGTTATATTGATAATAATATAAGTAATAAGTATAATTATTACAGTTCTAGCGATAATAACTGCATTATATGGGTAATAATGCATGTTATATTGATAATATTGGGAGTAATAAGTATAATTGTTATAGTTCTAGCGATAATAATAGTAAAATATGGCTAACAGTGCATGTGATATTGATAATAATAAAAGTAATAAGTATATTTATTACAGTTCTATCGATAATAACTGCATAATATGGGTAATAATGCACGTTATATTGCCAATAATATAAGTAATAAGTATAATTATTACAGTTCTAGCGATAATAACTGCATTATATGGGTAATAATGCATGTTACATTGATAATATTGGGAGTTATAAGTATAATTATTATAGTTCTAGCGATAATAATAGTAAAATATGGCTAACAGTGCATGTGATATTGACAATAATAAAAGTAATAAGTATATTTATTACAGTTCTATCGATAATAACTGCATAACATGGGTAATAATGCACGTTATATTGCTAATAGTATAAGTAATAAGTATAATTATTACAGTTCTAGCGATAATAACTGCATTATATAGGTAATAATGCATGTTATATTAATAATATCGGGAGTAATAAGTATAATTATTATAGTTCTAGCGATTATAATAGTAAAATATGGCTAATAGTGCATGTTATATTGATAATAATAAAAGTAGTAAGTATATTTATTATAGTTCTATCGATAATGACTGCATAATATGGGTAATAACGCATGTTATATTCATAATAATATAAGTAATAAGTATAATTATTACAGTTCTAGCGATAAGACTAGTAAAATATGGCTAAGAGTGCCTGTTATATTGATAATAATAAAAGTAGTAAGTATATTTATTATACTTCTGTCGACAATAACTGCATTATATGGGTAATAATGCATGTTATATTGATAATAATATAAGTAATAAGTATAATTATTACAGTTCTAGCGATAATAACTGCATTATATGGGTAATAATGCATGTTATATTGATAATATTGGGAGTAATAAGTATAATTGTTATAGTTCTAGCGATAATAATAGTAAAATATGGCTAACAGTGCATGTGATATTGATAATAATAAAAGTAATAAGTATATTTATTACAGTTCTATCGATAATAACTGCATAATATGGGTAATAATGCACGTTATATTGCCAATAATATAAGTAATAAGTATAATTATTACAGTTCTAGCGATAATAACTGCATTATATGGGTAATAATGCATGTTACATTGATAATATTGGGAGTTATAAGTATAATTATTATAGTTCTAGCGATAATAATAGTAAAATATGGCTAACAGTGCATGTGATATTGACAATAATAAAAGTAATAAGTATATTTATTACAGTTCTATCGATAATAACTGCATAACATGGGTAATAATGCACGTTATATTGCTAATAGTATAAGTAATAAGTATAATTATTACAGTTCTAGCGATAATAACTGCATTATATAGGTAATAATGCATGTTATATTAATAATATCGGGAGTAATAAGTATAATTATTATAGTTCTAGCGATTATAATAGTAAAATATGGCTAATAGTGCATGTTATATTGATAATAATAAAAGTAGTAAGTATATTTATTATAGTTCTATCGATAATGACTGCATAATATGGGTAATAACGCATGTTATATTCATAATAATATAAGTAATAAGTATAATTATTACAGTTCTAGCGATAAGACTAGTAAAATATGGCTAAGAGTGCCTGTTATATTGATAATAATAAAAGTAATAAGTATATTTATTATACTTCTGTCGACAATAACTGCATTATATGGGTAATAATGCATGTTATATTGATAATAAAATAAGTAATAAGTATAATTATTACAGTTCTAGCCATAATAACTCCATTATATGGGTAATAATGCATGTTATATTGATAGTAATATAAGTAATAAGTATATTTATTACAGGTCTATCGATAATAACTGCATAATATAGGTAATAATGCACGCTCTATTACTAATAATATAAGTAATAAGTATAATTATTACAGTTCTAGCGATAATAACTGCATAATATGGGTAATAATGCATGTTATATTGATGATAATAAATGTACTAAGTATATTTATTATAGTTCTAGCGATTATTAATGCATGTTATATTGATAATAATATAAGTAACAAGTATAATTATTACAGTTCTAGCGATAATAACTGCATTATATGGGTAATAATGCATGTTATATTGATAATATTGGGAGTAATAAGTATAATTATTATAGTTCTAGCGATAATAATAGTAAAATATGGCTAATAGTGCATGTTATATTGAGAATAATAAAAGTAATAAGTATATTTATTACAGTTCTATCGATAATAACTGCATAATATGGGTAATAATGCATGTTATATTGATGATAATAAAAGTAATAAGTAAAATTATTACAGTTCTAGCGATAATAACTGCATTATATGGGTAATAATGCACGTTATATTGCTAACAATATAAGTAATAAGTATAATTATTACAGTTCTAGCAATAATAACTGCATTATATGGGTAATAATGCATGTTACATTGATGATAATAAATGTACTAAGTATATTTATTATAGTTCTAGCGATTATAACTGCATAATATGGGTCATAATGCATGTTATATTGATAATAATATAAGTAACAAGTATAATTATTGCAGTTCTAGCGATAATAACTGCATTATATGGGTAATAATGCATGTTATATTGATAATATTGGGAGTAATAAGTATAATTATTATAGTTCTAGCGATAATAATAGTAAAATATGGCTAATAGTGCATGTTATATTGAGAATAATAAAAGTAATAAGTATATTTATTATAGTTCTACCGATAATAACTGCATAATATGGGTAATAATGCATGTTATATTGATGATAATATAAGTAATAAGTATAATTATTACAGTTCTAGCGATAATAACTGCATTATATGGGTAATAATGCATGTTATATTGATTATATTCGGAGTAATAAGTATAATTTTTATAGTTCTAGCGATAATAATAGTAAAATATGGCTAATAGTGCATGTTATATTGATGATAATAAAAGTAATAAGTATATTTATTACAGTTCTAGCGATAATAACTGCATAATATGGGTAATAATGCATGTTATATTGATGATAATAAAAGTAATAAGTAAAATTATTACAGTTCTAGCGATAATAACTGCATAATATGGGTAATAATGCACGTTATATTGCTAATAATATAAGTAATAAGTATAATTATTACAGTTCTAGCGATAATAACTGCATTATATGGGTAATAATGGATGTTATATTGATAATATCGGGAGTAATAAGTATAATTATTACAGTTCTAGCGATAAGACTAGTAAAATATGGCTAAGAGTGCCTGTTATATTGATAATAATAAAAGTAATAAGTATATTTATTATACTTCTGTCGATAATAACTGCATTATATGGGTAATAATGCATGTTATATTGATAATAATATAAGTAATAAGTATAATTATTACAGTTCTAGCCATAATAACTCCATTATATGGGTAATAATGCATGTTATATTGATAGTAATATAAGTAATAAGTATATTTGTCACAGGTCTATCGATAATAACTGCATAATATGGGTAATAATGCACGCTATATTACTAATAATATAAGTAATAAGTATAATTATTACAGTTCTAGCGATAATAACTGCATTATATGGGTAATAATGCATGTTATATTGCTAATATCGGAAGTAATAAGTATAATTATTATAGTTCCAGCGATTATAATAGTCAAATATGGCTAATAGTGCATGTTATATTGATACTAATAAAAGTAATAAGTATATTTATTATAGTTCTATCGATTATAACTGCAGAATATCGGTAATAATGCATGTTATATTGATAATAATATAAGTAATAAGTATAATTATTACAGTTCTAGCGATAATAACTGCATTATATGGGTAATAATGCACGTTATATTGCTAATAATATAAGTAATAAGTATAATTATTACAGTTTTAGCGATAATAACTGCATTATATGGGTAATAATGCATGTTATATTGATAATATCGGAAGTAATAAGTATAATTATTATAGCTCTAGCGATTATAATAGTAAAATATGGCTAATACTGCATGTTATATTGATAATAGTAAAAGTAGTAAGTATATTTATTATAGTTCTATCGATAATAACTACATAATATGGGTAATAACGCATGTTATATTGATAATAATATAAGTAATAAGTATAATTATTACAGTTCTAGCGATAATAACTGCTTTATATGCGTAATAATGCATGTTATATTGATAATATCGGGAGTAATAAGTATAATTATTACAGTTCTAGCGATAATAACTGCATTATAGGGGTAATAATGGATGTTATATTGATAATATCGGGAGTAATAAGTATAATTATTACAGTTCTAGCGATAAGACTAGTAAAATATGGCTAAGAGTGCCTGTTATATTGATAATAATAAAAGTAATGAGTATATATATTACAGTTCTATCGATTACAACTGCATAATATGGGTAATAATGCATGCTATATTGATGATAATAAAAGTAATACGTATATTTATTATAGTTCTAGCGATAATAACTGCATAATATGGGTAATAATGCATGTTATATTGATAATAATATAAGTAATAAGTATAATTATTACAGTTCTAGCGATAATGACTGCATTATATGGGTAATAATGCACGTTATATTGCTAATAATATAAGTAATAAGTATAATTATTACAGTTTTAGCGATAATAACTGCATTATATGGGTAATAATGCATGTTATATTGATAATATCGGAAGTAATAAGTATAATTATTATAGTTCTAGCGATAATAATAGTAAAATATGGCTAATAGTGCATGTTATATTGATAATAATAAAAGTAATGAGTATATTTATTACAGTTCTATCGATTACAACTGCATAATATGGGTAATAATGCATGCTATATTGATGATAATAAAAGTAATACGTATATTTATTATAGTTCTAGCGATAATAACTGCATAATATGGGTAATAATGCATGTTATATTGATAATAATATAAGTAATAAGTATAATTATTACAGTTCTAGCGATAATGACTGCATTATATGGGTAATAATGCACGTTATATTGCTAATAATATAAGTAATAAGTATAATTATTACAGTTCTAGCGATAACAACTGCATTATATGCGTAATAATGCATGTTATATTGATAATATCGGGAGTGATAAGTATAATTATTATAGTTCTAGCGATAATAATAGTAAAATATGGCTAATAGTGCATGTTATAATGATTCTAATAAAAGTAATAAGTATATTTATTATAGTTCTATCGATTATAACTGCAGAATATGGGTAATAATGCATGTTATATTGATAATAATAAAAGTAATAAGTATATTTATTATACTTCTATCGATAATAACTGCATAATATGGGTAATAATGCATGTTATATTGATGATAATAAATGTACTAAGTATATTTATTATAGTTCTAGCGATTATAACTGCATAATATGGGTCATAATGCATGTTATATTGCTAACAATATAAGTAATAAGTATAATTATTACAGTTCTAGCAATAATAACTGCATTATATGGGTAATAATGCATGTTACATTGATAATATCGGGAGTAATAAGTATAATTATTATAGTTCTAGCGATAATAATAGTAAAATATGGCTAATAGTGCATGTTATATTGATAATAATAAAAGTAGTAAGTATATTTATTATACTTCTGTCGATAATAACTGCATTATATGGGTAATAATGCATGTTATATTGATAATAATATAAGTAATAAGTATAATTATTACAGTTCTAGCGATAATAACTGCATTATATGGGTAATAATGCATGTTATATTGATAATATTGGGAGTAATAAGTATAATTGTTATAGTTCTAGCGATAATAATAGTAAAATATGGCTAACAGTGCATGTGATATTGATAATAATAAAAGTAATAAGTATATTTATTACAGTTCTATCGATAATAACTGCATAATATGGGTAATAATGCACGTTATATTGCCAATAATATAAGTAATAAGTATAATTATTACAGTTCTAGCGATAATAACTGCATTATATGGGTAATAATGCATGTTACATTGATAATATTGGGAGTTATAAGTATAATTATTATAGTTCTAGCGATAATAATAGTAAAATATGGCTAACAGTGCATGTGATATTGACAATAATAAAAGTAATAAGTATATTTATTACAGTTCTATCGATAATAACTGCATAACATGGGTAATAATGCACGTTATATTGCTAATAGTATAAGTAATAAGTATAATTATTACAGTTCTAGCGATAATAACTGCATTATATGGGTAATAATGCATGTTATATTAATAATATCGGGAGTAATAAGTATAATTATTATAGTTCTAGCGATTATAATAGTAAAATATGGCTAATAGTGCATGTTATATTGATAATAATAAAAGTAGTAAGTATATTTATTATAGTTCTATCGATAATGACTGCATAATATGGGTAATAACGCATGTTATATTCATAATAATATAAGTAATAAGTATAATTATTACAGTTCTAGCGATAAGACTAGTAAAATATGGCTAAGAGTGCCTGTTATATTGATAATAATAAAAGTAATAAGTATATTTATTATACTTCTGTCGACAATAACTGCATTATATGGGTAATAATGCATGTTATATTGATAATAAAATAAGTAATAAGTATAATTATTACAGTTCTAGCCATAATAACTCCATTATATGGGTAATAATGCATGTTATATTGATAGTAATATAAGTAATAAGTATATTTATTACAGGTCTATCGATAATAACTGCATAATATGGGTAATAATGCACGCTCTATTACTAATAATATAAGTAATAAGTATAATTATTACAGTTCTAGCGATAATAACTGCATAATATGGGTAATAATGCATGTTATATTGATGATAATAAATGTACATATATATTTATTATAGTTCTAGCGATTATAACTGCATAATATGGGTCATAATGCATGTTATATTGATAATAATATAAGTAACAAGTATAATTATTACAGTTCTAGCGATAATAACTGCATTATATGGGTAATAATGCATGTTATATTGATAATATTGGGAGTAATAAGTATAATTATTATAGTTCTAGCGATAATAATAGTAAAATATGGCTAATAGTGCATGTTATATTGAGAATAATAAAAGTAATAAGTATATTTATTACAGTTCTATCGATAATAACTGCATAATATGGGTAATAATGCATGTTATATTGATGATAATAAAAGTAATAAGTAAAATTATTACAGTTCTAGCGATAATAACTGCATTATATGGGTAATAATGCACGTTATATTGCTAACAATATAAGTAATAAGTATAATTATTACAGTTCTAGCAATAATAACTGCATTATATGGGTAATAATGCATGTTACATTGATGATAATAAATGTACTAAGTATATTTATTATAGTTCTAGCGATTATAACTGCATAATATGGGTCATAATGCATGTTATATTGATAATAATATAAGTAACAAGTATAATTATTGCAGTTCTAGCGATAATAACTGCATTATATGGGTAATAATGCATGTTATATTGATAATATTGGGAGTAATAAGTATAATTATTATAGTTCTAGCGATAATAATAGTAAAATATGGCTAATAGTGCATGTTATATTGAGAATAATAAAAGTAATAAGTATATTTATTATAGTTCTACCGATAATAACTGCATAATATGGGTAATAATGCATGTTATATTGATGATAATATAAGTAATAAGTATAATTATTACAGTTCTAGCGATAATAACTGCATTATATGGGTAATAATGCATGTTATATTGATTATATTCGGAGTAATAAGTATAATTTTTATAGTTCTAGCGATAATAATAGTAAAATATGGCTAATAGTGCATGTTATATTGATGATAATAAAAGTAATAAGTATATTTATTACAGTTCTATCGATAACAACTGCATAATATGGGTAATAATGCATGTTATATTGATGATAATAAAAGTAATAAGTAAAATTATTACAGTTCTAGCGATAATAACTGCATTATATGGGTAATAATGCACGTTACATTGCTAACAATATAAGTAATAAGTATAATTATTACAGTTCTAGCAATAATACCTGCATTATATGGGTAATAATGCAGGTTACATTGATAATATCGGGAGTAATAAGTATAATTATTATAGTTCTAGCGATAATAATAGTAAAATATGGCTAATAGTGCATGTTATATTGATAATAATAAAAGTAATGAGTATATTTATTACAGTTCTATCGATTACAACTGCATAATATGGGTAATAATGCATGCTATATTGATGATAATAAAAGTAATACGTATATTTGTTATAGTTCTAGCGATAATAACTGCATAATATGGGTAATAATGCATGTTATATTGATAATAATATAAGTAATAAGTATAATTATTACAGTTCTAGCGATAATAACTGCATTATATGGGTAATAATGCACGTTATATTGCTAATAATATAAGTAATAAGTATAATTATTACAGTTTTAGCGATAATAACTGCATTATATGGGTAATAATGCATGTTATATTGATAATATCGGAAGTAATAAGTATAATTATTATAGTTCTAGCGATAATAATAGTAAAATATGGCTAATAGTGCATGTTATATTGATAATAATAAAAGTAATGAGTATATTTATTACAGTTCTATCGATTACAACTGCATAATATGGGTAATAATGCATGCTATATTGATGATAATAAAAGTAATACGTATATTTATTATAGTTCTAGCGATAATAACTGCATAATATGGGTAATAATGCATGTTATATTGATAATAATATAAGTAATAAGTATAATTATTACAGTTCTAGCGATAATGACTGCATTATATGGGTAATAATGCACGTTATATTGCTAATAATATAAGTAATAAGTATAATTATTACAGTTCTAGCGATAATAACTGCATTATATGCGTAATAATGCATGTTATATTGATAATATCGGGAGTGATAAGTATAATTATTATAGTTCTAGCGATAATAATAGTAAAATATGGCTAATAGTGCATGTTATAATGATTCTAATAAAAGTAATAAGTATATTTATTATAGTTCTATCGATTATAACTGCAGAATATGGGTAATAATGCATGTTATATTGAGAATAATAAAAGTAATAAGTATATTTATTATAGTTCTACCGATAATAACTGCATAATATGGGTAATAATGCATGTTATATTGATGATAATATAAGTAATAAGTATAATTATTACAGTTCTAGCGATAATAACTGCATTATATGGGTAATAATGCATGTTATATTGATTATATTCGGAGTAATAAGTATAATTTTTATAGTTCTAGCGATAATAATAGTAAAATATGGCTAATAGTGCATGTTATATTGTTGATAATAAAAGTAATAAGTATATTTATTACAGTTCTAGCGATAATAACTGCATTATATGGGTAATAATGCACGTTATATTGCTAACAATATAAGTAATAAGTATAATTATTACGGTTCTAGCAATAATATCTGCATTATATGGGTAATAATGCATGTTATATTGATGATAATAAATGTACTAAGTATATTTATTATAGTTCTAGCGATTATAACTGCATAATATGGGTCATAATGCATGTTATATTGATAATAATATAAGTAACAAGTATAATTATTGCAGTTCTAGCGATAATAACTGCATTATATGGGTAATAATGCATGTTATATTGATAATATTGGGAGTAATAAGTATAATTATTATAGTTCTAGCGATAATAATAGTAAAATATGGCTAATAGTGCATGTTATATTGAGAATAATAAAAGTAATAAGTATATTTATTACAGTTCTATCGATAATAACTGCATAATATGGGTAATAATGCATGTTATATTGATGATAATAAAAGTAATAAGTAAAATTATTACAGTTCTAGCGATAATAACTGCATAATATGGGTAATAATGCACGTTATATTGCTAATAATATAAGTAATAAGTATAATTATTACAGTTCTAGCGATAATAACTGCATTATATGGGTAATAATGGATGTTATATTGATAATATCGGGAGTAATAAGTATAATTATTATAGTTCTAGCGATGATACCAGTAAAATATGGCTAAGAGTGCCTGTTATATTGATAACAATAAAAGTAATAAGCATATTTATTATACTCCTGTCGATAATAACTGCATTATATGGGTAATAATGCATGTTATATTGATAATATTGGGAGTAATAAGTATAATTATTATAGTTCTAGCGATAATAATAGTAAAATATGGCTAATAGTGCATGTTATATTGATAATAATAAAAGTAATAAGTATATTTATTACAGTTCTATCGATAACAACTGCATAATATGGGTAATAATGCATGTTATATTGATGATAATAAAAGTAATAAGTAAAATTATTACAGTTCTAGCGATAATAACTGCATTATATGGGTAATAATGCACGTTACATTGCTAACAATATAAGTAATAAGTATAATTATTACAGTTCTAGCAATAATACCTGCATTATATGGGTAATAATGCAGGTTACATTGATAATATCGGGAGTAATAAGTATAATTATTATAGTTCTAGCGATAATAATAGTAAAATATGGCTAATAGTGCATGTTATATTGATAATAATAAAAGTAATGAGTATATTTATTACAGTTCTATCGATTACAACTGCATAATATGGGTAATAATGCATGCTATATTGATGATAATAAAAGTAATACGTATATTTATTATAGTTCTAGCGATAATAACTGCATAATATGGGTAATAATGCATGTTATATTGATAATAATATAAGTAATAAGTATAATTATTACAGTTCTAGCGATAATAACTGCATTATATGGGTAATAATGCACGCTATATTGCTAATAATATAAGTAATAAGTATAATTATTACAGTTTTAGCGATAATAACTGCATTATATGGGTAATAATGCATGTTATATTGATAATATCGGAAGTAATAAGTATAATTATTATAGTTCTAGCGATAATAATAGTAAAATATGGCTAATAGTGCATGTTATATTGATAATAATAAAAGTAATGAGTATATTTATTACAGTTCTATCGATTACAACTGCATAATATGGGTAATAATGCATGCTATATTGATGATAATAAAAGTAATACGTATATTTATTATAGTTCTAGCGATAATAACTGCATAATATGGGTAATAATGCATGTTATATTGATAATAATATAAGTAATAAGTATAATTATTACAGTTCTAGCGATAATGACTGCATTATATGGGTAATAATGCACGTTATATTGCTAATAATATAAGTAATAAGTATAATTAATACAGTTCTAGCGATAATAACTGCATTATATGCGTAATAATGCATGTTATATTGATAATATCGGGAGTGATAAGTATAATTATTATAGTTCTAGCGATAATAATAGTAAAATATGGCTAATAGTGCATGTTATAATGATTCTAATAAAAGTAATAAGTATATTTATTATAGTTCTATCGATTATAACTGCAGAATATGGGTAATAATGCATGTTATATTGATAATACTAAAAGTAATAAGTATATTTATTATACTTCTATCGATAATAACTGCATAATATGGGTAATAATGCATGTTATATTGATGATAATAAATGTACTAAGTATATTTATTATAGTTCTAGCGATTATAACTGCATAATATGGGTCATAATGCATGTTATATTGCTAACAATATAAGTAATAAGTATAATTATTACAGTTCTAGCAATAATAACTGCATTATATGGGTATTAATGCATGTTACATTGATAATATCGGGAGTAAAAAGTATAATTATTATAGTTCTAGCGATAATAATAGTAAAATATGGCTAATAGTGCATGTTATATTGATAATAATAAAAGTAGTAAGTATATTTATTATACTTCTGTCGATAATAACTGCATTATATGGGTAATAATGCATGTTATATTGATAATAATATAAGTAATAAGTATAATTATTACAGTTCTAGCGATAATAACTGCATTATATGGGTAATAATGCATGTTATATTGATAATATTGGGAGTAATAAGTATAATTGTTATAGTTCTAGCGATAATAATAGTAAAATATGGCTAACAGTGCATGTGATATTGATAATAATAAAAGTAATAAGTATATTTATTACAGTTCTATCGATAATAACTGCATAATATGGGTAATAATGCACGTTATATTGCCAATAATATAAGTAATAAGTATAATTATTACAGTTCTAGCGATAATAACTGCATTATATGGGTAATAATGCATGTTACATTGATAATATTGGGAGTTATAAGTATAATTATTATAGTTCTAGCGATAATAATAGTAAAATATGGCTAACAGTGCATGTGATATTGACAATAATAAAAGTAATAAGTATATTTATTACAGTTCTATCGATAATAACTGCATAACATGGGTAATAATGCACGTTATATTGCTAATAGTATAAGTAATAAGTATAATTATTACAGTTCTAGCGATAATAACTGCATTATATAGGTAATAATGCATGTTATATTAATAATATCGGGAGTAATAAGTATAATTATTATAGTTCTAGCGATTATAATAGTAAAATATGGCTAATAGTGCATGTTATATTGATAATAATAAAAGTAGTAAGTATATTTATTATAGTTCTATCGATAATGACTGCATAATATGGGTAATAACGCATGTTATATTCATAACAATATAAGTAATAAGTATAATTATTACAGTTCTAGCGATAAGACTAGTAAAATATGGCTAAGAGTGCCTGTTATATTGATAATAATAAAAGTAGTAAGTATATTTATTATACTTCTGTCGACAATAACTGCATTATATGGGTAATAATGCATGTTATATTGATAATAATATAAGTAATAAGTATAATTATTACAGTTCTAGCGATAATAACTGCATTATATGGGTAATAATGCATGTTATATTGATAATATTGGGAGTAATAAGTATAATTGTTATAGTTCTAGCGATAATAATAGTAAAATATGGCTAACAGTGCATGTGATATTGATAATAATAAAAGTAATAAGTATATTTATTACAGTTCTATCGATAATAACTGCATAATATGGGTAATAATGCACGTTATATTGCCAATAATATAAGTAATAAGTATAATTATTACAGTTCTAGCGATAATAACTGCATTATATGGGTAATAATGCATGTTACATTGATAATATTGGGAGTTATAAGTATAATTATTATAGTTCTAGCGATAATAATAGTAAAATATGGCTAACAGTGCATGTGATATTGACAATAATAAAAGTAATAAGTATATTTATTACAGTTCTATCGATAATAACTGCATAACATGGGTAATAATGCACGTTATATTGCTAATAGTATAAGTAATAAGTATAATTATTACAGTTCTAGCGATAATAACTGCATTATATAGGTAATAATGCATGTTATATTAATAATATCGGGAGTAATAAGTATAATTATTATAGTTCTAGCGATTATAATAGTAAAATATGGCTAATAGTGCATGTTATATTGATAATAATAAAAGTAGTAAGTATATTTATTATAGTTCTATCGATAATGACTGCATAATATGGGTAATAACGCATGTTATATTCATAATAATATAAGTAATAAGTATAATTATTACAGTTCTAGCGATAAGACTAGTAAAATATGGCTAAGAGTGCCTGTTATATTGATAATAATAAAAGTAATAAGTATATTTATTATACTTCTGTCGACAATAACTGCATTATATGGGTAATAATGCATGTTATATTGATAATAAAATAAGTAATAAGTATAATTATTACAGTTCTAGCCATAATAACTCCATTATATGGGTAATAATGCATGTTATATTGATAGTAATATAAGTAATAAGTATATTTATTACAGGTCTATCGATAATAACTGCATAATATGGGTAATAATGCACGCTCTATTACTAATAATATAAGTAATAAGTATAATTATTACAGTTCTAGCGATAATAACTGCATAATATGGGTAATAATGCATGTTATATTGATGATAATAAATGTACTAAGTATATTTATTATAGTTCTAGCGATTATTAATGCATGTTATATTGATAATAATATAAGTAACAAGTATAATTATTACAGTTCTAGCGATAATAACTGCATTATATGGGTAATAATGCATGTTATATTGATAATATTGGGAGTAATAAGTATAATTATTATAGTTCTAGCGATAATAATAGTAAAATATGGCTAATAGTGCATGTTATATTGAGAATAATAAAAGTAATAAGTATATTTATTACAGTTCTATCGATAATAACTGCATAATATGGGTAATAATGCATGTTATATTGATGATAATAAAAGTAATAAGTAAAATTATTACAGTTCTAGCGATAATAACTGCATTATATGGGTAATAATGCACGTTATATTGCTAACAATATAAGTAATAAGTATAATTATTACAGTTCTAGCAATAATAACTGCATTATATGGGTAATAATGCATGTTACATTGATGATAATAAATGTACTAAGTATATTTATTATAGTTCTAGCGATTATAACTGCATAATATGGGTCATAATGCATGTTATATTGATAATAATATAAGTAACAAGTATAATTATTGCAGTTCTAGCGATAATAACTGCATTATATGGGTAATAATGCATGTTATATTGATAATATTGGGAGTAATAAGTATAATTATTATAGTTCTAGCGATAATAATAGTAAAATATGGCTAATAGTGCATGTTATATTGAGAATAATAAAAGTAATAAGTATATTTATTATAGTTCTACCGATAATAACTGCATAATATGGGTAATAATGCATGTTATATTGATGATAATATAAGTAATAAGTATAATTATTACAGTTCTAGCGATAATAACTGCATTATATGGGTAATAATGCATGTTATATTGATAATATCGGGAGTAATAGGTATAATTATTACAGTTCTAGCGATAATAACTGCATTATAGGGGTAATAATGGATGTTATATTGATAATATCGGGAGTAATAAGTATAATTATTACAGTTCTAGCGATAAGACTAGTAAAATATGGCTAAGAGTGCCTGTTATATTGATAATAATAAAAGTAATGAGTATATATATTACAGTTCTATCGATTACAACTGCATAATATGGGTAATAATGCATGCTATATTGATGATAATAAAAGTAATACGTATATTTATTATAGTCCTAGCGATAATAACTGCATAATATGGGTAATAACGCATGTTATATTGATAATAATATAAGTAATAAGTATAATTATTACAGTTCTAGCGATAATAACTGCATTATATGGGTAATAATGCACGTTATATTGCTAATAATATAAGTAATAAGTATAATTATTACAGTTTTAGCGATAATAACTGCATTATATGGGTAATAATGCACGTTATATTGCTAATAATATAAGTAATAAGTATAATTATTACAGTTCTAGCGATAATAACTGCATTATATGCGTAATAATGCATGTTATATTGATAATATCGGGAGTAATAAGTACAATTATTACAGTTCTAGCGATAATAACTGCATTATATGGGTAATAATGGATGTTATATTGATAATATCGGGAGTAATAAGTATAATTATTACAGTTCTAGCGATAAGACTAGTAAAATATGGCTAAGAGTGCCTGTTATATTGATAATAATAAAAGTAATAAGTATATTTATTATACTTCTGTCGATAATAACTGCATTATATGGGTAATAATGCATGTTATATTGATAATAATATAAGTAATAAGTATAATTATTACAGTTCTAGCCATAATAACTCCATTATATGGGTAATAATGCATGTTATATTGATAGTAATATAAGTAATAAGTATATTTGTTACGGGTCTATCGATAATAACTGCATAGTATGGGTAATAATGCACGCTATATTACTAATAATATAAGTAATAAGTATAATTATTACAGTTCTAGCGATAATAACTGCATTATATGGGTAATAATGCATGTTATATTGCTAATATCGGAAGTAATAAGTATAATTATTATAGTTCCAACGATTATAATAGTCAAATATGGCTAATAGTGCATGTTATATTGATACTAATAAAAGTAATAAGTATATTTATTATAGTTCTATCGATTATAACTGCAGAATATCGGTAATAATGCATGTTATATTGATAATAATATAAGTAATAAGTATAATTATTACAGTTCTAGCGATAATAACTGCATTATATGGGTAATAATGCACGTTATATTGCTAATAATATAAGTAATAAGTATAATTATTACAGTTTTAGCGATAATAACTGCATTATATGGGTAATAATGCATGTTATATTGATAATATCGGAAGTAATAAGTATAATTATTATAGCTCTAGCGATTATAATATTAAAATATGGCTAATAGTGCATGTTATATTGATAATAATAAAAGTAGTAAGTATATTTATAATAGTTCTATCGATAATAACTACATAATATGGGTAATAACGCATGTTATATTGATAATAATATAAGTAATAAGTATAATTATTACAGTTCTAGCGATAATAACTGCTTTATATGCGTAATAATGCATGTTATATTGATAATATCGGGAGTAATAAGTATAATTATTACAGTTCTAGCGATAATAACTGCATTATAGGGGTAATAATGGATGTTATATTGATAATATCGGGAGTAATAAGTATAATTATTACAGTTCTAGCGATAAGACTAGTAAAATATGGCTAAGAGTGCCTGTTATATTGATAATAATAAAAGTAATGAGTATATATATTACAGTTCTATCGATTACAACTGCATAATATGGGTAATAATGCATGCTATATTGATGATAATAAAAGTAATACGTATATTTATTATAGTTCTAGCGATAATAACTGCATAATATGGGTAATAATGCATGTTATATTGATAATAATATAAGTAATAAGTATAATTATTACAGTTCTAGCGATAATAACTGCATTATATGGGTAATAATGCATGTTATATTGATAATAATATAAGTAATAAGTATAATTATTACAGTTCTAGCCATAATAACACCATTATATGGGTAATAATGCATGTTATATTGATAGTAATATAAGTAATAAGTATATTTGTTACAGGTCTATCGATAATAACTGCAGAATATCGGTAATAATGCATGTTATATTGATAATAATATAAGTAATAAGTATAATTATTACAGTTCTAGCGATAATAACTGCATTATATGGGTAACAATGCACGTTATATTGCTAATAATATAAGTAATAAGTATAATTATTACAGTTTTAGCGATAATAACTGCATTATATGGGTAATAATGCATGTTATATTGATAATATCGGGAGTAATAAGTATAATTATTATAGCTCTAGCGATTATAATAGTAAAATATGGCTAATAGTGCATGTTATATTGATACTAATAAAAGTAGTAAGTATATTTATTATAGTTCTATCGATAATAACTACATAATATGGGTAATAACGCATGTTATATTGATAATAATATAAGTAATAAGTATAATTATTACAGTTCTAGCGATAATAACTGCTTTATATGCGTAATAATGCATGTTATATTGATAATATCGGGAGTAATAAGTATAATTATTACAGTTCTAGCGATAATAACTGCATTATATGGGTAATAATGCATGTTATATTGATAATATCGGAAGTAATAAGTATAATTATTATAGTTCTAGCGATAATAATAGTAAAATATGGCTAATAGTGCATGTTATATTGATAATAATAAAAGTAATGAGTATATTTATTACAGTTCTATCGATTACAACTGCATAATATGGGTAATAATGCATGCTATATTGATGATAATAAAAGTAATACGTATATTTATTATAGTTCTAGCGATAATAACTGCATAATATGGGTAATAATGCATGTTATATTGATAATAATATAAGTAATAAGTATAATTATTACAGTTCTAGCGATAATGACTGCATTATATGGGTAATAATGCACGTTATATTGCTAATAATATAAGTAATAAGTATAATTATTACAGTTCTAGCGATAATAACTGCATTATATGCGTAATAATGCATGTTATATTGATAATATCGGGAGTAATAAGTACAATTATTACAGTTCTAGCGATAATAACTGCATTATATGGGTAATAATGGATGTTATATTGATAATATCGGGAGTAATAAGTATAATTATTACAGTTCTAGCGATAAGACTAGTAAAATATGGCTAAGAGTGCCTGTTATATTGATAATAATGAAAGTAATAAGTATATTTATTATACTTCTGTCGATAATAACTGCATTATATGGGTAATAATGCATGTTATATTGATAATAATATAAGTAATAAGTATAATTATTACAGTTCTAGCCATAATAACTCCATTATATGGGTAATAATGCATGTTATATTGATAGTAATATAAGTAATAAGTATATTTGTTACAGGTCTATCGATAATAACTGCAGAATATCGGTAATAATGCATGTTATATTGATAATAATATAAGTAATAAGTATAATTATTACAGTTCTAGCGATAATAACTGCATTATATGGGTAACAATGCACGTTATATTGCTAATAATATAAGTAATAAGTATAATTATTACAGTTTTAGCGATAATAACTGCATTATATGGGTAATAATGCATGTTATATTGATGATAATAAATGTACTAAGTATACTTATTATAGTTCTAGCGATTATAACTGCATAATATGGGTCATAATGCATGTTATATTGCTAACAATATAAGTAATAAGTATAATTATTACAGTTCTAGCAATAATAACTGCATTATATGGGTAATAATGCATGTTACATTGATAATATCGGGAGTAATAAGTATAATTATTATAGTTCTAGCGATAATAATAGTAAAATATGGCTAATAGTGCATGTTATATTGATAATAATAAAAGTAATGAGTATATTTATTACAGTTCTATCGATTACAACTGCATAATATGGGTAATAATGCATGCTATATTGATGATAATAAAAGTAATACGTATATTTATTATAGTTCTAGCGATAATAACTGCATAATATGGGTAATAATGCATGTTATATTGATAATAATAAAAGTAATAAGTATATTTATTATACTTCTATCGATAATAACTGCATAATATGGGTAATAATGCATGTTATATTGATGATAATAAATGTACTAAGTATATTTATTATAGTTCTAGCGATTATAACTGCATAATATGGGTCATAATGCATGTTATATTGCTAACAATATAAGTAATAAGTATAATTATTACAGTTCTAGCAATAATAACTGCATTATATGGGTAATAATGCATGTTACATTGATAATATCGGGAGTAATAAGTATAATTATTATAGTTCTAGCGATAATAATAGTAAAATATGGCTAATAGTGCATGTTATATTGATAATAATAAAAGTAGTAAGTATATTTATTATACTTCTGTCGATAATAACTGCATTATATGGGTAATAATGCATGTTATATTGATAATAATATAAGTAATAAGTATAATTATTACAGTTCTAGCGATAATAACTGCATTATATGGGTAATAATGCATGTTATATTGATAATATCGGAAGTAATAAGTATAATTATTATAGTTCTAGCGATAATAATAGTAAAATATGGCTAATAGTGCATGTTATATTGATAATAATAAAAGTAATGAGTATATTTATTACAGTTCTATCGATTACAACTGCATAATATGGGTAATAATGCATGCTATATTGATGATAATAAAAGTAATACGTATATTTATTATAGTTCTAGCGATAATAACTGCATAATATGGGTAATAATGCATGTTATATTGATAATAATATAAGTAATAAGTATAATTATTACAGTTCTAGCGATAATGACTGCATTATATGGGTAATAATGCACGTTATATTGCTAATAATATAAGTAATAAGTATAATTATTACAGTTCTAGCGATAATAACTGCATTATATGCGTAATAATGCATGTTATATTGATAATATCGGGAGTAATAAGTACAATTATTACAGTTCTAGCGATAATAACTGCATTATATGGGTAATAATGGATGTTATATTGATAATATCGGGAGTAATAAGTATAATTATTACAGTTCTAGCGATAAGACTAGTAAAATATGGCTAAGAGTGCCTGTTATATTGATAATAATGAAAGTAATAAGTATATTTATTATACTTCTGTCGATAATAACTGCATTATATGGGTAATAATGCATGTTATATTGATAATAATATAAGTAATAAGTATAATTATTACAGTTCTAGCCATAATAACTCCATTATATGGGTAATAATGCATGTTATATTGATAGTAATATAAGTAATAAGTATATTTGTTACAGGTCTATCGATAATAACTGCAGAATATCGGTAATAATGCATGTTATATTGATAATAATATAAGTAATAAGTATAATTATTACAGTTCTAGCGATAATAACTGCATTATATGGGTAACAATGCACGTTATATTGCTAATAATATAAGTAATAAGTATAATTATTACAGTTTTAGCGATAATAACTGCATTATATGGGTAATAATGCATGTTATATTGATGATAATAAATGTACTAAGTATACTTATTATAGTTCTAGCGATTATAACTGCATAATATGGGTCATAATGCATGTTATATTGCTAACAATATAAGTAATAAGTATAATTATTACAGTTCTAGCAATAATAACTGCATTATATGGGTAATAATGCATGTTACATTGATAATATCGGGAGTAATAAGTATAATTATTATAGTTCTAGCGATAATAATAGTAAAATATGGCTAATAGTGCATGTTATATTGATAATAATAAAAGTAATGAGTATATTTATTACAGTTCTATCGATTACAACTGCATAATATGGGTAATAATGCATGCTATATTGATGATAATAAAAGTAATACGTATATTTATTATAGTTCTAGCGATAATAACTGCATAATATGGGTAATAATGCATGTTATATTGATAATAATATAAGTAATAAGTATAATTATTACAGTTCTAGCGATAAGACTAGTAAAATATGGCTAATAGTGCATGTTATATTGATACTAATAAAAGTAATAAGTATAATTATTACAGTTCTAGCGATAATAACTGCATTATATGGGTAATAATGCACGTTATGTTGCTAATAATATAAGTAATAAGTATAATTATTACAGTTTTAGCGATAATAACTGCATTATATGGGTAATAATGCATGTTATATTGATAATATCGGAAGTAATAAGTATAATTATTATAGCTCTAGCGATTATAATAGTAAAATATGGCTAATAGTGCATGTTATATTGATAATAATAAAAGTAGTAAGTATATTTATTATAGTTCTATCGATAATAACTACATAATATGGGTAATAACGCATGTTATATTGATAATAATATAAGTAATAAGTATAATTATTACAGTTCTAGCGATAATAACTGCTTTATATGCGTAATAATGCATGTTATATTGATAATATCGGGAGTAATAAGTATAATTATTACAGTTCTAGCGATAATAACTGCATTATAGGGGTAATAATGGATGTTATATTGATAATATCGGGAGTAATAAGTATAATTATTACAGTTCTAGCGATAAGACTAGTAAAATATGGCTAAGAGTGCCTGTTATATTGATAATAATAAAAGTAATGAGTATATATATTACAGTTCTATCGATTACAACTGCATAATATGGGTAATAATGCATGCTATATTGATGATAATAAAAGTAATACGTATATTTATTATAGTTCTAGCGATAATAACTGCATAATATGCGTAATAATGCATGTTATATTGATAATAATATAAGTAATAAGTATAATTATTACAGTTCTAGCGATAATAACTGCATTATATGGGTAATAATGCATGTTATATTGATAATAATATAAGTAATAAGTATAATTATTACAGTTCTAGCGATAATAACTGCTTTATATGCGTAATAATGCATGTTATATTGATAATATCGGGAGTAATAGGTATAATTATTACAGTTCTAGCGATAATAACTGCATTATAGGGGTAATAATGGATGTTATATTGATAATATCGGGAGTAATAAGTATAATTATTACAGTTCTAGCGATAAGACTAGCAAAATATGGCTAAGAGTGCCTGTTATATTGATAATAATAAAAGTAATAAGTATATTTATTATACTTCTGTCGATAATAACTGCATTATATGGGTAATAATGCATGTTATATTGATAATAATATAAGTAATAAGTATAATTATTACAGTTCTAGCCATAATAACTCCATTATATGGGTAATAATGCATGTTATATTGATAATATCGGGAGTGATAAGTATAATTATTATAGTTCTACCGATAATAATAGTAAAATATGGCTAATAGTGCATGTTATAATGATACTAATAAAAGTAATAAGTATATTTATTATAGTTCTATCGATTATAACTGCAGAATATGGGTAATAATGCATGTTATATTGATAATAATAAAAGTAATAAGTATATTTATTATACTTCTATCGATAATAACTGCATAATATGGGTAATAATGCATGTTATATTGATGATAATAAATGTACTAAGTATATTTATTATAGTTCTAGCGATTATAACTGCATAATATGGGTCATAATGCATGTTATATTGCTAACAATATAAGTAATAAGTATAATTATTACAGTTCTAGCAATAATAACTGCATTATATGGGTAATAATGCATGTTACATTGATAATATCGGGAGTAATAAGTATAATTATTATAGCTCTAGCGATTATAATAGTAAAATATGGCTAATAGTGCATGTTATATTGATACTAATAAAAGTAGTAAGTATATTTATTATAGTTCTATCGATAATAACTACATAATATGGGTAATAACGCATGTTATATTGATAATAATATAAGTAATAAGTATAATTATTACAGTTCTAGCGATAATAACTGCTTTATATGCGTAATAATGCATGTTATATTGATAATATCGGGAGTAATAAGTATAATTATTACAGTTCTAGCGATAATAACTGCATTATATGGGTAATAATGCATGTTATATTGATAATATCGGAAGTAATAAGTATAATTATTATAGTTCTAGCGATAATAATAGTAAAATATGGCTAATAGTGCATGTTATATTGATAATAATAAAAGTAATGAGTATATTTATTACAGTTCTATCGATTACAACTGCATAATATGGGTAATAATGCATGCTATATTGATGATAATAAAAGTAATACGTATATTTATTATAGTTCTAGCGATAATAACTGCATAATATGGGTAATAATGCATGTTATATTGATAATAATATAAGTAATAAGTATAATTATTACAGTTCTAGCGATAATGACTGCATTATATGGGTAATAATGCACGCTATATTACTAATAATATAAGTAATAAGTATAATTATTACAGTTCTAGCGATAATAACTGCATAATATGGGTAATAATGCATGTTATATTGATGATAATAAATGTACTAAGTATATTTATTATAGTTCTAGCGATTATAACTGCATAATATGGGTCATAATGCATGTTATATTGATAATAATATAAGTAACAAGTATAATTATTGCAGTTCTAGCGATAATAACTGCATTATATGGGTAATAATGCATGTTATATTGATAATATTGGGAGTAATAAGTATAATTATTATAGTTCTAGCGATAATAATAGTAAAATATGGCTAATAGTGCATGTTATATTGAGAATGATAAAAGTAATAAGTATATTTATTACAGTTCTATCGATAATAATTGCATAATATGGGTAATAATGCATGTTATATTGATGATAATAAAAGTAATAAGTAAAATTATTACAGTTCTAGCGATAATAACTGCGTTATATGGGTAATAATGCACGTTATATTGCTAACAATATAAGTAATAAGTATAATTATTACAGTTCTAGCAATAATAACTGCATTATATGGGTAATAATGCATGTTACATTGATAATATCGGGAGTAATTAGTAAAATTATTATAGTTCTATCGATTATAACTGCAGAATATGGGTAATAATGCATGTTATATTGATAATAATAAAAGTAATAAGTATATTTATTATGCTTCTATCGATAATAACTGCATAATATGGGTAATAATGCATGTTATATTGATGATAATAAATGTACTAAGTATATTTATTATAGTTCTAGCGATTATAACTGCATAATATGGGTCATAATGCATGTTATATTGATAATAATATAAGTAACAAGTATAATTATTACAGTTCTAGCGATAATAACTGCATTATATGGGTAATAATGCATGTTATATTGATAATATTGGGAGTAATAAGTATAATTATTATAGTTCTAGCAATAATAATAGTAAAATATGGCTAATAGTGCATGTTATATTGAGAATAATAAAAGTAATAAGTATATTAATTACAGTTCTATCGATAATAACTGCATAATATGGGTAATAATGCATGTTATATTGTTGATAATAAAAGTAATAAGTAAAATTATTACAGTTCTAGCGATAATAACTGCATTATATGGGTAATAATGCACGTTATATTGCTAACAATATAAGTAATAAGTATAATTATTACAGTTCTAGCAATAATAACTGCATTATATGGGTAATAATGCATGTTACATTGATAATATCGGGAGTAATAAGTATAATTATTATAGTTCTAACGATAATAATAGTGAAATATGGCTAATAGTGCATGTTATATTGATAATAATAAAAGTAGTAAGTATATTTATTATACTTCTGTCGATAATAACTGCATTATATGGGTAATAATGCATGTTATATTGATAATAATATAAGTAATAAGTATAATTATTACAGTTCTAGCGATAATAACTGCATTATATGGGTAATAATGCATGTTATATTTATAATATCGGGAGTAATAAGTATAATAATTATAGTTCTAGCGATTATAATAGTAAAATATGGCTAATAGTGCATGTTATATTGATAATAATAAAAGTAGTAAGTATATTTATTATAGTTCTATCGATAATGACTGCATAATATGGGTAATAACGCATGTTATATTCATTATAATATAAGTAATAAGTATAATTATTACAGTTCTAGCGATAAGACTAGTAAAATATGGCTAAGAGTGCCTGTTATATTGATAATAATAAAAGTAATAAGTATATTTATTATACTTCTGTCGATAATAACTGCATTATATGGGTAATAATGCATGTTATATTGATAATAATATAAGTAATAAGTATAATTATTACAGTTCTAGCCATAATAACTCCATTATATGGGTAATAATGCATGTTATATTGATAGTAATATAAGTAATAAGTATATTTATTACAGGTCTAACGATAATAACTGCATAATATGGGTAATAATGCACGCTATATTACTAATAATATAAGTAATAAGTATAATTATTACAGTTCTAGCGATAATAACTGCATAATATGGGTAATAATGCATGTTATATTGATGATAATAAATGTACTAAGTATATTTATTATAGTTCTAGCGATTATAACTGCATAATATGGGTCATAATGCATGTTATATTGATAATAATATAAGTAACAAGTATAATTATTACAGTTCTAGCGATAATAACTGCATTATATGGGTAATAATGCATGTTATATTGATAATATTGGGAGTAATAAGTATAATTATTACAGTTCTAGCGATAATAATAGTAAAATATGGCTAATAGTGCATGTTATATTGAGAATGATAAAAGTAATAAGTATATTTATTACAGTTCTATCGATAATAATTGCATAATATGGGTAATAATGCATGTTATATTGATGATAATAAAAGTAATAAGTAAAATTATTACAGTTCTAGCGATAATAACTGCGTTATATGGGTAATAATGCACGTTATATTGCTAACAATATAAGTAATAAGTATAATTATTACAGTTCTAGCAATAATAACTGCATTATATGGGTAATAATGCATGTTACATTGATAATATCGGGAGTAATTAGTAAAATTATTATAGTTCTATCGATTATAACTGCAGAATATGGGTAATAATGCATGTTATATTGATAATAATAAAAGTAATAAGTATATTTATTATGCTTCTATCGATAATAACTGCATAATATGGGTAATAATGCATGTTATATTGATGATAATAAATGTACTAAGTATATTTATTATAGTTCTAGCGATTATAACTGCATAATATGGGTCATAATGCATGTTATATTGATAATAATATAAGTAACAAGTATAATTATTACAGTTCTAGCGATAATAACTGCATTATATGGGTAATAATGCATGTTATATTGATAATATTGGGAGTAATAAGTATAATTATTATAGTTCTAGCAATAATAATAGTAAAATATGGCTAATAGTGCATGTTATATTGAGAATAATAAAAGTAATAAGTATATTAATTACAGTTCTATCGATAATAACTGCATAATATGGGTAATAATGCATGTTATATTGTTGATAATAAAAGTAATAAGTAAAATTATTACAGTTCTAGCGATAATAACTGCATTATATGGGTAATAATGCACGTTATATTGCTAACAATATAAGTAATAAGTATAATTATTACAGTTCTAGCAATAATAACTGCATTATATGGGTAATAATGCATGTTACATTGATAATATCGGGAGTAATAAGTATAATTATTATAGTTCTAACGATAATAATAGTGAAATATGGCTAATAGTGCATGTTATATTGATAATAATAAAAGTAGTAAGTATATTTATTATACTTCTGTCGATAATAACTGCATTATATGGGTAATAATGCATGTTATATTGATAATAATATAAGTAATAAGTATAATTATTACAGTTCTAGCGATAATAACTGCATTATATGGGTAATAATGCATGTTATATTTATAATATCGGGAGTAATAAGTATAATAATTATAGTTCTAGCGATTATAATAGTAAAATATGGCTAATAGTGCATGTTATATTGATAATAATAAAAGTAGTAAGTATATTTATTATAGTTCTATCGATAATGACTGCATAATATGGGTAATAACGCATGTTATATTCATTATAATATAAGTAATAAGTATAATTATTACAGTTCTAGCGATAAGACTAGTAAAATATGGCTAAGAGTGCCTGTTATATTGATAATAATAAAAGTAATAAGTATATTTATTATACTTCTGTCGATAATAACTGCATTATATGGGTAATAATGCATGTTATATTGATAATAATATAAGTAATAAGTATAATTATTACAGTTCTAGCCATAATAACTCCATTATATGGGTAATAATGCATGTTATATTGATAGTAATATAAGTAATAAGTATATTTATTACAGGTCTAACGATAATAACTGCATAATATGGGTAATAATGCACGCTATATTACTAATAATATAAGTAATAAGTATAATTATTACAGTTCTAGCGATAATAACTGCATAATATGGGTAATAATGCATGTTATATTGATGATAATAAATGTACTAAGTATATTTATTATAGTTCTAGCGATTATAACTGCATAATATGGGTCATAATGCATGTTATATTGATAATAATATAAGTAACAAGTATAATTATTACAGTTCTAGCGATAATAACTGCATTATATGGGTAATAATGCATGTTATATTGATAATATTGGGAGTAATAAGTATAATTATTACAGTTCTAGCGATAATAATAGTAAAATATGGCTAATAGTGCATGTTATATTGAGAATGATAAAAGTAATAAGTATATTTATTACAGTTCTATCGATAATAATTGCATAATATGGGTAATAATGCATGTTATATTGATGATAATAAAAGTAATAAGTAAAATTATTACAGTTCTAGCGATAATAACTGCGTTATATGGGTAATAATGCACGTTATATTGCTAACAATATAAGTAATAAGTATAATTATTACAGTTCTAGCAATAATAACTGCATTATATGGGTAATAATGCATGTTACATTGATAATATCGGGAGTAATTAGTAAAATTATTATAGTTCTATCGATTATAACTGCAGAATATGGGTAATAATGCATGTTATATTGATAATAATAAAAGTAATAAGTATATTTATTATGCTTCTATCGATAATAACTGCATAATATGGGTAATAATGCATGTTATATTGATGATAATAAATGTACTAAGTATATTTATTATAGTTCTAGCGATTATAACTGCATAATATGGGTCATAATGCATGTTATATTGATAATAATATAAGTAACAAGTATAATTATTACAGTTCTAGCGATAATAACTGCATTATATGGGTAATAATGCATGTTATATTGATAATATTGGGAGTAATAAGTATAATTATTATAGTTCTAGCAATAATAATAGTAAAATATGGCTAATAGTGCATGTTATATTGAGAATAATAAAAGTAATAAGTATATTAATTACAGTTCTATCGATAATAACTGCATAATATGGGTAATAATGCATGTTATATTGTTGATAATAAAAGTAATAAGTAAAATTATTACAGTTCTAGCGATAATAACTGCATTATATGGGTAATAATGCACGTTATATTGCTAACAATATAAGTAATAAGTATAATTATTACAGTTCTAGCAATAATAACTGCATTATATGGGTAATAATGCATGTTACATTGATAATATCGGGAGTAATAAGTATAATTATTATAGTTCTAACGATAATAATAGTGAAATATGGCTAATAGTGCATGTTATATTGATAATAATAAAAGTAGTAAGTATATTTATTATACTTCTGTCGATAATAACTGCATTATATGGGTAATAATGCATGTTATATTGATAATAATATAAGTAATAAGTATAATTATTACAGTTCTAGCGATAATAACTGCATTATATGGGTAATAATGCATGTTATATTTATAATATCGGGAGTAATAAGTATAATAATTATAGTTCTAGCGATTATAATAGTAAAATATGGCTAATAGTGCATGTTATATTGATAATAATAAAAGTAGTAAGTATATTTATTATAGTTCTATCGATAATGACTGCATAATATGGGTAATAACGCATGTTATATTCATTATAATATAAGTAATAAGTATAATTATTACAGTTCTAGCGATAAGACTAGTAAAATATGGCTAAGAGTGCCTGTTATATTGATAATAATAAAAGTAATAAGTATATTTATTATACTTCTGTCGATAATAACTGCATTATATGGGTAATAATGCATGTTATATTGATAATAATATAAGTAATAAGTATAATTATTACAGTTCTAGCCATAATAACTCCATTATATGGGTAATAATGCATGTTATATTGATAGTAATATAAGTAATAAGTATATTTATTACAGGTCTAACGATAATAACTGCATAATATGGGTAATAATGCACGCTATATTACTAATAATATAAGTAATAAGTATAATTATTACAGTTCTAGCGATAATAACTGCATAATATGGGTAATAATGCATGTTATATTGATGATAATAAATGTACTAAGTATATTTATTATAGTTCTAGCGATTATAACTGCATAATATGGGTCATAATGCATGTTATATTGATAATAATATAAGTAACAAGTATAATTATTACAGTTCTAGCGATAATAACTGCATTATATGGGTAATAATGCATGTTATATTGATAATATTGGGAGTAATAAGTATAATTATTACAGTTCTAGCGATAATAATAGTAAAATATGGCTAATAGTGCATGTTATATTGAGATTGATAAAAGTAATAAGTATATTTATTACAGTTCTATCGATAATAACTGCATAATATGGGTAATAATGCATGTTATATTGATGATAATAAAAGTAATAAGTAAAATTATTACAGTTCTAGCGATAATAACTGCATTATATGGGTAATAATGCACGTTATATTGCTAACAATATAAGTAATAAGTATAATTATTACAGTTCTAGCAATAATAACTGCATTATATGGGTAATAATGCATGTTATATTGATAATATCGGGAGTAATAAGTATAATTATTATAGTTCTAGCGATTATAATAGTAAAATATGGCTAATAGTGCATGTTATATTGATAATAATAAAAGTAGTAAGTATATTTATTATAGTTCTATCGATAATGACTGCATAATATGGGTAATAACGCATGTTATATTCATAATAATATAAGTAATAAGTATAATTATTACAGTTCTAGCGATAAGACTAGTAAAATATGGCTAAGAGTGCCTGTTATATTGATAATAATAAAAGTAATAAGTATATTTATTATACTTCTGTCGACAATAACTGCATTATATGGGTAATAATGCATGTTATATTGATAATAAAATAAGTAATAAGTATAATTATTACAGTTCTAGCCATAATAACTCCATTATATGGGTAATAATGCATGTTATATTGATAGTAATATAAGTAATAAGTATATTTATTACAGGTCTATCGATAATAACTGCATAATATGGGTAATAATGCACGCTCTATTACTAATAATATAAGTAATAAGTATAATTATTACAGTTCTAGCGATAATAACTGCATAATATGGGTAATAATGCATGTTATATTGATGATAATAAATGTACATATATATTTATTATAGTTCCAGCGATTATAACTGCATAATATGGGTCATAATGCATGTTATATTGATAATAATATAAGTAACAAGTATAATTATTACAGTTCTAGCGATAATAACTGCATTATATGGGTAATAATGCATGTTATATTGATAATATTGGGAGTAATAAGTATAATTATTATAGTTCTAGCGATAATAATAGTAAAATATGGCTAATAGTGCATGTTATATTGAGAATAATAAAAGTAATAAGTATATTTATTACAGTTCTATCGATAATAACTGCATAATATGGGTAATAATGCATGTTATATTGATGATAATAAAAGTAATAAGTAAAATTATTACAGTTCTAGCGATAATAACTGCATTATATGGGTAATAATGCACGTTATATTGCTAACAATATAAGTAATAAGTATAATTATTACAGTTCTAGCAATAATAACTGCATTATATGGGTAATAATGCATGTTACATTGATGATAATAAATGTACTAAGTATATTTATTATAGTTCTAGCGATTATAACTGCATAATATGGGTCATAATGCATGTTATATTGATAATAATATAAGTAACAAGTATAATTATTGCAGTTCTAGCGATAATAACTGCATTATATGGGTAATAATGCATGTTATATTGATAATATTGGGAGTAATAAGTATAATTATTATAGTTCTAGCGATAATAATAGTAAAATATGGCTAATAGTGCATGTTATATTGAGAATAATAAAAGTAATAAGTATATTTATTATAGTTCTACCGATAATAACTGCATAATATGGGTAATAATGCATGTTATATTGATGATAATATAAGTAATAAGTATAATTATTACAGTTCTAGCGTTAATAACTGCATAATATGGGTAATAATGCACGTTATATTGCTAATAATATAAGTAATAAGTATAATTATTACAGTTCTAGCGATAATAACTGCATTATATGGGTAATAATGGATGTTATATTGATAATATCGGGAGTAATAAGTATAATTATTATAGTTCTAGCGATGATACCAGTAAAATATGGCTAAGAGTGCCTGTTATATTGATAACAATAAAAGTAATAAGCATATTTATTATACTCCTGTCGATAATAACTGCATTATATGGGTAATAATGCATGTTATATTGATAATAATATAAGTAATAAGTATAATTATTACAGTTCTAGCGATAATAACTGCATTATATGGGTAATAATGCACGTTATATTGCTAATAATATAAGTAATAAGTATAATTATTACAGTTTTAGCGATAATAACTGCATTATATGGGTAATAATGCATGTTATATTGATGATAATAAATGTACTAAGTATACTTATTATAGTTCTAGCGATTATAACTGCATAATATGGGTCATAATGCATGTTATATTGCTAACAATATAAGTAATAAGTATAATTATTACAGTTCTAGCAATAATAACTGCATTATATGGGTAATAATGCATGTTACATTGATAATATCGGGAGTAATAAGTATAATTATTATAGTTCTAGCGATAATAATAGTAAAATATGGCTAATAGTGCATGTTATATTGATAATAATAAAAGTAATGAGTATATTTATTACAGTTCTATCGATTACAACTGCATAATATGGGTAATAATGCATGCTATATTGATGATAATAAAAGTAATACGTATATTTATTATAGTTCTAGCGATAATAACTGCATAATATGGGTAATAATGCATGTTATATTGATAATAATATAAGTAATAAGTATAATTATTACAGTTCTAGCGATAAGACTAGTAAAATATGGCTAATAGTGCATGTTATATTGATACTAATAAAAGTAATAAGTATATTTATTATAGTTCTATCGATTATAACTGCAGAATATCGGTAATAATGCATGTTATATTGATAATAATATAAGTAATAAGTATAATTATTACAGTTCTAGCGATAATAACTGCATTATATGGGTAATAATGCACGTTATATTGCTAATAATATAAGTAATAAGTATAATTATTACAGTTTTAGCGATAATAACTGCATTATATGGGTAATAATGCATGTTATATTGATAATATCGGAAGTAATAAGTATAATTATTATAGCTCTAGCGATTATAATAGTAAAATATGGCTAATAGTGCATGTTATATTGATAATAATAAAAGTAGTAAGTATATTTATTATAGTTCTATCGATAATAACTACATAATATGGGTAATAACGCATGTTATATTGATAATAATATAAGTAATAAGTATAATTATTACAGTTCTAGCGATAATAACTGCTTTATATGCGTAATAATGCATGTTATATTGATAATATCGGGAGTAATAAGTATAATTATTACAGTTCTAGCGATAATAACTGCATTATAGGGGTAATAATGGATGTTATATTGATAATATCGGGAGTAATAAGTATAATTATTACAGTTCTAGCGATAAGACTAGTAAAATATGGCTAAGAGTGCCTGTTATATTGATAATAATAAAAGTAATGAGTATATATATTACAGTTCTATCGATTACAACTGCATAATATGGGTAATAATGCATGCTACATTGATGATAATAAAAGTAATACGTATATTTATTATAGTTCTAGCGATAATAACTGCATAATATGCGTAATAATGCATGTTATATTGATAATAATATAAGTAATAAGTATAATTATTACAGTTCTAGCGATAATAACTGCATTATATGGGTAATAATGCATGTTATATTGATAATAATATAAGTAATAAGTATAATTATTACAGTTCTAGCGATAATAACTGCTTTATATGCGTAATAATGCATGTTATATTGATAATATCGGGAGTAATAGGTATAATTATTACAGTTCTAGCGATAATAACTGCATTATAGGGGTAATAATGGATGTTATATTGATAATATCGGGAGTAATAAGTATAATTATTACAGTTCTAGCGATAAGACTAGCAAAATATGGCTAAGAGTGCCTGTTATATTGATAATAATAAAAGTAATAAGTATATTTATTATACTTCTGTCGATAATAACTGCATTATATGGGTAATAATGCATGTTATATTGATAATAATATAAGTAATAAGTATAATTATTACAGTTCTAGCCATAATAACTCCATTATATGGGTAATAATGCATGTTATATTGATAATATCGGGAGTGATAAGTATAATTATTATAGTTCTACCGATAATAATAGTAAAATATGGCTAATAGTGCATGTTATAATGATACTAATAAAAGTAATAAGTATATTTATTATAGTTCTATCGATTATAACTGCAGAATATGGGTAATAATGCATGTTATATTGATAATAATAAAAGTAATAAGTATATTTATTATACTTCTATCGATAATAACTGCATAATATGGGTAATAATGCATGTTATATTGATGATAATAAATGTACTAAGTATATTTATTATAGTTCTAGCGATTATAACTGCATAATATGGGTCATAATGCATGTTATATTGCTAACAATATAAGTAATAAGTATAATTATTACAGTTCTAGCAATAATGACTGCATTATATGGGTAATAATGCATGTTACATTGATAATATCGGGAGTAATAAGTATAATTATTATAGCTCTAGCGATTATAATAGTAAAATATGGCTAATAGTGCATGTTATATTGATACTAATAAAAGTAGTAAGTATATTTATTATAGTTCTATCGATAATAACTACATAATATGGGTAATAACGCATGTTATATTGATAATAATATAAGTAATAAGTATAATTATTACAGTTCTAGCGATAATAACTGCTTTATATGCGTAATAATGCATGTTATATTGATAATATCGGGAGTAATAAGTATAATTATTACAGTTCTAGCGATAATAACTGCATTATATGGGTAATAATGCATGTTATATTGATAATATCGGAAGTAATAAGTATAATTATTATAGTTCTAGCGATAATAATAGTAAAATATGGCTAATAGTGCATGTTATATTGATAATAATAAAAGTAATGAGTATATTTATTACAGTTCTATCGATTACAACTGCATAATATGGGTAATAATGCATGCTATATTGATGATAATAAAAGTAATACGTATATTTATTATAGTTCTAGCGATAATAACTGCATAATATGGGTAATAATGCATGTTATATTGATAATAATATAAGTAATAAGTATAATTATTACAGTTCTAGCGATAATGACTGCATTATATAGGTAATAATGCACGCTATATTACTAATAATATAAGTAATAAGTATAATTATTACAGTTCTAGCGATAATAACTGCATAATATGGGTAATAATGCATGTTATATTGATGATAATAAATGTACTAAGTATATTTATTATAGTTCTAGCGATTATAACTGCATAATATGGGTCATAATGCATGTTATATTGATAATAATATAAGTAACAAGTATAATTATTGCAGTTCTAGCGATAATAACTGCATTATATGGGTAATAATGCATGTTATATTGATAATATTGGGAGTAATAAGTATAATTATTATAGTTCTAGCGATAATAATAGTAAAATATGGCTAATAGTGCATGTTATATTGAGAATGATAAAAGTAATAAGTATATTTATTACAGTTCTATCGATAATAATTGCATAATATGGGTAATAATGCATGTTATATTGATGATAATAAAAGTAATAAGTAAAATTATTACAGTTCTAGCGATAATAACTGCGTTATATGGGTAATAATGCACGTTATATTGCTAACAATATAAGTAATAAGTATAATTATTACAGTTCTAGCAATAATAACTGCATTATATGGGTAATAATGCATGTTACATTGATAATATCGGGAGTAATTAGTAAAATTATTATAGTTCTATCGATTATAACTGCAGAATATGGGTAATAATGCATGTTATATTGATAATAATAAAAGTAATAAGTATATTTATTATGCTTCTATCGATAATAACTGCATAATATGGGTAATAATGCATGTTATATTGATGATAATAAATGTACTAAGTATATTTATTATAGTTCTAGCGATTATAACTGCATAATATGGGTCATAATGCATGTTATATTGATAATAATATAAGTAACAAGTATAATTATTACAGTTCTAGCGATAATAACTGCATTATATGGGTAATAATGCATGTTATATTGATAATATTGGGAGTAATAAGTATAATTATTATAGTTCTAGCAATAATAATAGTAAAATATGGCTAATAGTGCATGTTATATTGAGAATAATAAAAGTAATAAGTATATTAATTACAGTTCTATCGATAATAACTGCATAATATGGGTAATAATGCATGTTATATTGTTGATAATAAAAGTAATAAGTAAAATTATTACAGTTCTAGCGATAATAACTGCATTATATGGGTAATAATGCACGTTATATTGCTAACAATATAAGTAATAAGTATAATTATTACAGTTCTAGCAATAATAACTGCATTATATGGGTAATAATGCATGTTACATTGATAATATCGGGAGTAATAAGTATAATTATTATAGTTCTAGCGATAATAATAGTGAAATATGGCTAATAGTGCATGTTATATTGATAATAATAAAAGTAGTAAGTATATTTATTATACTTCTGTCGATAATAACTGCATTATATGGGTAATAATGCATGTTATATTGATAATAATATAAGTAATAAGTATAATTATTACAGTTCTAGCGATAATAACTGCATTATATGGGTAATAATGCATGTTATATTTATAATATCGGGAGTAATAAGTATAATAATTATAGTTCTAGCGATTATAATAGTAAAATATGGCTAATAGTGCATGTTATATTGATAATAATAAAAGTAGTAAGTATATTTATTATAGTTCTATCGATAATGACTGCATAATATGGGTAATAACGCATGTTATATTCATTATAATATAAGTAATAAGTATAATTATTACAGTTCTAGCGATAAGACTAGTAAAATATGGCTAAGAGTGCCTGTTATATTGATAATAATAAAAGTAATAAGTATATTTATTATACTTCTGTCGATAATAACTGCATTATATGGGTAATAATGCATGTTATATTGATAATAATATAAGTAATAAGTATAATTATTACAGTTCTAGCCATAATAACTCCATTATATGGGTAATAATGCATGTTATATTGATAGTAATATAAGTAATAAGTATATTTATTACAGGTCTAACGATAATAACTGCATAATATGGGTAATAATGCACGCTATATTACTAATAATATAAGTAATAAGTATAATTATTACAGTTCTAGCGATAATAACTGCATAATATGGGTAATAATGCATGTTATATTGATGATAATAAATGTACTAAGTATATTTATTATAGTTCTAGCGATTATAACTGCATAATATGGGTCATAATGCATGTTATATTGATAATAATATAAGTAACAAGTATAATTATTACAGTTCTAGCGATAATAACTGCATTATATGGGTAATAATGCATGTTATATTGATAATATTGGGAGTAATAAGTATAATTATTACAGTTCTAGCGATAATAATAGTAAAATATGGCTAATAGTGCATGTTATATTGAGAATGATAAAAGTAATAAGTATATTTATTACAGTTCTATCGATAATAACTGCATAATATGGGTAATAATGCATGTTATATTGATGATAATAAAAGTAATAAGTAAAATTATTACAGTTCTAGCGATAATAACTGCATTATATGGGTAATAATGCACGTTATATTGCTAACAATATAAGTAATAAGTATAATTATTACAGTTCTAGCAATAATAACTGCATTATATGGGTAATAATGCATGTTATATTGATAATATCGGGAGTAATAAGTATAATTATTATAGTTCTAGCGATTATAATAGTAAAATATGGCTAATAGTGCATGTTATATTGATAATAATAAAAGTAGTAAGTATATTTATTATAGTTCTATCGATAATGACTGCATAATATGGGTAATAACGCATGTTATATTCATAATAATATAAGTAATAAGTATAATTATTACAGTTCTAGCGATAAGACTAGTAAAATATGGCTAAGAGTGCCTGTTATATTGATAATAATAAAAGTAATAAGTATATTTATTATACTTCTGTCGACAATAACTGCATTATATGGGTAATAATGCATGTTATATTGATAATAAAATAAGTAATAAGTATAATTATTACAGTTCTAGCCATAATAACTCCATTATATGGGTAATAATGCATGTTATATTGATAGTAATATAAGTAATAAGTATATTTATTACAGGTCTATCGATAATAACTGCATAATATGGGTAATAATGCACGCTCTATTACTAATAATATAAGTAATAAGTATAATTATTACAGTTCTAGCGATAATAACTGCATAATATGGGTAATAATGCATGTTATATTGATGATAATAAATGTACATATATATTTATTATAGTTCCAGCGATTATAACTGCATAATATGGGTCATAATGCATGTTATATTGATAATAATATAAGTAACAAGTATAATTATTACAGTTCTAGCGATAATAACTGCATTATATGGGTAATAATGCATGTTATATTGATAATATTGGGAGTAATAAGTATAATTATTATAGTTCTAGCGATAATAATAGTAAAATATGGCTAATAGTGCATGTTATATTGAGAATAATAAAAGTAATAAGTATATTTATTACAGTTCTATCGATAATAACTGCATAATATGGGTAATAATGCATGTTATATTGATGATAATAAAAGTAATAAGTAAAATTATTACAGTTCTAGCGATAATAACTGCATTATATGGGTAATAATGCACGTTATATTGCTAACAATATAAGTAATAAGTATAATTATTACAGTTCTAGCAATAATAACTGCATTATATGGGTAATAATGCATGTTACATTGATGATAATAAATGTACTAAGTATATTTATTATAGTTCTAGCGATTATAACTGCATAATATGGGTCATAATGCATGTTATATTGATAATAATATAAGTAACAAGTATAATTATTGCAGTTCTAGCGATAATAACTGCATTATATGGGTAATAATGCATGTTATATTGATAATATTGGGAGTAATAAGTATAATTATTATAGTTCTAGCGATAATAATAGTAAAATATGGCTAATAGTGCATGTTATATTGAGAATAATAAAAGTAATAAGTATATTTATTATAGTTCTACCGATAATAACTGCATAATATGGGTAATAATGCATGTTATATTGATGATAATATAAGTAATAAGTATAATTATTACAGTTCTAGCGTTAATAACTGCATAATATGGGTAATAATGCACGTTATATTGCTAATAATATAAGTAATAAGTATAATTATTACAGTTCTAGCGATAATAACTGCATTATATGGGTAATAATGGATGTTATATTGATAATATCGGGAGTAATAAGTATAATTATTATAGTTCTAGCGATGATACCAGTAAAATATGGCTAAGAGTGCCTGTTATATTGATAACAATAAAAGTAATAAGCATATTTATTATACTCCTGTCGATAATAACTGCATTATATGGGTAATAATGCATGTTATATTGATAATAATATAAGTAATAAGTATAATTATTACAGTTCTAGCGATAATAACTGCATTATATGGGTAATAATGCACGTTATATTGCTAATAATATAAGTAATAAGTATAATTATTACAGTTTTAGCGATAATAACTGCATTATATGGGTAATAATGCATGTTATATTGATAATATCGGAAGTAATAAGTATAATTATTATAGTTCTAGCGATAATAATAGTAAAATATGGCTAATAGTGCATGTTATATTGATAATAATAAAAGTAATGAGTATATTTATTACAGTTCTATCGATTACAACTGCATAATATGGGTAATAATGCATGCTATATTGATGATAATAAAAGTAATACGTATATTTATTATAGTTCTAGCGATAATAACTGCATAATATGGGTAATAATGCATGTTATATTGATAATAATATAAGTAATAAGTATAATTATTACAGTTCTAGCGATAATGACTGCATTATATGGGTAATAATGCACGTTATATTGCTAATAATATAAGTAATAAGTATAATTATTACAGTTCTAGCGATAATAACTGCATTATATGCGTAATAATGCATGTTATATTGATAATATCGGGAGTGATAAGTATAATTATTATAGTTCTAGCGATAATAATAGTAAAATATGGCTAATAGTGCATGTTATAATGATTCTAATAAAAGTAATAAGTATATTTATTATAGTTCTATCGATTATAACTGCAGAATATGGGTAATAATGCATGTTATATTGAGAATAATAAAAGTAATAAGTATATTTATTATAGTTCTACCGATAATAACTGCATAATATGGGTAATAATGCATGTTATATTGATGATAATATAAGTAATAAGTATAATTATTACAGTTCTAGCGATAATAACTGCATTATATGGGTAATAATGCATGTTATATTGATTATATTCGGAGTAATAAGTATAATTTTTATAGTTCTAGCGATAATAATAGTAAAATATGGCTAATAGTGCATGTTATATTGATGATAATAAAAGTAATAAGTATATTTATTACAGTTCTAGCGATAATAACTGCATTATATGGGTAATAATGCACGTTATATTGCTAACAATATAAGTAATAAGTATAATTATTACGGTTCTAGCAATAATATCTGCATTATATGGGTAATAATGCATGTTATATTGATGATAATAAATGTACTAAGTATATTTATTATAGTTCTAGCGATTATAACTGCATAATATGGGTCATAATGCATGTTATATTGATAATAATATAAGTAACAAGTATAATTATTGCAGTTCTAGCGATAATAACTGCATTATATGGGTAATAATGCATGTTATATTGATAATATTGGGAGTAATAAGTATAATTATTATAGTTCTAGCGATAATAATAGTAAAATATGGCTAATAGTGCATGTCATATTGAGAATAATAAAAGTAATAAGTATATTTATTACAGTTCTATCGATAATAACTGCATAATATGGGTAATAATGCATGTTATATTGATGATAATAAAAGTAATAAGTAAAATTATTACAGTTCTAGCGATAATAACTGCATAATATGGGTAATAATGCACGTTATATTGCTAATAATATAAGTAATAAGTATAATTATTACAGTTCTAGCGATAATAACTGCATTATATGGGTAATAATGGATGTTATATTGATAATATCGGGAGTAATAAGTATAATTATTATAGTTCTAGCGATGATACCAGTAAAATATGGCTAAGAGTGCCTGTTATATTGATAACAATAAAAGTAATAAGCATATTTATTATACTCCTGTCGATAATAACTGCATTATATGGGTAATAATGCATGTTATATTGATAATATTGGGAGTAATAAGTATAATTATTATAGTTCTAGCGATAATAATAGTAAAATATGGCTAATAGTGCATGTTATATTGATAATAATAAAAGTAATAAGTATATTTATTACAGTTCTATCGATAACAACTGCATAATATGGGTAATAATGCATGTTATATTGATGATAATAAAAGTAATAAGTAAAATTATTACAGTTCTAGCGATAATAACTGCATTATATGGGTAATAATGCACGTTACATTGCTAACAATATAAGTAATAAGTATAATTATTACAGTTCTAGCAATAATACCTGCATTATATGGGTAATAATGCAGGTTACATTGATAATATCGGGAGTAATAAGTATAATTATTATAGTTCTAGCGATAATAATAGTAAAATATGGCTAATAGTGCATGTTATATTGATAATAATAAAAGTAATGAGTATATTTATTACAGTTCTATCGATTACAACTGCATAATATGGGTAATAATGCATGCTATATTGATGATAATAAAAGTAATACGTATATTTATTATAGTTCTAGCGATAATAACTGCATAATATGGGTAATAATGCATGTTATATTGATAATAATATAAGTAATAAGTATAATTATTATAGTTCTAGCGATAATAATAGTAAAATATGGCTAATAGTGCATGTTATATTGATAATAATAAAAGTAATGAGTATATTTATTACAGTTCTATCGATTACAACTGCATAATATGGGTAATAATGCATGCTATATTGATGATAATAAAAGTAATACGTATATTTATTATAGTTCTAGCGATAATAACTGCATGATATGGGTAATAATGCATGTTATATTGATAATAATATAAGTAATAAGTATAATTATTACAGTTCTAGCGATAATGACTGCATTATATGGGTAATAATGCACGTTATATTGCTAATAATATAAGTAATAAGTATAATTATTACAGTTCTAGCGATAATAACTGCATTATATGCGTAATAATGCATGTTATATTGATAATATCGGGAGTGATAAGTATAATTATTATAGTTCTAGCGATAATAATAGTAAAATATGGCTAATAGTGCATGTTATAATGATTCTAATAAAAGTAATAAGTATATTTATTATAGTTCTATCGATTATAACTGCAGAATATGGGTAATAATGCATGTTATATTGATAATACTAAAAGTAATAAGTATATTTATTATACTTCTATCGATAATAACTGCATAATATGGGTAATAATGCATGTTATATTGATGATAATAAATGTACTAAGTATATTTATTATAGTTCTAGCGATTATAACTGCATAATATGGGTCATAATGCATGTTATATTGCTAACAATATAAGTAATAAGTATAATTATTACAGTTCTAGCAATAATAACTGCATTATATGGGTATTAATGCATGTTACATTGATAATATCGGGAGTAAAAAGTATAATTATTATAGTTCTAGCGATAATAATAGTAAAATATGGCTAATAGTGCATGTTATATTGATAATAATAAAAGTAGTAAGTATATTTATTATACTTCTGTCGATAATAACTGCATTATATGGGTAATAATGCATGTTATATTGATAATAATATAAGTAATAAGTATAATTATTACAGTTCTAGCGATAATAACTGCATTATATGGGTAATAATGCATGTTATATTGATAATATTGGGAGTAATAAGTATAATTGTTATAGTTCTAGCGATAATAACTGCATAATATGGGTAATAATGCATGTTATATTGATAATAATATAAGTAATAAGTATAATTATTACAGTTCTAGCGATAATGACTGCATTATATGGGTAATAATGCACGTTATATTGCTAATAATATAAGTAATAAGTATAATTATTACAGTTCTAGCGATAATAACTGCATTATATGCGTTATAATGCATGTTATATTGATAATATCGGGAGTGATAAGTATAATTATTATAGTTCTAGCGATAATAATAGTAAAATATGGCTAATAGTGCATGTTATAATGATTCTAATAAAAGTAATAAGTATATTTATTATAGTTCTATCGATTATAACTGCAGAATATGGGTAATAATGCATGTTATATTGATAATACTAAAAGTAATAAGTATATTTATTATACTTCTATCGATAATAACTGCATAATATGGGTAATAATGCATGTTATATTGATGATAATAAATGTACTAAGTATATTTATTATAGTTCTAGCGATTATAACTGCATAATATGGGTCATAATGCATGTTATATTGCTAACAATATAAGTAATAAGTATAATTATTACAGTTCTAGCAATAATAACTGCATTATATGGGTAATAATGCATGTTACATTGATAATATCGGGAGTAATAAGTATAATTATTATAGTTCTAGCGATAATAATAGTAAAATATGGCTAATAGTGCATGTTATATTGATAATAATAAAAGTAGTAAGTATATTTATTATACTTCTGTCGATAATAACTGCATTATATGGGTAATAATGCATGTTATATTGATAATAATATAAGTAATAAGTATAATTATTACAGTTCTAGCGATAATAACTGCATTATATGGGTAATAATGCATGTTATATTGATAATATTGGGAGTAATAAGTATAATTGTTATAGTTCTAGCGATAATAATAGTAAAATATGGCTAACAGTGCATGTGATATTGATAATAATAAAAGTAATAAGTATATTTATTACAGTTCTATCGATAATAACTGCATAATATGGGTAATAATGCACGTTATATTGCCAATAATATAAGTAATAAGTATAATTATTACAGTTCTAGCGATAATAACTGCATTATATGGGTAATAATGCATGTTACATTGATAATATTGGGAGTTATAAGTATAATTATTATAGTTCTAGCGATAATAATAGTAAAATATGGCTAACAGTGCATGTGATATTGACAATAATAAAAGTAATAAGTATATTTATTACAGTTCTATCGATAATAACTGCATAACATGGGTAATAATGCACGTTATATTGCTAATAGTATAAGTAATAAGTATAATTATTACAGTTCTAGCGATAATAACTGCATTATATAGGTAATAATGCATGTTATATTAATAATATCGGGAGTAATAAGTATAATTATTATAGTTCTAGCGATTATAATAGTAAAATATGGCTAATAGTGCATGTTATATTGATAATAATAAAAGTAGTAAGTATATTTATTATAGTTCTATCGATAATGACTGCATAATATGGGTAATAACGCATGTTATATTCATAATAATATAAGTAATAAGTATAATTATTACAGTTCTAGCGATAAGACTAGTAAAATATGGCTAAGAGTGCCTGTTATATTGATAATAATAAAAGTAGTAAGTATATTTATTATACTTCTGTCGACAATAACTGCATTATATGGGTAATAATGCATGTTATATTGATAATAATATAAGTAATAAGTATAATTATTACAGTTCTAGCGATAATAACTGCATTATATGGGTAATAATGCATGTTATATTGATAATATTGGGAGTAATAAGTATAATTGTTATAGTTCTAGCGATAATAATAGTAAAATATGGCTAACAGTGCATGTGATATTGATAATAATAAAAGTAATAAGTATATTTATTACAGTTCTATCGATAATAACTGCATAATATGGGTAATAATGCACGTTATATTGATAATAATATAAGTAATAAGTATAATTATTACAGTTCTAGCGATAATAACTGCATTATATGGGTAATAATGCATGTTATATTGATAATATTGGGAGTAATAAGTATAATTATTATAGTTCTAGCGATAATAATAGTAAAATATGGCTAACAGTGCATGTGATATTGACAATAATAAAAGTAATAAGTATATTTATTACAGTTCTATCGATAATAACTGCATAATATGGGTAATAATGCACGTTATATTGCTAACAATATAAGTAATAAGTATAATTATTACAGTTCTAGCAATAATAACTGCATTATATGGGTAATAATGCATGTTACATTGATAATATCGGGAGTAATTAGTAAAATTATTATAGTTCTATCGATTATAACTGCAGAATATGGGTAATAATGCATGTTATATTGATAATAATAAAAGTAATAAGTATATTTATTATGCTTCTATCGATAATAACTGCATAATATGGGTAATAATGCATGTTATATTGATGATAATAAATGTACTAAGTATATTTATTATAGTTCTAGCGATTATAACTGCATAATATGGGTCATAATGCATGTTATATTGATAATAATATAAGTAACAAGTATAATTATTACAGTTCTAGCGATAATAACTGCATTATATGGGTAATAATGCATGTTATATTGATAATATTGGGAGTAATAAGTATAATTATTATAGTTCTAGCAATAATAATAGTAAAATATGGCTAATAGTGCATGTTATATTGAGAATAATAAAAGTAATAAGTATATTAATTACAGTTCTATCGATAATAACTGCATAATATGGGTAATAATGCATGTTATATTGTTGATAATAAAAGTAATAAGTAAAATTATTACAGTTCTAGCGATAATAACTGCATTATATGGGTAATAATGCACGTTATATTGCTAACAATATAAGTAATAAGTATAATTATTACAGTTCTAGCAATAATAACTGCATTATATGGGTAATAATGCATGTTACATTGATAATATCGGGAGTAATAAGTATAATTATTATAGTTCTAGCGATAATAATAGTGAAATATGGCTAATAGTGCATGTTATATTGATAATAATAAAAGTAGTAAGTATATTTATTATACTTCTGTCGATAATAACTGCATTATATGGGTAATAATGCATGTTATATTGATAATAATATAAGTAATAAGTATAATTATTACAGTTCTAGCGATAATAACTGCATTATATGGGTAATAATGCATGTTATATTTATAATATCGGGAGTAATAAGTATAATAATTATAGTTCTAGCGATTATAATAGTAAAATATGGCTAATAGTGCATGTTATATTGATAATAATAAAAGTAGTAAGTATATTTATTATAGTTCTATCGATAATGACTGCATAATATGGGTAATAACGCATGTTATATTCATTATAATATAAGTAATAAGTATAATTATTACAGTTCTAGCGATAAGACTAGTAAAATATGGCTAAGAGTGCCTGTTATATTGATAATAATAAAAGTAATAAGTATATTTATTATACTTCTGTCGATAATAACTGCATTATATGGGTAATAATGCATGTTATATTGATAATAATATAAGTAATAAGTATAATTATTACAGTTCTAGCCATAATAACTCCATTATATGGGTAATAATGCATGTTATATTGATAGTAATATAAGTAATAAGTATATTTATTACAGGTCTAACGATAATAACTGCATAATATGGGTAATAATGCACGCTATATTACTAATAATATAAGTAATAAGTATAATTATTACAGTTCTAGCGATAATAACTGCATAATATGGGTAATAATGCATGTTATATTGATGATAATAAATGTACTAAGTATATTTATTATAGTTCTAGCGATTATAACTGCATAATATGGGTCATAATGCATGTTATATTGATAATAATATAAGTAACAAGTATAATTATTACAGTTCTAGCGATAATAACTGCATTATATGGGTAATAATGCATGTTATATTGATAATATTGGGAGTAATAAGTATAATTATTACAGTTCTAGCGATAATAATAGTAAAATATGGCTAATAGTGCATGTTATATTGAGAATGATAAAAGTAATAAGTATATTTATTACAGTTCTATCGATAATAACTGCATAATATGGGTAATAATGCATGTTATATTGATGATAATAAAAGTAATAAGTAAAATTATTACAGTTCTAGCGATAATAACTGCATTATATGGGTAATAATGCACGTTATATTGCTAACAATATAAGTAATAAGTATAATTATTACAGTTCTAGCAATAATAACTGCATTATATGGGTAATAATGCATGTTATATTGATAATATCGGGAGTAATAAGTATAATTATTATAGTTCTAGCGATTATAATAGTAAAATATGGCTAATAGTGCATGTTATATTGATAATAATAAAAGTAGTAAGTATATTTATTATAGTTCTATCGATAATGACTGCATAATATGGGTAATAACGCATGTTATATTCATAATAATATAAGTAATAAGTATAATTATTACAGTTCTAGCGATAAGACTAGTAAAATATGGCTAAGAGTGCCTGTTATATTGATAATAATAAAAGTAATAAGTATATTTATTATACTTCTGTCGACAATAACTGCATTATATGGGTAATAATGCATGTTATATTGATAATAAAATAAGTAATAAGTATAATTATTACAGTTCTAGCCATAATAACTCCATTATATGGGTAATAATGCATGTTATATTGATAGTAATATAAGTAATAAGTATATTTATTACAGGTCTATCGATAATAACTGCATAATATGGGTAATAATGCACGCTCTATTACTAATAATATAAGTAATAAGTATAATTATTACAGTTCTAGCGATAATAACTGCATAATATGGGTAATAATGCATGTTATATTGATGATAATAAATGTACATATATATTTATTATAGTTCCAGCGATTATAACTGCATAATATGGGTCATAATGCATGTTATATTGATAATAATATAAGTAACAAGTATAATTATTACAGTTCTAGCGATAATAACTGCATTATATGGGTAATAATGCATGTTATATTGATAATATTGGGAGTAATAAGTATAATTATTATAGTTCTAGCGATAATAATAGTAAAATATGGCTAATAGTGCATGTTATATTGAGAATAATAAAAGTAATAAGTATATTTATTACAGTTCTATCGATAATAACTGCATAATATGGGTAATAATGCATGTTATATTGATGATAATAAAAGTAATAAGTAAAATTATTACAGTTCTAGCGATAATAACTGCATTATATGGGTAATAATGCACGTTATATTGCTAACAATATAAGTAATAAGTATAATTATTACAGTTCTAGCAATAATAACTGCATTATATCGGTAATAATGCATGTTACATTGATGATAATAAATGTACTAAGTATATTTATTATAGTTCTAGCGATTATAACTGCATAATATGGGTCATAATGCATGTTATATTGATAATAATATAAGTAACAAGTATAATTATTGCAGTTCTAGCGATAATAACTGCATTATATGGGTAATAATGCATGTTATATTGATAATATTGGGAGTAATAAGTATAATTATTATAGTTCTAGCGATAATAATAGTAAAATATGGCTAATAGTGCATGTTATATTGAGAATAATAAAAGTAATAAGTATATTTATTATAGTTCTACCGATAATAACTGCATAATATGGGTAATAATGCATGTTATATTGATGATAATATAAGTAATAAGTATAATTATTACAGTTCTAGCGTTAATAACTGCATAATATGGGTAATAATGCACGTTATATTGCTAATAATATAAGTAATAAGTATAATTATTACAGTTCTAGCGATAATAACTGCATTATATGGGTAATAATGGATGTTATATTGATAATATCGGGAGTAATAAGTATAATTATTATAGTTCTAGCGATGATACCAGTAAAATATGGCTAAGAGTGCCTGTTATATTGATAACAATAAAAGTAATAAGCATATTTATTATACTCCTGTCGATAATAACTGCATTATATGGGTAATAATGCATGTTATATTGATAATAATATAAGTAATAAGTATAATTATTACAGTTCTAGCGATAATAACTGCATTATATGGGTAATAATGCACGTTATATTGCTAATAATATAAGTAATAAGTATAATTATTACAGTTTTAGCGATAATAACTGCATTATATGGGTAATAATGCATGTTATATTGATAATATCGGAAGTAATAAGTATAATTATTATAGTTCTAGCGATAATAATAGTAAAATATGGCTAATAGTGCATGTTATATTGATAATAATAAAAGTAATGAGTATATTTATTACAGTTCTATCGATTACAACTGCATAATATGGGTAATAATGCATGCTATATTGATGATAATAAAAGTAATACGTATATTTATTATAGTTCTAGCGATAATAACTGCATAATATGGGTAATAATGCATGTTATATTGATAATAATATAAGTAATAAGTATAATTATTACAGTTCTAGCGATAATGACTGCATTATATGGGTAATAATGCACGTTATATTGCTAATAATATAAGTAATAAGTATAATTATTACAGTTCTAGCGATAATAACTGCATTATATGCGTAATAATGCATGTTATATTGATAATATCGGGAGTGATAAGTATAATTATTATAGTTCTAGCGATAATAATAGTAAAATATGGCTAATAGTGCATGTTATAATGATTCTAATAAAAGTAATAAGTATATTTATTATAGTTCTATCGATTATAACTGCATAATATGGGTAATAATGCATGTTATATTGATGATAATATAAGTAATAAGTATAATTATTACAGTTCTAGCGATAATAACTGCATTATATGGGTAATAATGCATGTTATATTGATTATATTCGGAGTAATAAGTATAATTTTTATAGTTCTAGCGATAATAATAGTAAAATATGGCTAATAGTGCATGTTATATTGATGATAATAAAAGTAATAAGTATATTTATTACAGTTCTAGCGATAATAACTGCATTATATGGGTAATAATGCACGTTATATTGCTAACAATATAAGTAATAAGTATAATTATTACGGTTCTAGCAATAATATCTGCATTATATGGGTAATAATGCATGTTATATTGATGATAATAAATGTACTAAGTATATTTATTATAGTTCTAGCGATTATAACTGCATAATATGGGTCATAATGCATGTTATATTGATAATAATATAAGTAACAAGTATAATTATTGCAGTTCTAGCGATAATAACTGCATTATATGGGTAATAATGCATGTTATATTGATAATATTGGGAGTAATAAGTATAATTATTATAGTTCTAGCGATAATAATAGTAAAATATGGCTAATAGTGCATGTTATATTGAGAATAATAAAAGTAATAAGTATATTTATTACAGTTCTATCGATAATAACTGCATAATATGGGTAATAATGCATGTTATATTGATGATAATAAAAGTAATAAGTAAAATTATTACAGTTCTAGCGATAATAACTGCATAATATGGGTAATAATGCACGTTATATTGCTAATAATATAAGTAATAAGTATAATTATTACAGTTCTAGCGATAATAACTGCATTATATGGGTAATAATGGATGTTATATTGATAATATCGGGAGTAATAAGTATAATTATTATAGTTCTAGCGATGATACCAGTAAAATATGGCTAAGAGTGCCTGTTATATTGATAACAATAAAAGTAATAAGCATATTTATTATACTCCTGTCGATAATAACTGCATTATATGGGTAATAATGCATGTTATATTGATAATATTGGGAGTAATAAGTATAATTATTATAGTTCTAGCGATAATAATAGTAAAATATGGCTAATAGTGCATGTTATATTGATAATAATAAAAGTAATAAGTATATTTATTACAGTTCTATCGATAACAACTGCATAATATGGGTAATAATGCATGTTATATTGATGATAATAAAAGTAATAAGTAAAATTATTACAGTTCTAGCGATAATAACTGCATTATATGGGTAATAATGCACGTTACATTGCTAACAATATAAGTAATAAGTATAATTATTACAGTTCTAGCAATAATACCTGCATTATATGGGTAATAATGCAGGTTACATTGATAATATCGGGAGTAATAAGTATAATTATTATAGTTCTAGCGATAATAATAGTAAAATATGGCTAATAGTGCATGTTATATTGATAATAATAAAAGTAATGAGTATATTTATTACAGTTCTATCGATTACAACTGCATAATATGGGTAATAATGCATGCTATATTGATGATAATAAAAGTAATACGTATATTTATTATAGTTCTAGCGATAATAACTGCATAATATGGGTAATAATGCATGTTATATTGATAATAATATAAGTAATAAGTATAATTATTACAGTTCTAGCGATAATAACTGCATTATATGGGTAATAATGCACGCTATATTGCTAATAATATAAGTAATAAGTATAATTATTACAGTTTTAGCGATAATAACTGCATTATATGGGTAATAATGCATGTTATATTGATAATATCGGAAGTAATAAGTATAATTATTATAGTTCTAGCGATAATAATAGTAAAATATGGCTAATAGTGCATGTTATATTGATAATAATAAAAGTAATGAGTATATTTATTACAGTTCTATCGATTACAACTGCATAATATGGGTAATAATGCATGCTATATTGATGATAATAAAAGTAATACGTATATTTATTATAGTTCTAGCGATAATAACTGCATAATATGGGTAATAATGCATGTTATATTGATAATAATATAAGTAATAAGTATAATTATTACAGTTCTAGCGATAATGACTGCATTATATGGGTAATAATGCACGTTATATTGCTAATAATATAAGTAATAAGTATAATTATTACAGTTCTAGCGATAATAACTGCATTATATGCGTAATAATGCATGTTATATTGATAATATCGGGAGTGATAAGTATAATTATTATAGTTCTAGCGATAATAATAGTAAAATATGGCTAATAGTGCATGTTATAATGATTCTAATAAAAGTAATAAGTATATTTATTATAGTTCTATCGATTATAACTGCAGAATATGGGTAATAATGCATGTTATATTGATAATACTAAAAGTAATAAGTATATTTATTATACTTCTATCGATAATAACTGCATAATATGGGTAATAATGCATGTTATATTGATGATAATAAATGTACTAAGTATATTTATTATAGTTCTAGCGATTATAACTGCATAATATGGGTCATAATGCATGTTATATTGCTAACAATATAAGTAATAAGTATAATTATTACAGTTCTAGCAATAATAACTGCATTATATGGGTATTAATGCATGTTACATTGATAATATCGGGAGTAAAAAGTATAATTATTATAGTTCTAGCGATAATAATAGTAAAATATGGCTAATAGTGCATGTTATATTGATAATAATAAAAGTAGTAAGTATATTTATTATACTTCTGTCGATAATAACTGCATTATATGGGTAATAATGCATGTTATATTGATAATAATATAAGTAATAAGTATAATTATTACAGTTCTAGCGATAATAACTGCATTATATGGGTAATAATGCATGTTATATTGATAATATTGGGAGTAATAAGTATAATTGTTATAGTTCTAGCGATAATAACTGCATAATATGGGTAATAATGCATGTTATATTGATAATAATATAAGTAATAAGTATAATTATTACAGTTCTAGCGATAATGACTGCATTATATGGGTAATAATGCACGTTATATTGCTAATAATATAAGTAATAAGTATAATTATTACAGTTCTAGCGATAATAACTGCATTATATGCGTTATAATGCATGTTATATTGATAATATCGGGAGTGATAAGTATAATTATTATAGTTCTAGCGATAATAATAGTAAAATATGGCTAATAGTGCATGTTATAATGATTCTAATAAAAGTAATAAGTATATTTATTATAGTTCTATCGATTATAACTGCAGAATATGGGTAATAATGCATGTTATATTGATAATACTAAAAGTAATAAGTATATTTATTATACTTCTATCGATAATAACTGCATAATATGGGTAATAATGCATGTTATATTGATGATAATAAATGTACTAAGTATATTTATTATAGTTCTAGCGATTATAACTGCATAATATGGGTCATAATGCATGTTATATTGCTAACAATATAAGTAATAAGTATAATTATTACAGTTCTAGCAATAATAACTGCATTATATGGGTAATAATGCATGTTACATTGATAATATCGGGAGTAATAAGTATAATTATTATAGTTCTAGCGATAATAATAGTAAAATATGGCTAATAGTGCATGTTATATTGATAATAATAAAAGTAGTAAGTATATTTATTATACTTCTGTCGATAATAACTGCATTATATGGGTAATAATGCATGTTATATTGATAATAATATAAGTAATAAGTATAATTATTACAGTTCTAGCGATAATAACTGCATTATATGGGTAATAATGCATGTTATATTGATAATATTGGGAGTAATAAGTATAATTGTTATAGTTCTAGCGATAATAATAGTAAAATATGGCTAACAGTGCATGTGATATTGATAATAATAAAAGTAATAAGTATATTTATTACAGTTCTATCGATAATAACTGCATAATATGGGTAATAATGCACGTTATATTGCCAATAATATAAGTAATAAGTATAATTATTACAGTTCTAGCGATAATAACTGCATTATATGGGTAATAATGCATGTTACATTGATAATATTGGGAGTTATAAGTATAATTATTATAGTTCTAGCGATAATAATAGTAAAATATGGCTAACAGTGCATGTGATATTGACAATAATAAAAGTAATAAGTATATTTATTACAGTTCTATCGATAATAACTGCATAACATGGGTAATAATGCACGTTATATTGCTAATAGTATAAGTAATAAGTATAATTATTACAGTTCTAGCGATAATAACTGCATTATATAGGTAATAATGCATGTTATATTAATAATATCGGGAGTAATAAGTATAATTATTATAGTTCTAGCGATTATAATAGTAAAATATGGCTAATAGTGCATGTTATATTGATAATAATAAAAGTAGTAAGTATATTTATTATAGTTCTATCGATAATGACTGCATAATATGGGTAATAACGCATGTTATATTCATAATAATATAAGTAATAAGTATAATTATTACAGTTCTAGCGATAAGACTAGTAAAATATGGCTAAGAGTGCCTGTTATATTGATAATAATAAAAGTAGTAAGTATATTTATTATACTTCTGTCGACAATAACTGCATTATATGGGTAATAATGCATGTTATATTGATAATAATATAAGTAATAAGTATAATTATTACAGTTCTAGCGATAATAACTGCATTATATGGGTAATAATGCATGTTATATTGATAATATTGGGAGTAATAAGTATAATTGTTATAGTTCTAGCGATAATAATAGTAAAATATGGCTAACAGTGCATGTGATATTGATAATAATAAAAGTAATAAGTATATTTATTACAGTTCTATCGATAATAACTGCATAATATGGGTAATAATGCACGTTATATTGCCAATAATATAAGTAATAAGTATAATTATTACAGTTCTAGCGATAATAACTGCATTATATGGGTAATAATGCATGTTACATTGATAATATTGGGAGTTATAAGTATAATTATTATAGTTCTAGCGATAATAATAGTAAAATATGGCTAACAGTGCATGTGATATTGACAATAATAAAAGTAATAAGTATATTTATTACAGTTCTATCGATAATAACTGCATAACATGGGTAATAATGCACGTTATATTGCTAATAGTATAAGTAATAAGTATAATTATTACAGTTCTAGCGATAATAACTGCATTATATAGGTAATAATGCATGTTATATTAATAATATCGGGAGTAATAAGTATAATTATTATAGTTCTAGCGATTATAATAGTAAAATATGGCTAATAGTGCATGTTATATTGATAATAATAAAAGTAGTAAGTATATTTATTATAGTTCTATCGATAATGACTGCATAATATGGGTAATAACGCATGTTATATTCATAATAATATAAGTAATAAGTATAATTATTACAGTTCTAGCGATAAGACTAGTAAAATATGGCTAAGAGTGCCTGTTATATTGATAATAATAAAAGTAATAAGTATATTTATTATACTTCTGTCGACAATAACTGCATTATATGGGTAATAATGCATGTTATATTGATAATAAAATAAGTAATAAGTATAATTATTACAGTTCTAGCCATAATAACTCCATTATATGGGTAATAATGCATGTTATATTGATAGTAATATAAGTAATAAGTATATTTATTACAGGTCTATCGATAATAACTGCATAATATGGGTAATAATGCACGCTCTATTACTAATAATATAAGTAATAAGTATAATTATTACAGTTCTAGCGATAATAACTGCATAATATGGGTAATAATGCATGTTATATTGATGATAATAAATGTACTAAGTATATTTATTATAGTTCTAGCGATTATTAATGCATGTTATATTGATAATAATATAAGTAGTAAGTATATTTATTATAGTTCTATCGATAATGACTGCATAATATGGGTAATAACGCATGTTATATTCATAATAATATAAGTAATAAGTATAATTATTACAGTTCTAGCGATAAGACTAGTAAAATATGGCTAAGAGTGCCTGTTATATTGATAATAATAAAAGTAGTAAGTATATTTATTATACTTCTGTCGACAATAACTGCATTATATGGGTAATAATGCATGTTATATTGATAATAATATAAGTAATAAGTATAATTATTACAGTTCTAGCGATAATAACTGCATTATATGGGTAATAATGCATGTTATATTGATAATATTGGGAGTAATAAGTATAATTGTTATAGTTCTAGCGATAATAATAGTAAAATATGGCTAACAGTGCATGTGATATTGATAATAATAAAAGTAATAAGTATATTTATTACAGTTCTATCGATAATAACTGCATAATATGGGTAATAATGCACGTTATATTGCCAATAATATAAGTAATAAGTATAATTATTACAGTTCTAGCGATAATAACTGCATTATATGGGTAATAATGCATGTTACATTGATAATATTGGGAGTTATAAGTATAATTATTATAGTTCTAGCGATAATAATAGTAAAATATGGCTAACAGTGCATGTGATATTGACAATAATAAAAGTAATAAGTATATTTATTACAGTTCTATCGATAATAACTGCATAACATGGGTAATAATGCACGTTATATTGCTAATAGTATAAGTAATAAGTATAATTATTACAGTTCTAGCGATAATAACTGCATTATATAGGTAATAATGCATGTTATATTAATAATATCGGGAGTAATAAGTATAATTATTATAGTTCTAGCGATTATAATAGTAAAATATGGCTAATAGTGCATGTTATATTGATAATAATAAAAGTAGTAAGTATATTTATTACAGTTCTATCGATAATAACTGCATAACATGGGTAATAATGCACGTTATATTGCTAATAGTATAAGTAATAAGTATAATTATTACAGTTCTAGCGATAATAACTGCATTATATAGGTAATAATGCATGTTATATTAATAATATCGGGAGTAATAAGTATAATTATTATAGTTCTAGCGATTATAATAGTAAAATATGGCTAATAGTGCATGTTATATTGATAATAATAAAAGTAGTAAGTATATTTATTATAGTTCTATCGATAATGACTGCATAATATGGGTAATAACGCATGTTATATTCATAATAATATAAGTAATAAGTATAATTATTACAGTTCTAGCGATAAGACTAGTAAAATATGGCTAAGAGTGCCTGTTATATTGATAATAATAAAAGTAGTAAGTATATTTATTATACTTCTGTCGACAATAACTGCATTATATGGGTAATAATGCATGTTATATTGATAATAATATAAGTAATAAGTATAATTATTACAGTTCTAGCGATAATAACTGCATTATATGGGTAATAATGCATGTTACATTGATAATATTGGGAGTTATAAGTATAATTATTATAGTTCTAGCGATAATAATAGTAAAATATGGCTAACAGTGCATGTGATATTGACAATAATAAAAGTAATAAGTATATTTATTACAGTTCTATCGATAATAACTGCATAACATGGGTAATAATGCACGTTATATTGCTAATAGTATAAGTAATAAGTATAATTATTACAGTTCTAGCGATAATAACTGCATTATATAGGTAATAATGCATGTTATATTAATAATATCGGGAGTAATAAGTATAATTATTATAGTTCTAGCGATTATAATAGTAAAATATGGCTAATAGTGCATGTTATATTGATAATAATAAAAGTAGTAAGTATATTTATTATAGTTCTATCGATAATGACTGCATAATATGGGTAATAACGCATGTTATATTCATAATAATATAAGTAATAAGTATAATTATTACAGTTCTAGCGATAAGACTAGTAAAATATGGCTAAGAGTGCCTGTTATATTGATAATAATAAAAGTAATAAGTATATTTATTATACTTCTGTCGACAATAACTGCATTATATGGGTAATAATGCATGTTATATTGATAATAAAATAAGTAATAAGTATAATTATTACAGTTCTAGCCATAATAACTCCATTATATGGGTAATAATGCATGTTATATTGATAGTAATATAAGTAATAAGTATATTTATTACAGGTCTATCGATAATAACTGCATAATATGGGTAATAATGCACGCTCTATTACTAATAATATAAGTAATAAGTATAATTATTACAGTTCTAGCGATAATAACTGCATAATATGGGTAATAATGCATGTTATATTGATGATAATAAATGTACTAAGTATATTTATTATAGTTCTAGCGATTATTAATGCATGTTATATTGATAATAATATAAGTAACAAGTATAATTATTACAGTTCTAGCGATAATAACTGCATTATATGGGTAATAATGCATGTTATATTGATAATATTGGGAGTAATAAGTATAATTATTATAGTTCTAGCGATAATAATAGTAAAATATGGCTAATAGTGCATGTTATATTGAGAATAATAAAAGTAATAAGTATATTTATTACAGTTCTATCGATAATAACTGCATAATATGGGTAATAATGCATGTTATATTGATGATAATAAAAGTAATAAGTAAAATTATTACAGTTCTAGCGATAATAACTGCATTATATGGGTAATAATGCACGTTATATTGCTAACAATATAAGTAATAAGTATAATTATTACAGTTCTAGCAATAATAACTGCATTATATGGGTAATAATGCATGTTACATTGATGATAATAAATGTACTAAGTATATTTATTATAGTTCTAGCGATTATAACTGCATAATATGGGTCATAATGCATGTTATATTGATAATAATATAAGTAACAAGTATAATTATTGCAGTTCTAGCGATAATAACTGCATTATATGGGTAATAATGCATGTTATATTGATAATATTGGGAGTAATAAGTATAATTATTATAGTTCTAGCGATAATAATAGTAAAATATGGCTAATAGTGCATGTTATATTGAGAATAATAAAAGTAATAAGTATATTTATTATAGTTCTACCGATAATAACTGCATAATATGGGTAATAATGCATGTTATATTGATGATAATATAAGTAATAAGTATAATTATTACAGTTCTAGCGATAATAACTGCATTATATGGGTAATAATGCATGTTATATTGATTATATTCGGAGTAATAAGTATAATTTTTATAGTTCTAGCGATAATAATAGTAAAATATGGCTAATAGTGCATGTGATATTGATAATAATAAAAGTAATAAGTATATTTATTACAGTTCTATCGATAATAACTGCATAATATGGGTAATAATGCACGTTATATTGCCAATAATATAAGTAATAAGTATAATTATTACAGTTCTAGCGATAATAACTGCATTATATGGGTAATAATGCATGTTACATTGATAATATTGGGAGTTATAAGTATAATTATTATAGTTCTAGCGATAATAATAGTAAAATATGGCTAACAGTGCATGTGATATTGACAATAATAAAAGTAATAAGTATATTTATTACAGTTCTATCGATAATAACTGCATAACATGGGTAATAATGCACGTTATATTGCTAATAGTATAAGTAATAAGTATAATTATTACAGTTCTAGCGATAATAACTGCATTATATAGGTAATAATGCATGTTATATTAATAATATCGGGAGTAATAAGTATAATTATTATAGTTCTAGCGATTATAATAGTAAAATATGGCTAATAGTGCATGTTATATTGATAATAATAAAAGTAGTAAGTATATTTATTATAGTTCTATCGATAATGACTGCATAATATGGGTAATAACGCATGTTATATTCATAATAATATAAGTAATAAGTATAATTATTACAGTTCTAGCGATAAGACTAGTAAAATATGGCTAAGAGTGCCTGTTATATTGATAATAATAAAAGTAATAAGTATATTTATTATACTTCTGTCGACAATAACTGCATTATATGGGTAATAATGCATGTTATATTGATAATAAAATAAGTAATAAGTATAATTATTACAGTTCTAGCCATAATAACTCCATTATATGGGTAATAATGCATGTTATATTGATAGTAATATAAGTAATAAGTATATTTATTACAGGTCTATCGATAATAACTGCATAATATGGGTAATAATGCACGCTCTATTACTAATAATATAAGTAATAAGTATAATTATTACAGTTCTAGCGATAATAACTGCATAATATGGGTAATAATGCATGTTATATTGATGATAATAAATGTACTAAGTATATTTATTATAGTTCTAGCGATTATTAATGCATGTTATATTGATAATAATATAAGTAACAAGTATAATTATTACAGTTCTAGCGATAATAACTGCATTATATGGGTAATAATGCATGTTATATTGATAATATTGGGAGTAATAAGTATAATTATTATAGTTCTAGCGATAATAATAGTAAAATATGGCTAATAGTGCATGTTATATTGAGAATAATAAAAGTAATAAGTATATTTATTACAGTTCTATCGATAATAACTGCATAATATGGGTAATAATGCATGTTATATTGATGATAATAAAAGTAATAAGTAAAATTATTACAGTTCTAGCGATAATAACTGCATTATATGGGTAATAATGCACGTTATATTGCTAACAATATAAGTAATAAGTATAATTATTACAGTTCTAGCAATAATAACTGCATTATATGGGTAATAATGCATGTTACATTGATGATAATAAATGTACTAAGTATATTTATTATAGTTCTAGCGATTATAACTGCATAATATGGGTCATAATGCATGTTATATTGATAATAATATAAGTAACAAGTATAATTATTGCAGTTCTAGCGATAATAACTGCATTATATGGGTAATAATGCATGTTATATTGATAATATTGGGAGTAATAAGTATAATTATTATAGTTCTAGCGATAATAATAGTAAAATATGGCTAATAGTGCATGTTATATTGAGAATAATAAAAGTAATAAGTATATTTATTATAGTTCTACCGATAATAACTGCATAATATGGGTAATAATGCATGTTATATTGATGATAATATAAGTAATAAGTATAATTATTACAGTTCTAGCGATAATAACTGCATTATATGGGTAATAATGCATGTTATATTGATTATATTCGGAGTAATAAGTATAATTTTTATAGTTCTAGCGATAATAATAGTAAAATATGGCTAATAGTGCATGTTATATTGATGATAATAAAAGTAATAAGTATATTTATTACAGTTCTAGCGATAATAACTGCATAATATGGGTAATAATGCATGTTATATTGATGATAATAAAAGTAATAAGTAAAATTATTACAGTTCTAGCGATAATAACTGCATAATATGGGTAATAATGCACGTTATATTGCTAATAATATAAGTAATAAGTATAATTATTACAGTTCTAGCGATAATAACTGCATTATATGGGTAATAATGGATGTTATATTGATAATATCGGGAGTAATAAGTATAATTATTATAGTTCTAGCGATGATACCAGTAAAATATGGCTAAGAGTGCCTGTTATATTGATAACAATAAAAGTAATAAGCATATTTATTATACTCCTGTCGATAATAACTGCATTATATGGGTAATAATGCATGTTATATTGATAATATTGGGAGTAATAAGTATAATTATTATAGTTCTAGCGATAATAATAGTAAAATATGGCTAATAGTGCATGTTATATTGAGAATAATAAAAGTAATAAGTATATTTATTATAGTTCTACCGATAATAACTGCATAATATGGGTAATAATGCATGTTATATTGATGATAATATAAGTAATAAGTATAATTATTACAGTTCTAGCGATAATAACTGCATAATATGGGTAATAATGCACGTTATATTGCTAATAATATAAGTAATAAGTATAATTATTACAGTTCTAGCGATAATAACTGCATTATATGGGTAATAATGGATGTTATATTGATAATATCGGGAGTAATAAGTATAATTATTATAGTTCTAGCGATGATACCAGTAAAATATGGCTAAGAGTGCCTGTTATATTGATAACAATAAAAGTAATAAGCATATTTATTATACTCCTGTCGATAATAACTGCATTATATGGGTAATAATGCATGTTATATTGATAATAATATAAGTAATAAGTATAATTATTACAGTTCTAGCGATAATAACTGCATTATATGGGTAATAATGCACGTTATATTGCTAATAATATAAGTAATAAGTATAATTATTACAGTTTTAGCGATAATAACTGCATTATATGGGTAATAATGCATGTTATATTGATAATATCGGAAGTAATAAGTATAATTATTATAGTTCTAGCGATAATAATAGTAAAATATGGCTAATAGTGCATGTTATGTTGATAATAATAAAAGTAATGAGTATATTTATTACAGTTCTATCGATTACAACTGCATAATATGGGTAATAATGCATGCTATATTGATGATAATAAAAGTAATACGTATATTTATTATAGTTCTAGCGATAATAACTGCATAATATGGGTAATAATGCATGTTATATTGATAATAATATAAGTAATAAGTATAATTATTACAGTTCTAGCGATAATGACTGCATTATATGGGTAATAATGCACGTTATATTGCTAATAATATAAGTAATAAGTATAATTATTACAGTTCTAGCGATAATAACTGCATTATATGCGTAATAATGCATGTTATATTGATAATATCGGGAGTGATAAGTATAATTATTATAGTTCTAGCGATAATAATAGTAAAATATGGCTAATAGTGCATGTTATAATGATTCTAATAAAAGTAATAAGTATATTTATTATAGTTCTATCGATTATAACTGCAGAATATGGGTAATAATGCATGTTATATTGAGAATAATAAAAGTAATAAGTATATTTATTATAGTTCTACCGATAATAACTGCATAATATGGGTAATAATGCATGTTATATTGATGATAATATAAGTAATAAGTATAATTATTACAGTTCTAGCGATAATAACTGCATTATATGGGTAATAATGCATGTTATATTGATTATATTCGGAGTAATAAGTATAATTTTTATAGTTCTAGCGATAATAATAGTAAAATATGGCTAATAGTGCATGTTATATTGATGATAATAAAAGTAATAAGTATATTTATTACAGTTCTAGCGATAATAACTGCATTATATGGGTAATAATGCACGTTATATTGCTAACAATATAAGTAATAAGTATAATTATTACGGTTCTAGCAATAATATCTGCATTATATGGGTAATAATGCATGTTATATTGATGATAATAAATGTACTAAGTATATTTATTATAGTTCTAGCGATTATAACTGCATAATATGGGTCATAATGCATGTTATATTGATAATAATATAAGTAACAAGTATAATTATTGCAGTTCTAGCGATAATAACTGCATTATATGGGTAATAATGCATGTTATATTGATAATATTGGGAGTAATAAGTATAATTATTATAGTTCTAGCGATAATAATAGTAAAATATGGCTAATAGTGCATGTTATATTGAGAATAATAAAAGTAATAAGTATATTTATTACAGTTCTATCGATAATAACTGCATAATATGGGTAATAATGCATGTTATATTGATGATAATAAAAGTAATAAGTAAAATTATTACAGTTCTAGCGATAATAACTGCATAATATGGGTAATAATGCACGTTATATTGCTAATAATATAAGTAATAAGTATAATTATTACAGTTCTAGCGATAATAACTGCATTATATGGGTAATAATGGATGTTATATTGATAATATCGGGAGTAATAAGTATAATTATTATAGTTCTAGCGATGATACCAGTAAAATATGGCTAAGAGTGCCTGTTATATTGATAACAATAAAAGTAATAAGCATATTTATTATACTCCTGTCGATAATAACTGCATTATATGGGTAATAATGCATGTTATATTGATAATATTGGGAGTAATAAGTATAATTATTATAGTTCTAGCGATAATAATAGTAAAATATGGCTAATAGTGCATGTTATATTGATAATAATAAAAGTAATAAGTATATTTATTACAGTTCTATCGATAACAACTGCATAATATGGGTAATAATGCATGTTATATTGATGATAATAAAAGTAATAAGTAAAATTATTACAGTTCTAGCGATAATAACTGCATTATATGGGTAATAATGCACGTTACATTGCTAACAATATAAGTAATAAGTATAATTATTACAGTTCTAGCAATAATACCTGCATTATATGGGTAATAATGCAGGTTACATTGATAATATCGGGAGTAATAAGTATAATTATTATAGTTCTAGCGATAATAATAGTAAAATATGGCTAATAGTGCATGTTATATTGATAATAATAAAAGTAATGAGTATATTTATTACAGTTCTATCGATTACAACTGCATAATATGGGTAATAATGCATGCTATATTGATGATAATAAAAGTAATAAGTATATTTATTACAGTTCTATCGATAATAACTGCATAATATGGGTAATAATGCATGTTATATTGATGATAATAAAAGTAATAAGTAAAATTATTACAGTTCTAGCGATAATAACTGCATTATATGGGTAATAATGCACGTTATATTGCTAACAATATAAGTAATAAGTATAATTATTACAGTTCTAGCAATAATAACTGCATTATATGGGTAATAATGCATGTTACATTGATGATAATAAATGTACTAAGTATATTTATTATAGTTCTAGCGATTATAACTGCATAATATGGGTCATAATGCATGTTATATTGATAATAATATAAGTAACAAGTATAATTATTGCAGTTCTAGCGATAATAACTGCATTATATGGGTAATAATGCATGTTATATTGATAATATTGGGAGTAATAAGTATAATTATTATAGTTCTAGCGATAATAATAGTAAAATATGGCTAATAGTGCATGTTATATTGAGAATAATAAAAGTAATAAGTATATTTATTATAGTTCTACCGATAATAACTGCATAATATGGGTAATAATGCATGTTATATTGATGATAATATAAGTAATAAGTATAATTATTACAGTTCTAGCGATAATAACTGCATTATATGGGTAATAATGCATGTTATATTGATTATATTCGGAGTAATAAGTATAATTTTTATAGTTCTAGCGATAATAATAGTAAAATATGGCTAATAGTGCATGTTATATTGATGATAATAAAAGTAATAAGTATATTTATTACAGTTCTAGCGATAATAACTGCATAATATGGGTAATAATGCATGTTATATTGATGATAATAAAAGTAATAAGTAAAATTATTACAGTTCTAGCGATAATAACTGCATAATATGGGTAATAATGCACGTTATATTGCTAATAATATAAGTAATAAGTATAATTATTACAGTTCTAGCGATAATAACTGCATTATATGGGTAATAATGGATGTTATATTGATAATATCGGGAGTAATAAGTATAATTATTATAGTTCTAGCGATGATACCAGTAAAATATGGCTAAGAGTGCCTGTTATATTGATAACAATAAAAGTAATAAGCATATTTATTATACTCCTGTCGATAATAACTGCATTATATGGGTAATAATGCATGTTATATTGATAATATTGGGAGTAATAAGTATAATTATTATAGTTCTAGCGATAATAATAGTAAAATATGGCTAATAGTGCATGTTATATTGAGAATAATAAAAGTAATAAGTATATTTATTATAGTTCTACCGATAATAACTGCATAATATGGGTAATAATGCATGTTATATTGATGATAATATAAGTAATAAGTATAATTATTACAGTTCTAGCGATAATAACTGCATAATATGGGTAATAATGCACGTTATATTGCTAATAATATAAGTAATAAGTATAATTATTACAGTTCTAGCGATAATAACTGCATTATATGGGTAATAATGGATGTTATATTGATAATATCGGGAGTAATAAGTATAATTATTATAGTTCTAGCGATGATACCAGTAAAATATGGCTAAGAGTGCCTGTTATATTGATAACAATAAAAGTAATAAGCATATTTATTATACTCCTGTCGATAATAACTGCATTATATGGGTAATAATGCATGTTATATTGATAATAATATAAGTAATAAGTATAATTATTACAGTTCTAGCGATAATAACTGCATTATATGGGTAATAATGCACGTTATATTGCTAATAATATAAGTAATAAGTATAATTATTACAGTTTTAGCGATAATAACTGCATTATATGGGTAATAATGCATGTTATATTGATAATATCGGAAGTAATAAGTATAATTATTATAGTTCTAGCGATAATAATAGTAAAATATGGCTAATAGTGCATGTTATGTTGATAATAATAAAAGTAATGAGTATATTTATTACAGTTCTATCGATTACAACTGCATAATATGGGTAATAATGCATGCTATATTGATGATAATAAAAGTAATACGTATATTTATTATAGTTCTAGCGATAATAACTGCATAATATGGGTAATAATGCATGTTATATTGATAATAATATAAGTAATAAGTATAATTATTACAGTTCTAGCGATAATGACTGCATTATATGGGTAATAATGCACGTTATATTGCTAATAATATAAGTAATAAGTATAATTATTACAGTTCTAGCGATAATAACTGCATTATATGCGTAATAATGCATGTTATATTGATAATATCGGGAGTGATAAGTATAATTATTATAGTTCTAGCGATAATAATAGTAAAATATGGCTAATAGTGCATGTTATAATGATTCTAATAAAAGTAATAAGTATATTTATTATAGTTCTATCGATTATAACTGCAGAATATGGGTAATAATGCATGTTATATTGAGAATAATAAAAGTAATAAGTATATTTATTATAGTTCTACCGATAATAACTGCATAATATGGGTAATAATGCATGTTATATTGATGATAATATAAGTAATAAGTATAATTATTACAGTTCTAGCGATAATAACTGCATTATATGGGTAATAATGCATGTTATATTGATTATATTCGGAGTAATAAGTATAATTTTTATAGTTCTAGCGATAATAATAGTAAAATATGGCTAATAGTGCATGTTATATTGATGATAATAAAAGTAATAAGTATATTTATTACAGTTCTAGCGATAATAACTGCATTATATGGGTAATAATGCACGTTATATTGCTAACAATATAAGTAATAAGTATAATTATTACGGTTCTAGCAATAATATCTGCATTATATGGGTAATAATGCATGTTATATTGATGATAATAAATGTACTAAGTATATTTATTATAGTTCTAGCGATTATAACTGCATAATATGGGTCATAATGCATGTTATATTGATAATAATATAAGTAACAAGTATAATTATTGCAGTTCTAGCGATAATAACTGCATTATATGGGTAATAATGCATGTTATATTGATAATATTGGGAGTAATAAGTATAATTATTATAGTTCTAGCGATAATAATAGTAAAATATGGCTAATAGTGCATGTTATATTGAGAATAATAAAAGTAATAAGTATATTTATTACAGTTCTATCGATAATAACTGCATAATATGGGTAATAATGCATGTTATATTGATGATAATAAAAGTAATAAGTAAAATTATTACAGTTCTAGCGATAATAACTGCATAATATGGGTAATAATGCACGTTATATTGCTAATAATATAAGTAATAAGTATAATTATTACAGTTCTAGCGATAATAACTGCATTATATGGGTAATAATGGATGTTATATTGATAATATCGGGAGTAATAAGTATAATTATTATAGTTCTAGCGATGATACCAGTAAAATATGGCTAAGAGTGCCTGTTATATTGATAACAATAAAAGTAATAAGCATATTTATTATACTCCTGTCGATAATAACTGCATTATATGGGTAATAATGCATGTTATATTGATAATATTGGGAGTAATAAGTATAATTATTATAGTTCTAGCGATAATAATAGTAAAATATGGCTAATAGTGCATGTTATATTGATAATAATAAAAGTAATAAGTATATTTATTACAGTTCTATCGATAACAACTGCATAATATGGGTAATAATGCATGTTATATTGATGATAATAAAAGTAATAAGTAAAATTATTACAGTTCTAGCGATAATAACTGCATTATATGGGTAATAATGCACGTTACATTGCTAACAATATAAGTAATAAGTATAATTATTACAGTTCTAGCAATAATACCTGCATTATATGGGTAATAATGCAGGTTACATTGATAATATCGGGAGTAATAAGTATAATTATTATAGTTCTAGCGATAATAATAGTAAAATATGGCTAATAGTGCATGTTATATTGATAATAATAAAAGTAATGAGTATATTTATTACAGTTCTATCGATTACAACTGCATAATATGGGTAATAATGCATGCTATATTGATGATAATAAAAGTAATACGTATATTTATTATAGTTCTAGCGATAATAACTGCATAATATGGGTAATAATGCATGTTATATTGATAATAATATAAGTAATAAGTATAATTATTACAGTTCTAGCGATAATAACTGCATTATATGGGTAATAATGCACGCTATATTGCTAATAATATAAGTAATAAGTATAATTATTACAGTTTTAGCGATAATAACTGCATTATATGGGTAATAATGCATGTTATATTGATAATATCGGAAGTAATAAGTATAATTATTATAGTTCTAGCGATAATAATAGTAAAATATGGCTAATAGTGCATGTTATATTGATAATAATAAAAGTAATGAGTATATTTATTACAGTTCTATCGATTACAACTGCATAATATGGGTAATAATGCATGCTATATTGATGATAATAAAAGTAATACGTATATTTATTATAGTTCTAGCGATAATAACTGCATAATATGGGTAATAATGCATGTTATATTGATAATAATATAAGTAATAAGTATAATTATTACAGTTCTAGCGATAATGACTGCATTATATGGGTAATAATGCACGTTATATTGCTAATAATATAAGTAATAAGTATAATTATTACAGTTCTAGCGATAATAACTGCATTATATGCGTAATAATGCATGTTATATTGATAATATCGGGAGCGATAAGTATAATTATTATAGTTCTAGCGATAATAATAGTAAAATATGGCTAATAGTGCATGTTATAATGATTCTAATAAAAGTAATAAGTATATTTATTATAGTTCTATCGATTATAACTGCAGAATATGGGTAATAATGCATGTTATATTGATAATACTAAAAGTAATAAGTATATTTATTATACTTCTATCGATAATAACTGCATAATATGGGTAATAATGCATGTTATATTGATGATAATAAATGTACTAAGTATATTTATTATAGTTCTAGCGATTATAACTGCATAATATGGGTCATAATGCATGTTATATTGCTAACAATATAAGTAATAAGTATAATTATTACAGTTCTAGCAATAATAACTGCATTATATGGGTATTAATGCATGTTACATTGATAATATCGGGAGTAAAAAGTATAATTATTATAGTTCTAGCGATAATAATAGTAAAATATGGCTAATAGTGCATGTTATATTGATAATAATAAAAGTAGTAAGTATATTTATTATACTTCTGTCGATAATAACTGCATTATATGGGTAATAATGCATGTTATATTGATAATAATATAAGTAATAAGTATAATTATTACAGTTCTAGCGATAATAACTGCATTATATGGGTAATAATGCATGTTATATTGATAATATTGGGAGTAATAAGTATAATTGTTATAGTTCTAGCGATAATAACTGCATAATATGGGTAATAATGCATGTTATATTGATAATAATATAAGTAATAAGTATAATTATTACAGTTCTAGCGATAATGACTGCATTATATGGGTAATAATGCACGTTATATTGCTAATAATATAAGTAATAAGTATAATTATTACAGTTCTAGCGATAATAACTGCATTATATGCGTTATAATGCATGTTATATTGATAATATCGGGAGTGATAAGTATAATTATTATAGTTCTAGCGATAATAATAGTAAAATATGGCTAATAGTGCATGTTATAATGATTCTAATAAAAGTAATAAGTATATTTATTATAGTTCTATCGATTATAACTGCAGAATATGGGTAATAATGCATGTTATATTGATAATACTAAAAGTAATAAGTATATTTATTATACTTCTATCGATAATAACTGCATAATATGGGTAATAATGCATGTTATATTGATGATAATAAATGTACTAAGTATATTTATTATAGTTCTAGCGATTATAACTGCATAATATGGGTCATAATGCATGTTATATTGCTAACAATATAAGTAATAAGTATAATTATTACAGTTCTAGCAATAATAACTGCATTATATGGGTAATAATGCATGTTACATTGATAATATCGGGAGTAATAAGTATAATTATTATAGTTCTAGCGATAATAATAGTAAAATATGGCTAATAGTGCATGTTATATTGATAATAATAAAAGTAGTAAGTATATTTATTATACTTCTGTCGATAATAACTGCATTATATGGGTAATAATGCATGTTATATTGATAATAATATAAGTAATAAGTATAATTATTACAGTTCTAGCGATAATAACTGCATTATATGGGTAATAATGCATGTTATATTGATAATATTGGGAGTAATAAGTATAATTGTTATAGTTCTAGCGATAATAATAGTAAAATATGGCTAACAGTGCATGTGATATTGATAATAATAAAAGTAATAAGTATATTTATTACAGTTCTATCGATAATAACTGCATAATATGGGTAATAATGCACGTTATATTGCCAATAATATAAGTAATAAGTATAATTATTACAGTTCTAGCGATAATAACTGCATTATATGGGTAATAATGCATGTTACATTGATAATATTGGGAGTTATAAGTATAATTATTATAGTTCTAGCGATAATAATAGTAAAATATGGCTAACAGTGCATGTGATATTGACAATAATAAAAGTAATAAGTATATTTATTACAGTTCTATCGATAATAACTGCATAACATGGGTAATAATGCACGTTATATTGCTAATAGTATAAGTAATAAGTATAATTATTACAGTTCTAGCGATAATAACTGCATTATATAGGTAATAATGCATGTTATATTAATAATATCGGGAGTAATAAGTATAATTATTATAGTTCTAGCGATTATAATAGTAAAATATGGCTAATAGTGCATGTTATATTGATAATAATAAAAGTAGTAAGTATATTTATTATAGTTCTATCGATAATGACTGCATAATATGGGTAATAACGCATGTTATATTCATAATAATATAAGTAATAAGTATAATTATTACAGTTCTAGCGATAAGACTAGTAAAATATGGCTAAGAGTGCCTGTTATATTGATAATAATAAAAGTAATAAGTATATTTATTATACTTCTGTCGACAATAACTGCATTATATGGGTAATAATGCATGTTATATTGATAATAAAATAAGTAATAAGTATAATTATTACAGTTCTAGCCATAATAACTCCATTATATGGGTAATAATGCATGTTATATTGATAGTAATATAAGTAATAAGTATATTTATTACAGGTCTATCGATAATAACTGCATAATATGGGTAATAATGCACGCTCTATTACTAATAATATAAGTAATAAGTATAATTATTACAGTTCTAGCGATAATAACTGCATAATATGGGTAATAATGCATGTTATATTGATGATAATAAATGTACTAAGTATATTTATTATAGTTCTAGCGATTATTAATGCATGTTATATTGATAATAATATAAGTAACAAGTATAATTATTACAGTTCTAGCGATAATAACTGCATTATATGGGTAATAATGCATGTTATATTGATAATATTGGGAGTAATAAGTATAATTATTATAGTTCTAGCGATAATAATAGTAAAATATGGCTAATAGTGCATGTTATATTGAGAATAATAAAAGTAATAAGTATATTTATTACAGTTCTATCGATAATAACTGCATAATATGGGTAATAATGCATGTTATATTGATGATAATAAAAGTAATAAGTAAAATTATTACAGTTCTAGCGATAATAACTGCATTATATGGGTAATAATGCACGTTATATTGCTAACAATATAAGTAATAAGTATAATTATTACAGTTCTAGCAATAATAACTGCATTATATGGGTAATAATGCATGTTACATTGATGATAATAAATGTACTAAGTATATTTATTATAGTTCTAGCGATTATAACTGCATAATATGGGTCATAATGCATGTTATATTGATAATAATATAAGTAACAAGTATAATTATTGCAGTTCTAGCGATAATAACTGCATTATATGGGTAATAATGCATGTTATATTGATAATATTGGGAGTAATAAGTATAATTATTATAGTTCTAGCGATAATAATAGTAAAATATGGCTAATAGTGCATGTTATATTGAGAATAATAAAAGTAATAAGTATATTTATTATAGTTCTACCGATAATAACTGCACAATATGGGTAATAATGCATGTTATATTGATGATAATATAAGTAATAAGTATAATTATTACAGTTCTAGCGATAATAACTGCATTATATGGGTAATAATGCATGTTATATTGATTATATTCGGAGTAATAAGTATAATTTTTATAGTTCTAGCGATAATAATAGTAAAATATGGCTAATAGTGCATGTTATATTGATGATAATAAAAGTAATAAGTATATTTATTACAGTTCTAGCGATAATAACTGCATAATATGGGTAATAATGCATGTTATATTGATGATAATAAAAGTAATAAGTAAAATTATTACAGTTCTAGCGATAATAACTGCATTATATGGGTAATAATGCACGTTACATTGCTAACAATATAAGTAATAAGTATAATTATTACAGTTCTAGCAATAATACCTGCATTATATGGGTAATAATGCAGGTTACATTGATAATATCGGGAGTAATAAGTATAATTATTATAGTTCTAGCGATAATAATAGTAAAATATGGCTAATAGTGCATGTTATATTGATAATAATAAAAGTAATGAGTATATTTATTACAGTTCTATCGATTACAACTGCATAATATGGGTAATAATGCATGCTATATTGATGATAATAAAAGTAATACGTATATTTATTATAGTTCTAGCGATAATAACTGCATAATATGGGTAATAATGCATGTTATATTGATAATAATATAAGTAATAAGTATAATTATTACAGTTCTAGCGATAATAACTGCATTATATGGGTAATAATGCACGTTATATTGCTAATAATATAAGTAATAAGTATAATTATTACAGTTTTAGCGATAATAACTGCATTATATGGGTAATAATGCATGTTATATTGATAATATCGGAAGTAATAAGTATAATTATTATAGTTCTAGCGATAATAATAGTAAAATATGGCTAATAGTGCATGTTATATTGATAATAATAAAAGAAATGAGTATATTTATTACAGTTCTATCGATTACAACTGCATAATATGGGTAATAATGCATGCTATATTGATGATAATAAAAGTAATACGTATATTTATTATAGTTCTAGCGATAATAACTGCATAATATGGGTAATAATGCATGTTATATTGATAATAATATAAGTAATAAGTATAATTATTACAGTTCTAGCGATAATAACTGCATTATATGGGTAATAATGCATGTTATATTGATAATAATATAAGTAATAAGTATAATTATTACAGTTCTAGCCATAATAACTCCATTATATGGGTAATAATGCATGTTATATTGATAGTAATATAAGTAATAAGTATATTTGTTACAGGTCTATCGATAATAACTGCAGAATATCGGTAATAATGCATGTTATATTGATAATAATATAAGTAATAAGTATAATTATTACAGTTCTAGCGATAATAACTGCATTATATGGGTAACAATGCACGTTATATTGCTAATAATATAAGTAATAAGTATAATTATTACAGTTTTAGCGATAATAACTGCATTATATAGGTATTAATGCATGTTATATTGATAATATCGGAAGTAATAAGTATAATTATTATAGCTCTAGCGATTATAATAGTAAAATATGGCTAATAGTGCATGTTATATTGATAATAATAAAAGTAGTAAGTATATTTATTATAGTTCTATCGATAATAACTACATAATATGGGTAATAACGCATGTTATATTGATAATAATATAAGTAATAAGTATAATTATTACAGTTCTAGCGATAATAACTGCTTTATATGCGTAATAATGCATGTTATATTGATAATATCGGGAGTAATAAGTATAATTATTACAGTTCTAGCGATAATAACTGCATTATAGGGGTAATAATGGATGTTATATTGATAATATCGGGAGTAATAAGTATAATTATTATAGTTCTAGCGATAATAATAGTAAAATATGGCTAATAGTGCATGTTATATTGAAAATAATAAAAGTAGTAAGTATATTTATTATACTTCTGTCGATAATAACTGCATTATATGGGTAATAATGCATGTTATATTGCTAATATCGGAAGTAATAAGTATAATTATTATAGTTCCAACGATTATAATAGTCAAATATGGCTAATAGTGCATGTTATATTGATACTAATAAAAGTAATAAGTATATTTATTATAGTTCTATCGATTATAACTGCAGAATATCGGTAATAATGCATGTTATATTGATAATAATATAAGTAATAAGTATAATTATTACAGTTCCAGCGATAATAACTGCATTATATGGGTAATAATGCACGTTATATTGCTAATAATATAAGTAATAAGTATAATTATTACAGTTTTAGCGATAATAACTGCATTATATGGGTAATAATGCATGTTATATTGATAATATCGGGAGTAATAGGTATAATTATTACAGTTCTAGCGATAATAACTGCATTATAGGGGTAATAATGGATGTTATATTGATAATATCGGGAGTAATAAGTATAATTATTACAGTTCTAGCGATAAGACTAGTAAAATATGGCTAAGAGTGCCTGTTATATTGATAATAATAAAAGTAATAAGTATATTTATTATACTTCTGTCGATAATAACTGCATTATATGGGTAATAATGCATGTTATATTGATAATAATATAAGTATTAAGTATAATTATTACAGTTCTAGCCATAATAACTCCATTATATGGGTAATAATGCATGTTATATTGATAGTAATATAAGTAATAAGTATATTTGTTACGGGTCTATCGATAATAACTGCATAGCATGGGTAATAATGCACGCTATATTACTAATAATATAAGTAATAAGTATAATTATTACAGTTCTAGCGATAATAACTGCATTATATGGGTAATAATGCATGTTATATTGCTAATATCGGAAGTAATAAGTATAATTATTATAGTTCCAACGATTATAATAGTCAAATATGGCTAATAGTGCATGTTATATTGATACTAATAAAAGTAATAAGTATATTTATAATAGTTCTATCGATAATAACTACATAATATGGGTAATAACGCATGTTATATTGATAATAATATAAGTAATAAGTATAATTATTACAGTTCTAGCGATAATAACTGCTTTATATGCGTAATAATGCATGTTATATTGATAATATCGGGAGTAATAAGTATAATTATTACAGTTCTAGCGATAATAACTGCATTATAGGGGTAATAATGGATGTTATATTGATAATATCGGGAGTAATAAGTATAATTATTACAGTTCTAGCGATAAGACTAGTAAAATATGGCTAAGAGTGCCTGTTATATTGATAATAATAAAAGTAATGAGTATATATATTACAGTTCTATCGATTACAACTGCATAATATGGGTAATAATGCATGCTATATTGATGATAATAAAAGTAATACGTATATTTATTATAGTTCTAGCGATAATAACTGCATAATATGGGTAATAATGCATGTTATATTGATAATAATATAAGTAATAAGTATAATTATTACAGTTCTAGCGATAATAACTGCATTATATGGGTAATAATGCATGTTATATTGATAATAATATAAGTAATAAGTATAATTATTACAGTTCTAGCCATAATAACACCATTATATGGGTAATAATGCATGTTATATTGATAGTAATATAAGTAATAAGTATATTTGTTACAGGTCTATCGATAATAACTGCAGAATATCGGTAATAATGCATGTTATATTGATAATAATATAAGTAATAAGTATAATTATTACAGTTCTAGCGATAATAACTGCATTATATGGGTAACAATGCACGTTATATTGCTAATAATATAAGTAATAAGTATAATTATTACAGTTTTAGCGATAATAACTGCATTATATGGGTAATAATGCATGTTATATTGATAATATCGGGAGTAATAAGTATAATTATTATAGCTCTAGCGATTATAATAGTAAAATATGGCTAATAGTGCATGTTATATTGATAATCATATAAGTAGTAAGTATATTTATTATAGTTCTATCGATAATAACTACATAATATGGGTAATAACGCATGTTATATTGATAATAATATAAGTAATAAGTATAATTATTACAGTTCTAGGGATAATAACTGCTTTATATGCGTAATAATGCATGTTATATTGATAATATCGGGAGTAATAGGTATAATTATTACAGTTCTAGCGATAATAACTGCATTATAGGGGTAATAATGGATGTTATATTGATAATATCGGGAGTAATAAGTATAATTATTACAGTTCTAGCGATAAGACTAGTAAAATATGGCTAAGAGTGCCTGTTATATTGATAATAATAAAAGTAATAAGTATATTTATTATACTTCTGTCGATAATAACTGCATTATATGGGTAATAATGCATGTTATATTGATAATAATATAAGTAATAAGTATAATTATTACAGTTCTAGCCATAATAACTCCATTACATGGGTAATAATGCATGTTATATTGATAATATCGGGAGTGATAAGTATAATTATTATAGTTCTAGCGATAATAATAGTAAAATATGGCTAATAGTGCATGTTATAATGATACTAATAAAAGTAATAAGTATATTTATTATAGTTCTATCGATTATAACTGCAGAATATGGGTAATAATGCATGTTATATTGATAATAATAAAAGTAATAAGTATATTTATTATACTTCTATCGATAATGACTGCATAATATGGGTAATAATGCATGTTATATTGATGATAATAAATGTACTAAGTATATTTATTATAGTTCTAGCGATTATAACTGCATAATATGGGTCATAATGCATGTTATATTGCTAACAATATAAGTAATAAGTATAATTATTACAGTTCTAGCAATAATAACTGCATTATATGGGTAATAATGCATGTTACATTGATAATATCGGGAGTAATAAGTATAATTATTATAGTTCTAGCGATAATAATAGTAAAATATGGCTAATAGTGCATGTTATATTGATAATAATAAAAGTAGTAAGTATATTTATTATACTTCTGTCGATAATAACTGCATTATATGGGTAATAATGCATGTTATATTGATAATAATATAAGTAATAAGTATAATTATTACAGTTCTAGCGATAATAACTGCATTATATAGGTAATAATGCATGTTATATTGATAATATCGGAAGTAATAAGTATAATTATTATAGCTCTAGCGATTATAATAGTAAAATATGGCTAATAGTGCATGTTATATTGATACTAATAAAAGTAGTAAGAATATTTATTATAGTTCTATCGATAATAACTACATAATATGGGTAATAACGCATGTTATATTGATAATAATATAAGTAATAAGTATAATTATTACAGTTCTAGCGATAATAACTGCTTTATATGCGTAATAATGCATGTTATATTGATAATATCGGGAGTAATAAGTATAATTATTACAGTTCTAGCGATAATAACTGCATTATATGGGTAATAATGCATGTTATATTGATAATATCGGAAGTAATAAGTATAATTATTATAGTTCTAGCGATAATAATAGTAAAATATGGCTAATAGTGCATGTTATATTGATAATAATAAAAGTAATGAGTATATTTATTACAGTTCTATCGATTACAACTGCATAATATGGGTAATAATGCATGCTATATTGATGATAATAAAAGTAATACGTATATTTATTATAGTTCTAGCGATAATAACTGCATAATATGGGTAATAATGCATGTTATATTGATAATAATATAAGTAATAAGTATAATTATTACAGTTCTAGCGATAATGACTGCATTATATGGGTAATAATGCACGTTATATTGCTAATAATATAAGTAATAAGTATAATTATTACAGTTCTAGCGATAATAACTGCATTATATGCGTAATAATGCATGTTATATTGATAATATCGGGAGTAATAAGTACAATTATTACAGTTCTAGCGATAATAACTGCATTATATGGGTAATAATGGATGTTATATTGATAATATCGGGAGTAATAAGTATAATTATTACAGTTCTAGCGATAAGACTAGTAAAATATGGCTAAGAGTGCCTGTTATATTGATAATAATGAAAGTAATAAGTATATTTATTATACTTCTGTCGATAATAACTGCATTATATGGGTAATAATGCATGTTATATTGATAATAATATAAGTAATAAGTATAATTATTACAGTTCTAGCCATAATAACTCCATTATATGGGTAATAATGCATGTTATATTGATAGTAATATAAGTAATAAGTATATTTGTTACAGGTCTATCGATAATAACTGCAGAATATCGGTAATAATGCATGTTATATTGATAATAATATAAGTAATAAGTATAATTATTACAGTTCTAGCGATAATAACTGCATTATATGGGTAACAATGCACGTTATATTGCTAATAATATAAGTAATAAGTATAATTATTACAGTTTTAGCGATAATAACTGCATTATATGGGTAATAATGCATGTTATATTGATGATAATAAATGTACTAAGTATACTTATTATAGTTCTAGCGATTATAACTGCATAATATGGGTCATAATGCATGTTATATTGCTAACAATATAAGTAATAAGTATAATTATTACAGTTCTAGCAATAATAACTGCATTATATGGGTAATAATGCATGTTACATTGATAATATCGGGAGTAATAAGTATAATTATTATAGTTCTAGCGATAATAATAGTAAAATATGGCTAATAGTGCATGTTATATTGATAATAATAAAAGTAATGAGTATATTTATTACAGTTCTATCGATTACAACTGCATAATATGGGTAATAATGCATGCTATATTGATGATAATAAAAGTAATACGTATATTTATTATAGTTCTAGCGATAATAACTGCATAATATGGGTAATAATGCATGTTATATTGATAATAATATAAGTAATAAGTATAATTATTACAGTTCTAGCGATAAGACTAGTAAAATATGGCTAATAGTGCATGTTATATTGATACTAATAAAAGTAATAAGTATATTTATTATAGTTCTATCGATTATAACTGCAGAATATCGGTAATAATGCATGTTATATTGATAATAATATAAGTAATAAGTATAATTATTACAGTTCTAGCGATAATAACTGCATTATATGGGTAATAATGCACGTTATATTGCTAATAATATAAGTAATAAGTATAATTATTACAGTTTTAGCGATAATAACTGCATTATATGGGTAATAATGCATGTTATATTGATAATATCGGAAGTAATAAGTATAATTATTATAGCTCTAGCGATTATAATAGTAAAATATGGCTAATAGTGCATGTTATATTGATAATAATAAAAGTAGTAAGTATATTTATTATAGTTCTATCGATAATAACTACATAATATGGGTAATAACGCATGTTATATTGATAATAATATAAGTAATAAGTATAATTATTACAGTTCTAGCGATAATAACTGCTTTATATGCGTAATAATGCATGTTATATTGATAATATCGGGAGTAATAAGTATAATTATTACAGTTCTAGCCATAATAACTCCATTATATGGGTAATAATGCATGTTATATTGATAATATCGGGAGTGATAAGTATAATTATTATAGTTCTAGCGATAATAATAGTAAAATATGGCTAATAGTGCATGTTATAATGATACTAATAAAAGTAATAAGTATATTTATTATAGTTCTATCGATTATAACTGCAGAATATGGGTAATAATGCATGTTATATTGATAATAATAAAAGTAATAAGTATATTTATTATACTTCTATCGATAATAACTGCATAATATGGGTAATAATGCATGTTATATTGATGATAATAAATGTACTAAGTATATTTATTATAGTTCTAGCGATTATAACTGCATAATATGGGTCATAATGCATGTTATATTGCTAACAATATAAGTAATAAGTATAATTATTACAGTTCTAGCAATAATAACTGCATTATATGGGTAATAATGCATGTTACATTGATAATATCGGGAGTAATAAGTATAATTATTATAGTTCTAGCGATAATAATAGTAAAATATGGCTAATAGTGCATGTTATATTGATAATAATAAAAGTAGTAAGTATATTTATTATACTTCTGTCGATAATAACTGCATTATATGGGTAATAATGCATGTTATATTGATAATAATATAAGTAATAAGTATAATTATTACAGTTCTAGCGATAATAACTGCATTATATGGGTAATAATGCATGTTATATTGATAATATCGGAAGTAATAAGTATAATTATTATAGTTCTAGCGATAATAATAGTAAAATATGGCTAATAGTGCATGTTATATTGATAATAATAAAAGTAATGAGTATATTTATTACAGTTCTATCGATTACAACTGCATAATATGGGTAATAATGCATGCTATATTGATGATAATAAAAGTAATACGTATATTTATTATAGTTCTATCGATAATAACTGCATAATATGGGTAATAATGCACGTTATATTGCTAATAATATAAGTAATAAGTATAATTATTACAGTTCTAGCGATAATAACTGCATTATATGCGTAATAATGCATGTTATATTGATAATATCGGGAGTAATAAGTACAATTATTACAGTTCTAGCGATAATAACTGCATTATATGGGTAATAATGGATGTTATATTGATAATATCGGGAGTAATAAGTATAATTATTACAGTTCTAGCGATAAGACTAGTAAAATATGGCTAAGAGTGCCTGTTATATTGATAATAATGAAAGTAATAAGTATATTTATTATACTTCTGTCGATAATAACTGCATTATATGGGTAATAATGCATGTTATATTGATAATAATATAAGTAATAAGTATAATTATTACAGTTCTAGCCATAATAACTCCATTATATGGGTAATAATGCATGTTATATTGATAGTAATATAAGTAATAAGTATATTTGTTACAGGTCTATCGATAATAACTGCAGAATATCGGTAATAATGCATGTTATATTGATAATAATATAAGTAATAAGTATAATTATTACAGTTCTAGCGATAATAACTGCATTATATGGGTAACAATGCACGTTATATTGCTAATAATATAAGTAATAAGTATAATTATTACAGTTTTAGCGATAATAACTGCATTATATGGGTAATAATGCATGTTATATTGATGATAATAAATGTACTAAGTATACTTATTATAGTTCTAGCGATTATAACTGCATAATATGGGTCATAATGCATGTTATATTGCTAACAATATAAGTAATAAGTATAATTATTACAGTTCTAGCAATAATAACTGCATTATATGGGTAATAATGCATGTTACATTGATAATATCGGGAGTAATAAGTATAATTATTATAGTTCTAGCGATAATAATAGTAAAATATGGCTAATAGTGCATGTTATATTGATAATAATAAAAGTAATGAGTATATTTATTACAGTTCTATCGATTACAACTGCATAATATGGGTAATAATGCATGCTATATTGATGATAATAAAAGTAATACGTATATTTATTATAGTTCTAGCGATAATAACTGCATAATATGGGTAATAATGCATGTTATATTGATAATAATATAAGTAATAAGTATAATTATTACAGTTCTAGCGATAAGACTAGTAAAATATGGCTAATAGTGCATGTTATATTGATACTAATAAAAGTAATAAGTATATTTATTATAGTTCTATCGATTATAACTGCAGAATATCGGTAATAATGCATGTTATATTGATAATAATATAAGTAATAAGTATAATTATTACAGTTCTAGCGATAATAACTGCATTATATGGGTAATAATGCACGTTATATTGCTAATAATATAAGTAATAAGTATAATTATTACAGTTTTAGCGATAATAACTGCATTATATGGGTAATAATGCATGTTATATTGATAATATCGGAAGTAATAAGTATAATTATTATAGCTCTAGCGATTATAATAGTAAAATATGGCTAATAGTGCATGTTATATTGATAATAATAAAAGTAGTAAGTATATTTATTATAGTTCTATCGATAATAACTACATAATATGGGTAATAACGCATGTTATATTGATAATAATATAAGTAATAAGTATAATTATTACAGTTCTAGCGATAATAACTGCTTTATATGCGTAATAATGCATGTTATATTGATAATATCGGGAGTAATAAGTATAATTATTACAGTTCTAGCGATAATAACTGCATTATAGGGGTAATAATGGATGTTATATTGATAATATCGGGAGTAATAAGTATAATTATTACAGTTCTAGCGATAAGACTAGTAAAATATGGCTAAGAGTGCCTGTTATATTGATAATAATAAAAGTAATGAGTATATATATTACAGTTCTATCGATTACAACTGCATAATATGGGTAATAATGCATGCTATATTGATGATAATAAAAGTAATACGTATATTTATTATAGTTCTAGCGATAATAACTGCATAATATGCGTAATAATGCATGTTATATTGATAATAATATAAGTAATAAGTATAATTATTACAGTTCTAGCGATAATAACTGCATTATATGGGTAATAATGCATGTTATATTGATAATAATATAAGTAATAAGTATAATTATTACAGTTCTAGCGATAATAACTGCTTTATATGCGTAATAATGCATGTTATATTGATAATATCGGGAGTAATAGGTATAATTATTACAGTTCTAGCGATAATAACTGCATTATAGGGGTAATAATGGATGTTATATTGATAATATCGGGAGTAATAAGTATAATTATTATAGTTCTAGCGATAAGACTAGCAAAATATGGCTAAGAGTGCCTGTTATATTGATAATAATAAAAGTAATAAGTATATTTATTATACTTCTGTCGATAATAACTGCATTATATGGGTAATAATGCATGTTATATTGATAATAATATAAGTAATAAGTATAATTATTACAGTTCTAGCCATAATAACTCCATTATATGGGTAATAATGCATGTTATATTGATAATATCGGGAGTGATAAGTATAATTATTATAGTTCTACCGATAATAATAGTAAAATATGGCTAATAGTGCATGTTATAATGATACTAATAAAAGTAATAAGTATATTTATTATAGTTCTATCGATTATAACTGCAGAATATGGGTAATAATGCATGTTATATTGATAATAATAAAAGTAATAAGTATATTTATTATACTTCTATCGATAATAACTGCATAATATGGGTAATAATGCATGTTATATTGATGATAATAAATGTACTAAGTATATTTATTATAGTTCTAGCGATTATAACTGCATAATATGGGTCATAATGCATGTTATATTGCTAACAATATAAGTAATAAGTATAATTATTACAGTTCTAGCAATAGTAACTGCATTATATGGGTAATAATGCATGTTACATTGATAATATCGGGAGTAATAAGTATAATTATTATAGCTCTAGCGATTATAATAGTAAAATATGGCTAATAGTGCATGTTATATTGATACTAATAAAAGTAGTAAGTATATTTATTATAGTTCTATCGATAATAACTACATAATATGGGTAATAACGCATGTTATATTGATAATAATATAAGTAATAAGTATAATTATTACAGTTCTAGCGATAATAACTGCTTTATATGCGTAATAATGCATGTTATATTGATAATATCGGGAGTAATAAGTATAATTATTACAGTTCTAGCGATAATAACTGCATTATATGGGTAATAATGCATGTTATATTGATAATATCGGAAGTAATAAGTATAATTATTATAGTTCTAGCGATAATAATAGTAAAATATGGCTAATAGTGCATGTTATATTGATAATAATAAAAGTAATGAGTATATTTATTACAGTTCTATCGATTACAACTGCATAATATGGGTAATAATGCATGCTATATTGATGATAATAAAAGTAATACGTATATTTATTATAGTTCTAGCGATAATAACTGCATAATATGGGTAATAATGCATGTTATATTGATAATAATATAAGTAATAAGTATAATTATTACAGTTCTAGCGATAATGACTGCATTATATGGGTAATAATGCACGCTATATTACTAATAATATAAGTAATAAGTATAATTATTACAGTTCTAGCGATAATAACTGCATAATATGGGTAATAATGCATGTTATATTGATGATAATAAATGTACTAAGTATATTTATTATAGTTCTAGCGATTATAACTGCATAATATGGGTCATAATGCATGTTATATTGATAATAATATAAGTAACAAGTATAATTATTGCAGTTCTAGCGATAATAACTGCATTATATGGGTAATAATGCATGTTATATTGATAATATTGGGAGTAATAAGTATAATTATTATAGTTCTAGCGATAATAATAGTAAAATATGGCTAATAGTGCATGTTATATTGAGAATGATAAAAGTAATAAGTATATTTATTACAGTTCTATCGATAATAACTGCATAATATGGGTAATAATGCATGTTATATTGATGATAATAAAAGTAATAAGTAAAATTATTACAGTTCTAGCGATAATAACTGCGTTATATGGGTAATAATGCACGTTATATTGCTAACAATATAAGTAATAAGTATAATTATTACAGTTCTAGCAATAATAACTGCATTATATGGGTAATAATGCATGTTACATTGATAATATCGGGAGTAATTAGTAAAATTATTATAGTTCTATCGATTATAACTGCAGAATATGGGTAATAATGCATGTTATATTGATAATAATAAAAGTAATAAGTATATTTATTATGCTTCTATCGATAATAACTGCATAATATGGGTAATAATGCATGTTATATTGATGATAATAAATGTACTAAGTATATTTATTATAGTTCTAGCGATTATAACTGCATAATATGGGTCATAATGCATGTTATATTGATAATAATATAAGTAACAAGTATAATTATTACAGTTCTAGCGATAATAACTGCATTATATGGGTAATAATGCATGTTATATTGATAATATTGGGAGTAATAAGTATAATTATTATAGTTCTAGCAATAATAATAGTAAAATATGGCTAATAGTGCATGTTATATTGAGAATAATAAAAGTAATAAGTATATTAATTACAGTTCTATCGATAATAACTGCATAATATGGGTAATAATGCATGTTATATTGTTGATAATAAAAGTAATAAGTAAAATTATTACAGTTCTAGCGATAATAACTGCATTATATGGGTAATAATGCACGTTATATTGCTAACAATATAAGTAATAAGTATAATTATTACAGTTCTAGCAATAATAACTGCATTATATGGGTAATAATGCATGTTACATTGATAATATCGGGAGTAATAAGTATAATTATTATAGTTCTAGCGATAATAATAGTGAAATATGGCTAATAGTGCATGTTATATTGATAATAATAAAAGTAGTAAGTATATTTATTATACTTCTGTCGATAATAACTGCATTATATGGGTAATAATGCATGTTATATTGATAATAATATAAGTAATAAGTATAATTATTACAGTTCTAGCGATAATAACTGCATTATATGGGTAATAATGCATGTTATATTTATAATATCGGGAGTAATAAGTATAATAATTATAGTTCTAGCGATTATAATAGTAAAATATGGCTAATAGTGCATGTTATATTGATAATAATAAAAGTAGTAAGTATATTTATTATAGTTCTATCGATAATGACTGCATAATATGGGTAATAACGCATGTTATATTCATTATAATATAAGTAATAAGTATAATTATTACAGTTCTAGCGATAAGACTAGTAAAATATGGCTAAGAGTGCCTGTTATATTGATAATAATAAAAGTAATAAGTATATTTATTATACTTCTGTCGATAATAACTGCATTATATGGGTAATAATGCATGTTATATTGATAATAATATAAGTAATAAGTATAATTATTACAGTTCTAGCCATAATAACTCCATTATATGGGTAATAATGCATGTTATATTGATAGTAATATAAGTAATAAGTATATTTATTACAGGTCTAACGATAATAACTGCATAATATGGGTAATAATGCACGCTATATTACTAATAATATAAGTAATAAGTATAATTATTACAGTTCTAGCGATAATAACTGCATAATATGGGTAATAATGCATGTTATATTGATGATAATAAATGTACTAAGTATATTTATTATAGTTCTAGCGATTATAACTGCATAATATGGGTCATAATGCATGTTATATTGATAATAATATAAGTAACAAGTATAATTATTACAGTTCTAGCGATAATAACTGCATTATATGGGTAATAATGCATGTTATATTGATAATATTGGGAGTAATAAGTATAATTATTACAGTTCTAGCGATAATAATAGTAAAATATGGCTAATAGTGCATGTTATATTGAGAATGATAAAAGTAATAAGTATATTTATTACAGTTCTATCGATAATAACTGCATAATATGGGTAATAATGCATGTTATATTGATGATAATAAAAGTAATAAGTAAAATTATTACAGTTCTAGCGATAATAACTGCATTATATGGGTAATAATGCACGTTATATTGCTAACAATATAAGTAATAAGTATAATTATTACAGTTCTAGCAATAATAACTGCATTATATGGGTAATAATGCATGTTACATTGATAATATCGGGAGTAATAAGTAAAATTATTATAGTTCTAGCGATAATAATAGTAAAATATGGCTAATAGTGCATGTTATAATGATACTAATAAAAGTAATAAGTATATTTATTATAGTTCTATCGATTATAACTGCAGAATATGGGTAATAATGCATGTTATATTGATAATAATAAAAGTAATAAGTATATTTATTATACTTCTATCGATAATAACTGCATAATATGGGTAATAATGCATGTTATATTGATGATAATAAATGTACTAAGTATATTTATTATAGTTCTAGCGATTATAACTGCATAATATGGGTCATAATGCATGTTATATTGATAATAATATAAGTAATAAGTATAATTATTACAGTTCTAGCGATAATAACTGCTTTATATGCGTAATAATGCATGTTATATTGATAATATCGGGAGTAATAAGTATAATTATTACAGTTCTAGCCATAATAACTCCATTATATGGGTAATAATGCAAGTTATATTGATAGTAATATAAGTAATAAGTATATTTATTACAGGTCTAACGATAATAACTGCATAATATGGGTAATAATGCACGCTATATTACTAATAATATAAGTAATAAGTATAATTATTACAGTTCTAGCGATAATAACTGCATAATATGGGTAATAATGCATGTTATATTGATGATAATAAATGTACTAAGTATATTTATTATAGTTCTAGCGATTATAACTGCATAATATGGGTCATAATGCATGTTATATTGATAATAATATAAGTAACAAGTATAATTATTGCAGTTCTAGCGATAATAACTGCATTATATGGGTAATAGTGCATGTTATATTGATAATATTGGGAGTAATAAGTATAATTATTATAGTTCTAGCGATAATAATAGTAAAATATGGCTAATAGTGCATGTTATATTGAGAATGATAAAAGTAATAAGTATATTTATTACAGTTCTATCGATAATAACTGCATAATATGGGTAATAATGCATGTTATATTGATGATAATAAAAGTAATAAGTAAAATTATTACAGTTCTAGCGATAATAACTGCGTTATATGGGTAATAATGCACGTTATATTGCTAACAATATAAGTAATAAGTATAATTATTACAGTTCTAGCAATAATAACTGCATTATATGGGTAATAATGCATGTTACATTGATAATATCGGGAGTAATTAGTAAAATTATTATAGTTCTATCGATTATAACTGCAGAATATGGGTAATAATGCATGTTATATTGATAATAATAAAAGTAATAAGTATATTTATTATGCTTCTATCGATAATAACTGCATAATATGGGTAATAATGCATGTTATATTGATGATAATAAATGTACTAAGTATATTTATTATAGTTCTAGCGATTATAACTGCATAATATGGGTCATAATGCATGTTATATTGATAATAATATAAGTAACAAGTATAATTATTACAGTTCTAGCGATAATAACTGCATTATATGGGTAATAATGCATGTTATATTGATAATATTGGGAGTAATAAGTATAATTATTATAGTTCTAGCAATAATAATAGTAAAATATGGCTAATAGTGCATGTTATATTGAGAATAATAAAAGTAATAAGTATATTAATTACAGTTCTATCGATAATAACTGCATAATATGGGTAATAATGCATGTTATATTGTTGATAATAAAAGTAATAAGTAAAATTATTACAGTTCTAGCGATAATAACTGCATTATATGGGTAATAATGCACGTTATATTGCTAACAATATAAGTAATAAGTATAATTATTACAGTTCTAGCAATAATAACTGCATTATATGGGTAATAATGCATGTTACATTGATAATATCGGGAGTAATAAGTATAATTATTATAGTTCTAGCGATAATAATAGTGAAATATGGCTAATAGTGCATGTTATATTGATAATAATAAAAGTAGTAAGTATATTTATTATACTTCTGTCGATAATAACTGCATTATATGGGTAATAATGCATGTTATATTGATAATAATATAAGTAATAAGTATAATTATTACAGTTCTAGCGATAATAACTGCATTATATGGGTAATAATGCATGTTATATTTATAATATCGGGAGTAATAAGTATAATAATTATAGTTCTAGCGATTATAATAGTAAAATATGGCTAATAGTGCATGTTATATTGATAATAATAAAAGTAGTAAGTATATTTATTATAGTTCTATCGATAATGACTGCATAATATGGGTAATAACGCATGTTATATTCATTATAATATAAGTAATAAGTATAATTATTACAGTTCTAGCGATAAGACTAGTAAAATATGGCTAAGAGTGCCTGTTATATTGATAATAATAAAAGTAATAAGTATATTTATTATACTTCTGTCGATAATAACTGCATTATATGGGTAATAATGCATGTTATATTGATAATAATATAAGTAATAAGTATAATTATTACAGTTCTAGTCATAATAACTCCATTATATGGGTAATAATGCATGTTATATTGATAGTAATATAAGTAATAAGTATATTTATTACAGGTCTAACGATAATAACTGCATAATATGGGTAATAATGCACGCTATATTACTAATAATATAAGTAATAAGTATAATTATTACAGTTCTAGCGATAATAACTGCATAATATGGGTAATAATGCATGTTATATTGATGATAATAAATGTACTAAGTATATTTATTATAGTTCTAGCGATTATAACTGCATAATATGGGTCATAATGCATGTTATATTGATAATAATATAAGTAACAAGTATAATTATTACAGTTCTAGCGATAATAACTGCATTATATGGGTAATAATGCATGTTATATTGATAATATTGGGAGTAATAAGTATAATTATTACAGTTCTAGCGATAATAATAGTAAAATATGGCTAATAGTGCATGTTATATTGAGAATGATAAAAGTAATAAGTATATTTATTACAGTTCTATCGATAATAACTGCATAATATGGGTAATAATGCATGTTATATTGATGATAATAAAAGTAATAAGTAAAATTATTACAGTTCTAGCGATAATAACTGCATTATATGGGTAATAATGCACGTTATATTGCTAACAATATAAGTAATAAGTATAATTATTACAGTTCTAGCAATAATAACTGCATTATATGGGTAATAATGCATGTTACATTGATAATATCGGGAGTAATAAGTAAAATTATTATAGTTCTAGCGATAATAATAGTAAAATATGGCTAATAGTGCATGTTATAATGATACTAATAAAAGTAATAAGTATATTTATTATAGTTCTATCGATTATAACTGCAGAATATGGGTAATAATGCATGTTATATTGATAATAATAAAAGTAATAAGTATATTTATTATACTTCTATCGATAATAACTGCATAATATGGGTAATAATGCATGTTATATTGATGATAATAAATGTACTAAGTATATTTATTATAGTTCTAGCGATTATAACTGCATAATATGGGTCATAATGCATGTTATATTGATAATAATATAAGTAATAAGTATAATTATTACAGTTCTAGCGATAATAACTGCTTTATATGCGTAATAATGCATGTTATATTGATAATATCGGGAGTAATAAGTATAATTATTACAGTTCTAGCGATAATAACTGCATTATAGGGGTAATAATGGATGTTATATTGATAATATCGGGAGTAATAAGTATAATTATTACAGTTCTAGCGATAAGACTAGTAAAATATGGCTAAGAGTGCCTGTTATATTGATAATAATAAAAGTAATGAGTATATATATTACAGTTCTATCGATTACAACTGCATAATATGGGTAATAATGCATGCTATATTGATGATAATAAAAGTAATACGTATATTTATTATAGTTCTAGCGATAATAACTGCATAATATGGGTAATAACGCATGTTATATTGATAATAATATAAGTAATAAGTATAATTATTACAGTTCTAGCGATAATAACTGCATTATATGGGTAATAATGCACGTTATATTGCTAATAATATAAGTAATAAGTATAATTATTACAGTTCTAGCGATAATAACTGCATTATATGGGTAATAATGGATGTTATATTGATAATATCGGGAGTAATAAGTATAATTATTACAGTTCTAGCGATAAGACTAGTAAAATATGGCTAAGAGTGCCTGTTATATTGATAATAATAAAAGTAATAAGTATATTTATTACACTTCTGTCGATAATAACTGCATTATATGGGTAATAATGCATGTTATATTGATAATAATATAAGTAATAAGTATAATTATTACAGTTCTAGCCATAATAACTCCATTATATGGGTAATAATGCATGTTATATTGATAGTAATATAAGTAATAAGTATATTTGTTACGGGTCTATCGATAATAACTGCATAGTATGGGTAATAATGCACGCTATATTACTAATAATATAAGTAATAAGTATAATTATTACAGTTCTAGCGATAATAACTGCATTATATGGGTAATAATGCATGTTATATTGCTAATATCGGAAGTAATAAGTATAATTATTATAGTTCCAACGATTATAATAGTCAAATATGGCTAATAGTGCATGTTATATTGATACTAATAAAAGTAATAAGTATATTTATTATAGTTCTATCGATTATAACTGCAGAATATCGGTAATAATGCATGTTATATTGATAATAATATAAGTAATAAGTATAATTATTACAGTTCTAGCGATAATAACTGCATTATATGGGTAATAATGCACGTTATATTGCTAATAATATAAGTAATAAGTATAATTATTACAGTTTTAGCGATAATAACTGCATTATATGGGTAATAATGCATGTTATATTGATAATATCGGAAGTAATAAGTATAATTATTATAGCTCTAGCGATTATAATATTAAAATATGGCTAATAGTGCATGTTATATTGATAATAATAAAAGTAGTAAGTATATTTATTATAGTTCTATCGATAATAACTACATAATATGGGTAATAACGCATGTTATATTGATAATAATATAAGTAATAAGTATAATTATTACAGTTCTAGCGATAATAACTGCTTTATATGCGTAATAATGCATGTTATATTGATAATATCGGGAGTAATAAGTATAATTATTACAGTTCTAGCGATAATAACTGCATTATAGGGGTAATAATGGATGTTACATTGATAATATCGGGAGTAATAAGTATAATTATTACAGTTCTAGCGATAAGACTAGTAAAATATGGCTAAGAGTGCCTGTTATATTGATAATAATAAAAGTAATGAGTATATATATTACAGTTCTATCGATTACAACTGCATAATATGGGTAATAATGCATGCTATATTGATGATAATAAAAGTAATACGTATATTTATTATAGTTCTAGCGATAATAACTGCATAATATGGGTAATAATGCATGTTATATTGATAATAATATAAGTAATAAGTATAATTATTACAGTTCTAGCGATAATAACTGCATTATATGGGTAATAATGCATGTTATATTGATAATAATATAAGTAATAAGTATAATTATTACAGTTCTAGCCATAATAACACCATTATATGGGTAATAATGCATGTTATATTGATAGTAATATAAGTAATAAGTATATTTGTTACAGGTCTATCGATAATAACTGCAGAATATCGGTAATAATGCATGTTATATTGATAATAATATAAGTAATAAGTATAATTATTACAGTTCTAGCGATAATAACTGCATTATATGGGTAACAATGCACGTTATATTGCTAATAATATAAGTAATAAGTATAATTATTACAGTTTTAGCGATAATAACTGCATTATATGGGTAATAATGCATGTTATATTGATAATATCGGAAGTAATAAGTATAATTATTATAGCTCTAGCGATTATAATAGTAAAATATGGCTAATAGTGCATGTTATATTGATAATCATATAAGTAGTAAGTATATTTATTATAGTTCTATCGATAATAACTACATAATATGGGTAATAACGCATGTTATATTGATAATAATATAAGTAATAAGTATAATTATTACAGTTCTAGCGATAATAACTGCTTTATATGCGTAATAATGCATGTTATATTGATAATATCGGGAGTAATAGGTATAATTATTACAGTTCTAGCGATAATAACTGCATTATAGGGGTAATAATGGATGTTATATTGATAATATCGGGAGTAATAAGTATAATTATTACAGTTCTAGCGATAAGACTAGTAAAATATGGCTAAGAGTGCCTGTTATATTGATAATAATAAAAGTAATAAGTATATTTATTATACTTCTGTCGATAATAACTGCATTATATGGGTAATAATGCATGTTATATTGATAATAATATAAGTAATAAGTATAATTATTACAGTTCTAGCCATAATAACTCCATTATATGGGTAATAATGCATGTTATATTGATAATATCGGGAGTGATAAGTATAATTATTATAGTTCTAGCGATAATAATAGTAAAATATGGCTAATAGTGCATGTTATAATGATACTAATAAAAGTAATAAGTATATTTATTATAGTTCTATCGATTATAACTGCAGAATATGGGTAATAATGCATGTTATATTGATAATAATAAAAGTAATAAGTATATTTATTATACTTCTATCGATAATAACTGCATAATATGGGTAATAATGCATGTTATATTGATGATAATAAATGTACTAAGTATATTTATTATAGTTCTAGCGATTATAACTGCATAATATGGGTCATAATGCATGTTATATTGCTAACAATATAAGTAATAAGTATAATTATTACAGTTCTAGCAATAATAACTGCATTATATGGGTAATAATGCATGTTACATTGATAATATCGGGAGTAATAAGTATAATTATTATAGTTCTAGCGATAATAATAGTAAAATATGGCTAATAGTGCATGTTATATTGATAATAATAAAAGTAGTAAGTATATTTATTATACTTCTGTCGATAATAACTGCATTATATGGGTAATAATGCATGTTATATTGATAATAATATAAGTAATAAGTATAATTATTACAGTTCTAGCGATTATAACTGCATTATATAGGTAATAATGCATGTTATATTGATAATATCGGAAGTAATAAGTATAATTATTATAGCTCTAGCGATTATAATAGTAAAATATGGCTAATAGTGCATGTTATATTGATACTAATAAAAGTAGTAAGTATATTTATTATAGTTCTATCGATAATAACTACATAATATGGGTAATAACGCATGTTATATTGATAATAATATAAGTAATAAGTATAATTATTACAGTTCTAGCGATAATAACTGCTTTATATGCGTAATAATGCATGTTATATTGATAATATCGGGAGTAATAAGTATAATTATTACAGTTCTAGCGATAATAACTGCATTATATGGGTAATAATGCATGTTATATTGATAATATCGGAAGTAATAAGTATAATTATTATAGTTCTAGCGATAATAATAGTAAAATATGGCTAGTAGTGCATGTTATATTGATAACAATAAAAGTAATGAGTATATTTATTACAGTTCTATCGATTACAACTGCATAATATGGGTAATAATGCATGCTATATTGATGATAATAAAAGTAATACGTATATTCATTATAGTTCTAGCGATAATAACTGCATAATATGGGTAATAATGCATGTTATATTGATAATAATATAAGTAATAAGTATAATTATTACAGTTCTAGCGATAATGACTGCATTATATGGGTAATAATGCACGTTATATTGCTAATAATATAAGTAATAAGTATAATTATTACAGTTCTAGCGATAATAACTGCATTATATGCGTAATAATGCATGTTATATTGATAATATCGGGAGTAATAAGTACAATTATTACAGTTCTAGCGATAATAACTGCATTATATGGGTAATAATGGATGTTATATTGATAATATCGGGAGTAATAAGTATAATTATTACAGTTCTAGCGATAAGACTAGTAAAATATGGCTAAGAGTGCCTGTTATATTGATAATAATGAAAGTAATAAGTATATTTATTATACTTCTGTCGATAATAACTGCATTATATGGGTAATAATGCATGTTATATTGATAATAATATAAGTAATAAGTATAATTATTACAGTTCTAGCCATAATAACTCCATTATATGGGTAATAATGCATGTTATATTGATAGTAATATAAGTAATAAGTATATTTGTTACAGGTCTATCGATAATAACTGCAGAATATCGGTAATAATGCATGTTATATTGATAATAATATAAGTAATAAGTATAATTATTACAGTTCTAGCGATAATAACTGCATTATATGGGTAACAATGCACGTTATATTGCTAATAATATAAGTAATAAGTATAATTATTACAGTTTTAGCGATAATAACTGCATTATATGGGTAATAATGCATGTTATATTGATGATAATAAATGTACTAAGTATACTTATTATAGTTCTAGCGATTATAACTGCATAATATGGGTCATAATGCATGTTATATTGCTAACAATATAAGTAATAAGTATAATTATTACAGTTCTAGCAATAATAACTGCATTATATGGGTAATAATGCATGTTACATTGATAATATCGGGAGTAATAAGTATAATTATTATAGTTCTAGCGATAATAATAGTAAAATATGGCTAATAGTGCATGTTATATTGATAATAATAAAAGTAATGAGTATATTTATTACAGTTCTATCGATTACAACTGCATAATATGGGTAATAATGCATGCTATATTGATGATAATAAAAGTAATACGTATATTTATTATAGTTCTAGCGATAATAACTGCATAATATGGGTAATAATGCATGTTATATTGATAATAATATAAGTAATAAGTATAATTATTACAGTTCTAGCGATAAGACTAGTAAAATATGGCTAATAGTGCATGTTATATTGATACTAATAAAAGTAATAAGTATATTTATTATAGTCCTATCGATTATAACCGCAGAATATCGGTAATAATGCATGTTATATTGATAATAATATAAGTAATAAGTATAATTATTACAGTTCTAGCGATAATAACTGCATTATATGGGTAATAATGCACGTTATATTGCTAATAATATAAGTAATAAGTATAATTATTACAGTTTTAGCGATAATAACTGCATTATATGGGTAATAATGCATGTTATATTGATAATATCGGAAGTAATAAGTATAATTATTATAGCTCTAGCGATTATAATAGTAAAATATGGCTAATAGTGCATGTTATATTGATAATAATAAAAGTAGTAAGTTTGTTTATTATAGTTCTATCGATAATAACTACATAATATGGGTAATAACGCATGTTATATTGATAATAATATAAGTAATAAGTATAATTATTACAGTTCTAGCGATAATAACTGCTTTATATGCGTAATAATGCATGTTATATTGATAATATCGGGAGTAATAGGTATAATTATTACAGTTCTAGCGATAATAACTGCATTATAGGGGTAATAATGGATGTTATATTGATAATATCGGGAGTAATAAGTATAATTATTACAGTTCTAGCGATAAGACTAGTAAAATATGGCTAAGAGTGCCTGTTATATTGATAATAATAAAAGTAATAAGTATATTTATTATACTTCTGTCGATAATAACTGCATTATATGGGTAATAATGCATGTTATATTGATAATAATATAAGTAATAAGTATAATTATTACAGTTCTAGCCATAATAACTCCATTATATGGGTAATAATGCATGTTATATTGATAATATCGGGTGTGATAAGTATAATTATTATAGTTCTAGCGATAATAATAGTAAAATATGGCTAATAGTGCATGTTATAATGATACTAATAAAAGTAATAAGTATATTTATTATAGTTCTATCGATTATGACTGCAGAATATGGGTAATAATGCATGTTATATTGATAATAATAAAAGTAATAAGTATATTTATTATACTTCTATCGATAATAACTGCATAATATGGGTAATAATGCATGTTATATTGATGATAATAAATGTACTAAGTATATTTATTATAGTTCTAGCGATTATAACTGCATAATATGGGTCAGAATGCATGTTATATTGCTAACAATATAAGTAATAAGTATAATTATTACAGTTCTAGCAATAATAACTGCATTATATGGGTAATAATGCATGTTACATTGATAATATCGGGAGTAATAAGTATAATTATTATAGTTCTAGCGATAATAATAGTAAAATATGGCTAATAGTGCATGTTATATTGATAATAATAAAAGTAGTAAGTATATTTATTATACTTCTGTCGATAATAACTGCATTATATGGGTAATAATGCATGTTATATTGATAATAATATAAGTAATAAGTATAATTATTACAGTTCTAGCGATAATAACTGCATTATATGGGTAATAATGCATGTTATATTGATAATATCGGAAGTAATAAGTATAATTATTATAGTTCTAGCGATAATAATAGTAAAATATGGCTAATAGTGCATGTTATATTGATAATAATAAAAGTAATGAGTATATTTATTACAGTTCTATCGATTACAACTGCATAATATGGGTAATAATGCATGCTATATTGATGATAATAAAAGTAATACGTATATTTATTATAGTTCTAGCGATAATAACTGCATAATATGGGTAATAATGCATGTTATATTGATAATAATATAAGTAATAAGTATAATTATTACAGTTCTAGCGATAATGACTGCATTATATGGGTAATAATGCACGTTATATTGCTAATAATATAAGTAATAAGTATAATTATTACAGTTCTAGCGATAATAACTGCATTATATGCGTAATAATGCATGTTATATTGATAATATCGGGAGTAATAAGTACAATTATTACAGTTCTAGCGATAATAACTGCATTATATCGGTAATAATGGATGTTATATTGATAATATCGGGAGTAATAAGTATAATTATTACAGTTCTAGCGATAAGACTAGTAAAATATGGCTAAGAGTGCCTGTTATATTGATAATAATAAAAGTAATAAGTATATTTATGATACTTCTGTCGATAATAACTGCATTATATGGGTAATAATGCATGTTATATTGATAATAATATAAGTAATAAGTATAATTATTACAGTTCTAGCGATAATAACTGCATTATATGGGTAATAATGCACGTTATATTGCTAACAATATAAGTAATAAGTATAATTATTACAGTTCTAGCAATAATAACTGCATTATATGGGTAATAATGCATGTTACATTGATAATATCGGGAGTAATAAGTAAAATTATTATAGTTCTATCGATTATAACTGCAGAATATGGGTAATAATGCATGTTATATTGATAATAATAAAAGTAATAAGTATATTTATTATGCTTCTATCGATAATAACTGCATAATATGGGTAATAATGCATGTTATATTGATGATAATAAATGTACTAAGTATATTTATTATAGTTCTAGCGATTATAACTGCATAATATGGCTCATAATGCATGTTATATTGATAATAATATAAGTAACAAGTATAATTATTTCAGTTCTAGCGATAATAACTGCGTTATATGGGTAATAATGCATGTTATATTGATAATATTGGGAGTAATAAGTATAATTATTATAGTTCTAGGGATAATAATAGTAAAATATGGCTAATAGTGCATGTTATATTGAGAATAATAAAAGTAATAAGTATATTTATTACAGTTCTATCGATAATAACTGCATAATATGGGTAATAATGCATGTTATATTGATGATAATAAAAGTAATACGTATATTTATTATAGTTCCAGCGATAATAACTGCATAATATGGGTAATAATGCATGTTATATTGATAATAATATAAGTAATAAGTATAATTATTACAGTTCTAGCGATAATAACTGCATTATATGGGTAATAATGCATGTTATATTGATAATATTGGGAGTAATAAGTATAATTATTAGAGTTCTAGCGATAATAATAGTAAAATATGGCTAACAGTGCATGTGATATTGATAATAATAAAAGTAATAAGTATATTTATTACAGTTCTATCGATAATAACTGCATAATATGGGTAATAATGCACGTTATATTGCCAATAATATAAGTAATAAGTATAATTATTACAGTTCTAGCGATAATAACTGCATTATATGGGTAATAATGCATGTTATATTGATAATATTGGGAGTAATAAGTATAATTATTATAGTTCTAGCGATAATAATAGTAAAATATGGCTAATAGTGCATGTTATATTGATAATAATAAAAGTAGTAAGTATATTTATTATAGTTCAATCGATAATAACTGCATAATATGGGTAATAACGCATGTTATATTGATAATAATATAAGTAATAAGTATAATTATTACAGTTCTATCGATAATAACTGCATAATATGGGTAATAATGCACGTTATATTGCTAATAATATAAGTAATAAGTATAATTATTACAGTTCTAGCGATAATAACTGCATTATATGGGTAATAATGCATGTTATATTGATAATATCGGGAGTGATAAGTATAATTATTATAGTTCTAGCGATAATAATAGTAAAATATGGCTAATAGTGCATGTTATATTGATACTAATAAAAGTAATAAGTATATTTATTATAGTTCTATCGATTATAACTGCAGAATATGGGTAATAATGCATGTTATATTGATAATAATAAAAGTAATAAGTATATTTATTATGCTTCTATCGATAATAACTGCATAATATGGGTAATAATGCATGTTATATTGATGATAATATAAGTAGCAAGTATAATTATTACAGTTCTAGCGATAATAACTGCATTATATGGGTAATAATGCATGTTATATTGATAATATTGGGAGTAATAAGTATAATTATTATAGTTCTAGCGATAATAATAGTAAAATGTGGCTAATAGTGCATGTTATATTGAGAATAATAAAAGTAATAAGTATATTTATTACAGTTCTATCGATAATAACTGCATAATATGGGTAATAATGCACGTTATATTGCTAACAATATAAGTAATAAGTATAATTATTACAGTTCTAGCAATAATAACTGCATTATATGGGTAATAATGCATGTTACATTGATAATATCGGGAGTAATAAGTATAATTATTATAGTTCTAGCGATAATAATAGTAAAATATGGCTAATAGTGCATGTTATATTGATAATAATAAAAGTAGTAAGTATATTTATTATAGTTCTATCGATAATAACTGCATAATATGGGTAATAACGCATGTTATATTGATAATAATATAAGTAATAAGTATAATTATTACAGTTCTAGCGATAATAACTGCATAATATGGGTAATAATGCATGTTATATTGATGATAATAAATGTACTAAGTATATTTATTATAGTTCTAGCGATTATAACTGCATAATATGGGTCATAATGCATGTTATATTGATAATAATATAAGTAACAAGTATAATTATTACAGTTCTAGCGATAATAACTGCATTATATGGGTAATAATGCATGTTATATTGACAATATTGGGAGTAATAAGTATAATTATTATAGTTCTAGCGATAATAATAGTAAAATATGGCTAACAGTGCATGTTATATTGAGAATAATAAAAGTAATAAGTATATTTATTACAGTTCTATCGATAATAACTGCATAATATGGGTAATAATGCATGTTATATTGATGATAATAAAAGTAATACGTATATTGATTATAGTTCTAGCGATAATAACTGCATAATATGGGTAATAATGCATGTTATATTGATAATAATATAAGTAATAAGTATAATTGTTACAGTTCTAGCGATAATAACTGCATTATATGGGTAATAATGCATGTTATATTGATAATATTGGGAGTAATAAGTATAATTATTATAGTTCTAGCGATAATAATAGTAAAATATGGCTAACAGTGCATGTGATATTGATAATAATAAAAGTAATAAGTATATTTATTACAGTTCTATCGATAATAACTGCATAATATGGGTAATAATGCACGTTATATTGCCAATAATATAAGTAATAAGTATAATTATTACAGTTCTAGCGATAATAACTGCATTATATGGGTAATAATGCATGTTATATTGATAATATCGGGAGTGATAAGTATAATTATTATAGTTCTAGCGATAATAATAGTAAAATATGGCTAATAGTGCATGTTATATTGATACTAATAAAAGTAATAAGTATATTTATTATAGTTCTATCGATTATAACTGCTGAATATGGGTAATAATGCATGTTATATTGATAATAATAAAAGTAATAAGTATATTTATTATGCTTCTATCGATAATAACTGCATAATATGGGTAATAATGCATGTTATATTGATGATAATAAATGTACTAAGTATATTTATTATAGTTCTAGCGATTATAACTGCATAATATGGGTCATAATGCATGTTATATTGATAATAATATAAGTAACAAGTATAATTATTACAGTTCTAGCGATAATAACTGCATTATATGGGTAATAATGCATGTTATATTGATAATATTGGGAGTAATAAGTATAATTATTATAGTTCTAGCGATAATAATAGTAAAATATGGCTAATAGTGCATGTTATATTGAGAATAATAAAAGTAATAAGTATATTTATTACAGTTCTATCGATAATAACTGCATAATATGGGTAATAATGCATGTTATATTGATGATAATAAAAGTAATAAGTAAAATTATTACAGTTCTAGCGATAATAACTGCATTATATGGGTAATAATGCACGTTATATTGCTAACAATATAAGTAATAAGTATAATTATTACAGTTCTAGCAATAATAACTGCATTATATGGGTAATAATGCATGTTACATTGATAATATCGGGAGTAATAAGTATAATTATTATAGTTCTAGCGATAATAATAGTAAAATATGGCTAATAGTGCATGTTATATTGATACTAATAAAAGTAATAAGTTTATTTATTATAGTTCTATCGATTATAACTGCAGAATATGGGTAATAATGCATGTTATATTGATAATAATAAAAGTAATAAGTATATTTATTATGCTTCCATCGATAATAACTGCATAATATGGGTAATAATGCATGTTATATTGATAATAATAAAAGTAATAAGTATATTTATTATGCTTCTATCGATAATAACTGCATAATATGGGTAATAATGCATGTTATATTGATGATAATAAATGTACTAAGTATATTTATTATAGTTCTAGCGATTATAACTGCATAATATGGGTCATAATGCATGTTATATTGATAATAATATAAGTAACAAGTATAATTATTACAGTTCTAGCGATAATAACTGCATTATATGGGTAATAATGCATGTTATATTGATAATATTGGGAGTAATAAGTATAATTATTATAGTTCTAGCGATAATAATAGTAAAATATGGCTAATAGTGCATGTTATATTGAGAATAATAAAAGTAATAAGTATATTTATTACAGTTCTATCGATAATAACTGCATAATATGGGTAATAATGCATGTTATATTGATGATAATAAAAGTAATAAGTAAAATTATTACAGTTCTAGCGATAATAACTGCATTATATGGGTAATAATGCACGTTATATTGCTAACAATATAAGTAATAAGTATAATTATTACAGTTCTAGCAATAATAACTGCATTATATGGGTAATAATGCATGTTACATTGATAATATCGGGAGTAATAAGTAAAATTATTATAGTTCTATCGATTATAACTGCAGAATATGGGTAATAATGCATGTTATATTGATAATAATAAAAGTAATAAGTATATTTATTATGCTTCTATCGATAATAACTGCATAATATGGGTAATAATGCATGTTATATTGATGATAATAAATGTACTAAGTATATTTATTATAGTTCTAGCGATTATAACTGCATAATATGGCTCATAATGCATGTTATATTGATAATAATATAAGTAACAAGTATAATTATTTCAGTTCTAGCGATAATAACTGCGTTATATGGGTAATAATGCATGTTATATTGATAATATTGGGAGTAATAAGTATAATTATTATAGTTCTAGGGATAATAATAGTAAAATATGGCTAATAGTGCATGTTATATTGAGAATAATAAAAGTAATAAGTATATTTATTACAGTTCTATCGATAATAACTGCATAACATGGGTAATAATGCATGTTATATTGATGATAATAAAAGTAATACGTATATTTATTATAGTTCCAGCGATAATAACTGCATAATATGGGTAATAATGCATGTTATATTGATAATAATATAAGTAATAAGTATAATTATTACAGTTCTAGCGATAATAACTGCATTATATGGGTAATAATGCATGTTATATTGATAATATTGGGAGTAATAAGTATAATTATTAGAGTTCTAGCGATAATAATAGTAAAATATGGCTAACAGTGCATGTGATATTGATAATAATAAAAGTAATAAGTATATTTATTACAGTTCTATCGATAATAACTGCATAATATGGGTAATAATGCACGTTATATTGCCAATAATATAAGTAATAAGTATAATTATTACAGTTCTAGCGATAATAACTGCATTATATGGGTAATAATGCACGTTATATTGCTAACAATATAAGTAATAAGTATAATTATTACAGTTCTAGCAATAATAACTGCATTATATGGGTAATAATGCATGTTACATTGATAATATCGGGAGTAATAAGTATAATTATTATAGTTCTAGCGATAATAATAGTAAAATATGGCTAATAGTGCATGTTATATTGATACTAATAAAAGTAATAAGTTTATTTATTATAGTTCTATCGATTATAACTGCAGAATATGGGTAATAATGCATGTTATATTGATAATAATAAAAGTAATAAGTATATTTATTATGCTTCCATCGATAATAACTGCATAATATGGGTAATAATGCATGTTATATTGATAATAATAAAAGTAATAAGTATATTTATTATGCTTCTATCGATAATAACTGCATAATATGGGTAATAATGCATGTTATATTGATGATAATAAATGTACTAAGTATATTTATTATAGTTCTAGCGATTATAACTGCATAATATGGGTCATAATGCATGTTATATTGATAATAATATAAGTAACAAGTATAATTATTACAGTTCTAGCGATAATAACTGCATTATATGGGTAATAATGCATGTTATATTGATAATATTGGGAGTAATAAGTATAATTATTATAGTTCTAGCGATAATAATAGTAAAATATGGCTAATAGTGCATGTTATATTGAGAATAATAAAAGTAATAAGTATATTTATTACAGTTCTATCGATAATAACTGCATAATATGGGTAATAATGCATGTTATATTGATGATAATAAAAGTAATAAGTAAAATTATTACAGTTCTAGCGATAATAACTGCATTATATGGGTAATAATGCACGTTATATTGCTAACAATATAAGTAATAAGTATAATTATTACAGTTCTAGCAATAATAACTGCATTATATGGGTAATAATGCATGTTACATTGATAATATCGGGAGTAATAAGTAAAATTATTATAGTTCTATCGATTATAACTGCAGAATATGGGTAATAATGCATGTTATATTGATAATAATAAAAGTAATAAGTATATTTATTATGCTTCTATCGATAATAACTGCATAATATGGGTAATAATGCATGTTATATTGATGATAATAAATGTACTAAGTATATTTATTATAGTTCTAGCGATTATAACTGCATAATATGGCTCATAATGCATGTTATATTGATAATAATATAAGTAACAAGTATAATTATTTCAGTTCTAGCGATAATAACTGCGTTATATGGGTAATAATGCATGTTATATTGATAATATTGGGAGTAATAAGTATAATTATTATAGTTCTAGGGATAATAATAGTAAAATATGGCTAATAGTGCATGTTATATTGAGAATAATAAAAGTAATAAGTATATTTATTACAGTTCTATCGATAATAACTGCATAACATGGGTAATAATGCATGTTATATTGATGATAATAAAAGTAATACGTATATTTATTATAGTTCCAGCGATAATAACTGCATAATATGGGTAATAATGCATGTTATATTGATAATAATATAAGTAATAAGTATAATTATTACAGTTCTAGCGATAATAACTGCATTATATGGGTAATAATGCATGTTATATTGATAATATTGGGAGTAATAAGTATAATTATTAGAGTTCTAGCGATAATAATAGTAAAATATGGCTAACAGTGCATGTGATATTGATAATAATAAAAGTAATAAGTATATTTATTACAGTTCTATCGATAATAACTGCATAATATGGGTAATAATGCACGTTATATTGCCAATAATATAAGTAATAAGTATAATTATTACAGTTCTAGCGATAATAACTGCATTATATGGGTAATAATGCATGTTATATTGATAATATTGGGAGTAATAAGTATAATTATTATAGTTCTAGCGATAATAATAGTAAAATATGGCTAATAGTGCATGTTATATTGATACTAATAAAAGTAATAAGTATATTTATTATAGTTCTATCGATTATAACTGCAGAATATGGGTAATAATGCATGTTATATTGATAATAATAAAAGTAATAAGTATATTTATTATGCTTCTATCGATAATAACTGCATAATATGGGTAATAATGCATTGTATATTGATGATAATAAATGTACTAAGTATATTTATTATACTTCTAGCGATTATAACTGCATAATATGGGTCATAATGCATGTTATATTGATAATAATATAAGTAACAAGTATAATTATTACAGTTCTAGCGATAATAACTGCATTATATGGGTAATAATGCATGTTATATTGATAATATTGGGAGTAATAAGTATAATTATTATAGTTCTAGCGATAATAATAGTAAAATATGGCTAAGAGTGCCTGTTATATTGATAATAATAAAAGTAATAAGTATATTTATTATACTTCTGTCGATAATAACTGCATTATATGGGTAATAATGCATGTTATATTCATAATAATATAAGTAATAAGTATATTTATTACAGTTCTATCGATAATAACTGCATAATATGGGTAATAATGCATGTTATATTGATAATAATATAAGTAATAAGTATAATTATTACAGTTCTAGCCATAATAACTCCATTATATGGGTAATAACGCATGTTACATTGATAATAATATAAGTAATAAGTATAATTATTACAGTTCTAGCGATAATAACTGCATAATATGGGTAATAATGCATGTTATATTGATGATAATAAATGTACTAAGTATATTTATTATAGTTCTAGCGATTATAACTGCATAATATGGGTAATAATGCATGTTATATTGATGATTATAAAAGTAGAGAGTGTATTTATTATAGTTCTAGCGATTATTATTGCATAATATGGGTAATAATGCATGTTATATTGAGAATAATATAAGTAATAAGTATAATTATTACAGTTCTAGCGATAGTAACTGCATTATATGGGTAATAATGCATGTTATATTGATAATATTGGGAGTAATAAGTATAATTATAATAGTTCTAGCGATAATAACTGCATTATATGGGTAATAATGGATGTTATATTGATAATATCGGGAGAAATAAGTATAATTATTACAGTTCTAGCGATAATACTAGTAAAATATGGCTAAGAGTGCCTGTTATATTGATAATAATAAAAGTAATAACTATATTTATTATAGTTCTATCGATAATAACTGCATAATATGGGTAATAATGCATGTTATATTGATGATAATAAAAGTAATACGTATATTTATTATAGTTCTAGCGATAATAACTCCATTATATGGGTAATAATGCATGTTATATTGATAATAATATAAGTAATAAGTATAATTATTACAGTTCTAGCGATAATTACTGCATAATATGGGTAATAATGCACGTTATTTTGCTAATAATATAAGTAATAAGTATAATTATTACAGTTCTAGCGATAATAACTGCATTATATAGGTAATAAAGCATGTTATATTGATAATAATATAAGTAATAAGTATAATTATTACAGTTCTAGCGATAATAACTCCATTATATGGGTAATAATGCATGTTATATTGATAATAATATAAGTAATAAGTATAATTATTACAGTTCTAGCGATAATTACTGCATAATATGGGTAATAATGCACGTTATTTTGCTAATAATATAAGTAATAAGTATAATTATTACAGTTCTAGCGATAATAACTGCATTATATAGGTAATAAAGCATGTTATATTCATAATATCGGGAGCAATAAGTATAATTATTATAGTTCTAGCGATAATAATAGTACAATATTCCTAATAGTGCATGTTATATTGCTGATAATATAAGTAATAAGTATAATTATTACAGTTCTAGCGATAATAACTGCATTATATGGGTAATAATGCATGTTATATTGATGATAATAAAAGTAATACGTATATTTATTATAGTTCTAGCGATAACAACTGCATAATATGGGTAATAATGCATGTTATATTGATAATAATATAAGTAATAAGTATAATTATTACCGTTCTAGCGATAAGAACTGCATTATATGGGTAATAATGCACGTTATATTGCTGATAATATAAGTAATAAGTATAATTATTACAGTTCTAGCGATAATAACTGCATTACATGGGTAATAATGCATGTTATATTGATAATATCGGGAGTAATAAGTATAATTATTATAGTTCTAGCGATAATAATAGTAAAATATGGCTAATAGTGCATGTTATATTGATAATAATAAAAGTAATAAGTATATTTATTATAGTTCTATCGATAATAACTGCATAATATGCTTAACAATGCACGTTATATTGCTAATAATATAAGTAATAAGTATAATTATTACAGTTCTAGCGATAATAACTCCATTATATGGGTAATAATGCATGTTATATTGGCAATAATATAAGCAATAAGTATAATTTTTACAGTTCTAGCGATAATAACTGCATAATATGGCTAATAATGCACGTTATATTGCTAATAATATAAGTAATAAGTATAATTATTACAGTTCTAGCGCTAATAACTGCATTATATGGGTAATAGTGCATGTTATATTGATAACATCGGGAGTAATAAGTATAATTATTATAGTTCTAGCGATAATAATAGTAAAATATGGCTAATAGTGCATGTTATATTGATAATAATAAAAGTAATAAGTATATTTATTATAGTTCTATCGATAATAACTGCATATTATGGGTAATAATGCATGTTGTATTGATGATAATAAAAGTACTAAGTATGTTTATTATAGTTCTAGCGATTATAACTGCATAATATGGGTAATAATGCATGTTATATTGAGAATAATATAAGTAATAAGTATAATTATTACAGTTCTAGCGATAATAACTGCATTATATGGGTAATAATGCATGTTATATTGATAATATTGGGAGTAATAAGTATAATTATTATAGTTCTAGCGATAATAACTGCATTATATGGGTGATAATGGATGTTATATTGATAATATCGGGAGTAATAAGTATAATTATTAAAGTTCTAGCGATAATACTAGTAAAATACGGCTAAGAGTGCCTGTTATATTGATAATAATAAAAGTAATAAGTATATTTATTATACTTCTGTCGATAATAACTGCATTATATGGGTAATAATGCATGTTTTATTGATAATAATATAAGTTATACGTATAATTATTACAGTTCTAGCGATAATACTATTAAAATATGGCTTAGAGTGCCTGTTATATTGATAATAATAAAAGTAATAAGTATATTTATTATAGTTCTATCGATAATAACTGCATATTATGGGTAATAATGCATGTTATATTGATGATAATAAAAGTACTAAGTATGTTTATTATAGTTCTAGCGATTATAACTGCATAATATGGGTAATAATGCATGTTATATTGAGAATAATATAAGTAATAAGTATAATTATTACAGTTCTAGCGATAGTAACTGCATTATATGGGTAATAATGCATGTTATATTGATAATATTGGGAGTAATAAGTATAATTATTATAGTTCTAGCGATAATAACTGCATTATATGGGTGATAATGGATGTTATATTGATAATATCGGGAGTAATAAGTATAATTATTAAAGTTCTAGCGATAATACTAGTAAAATATGGCTAAGAGTGCCTGTTATATTGATAATAATAAAAGTAATAAGTATATTTATTATACTTCTGTCGATAATAACTGCATTATATGGGTAATAATGCATGTTTTATTGATAATAATATAAGTAATACGTATAATTATTACAGTTCTAGCGATAATACTAGTAAAATATGGCTTAGAGTGCCTGTTATATTGATAATAATAAAAGTAATAAGTATATTTATTATACTTCTGTCGATAATAACTGCATTATATGGGTAATAATGCATGTTTTATTGATAATAATATAAGTAATAAGTATAATTATTACAGTTCTAGCGATAATACTAGTAAAATATGGCTTAGAGTGCCTGTTATATTGATAATAATAAAAGTAATAAGTAAATTTATTATACTTCTGTCGATAATAACTGCATTATATGGGTGATAATGGATGTTATATTGATAATATCGGGAGTAATAAGTATAATTATTAAAGTTCTAGCGATAATACTAGTAAAATATGGCTAAGAGTGCCTGTTATATTGATAATAATAAAAGTAATAAGTATATTTATTATACTTCTGTCGATAATAACTGCATTATATGGGTAATAATGCATGTTTTATTGATAATAATATAAGTAATACGTATAATTATTACAGTTCTAGCGATAATACTAGTAAAATATGGCTTAGAGTGCAAGTTATATTGATAATAATAAAAGTAATAAGTATATTTATTATACTTCTGTCGATAATAACTGCATTATATGGGTAATAATGCATGTTTTATTGATAATAATATAAGTAATAAGTATAATTATTACAGTTCTAGCGATAATACTAGTAAAATATGGCTTAGAGTGCCTGTTATATTGATAATAATAAAAGTAATAAGTAAATTTATTATACTTCTGTCGATAATAACTGCATTATATGGGTGATAATGGATGTTATATTGATAATATCGGGAGTAATAAGTATAATTATTAAAGTTCTAGCGATAATACTAGTAAAATATGGCTAAGAGTGCCTGTTATATTGATAATAATAAAAGTAATAAGTATATTTATTATACTTCTGTCGATAATAACTGCATTATATGGGTAATAATGCATGTTTTATTGATAATAATATAAGTAATACGTATAATTATTACAGTTCTAGCGATAATACTAGTAAAATATGGCTTAGAGTGCCTGTTATATTGATAATAATAAAAGTAATAAGTATATTTATTATACTTCTGTCGATAATAACTGCATTATATGGGTAATAATGCATGTTTTATTCATAATAATATAAGTAATAAGTATAATTATTACAGTTCTAGCGATAATACTAGTAAAATATGGCTTAGAGTGCCTGTTATATTGATAATAATAAAAGTAATAAGTAAATTTATTATACTTCTGTCGATAATAACTGCATTATATGGGTAATAATGCATGTTATATTGATAATAATATAAGTAATAAGTATAATTATTACAGTTCTAGCGATAATAACTCCATTATATGGGTAATAATGCATGTTATATTGATAATAATATAAGTAATAAGTATAATTATTACAGTTCTAGCCATAATAACTCCATGATATGGGTAATAATGCATGTTATATTGATGATAATAAAAGTAATATGTATATTTATTATAGTTCTAGCGATAACAACTGCATAATATTAGTAATAATGCATGTTATATTGATAATAATATAAGTAATAAGTATAATTATTAAAGTTCTAGCGATAATACTAGTAAAATATGGCTAAGAGTGCCTGTTATATTGATAATAATAAAAGTAATAAGTATATTTATTATACTTCTGTCGATAATAACTGCATTATATGGGTAATAATGCATGTTTTATTGATAATAATATAAGTAATACGTATAATTATTACAGTTCTAGCGATAATACTAGTAAAATATGGCTTAGAGTGCCTGTTATATTGATAATAATAAAAGTAATAAGTATATTTATTATACTTCTGTCGATAATAACTGCATTATATGGGTAATAATGCATGTTTTATTGATAATAATATAAGTAATAAGTATAATTATTACAGTTCTAGCGATAATACTAGTAAAATATGGCTTAGAGTGCCTGTTATATTGATAATAATAAAAGTAATAAGTAAATTTATTATACTTCTGTCGATAATAACTGCATTATATGGGTAATAATGCATGTTATATTGATAATAATATAAGTAATAAGTATAATTATTACAGTTCTAGCGATAATAACTCCATTATATGGGTAATAATGCATGTTATATTGATAATAATATAAGTAATAAGTATAATTATTACAGTTCTAGCCATAATAACTCCATGATATGGGTAATAATGCATGTTACATTGATGATAATAAAAGTAATACGTATATTTATTATAGTTCTAGCGATGACAACTGCATAATATTAGTAATAATGCATGTTATATTGATAATAATATAAGTAATAAGTATAATTATTACAGTTCTAGCGATAATAACTGCATTATATGGGTAATAATGCATGTTATATCGATAATATCGGGAGCATAAAGTATAATTATTATAGTTCTAGCGATAATAATAGTAAAATATGGCTAATAGTGCATGTTATATTGATAATAATAAAAGTAATAAGTATATTTATTATAGTTCTATCGATAATAACTGCATAATATGGGTAATAATGCATGTTATATCGATAATATCGGGAGCAATAAGTAAAATTATTATAGTTCTAGCGATAATAATAGTACAATATGGCTAATAGTGCATGTCATATTGATAATAATAAAAGTAATAAGTATATTTATTATAGTTCTATCGATAATAACTGCATAATACGGGTAATAATTCATGTTATATTGATTATAATAAAAGCAGTAAGTATAATTATTATAGTTCTAGCGATAATAACTGCATTACATGGGTAAATAGTGCACGTTATATTGCTAATAATGTAAGTAATAAGTATAATTATTACAGTTCTAGCGATAATAACTCCATTATATGGGTAATAATGCATGTTATATTGATAATAATATAGGTAATAAGTATAATTATTACAGTTCTAGCGATAATAACTCCATTATATGGGTAATAATGCATGTTATATTGATGATAATAAAAGTAATACGTATATTTATTATAGTTCTAGCGATAACAACTGCATAATATGGGTAATACTGCATGTTATATTGATAATAATATAAGTAATAAGTATAATTATTACAGTTCTAGCGATAAGAACTGCATTATATGGGTAATAATGGATGTTATATTGATAATATCGGGAGAAATAAGTATAATTATTACAGTTCTAGCGATAATATCTGCATTATATAGGTAATAAAGCATGTTATATTCATAATATCGGGAGCAATAAGTATAATTATTATAGTTCTAGCGATAATAATAGTACAATATTCCTAATAGTGCATCTTATATTGATAATAATAAAAGTAATAAGTATATTTATTATAGTTCTATCGATAATAACTGCATAATATGGGTAATAATGCATGTTATATTGATGATAATAAAAGTACTAAGTATATTTATTATAGTTCTAGCGATTATAACTGCATAATATGCGTAATAATGCATGTTATATTGATGACAATAAAAGTAATACGTATATTTATTATAGTTCTAGCGATAATAACTGCATAATATGGGTAATAATGCATGTTATATTGATAATAATATAAGTAATAAGTATAATTATTACAGTTCTAGCGATAAGAACTGCATTATATGGGTAATAATGCACGTTATATTGCTGATAATATAAGTAATAAGTATAATTATTACAGTTCTAGCGATAATAACTGCATTATATGGGTAATAATGCATGTTATATTGATAATATCGGGAGTAATAAGTATAATTATTACAGTTCTAGCGATAATACTAGTAAAATATGGCTAATAGTGCATGTTATATTGATAATAATAAAAGTAATAGGTATATTTATTACAGTTCTATCGATAATAACTGCATAATATGGGTAATAATGCATGTTATATTGATGATTATAAAAGTAGAGAGTGTATTTATTATAGTTCTAGCGATTATTATTGCATAATATGGGTAATAATGCATGTTATATTGAGAATAATATAAGTAATAAGTATAATTATTACAGTTCTAGCGATAGTAACTGCATTATATGGGTAATAATGCATGTTATATTGATAATATTGGGAGTAATAAGTATAATTATAATAGTTCTAGCGATAATAACTGCATTATATGGGTAATAATGGATGTTATATTGATAATATCGGGAGAAATAAGTATAATTATTACAGTTCTAGCGATAATACTAGTAAAATATGGCTAAGAGTGCCTGTTATATTGATAATAATAAAAGTAATAAGTATATTTATTATACTTCTGTCGATAATAACTGCATTATATGGGTAATAATGCATGTTATATTGATAATAATATAAGTAATAAGTATAATTATTACAGTTCTAGCGATAATAACTCCATTATATGGGTAATAATGCATGTTATATTGATAATAATATAAGTAATAAGTATAATTATTACAGTTCTAGCGATAAGAACTGCATTATATGGGTAATAATGCACGTTATATTGCTGATAATATAAGTAATAAGTATAATTATTACAGTTCTAGCGATAATAACTGCATTATATGGGTAATAATGCATGTTATATTGATAATATCGGGAGTAATAAGTATAATTATTACAGTTCTAGCGATAATACTAGTAAAATATGGCTAATAGTGCATGTTATATTGATAATAATAAAAGTAATAGGTATATTTATTACAGTTCTATCGATAATAACTGCATAATATGGGTAATAATGCATGTTATATTGATGATTATAAAAGTAGAGAGTGTATTTATTATAGTTCTAGCGATTATTATTGCATAATATGGGTAATAATGCATGTTATATTGAGAATAATATAAGTAATAAGTATAATTATTACAGTTCTAGCGATAGTAACTGCATTATATGGGTAATAATGCATGTTATATTGATAATATTGGGAGTAATAAGTATAATTATAATAGTTCTAGCGATAATAACTGCATTATATGGGTAATAATGGATGTTATATTGATAATATCGGGAGAAATAAGTATAATTATTACAGTTCTAGCGATAATACTAGTAAAATATGGCTAAGAGTGCCTGTTATATTGATAATAATAAAAGTAATAAGTATATTTATTATACTTCTGTCGATAATAACTGCATTATATGGGTAATAATGCATGTTATATTGATAATAATATAAGTAATAAGTATAATTATTACAGTTCTAGCGATAATAACTCCATTATATGGGTAATAATGCATGTTATATTGATAATAATATAAGTAATAAGTATAATTATTACAGTTCTAGCGATAATTACTGCATAATATGGGTAATAATGCACGTTATTTTGCTAATAATATAAGTAATAAGTATAATTATTACAGTTCTAGCGATAATAACTGCATTATATAGGTAATAAAGCATGTTATATTCATAATATCGGGAGCAATAAGTATAATTATTATAGTTCTAGCGATAATAATAGTACAATATTCCTAATAGTGCATGTTATATTGATAATAATAAAAGTAATAAGTATATTTATTATAGTTCTATCGATAATAACTGCATAATATGGGTAATAATGCATGTTATATTGATGATAATAAAAGTACTAAGTATATTTATTATAGTTCCAGCGATTATAACTGCATTGTATGGGTAATAATGCACGTTATATTGCTGATAATATAAGTAATAAGTATAATTATTACAGTTCTAGCGATAATAACTGCATAATATGGGTAATAATGCATGTTATATTGATAATAATATAAGTAATAAGTATAATTATTACAGTTCTAGCGATAATAACTGCATTATATGGGTAATAATGCACGTTATATTGCTTACAATGTAAGTAATAAGTATATTTATTATAGTTCTAGCGATTATAACTGCATAATATGGGTAATAATGCATGTTATATTGAGAATAATATAAGTAATAAGTATAATTATTACAGTTCTAGCGATAGTAACTGCATTATATGGGTAATAATGCATGTTATATTGATAATGTTGGGAGTAATAAGTATAATTATTATAGTTCTAGAGATAATAACTGCATTATATGGGTAATAATGGATGTTATATTGATAATATCGGGAGTAATAAGTATAATTATTACAGTTCTAGCGATAATACTAGTAAAATATGGCTAAGAGTGCCTGTTATATTGATAATAATAAAAGTAATAAGTATATTTATTATACTTCTGTCGATAATAACTGCATTATATGGGTAATAATGCATGTTATATTGATAATAATATAAGTAATAAGTATAATTATTACAGTTCTAGCGATAATAACTCCATTATATGGGTAATAATGCATGTTATATTGATAATAATATAAGTAATAAGTATAATTATTACAGTTCTAGCGATAGTAACTGCATAATATGCGTAATAATGCATGTTATATTGATAATAATATAAGTAATAAGTATAATAATTACAGTTCTAGCGATAATAACTGCATTATATGGGTAATAATGCACGTTATATTGCTAATAATGTAAGTAATAAGTATAATTATTACAGTCCTAGCGATAATAACTGCATTATATGGGTAATAATGCACGTTATATTGCTAATAATGTAAGTAATAAGTACAATTATTACAGTTCTAGCGATAATAATAGTAAAATATGGCTAATAGTGCATGTTATATTGATAATAATAAAAGTAATAAGTACATTTATTATAGTTCTATCGATAATAACTGCATAATATGGGTAATAATGCATGTTATATTGAGAATAATATAAGTAATAAGTATAATTATTACAGTTCTAGCGATAATAACTGCATTATATGGGTAATAATGCATGTTATATCGATAATATCGTGTGCAATAAGTATAATCATTATAGTTCTAGCGATATCAACAGTACAATATGGCTAATAGTGCATGTTATATTGATAATAATAAAAGTAATAAGTATATTTATTATAGTTCTATCGATAATAACTGCATAATATGGGTAATAATGCATGTTATATTGATAATAATAAAAGTACTAAGTATATTTATTATAGTTCTAGCGATTATGACTGCATAATATGCGTAATAATGCATGTTATATTGATAATAATATAAGTAATATGTATAATAGTTACAGTTCTAGCGATAATAACTGCATTATAGGGGTAATAATGCATGTTATATTGATAATATTGGGAGTAATAAGTATAATTATTATAGTTCTAGCGATAATAGTAGTAAAATATGGCTAATAGTGCATGCTATATTGATAATAATAAAAGAAATAAGTATATTTATTACAGTTCTATCGATAATAACTGCATAATATGGGTAATAATGCATGTTATATTGATGATAATAAAAGTAATATGTATATTTATTATAGTTCTAGCGATAATAACTGCATAATATGGGTAATAATGCATGTTATATTGATAACAATATAAGTAATAAGTATAATTATTACAGTTCTAACGATAATAACTCCATTATATGGGTAATAATGCATGTTATATTGATGATAATAAAAGTAGTAAGTATATTTATTATAGTTCTAGCGATTATAACTGCATAATATGGGTAATAATGCATGTTATATTGATAATAATATAAGTAATAAGTATAATTATTACAGTTCTAGCGATAAGAACTGCATTATATGGGTAATAATGCATGTTATATTGATGATAATAAAAGTAGTAAGTATATTTATTGTAGTTCTAGCGATTATAATTGCATAATATGGGTAATAATGCATGTTATATTGAGAATAATATAAGTAATAAGTATAATTATTACAGTTCTAGCGATAATAACTCCATTATATGGGTAATAATGCATGTTATATTGATAATAATATAAGTAATAAGTATAATTATTACAGTTCTAGCGATAATAACTGCATAATATGGGTAATAGTGCACGTTATATTGCTAATAATGTAAGTAATAAGTATAATTATTACAGTTCTAGCGATAATAACTGCATTATATGGGTAATAATGCATGTTATATCGATAATATCGGGAGCAATAAGTATAATTATTATAGTTCTAGCGATAATAATAGTACAATATGGCTAATAGTGCATGTTATATTGATAATAATAAAAGTAATAAGTATATTTATTATAGTTCTATCGATAATAACTGCATAATGTGGGTAATAATGCATGTTATATTGATGATAATAAAAGTAGTAAGTATACTTATTATAGTTCTAGCGATAATAACTGCATAATATGGGTAATAATGCATGTTGTATTGATAATAATATAAGCAATAAGTATAATTATTACAGTCCTAGCGATAATAACTGCATTATATGGGTAATAATGCACGTTATATTGCTAATAATGTAAGTAATAAGTTCAATTATTACAGTTCTAGCGATAATAACTGCACTATAGGGGTAATAATGCATGTTATATTGATAATATTGGGAGTAATAAGTATAATTATTATAGTTCTAGCGATAATAATAGTAAAATATGGCTAATAGTGCATGTTATATTGATAATAATAAAAGTAATAAGTATACTTATTATAGTTCTAGCGATAATAACTGCATAATATGGGTAATAATGCATGTTATATTGATAATAATATAAGCAATAAGTATAATTATTACAGTCCTAGCGATAATAACTGCATTATATGGGTAATAATGCACGTTATATTGCTAATAATGTAAGTAATAAGTACAATTATTACAGTTCTAGCGATAATAATAGTAAAATATGGCTAATAGTGCATGTTATATTGATAATAATAAAAGTAATAAGTACATTTATTATAGTTCTATCGATAATAACTGCATAATATGGGTAATAATGCATGTTATATTGAGAATAATATAAGTAATAAGTATAATTATTACAGTTCTAGCGATAATAACTGCATTATATGGGTAACAATGCATGTTATATCGATAATATCGTGTGCAATAAGTATAATCATTATAGTTCTAGCGATATCAACAGTACAATATGGCTAATAGTGCATGTTATATTGATAATAATAAAAGTAATAAGTATATTTATTATAGTTCTATCGATAATAACTGCATAATATGGGTAATAATGCATGTTATATTGATAATAATAAAAGTACTAAGTATATTTATTATAGTTCTAGCGATTATAACTGCATAATATGCGTAATAATGCATGTTATATTGATAATAATATAAGTAATAAGTATAATAGTTACAGTTCTAGCGATAATAACTGCATTATAGGGGTAATAATGCATGTTATATTGATAATATTGGGAGTAATAAGTATAATTATTATAGTTCTAGCGATAATAATAGTAAAATATGGCTAATAGTGCATGCTATATTGATAATAATAAAAGAAATAAGTATATTTATTACAGTTCTATCGATAATAACTGCATAATATGGGTAATAATGCATGTTATATTGATGATAATAAAAGTAATATGTATATTTATTATAGTTCTAGCGATAATAACTGCATAATATGGGTAATAATGCATGTTATATTGATAACAATATAAGTAATAAGTATAATTATTACAGTTCTAACGATAATAACTCCATTATATGGGTAATAATGCATGTTATATTGATGATAATAAAAGTAGTAAGTATATTTATTATAGTTCTAGCGATTATAACTGCATAATATGGGTAATAATGCATGTTATATTGATAATAATATAAGTAATAAGTATAATTATTACAGTTCTAGCGATAAGAACTGCATTATATGGGTAATAATGCATGTTATATTGATGATAATAAAAGTAGTAAGTATATTTATTGTAGTTCTAGCGATTATAATTGCATAATATGGGTAATAATGCATGTTATATTGAGAATAATATAAGTAATAAGTATAATTATTACAGTTCTAGCGATAATAACTCCATTATATGGGTAATAATGCATGTTATATTGATAATAATATAAGTAATAAGTATAATTATTACAGTTCTAGCGATAATAACTGCATAATATGGGTAATAATGCACGTTATATTGCTAATAATGTAAGTAATAAGTATAATTATTACAGTTCTAGCGATAATAACTGCATTATATGGGTAATAATGCATGTTATATCGATAATATCGGGAGCAATAAGTATAATTATTATAGTTCTAGCGATAATAATAGTACAATATGGCTAATAGTGCATGTTATATTGATAATAATAAAAGTAATAAGTATATTTATTATAGTTCTATCGATAATAACTGCATAATGTGGGTAATAATGCATGTTATATTGATGATAATAAAAGTAGTAAGTATACTTATTATAGTTCTAGCGATAATAACTGCATAATATGGGTAATAATGCATGTTATATTGATAATAATATAAGCAATAAGTATAATTATTACAGTCCTAGCGATAATAACTGCATTATATGGGTAATAATGCACGTTATATTGCTAATAATGTAAGTAATAAGTATAATTATTACAGTTCTAGCGATAATAACTGCATTATATGGGTAATAATGCATGTTATATTGATAATATCGGGAGTAATAAGTATAATTATTATAGTTCTAGCGATAATAATAGTAAAATATGGCTAATAGTGCATGTTATATTGATAATAATAAAAGTAATAAGTATATTTATTATAGTTCTATCGATAATAACTGCATAATATGGGTAATAATGCATGTTATATTGATGATAATAAAAGTAATACGCATATTTATTATAGTTCTAGCGATAATAACTGCATAATATGGGTAATAATGCATGTTATATTGATAATAATATAAGTAATAAGAATAATTATTACAGTTCTAGCGATAATAACTGCATTATATGGATAATAATGCACGTTATATTGCTTACAATGTAAGTAATAAGTATATTTATTATAGTTCTAGCGATTATAACTGCATAATATGGGTAATAATGCATGTTATATTGATAATGTTGGGAGTAATAAGTATAATTATTATAGTTCTAGCGATAATAACTGCATTATATGGGTAATAATGGATGTTATATTGATAATATCGGGAGTAATAAGTATAATTATTACAGTTCTAGCGATAATACTAGTAAAATATGGCTAAGAGTGCCTGTTATATTGATAATAATAAAAGTAATAAGTATATTTATTATACTTCTGTCGATAATAACTGCATTATATGGGTAATAATGCATGTTATATTGATAATAATATAAGTAATAAGTATAATTATTACAGTTCTAGCGATAATAACTCCATTATATGGGTAATAATGCATGTTATATTGATAATAATATAAGTAATAAGTATAATTATTACAGTTCTAGCGATAATTACTGCATAATATGGGTAATAATGCACGTTATTTTGCTAATAATATAAGTAATAAGTATAATTATTACAGTTCTAGCGATAATGACTGCATTATATGGGTAATGAAGCATGTTATATTGATAATATCGGGAGCAATAAGTATAATTATTATAGTTCTAGCGATAATAATAGTACAATATTCCTAATAGTGCATGTTATATTGATAATAATAAAAGTAATAAGTATATTTATTATAGTTCTATCGATAATAACTGCATAATATGGGTAATAATGCATGTTATATTGATGATAATAAAAGTACTAAGTATATTTATTATAGTTCTAGCGATTATAACTGCATAATATGCGTAATAATGCATGTGATATTGATAATTAGATAAGTAATAAGTATAATTATTACAGTTTTAGCGATAATAACTGCATTATATGGGTAATAATGCATGTTATATTGATAATATTGGGAGTAATAAGTATAATTATTATAGTTCTAGCGATAATGATTGTAAAATATGGCTAATAGTGCAGGTTATATTGATAATAATAAAAGTAATAACTATATTTATTGTAGTTCTATCGATAATAACTGCATAATATGGGTAATAATGCATGTTATATTGATGATAATAAAAGTAATACGTATATTTATTATAGTTCTATCGATAATAACTGCATAATATGGGTAATAATGCATGTTATATTGATGATAATAAAAGTACTAAGTATATTTATTATAGTTCTAGCGATTATAACTGCATTATATGGGTAATAATGCACGTTATATTGCTGATAATATAAGTAATAAGTATAATTATTACAGTTCTAGCGATAATAACTGCATTATATGGGTAATAATGCATGTTATATTGATAATATCGGGAGTAATAAGTATAATTATTATAGTTCTAGCGATAATAATAGTAAAATATGGCTAATAGTGCATGTCATATTGATAATAATAAAAGTAATAAGTATATTTATTATAGTTCTATCGATAATAACTGCATAATATGGGTAATAATGCATGTTATATTGATGATAATAAAAGTACTAAGTATATTTATTATAGTTCTAGCGATTATAACTGCATTATATGGGTAATAATGCACGTTATATTGCTGATAATATAAGTAATAAGTATAATTATTACAGTTCTAGCGATAATAACTGCATTATATGGGTAATAATGCATGTTATATTGATAATATCGGGAGTAATAAGTATAATTATTATAGTTCTAGCGATAATAATAGTAAAATATGGCTAAGAGTGCCTGTTATATTGATAATAATAAAAGTAATAAGTATATTTATTATACTTCTGTCGATAATAACTGCATTATATGGGTAATAATGCATGTTATATTGATAATAATATAAGTAATAAGTATAATTATTACAGTTCTAGCGATAATAACTCCATTATATGGGTAATAATGCATGTTATATTGATAATAATATAAGTAATAAGTATAATTATTACAGTTCTAGCGATAATGACTGCATTATATGGGTAATAAAGCATGTTATATTGATGATAATAAAAGTATTAAGTATATTTATTATAGTTCTAGCGATTATAACTGCATAATATGCGTAATAATGCATGTTATATTGATAATAATATAAGTAATAAGTATAATAGTTACAGTTCTAGCGATAATAACTGCATTATATGGGTAATAAAGCATGTTATATTGATAATATCGGGAGCAATAAGTATAATTATTATAGTTCTAGCGATAATGATTGTAAAATATGGCTAATAGTGCATGTTATATTGATAATAATAAAAGTAATAACTATATTTATTATAGTTCTATCGATAATAACTGCCTAATATGGGTAATAATGCATGTTATATTGATGATAATAAAAGTAATACGTATATTTATTATAGTTCTAGCGATAATAACTGCATAATATGGGTAATAATGCATGTTATATTGATAATAATATAAGTAATAAGTATAATTATTACAGTTCTAGCGATAAGAACTGCATTATATGGGTAATAATGCACGTTATATTGCTGATAATATAAGTAATAAGTATAATTATTACAGTTCTAGCGATAATAACTGCATTATATGGGTAATAATGCATGTTATATTGATAACATCGGGAGTAATATGTATAATTATTATAGTTCTAGCGATAATAATAGTAAAATATGGCTAATAGTGCATGTTATATTGATAATAATAAAAGTAATAAGTACATTTATTATAGTTCTATCGATAATAACTGCATAATATGGGTAATAATGCATGTTATATTGAGAATAATATAAGTAATAAGTATAATTATTACAGTTCTAGCGATAATAACTGCATTATTTGGGTAATAATGCATGTTATATTGATAATATTGGGAGTAATAAGTATAGTTATTATAGTTCTAGCGATAATAACTGCATTATATGGGTAATAATGGATGTTATATTGATAATATCGGGAGTAATAAGTATAATTATTACAGTTCTAGCGATAATACTAGTAAAATATGGCTAAGAGTGCCTGTTATATTGATAATAATAAAAGTAATAAGTATATTTATTATACTTCTGTCGATAATAACTCCATTATATGGGTTTCTAATGCATGTTATATTGATAATAATATAAGTAATAAGTATAATTATTACATTTCTAGCGATAATAACTGCATAATATGGGTAATAATGCACGTTATATTGCTAATAATATAAGTAATAAGTATAATTATTACAGTTCTAGCGATAATAACTGCATTATATGGGTAATAATGCATGTTATATCGATAATATCGTGTGCAATAAGTATAATTATTATAGTTCTAGCGATATCAACAGTACAATATGGCTAATAGTGCATGTTATATTGATAATAATAAAAGTAATAAGTATATTTATTATAGTTCTATCGATAATAACTGCATAATATGGGTAATAATGCATGTTATATTGATGATAATAAAAGTACTAAGTATATTTATTATAGTTCTAGCGATTATAACTGCATAATATGCGTAATAATGCATGTTATATTGATAATAATATAAGTAATAAGTATAATAGTTACAGTTCTAGCGATAATAACTGCATTATAGGGGTAATAATGCATGTTATATTGATAATATTGGGAGTAATAAGTATAATTATTATAGTTCTAGCGATAATAATAGTAAAATATGGCTAATAGTGCATGCTATATTGATAATAATAAAAGAAATAAGTATATTTATTACAGTTCTATCGATAATAACTGCATAATATGGGTAATAATGCATGTTATATTGATGATAATAAAAGTAATACGTATATTTATTATAGTTCTAGCGATAATAACTGCATAATATGGGTAATAATGCATGTTATATTGATAACAATATAAGTAATAAGTATAATTATTACAGTTCTAACGATAATAACTCCATTATATGGGTAATAATGCATGTTATATTGATGATAATAAAAGTAGTAAGTATATTTATTATAGTTCTAGCGATTATAACTGCATAATATGGGTAATAATGCATGTTATATTGAGAATAATATAAGTAATAAGTATAATTATTACAGTTCTAGCGATAGTAACTGCATTATATGGGTAATAATGCATGTTATATTGATAATATTGGGAGTAATAAGTATAATTATAATAGTTCTAGCGATAATAACTGCATTATATGGGTAATAATGGATGTTATATTGATAATATCGGGAGTAATAAGTATAATTATTACAGTTCTAGCGATAATACTAGTAAAATATGGCTAAGAGTGCCTGTTATATTGATAATAATAAAAGTAATAAGTATATTTATTATACTTCTGTCGATAATAACTGCATTATATGGGTAATAATGCATGTTATATTGATAATAATATAAGTAATAAGTATAATTATTACAGTTCTAGCGATAATAACTCCATTATATGGGTAATAATGCATGTTATATTGATAATAATATAAGTAATAAGTATAATTATTACAGTTCTAGCGATAATTACTGCATAATATGGGTAATAATGCACGTTATTTTGCTAATAATATAAGTAATAAGTATAATTATTACAGTTCTAGCGATAATAACTGCATTATATAGGTAATAAAGCATGTTATATTCATAATATCGGGAGCAATAAGTATAATTATTATAGTTCTAGCGATAATAATAGTACAATCTTCCTAATAGTGCATGTTATATTGATAATAATAAAAGTAATAAGTATATTTATTATAGTTCTATCGATAATAACTGCATAATATGGGTAATAATGCATGTTATATTGATGATAATAAAAGTACTAAGTATATTTATTATAGTTCTAGCGATTATAACTGCATAATATGCGTAATAATGCATGTTATATTGATGACAATAAAACTAATACGTATATTTATTATAGTTCTAGCGATAATAACTGCATTATATGGGTAATAATGCATGTTATATTGATAATATTGGGAGTAATAAGTATAATTATTATAGTTCTAGCGATATCAACAGTACAATATGGCTAATAGTGCATGTTATATTGATAATAATAAAAGTAATAAGTACATTTATTATAGTTCTATCGATAATAACTGCATAATATGGGTAATAATGCATGTTATATTGATGATAATAAAAGTACTAAGTATATTTATTATAGTTCTAGCGATTATAACTGCATAATATGCGTAATAATGCATGTTATATTGATAATAATATTAGTAATAAGTATAATAGTTACAGTTCTAGCGATAATAACTGCATTATATGGGTAATAATGCATGTTATATTGATAATAATATAAGTAATAAGTATAATTATTACAGTTCTAGCGATAATAACTGCATAATATGGGTAATAGTGCACGTTATATTGCTAATAATGTAAGTAATAAGTATAATTATTACAGTTCTAGCGATAATAACTGCATTATATGGGTAATAATGCATGTTATATCGATAATATCGGGAGCAATAAGTATAATTATTATAGTTCTAGCGATAATAATAGTACAATATGGCTAATAGTGCATGTTATATTGATAATAATAAAAGTAATAAGTATATTTATTATAGTTCTATCGATAATAACTGCATAATGTGGGTAATAATGCATGTTATATTGATGATAATAAAAGTAGTAAGTATACTTATTATAGTTCTAGCGATAATAACTGCATAATATGGGTAATAATGCATGTTGTATTGATAATAATATAAGCAATAAGTATAATTATTACAGTCCTAGCGATAATAACTGCATTATATGGGTAATAATGCACGTTATATTGCTAATAATGTAAGTAATAAGTTCAATTATTACAGTTCTAGCGATAATAACTGCACTATAGGGGTAATAATGCATGTTATATTGATAATATTGGGAGTAATAAGTATAATTATTATAGTTCTAGCGATAATAATAGTAAAATATGGCTAATAGTGCATGTTATATTGATAATAATAAAAGTAATAAGTATACTTATTATAGTTCTAGCGATAATAACTGCATAATATGGGTAATAATGCATGTTATATTGATAATAATATAAGCAATAAGTATAATTATTACAGTCCTAGCGATAATAACTGCATTATATGGGTAATAATGCACGTTATATTGCTAATAATGTAAGTAATAAGTACAATTATTACAGTTCTAGCGATAATAATAGTAAAATATGGCTAATAGTGCATGTTATATTGATAATAATAAAAGTAATAAGTACATTTATTATAGTTCTATCGATAATAACTGCATAATATGGGTAATAATGCATGTTATATTGAGAATAATATAAGTAATAAGTATAATTATTACAGTTCTAGCGATAATAACTGCATTATATGGGTAACAATGCATGTTATATCGATAATATCGTGTGCAATAAGTATAATCATTATAGTTCTAGCGATATCAACAGTACAATATGGCTAATAGTGCATGTTATATTGATAATAATAAAAGTAATAAGTATATTTATTATAGTTCTATCGATAATAACTGCATAATATGGGTAATAATGCATGTTATATTGATAATAATAAAAGTACTAAGTATATTTATTATAGTTCTAGCGATTATAACTGCATAATATGCGTAATAATGCATGTTATATTGATAATAATATAAGTAATAAGTATAATAGTTACAGTTCTAGCGATAATAACTGCATTATAGGGGTAATAATGCATGTTATATTGATAATATTGGGAGTAATAAGTATAATTATTATAGTTCTAGCGATAATAATAGTAAAATATGGCTAATAGTGCATGCTATATTGATAATAATAAAAGAAATAAGTATATTTATTACAGTTCTATCGATAATAACTGCATAATATGGGTAATAATGCATGTTATATTGATGATAATAAAAGTAATATGTATATTTATTATAGTTCTAGCGATAATAACTGCATAATATGGGTAATAATGCATGTTATATTGATAACAATATAAGTAATAAGTATAATTATTACAGTTCTAACGATAATAACTCCATTATATGGGTAATAATGCATGTTATATTGATGATAATAAAAGTAGTAAGTATATTTATTATAGTTCTAGCGATTATAACTGCATAATATGGGTAATAATGCATGTTATATTGATAATAATATAAGTAATAAGTATAATTATTACAGTTCTAGCGATAAGAACTGCATTATATGGGTAATAATGCATGTTATATTGATGATAATAAAAGTAGTAAGTATATTTATTGTAGTTCTAGCGATTATAATTGCATAATATGGGTAATAATGCATGTTATATTGAGAATAATATAAGTAATAAGTATAATTATTACAGTTCTAGCGATAATAACTCCATTATATGGGTAATAATGCATGTTATATTGATAATAATATAAGTAATAAGTATAATTATTACAGTTCTAGCGATAATAACTGCATAATATGGGTAATAATGCACGTTATATTGCTAATAATGTAAGTAATAAGTATAATTATTACAGTTCTAGCGATAATAACTGCATTATATGGGTAATAATGCATGTTATATCGATAATATCGGGAGCAATAAGTATAATTATTATAGTTCTAGCGATAATAATAGTACAATATGGCTAATAGTGCATGTTATATTGATAATAATAAAAGTAATAAGTATATTTATTATAGTTCTATCGATAATAACTGCATAATGTGGGTAATAATGCATGTTATATTGATGATAATAAAAGTAGTAAGTATACTTATTATAGTTCTAGCGATAATAACTGCATAATATGGGTAATAATGCATGTTATATTGATAATAATATAAGCAATAAGTATAATTATTACAGTCCTAGCGATAATAACTGCATTATATGGGTAATAATGCACGTTATATTGCTAATAATGTAAGTAATAAGTATAATTATTACAGTTCTAGCGATAATAACTGCATTATATGGGTAATAATGCATGTTATATTGATAATATCGGGAGTAATAAGTATAATTATTATAGTTCTAGCGATAATAATAGTAAAATATGGCTAATAGTGCATGTTATATTGATAATAATAAAAGTAATAAGTATATTTATTATAGTTCTATCGATAATAACTGCATAATATGGGTAATAATGCATGTTATATTGATGATAATAAAAGTAATACGCATATTTATTATAGTTCTAGCGATAATAACTGCATAATATGGGTAATAATGCATGTTATATTGATAATAATATAAGTAATAAGAATAATTATTACAGTTCTAGCGATAATAACTGCATTATATGGATAATAATGCACGTTATATTGCTTACAATGTAAGTAATAAGTATATTTATTATAGTTCTAGCGATTATAACTGCATAATATGGGTAATAATGCATGTTATATTGATAATGTTGGGAGTAATAAGTATAATTATTATAGTTCTAGCGATAATAACTGCATTATATGGGTAATAATGGATGTTATATTGATAATATCGGGAGTAATAAGTATAATTATTACAGTTCTAGCGATAATACTAGTAAAATATGGCTAAGAGTGCCTGTTATATTGATAATAATAAAAGTAATAAGTATATTTATTATACTTCTGTCGATAATAACTGCATTATATGGGTAATAATGCATGTTATATTGATAATAATATAAGTAATAAGTATAATTATTACAGTTCTAGCGATAATAACTCCATTATATGGGTAATAATGCATGTTATATTGATAATAATATAAGTAATAAGTATAATTATTACAGTTCTAGCGATAATTACTGCATAATATGGGTAATAATGCACGTTATTTTGCTAATAATATAAGTAATAAGTATAATTATTACAGTTCTAGCGATAATGACTGCATTATATGGGTAATGAAGCATGTTATATTGATAATATCGGGAGCAATAAGTATAATTATTATAGTTCTAGCGATAATAATAGTACAATATTCCTAATAGTGCATGTTATATTGATAATAATAAAAGTAATAAGTATAATTATTACAGTTCTAGCGATAATAACTCCATTATATGGGTAATAATGCATGTTATATTGATAATAATATAAGTAATAAGTATAATTATTACAGTTCTAGCGATAATTACTGCATAATATGGGTAATAATGCACGTTATTTTGCTAATAATATAAGTAATAAGTATAATTATTACAGTTCTAGCGATAATGACTGCATTATATGGGTAATAAAGCATGTTATATTGATAATATCGGGAGCAATAAGTATAATTATTATAGTTCTAGCGATAATAATAGTACAATATTCCTAATAGTGCATGTTATATTGATAATAATAAAAGTAATAAGTATATTTATTATAGTTCTATCGATAATAACTGCATAATATGGGTAATAATGCATGTTATATTGATGACAATAAAAGTACTAAGTATATTTATTATAGTTCTAGCGATTATAACTGCATAATATGCGTAATAATGCATGTGATATTGATAATTAGATAAGTAATAAGTATAATTATTACAGTTTTAGCGATAATAACTGCATTATATGGGTAATAATGCATGTTATATTGATAATATTGGGAGTAATAAGTATAATTATTATAGTTCTAGCGATAATGATTGTAAAATATGGCTAATAGTGCAGGTTATATTGATAATAATAAAAGTAATAACTATATTTATTGTAGTTCTATCGATAATAACTGCATAATATGGGTAATAATGCATGTTATATTGATGATAATAAAAGTAATACGTATATTTATTATAGTTCTATCGATAATAACTGCATAATATGGGTAATAATGCATGTTATATTGATGATAATAAAAGTACTAAGTATATTTATTATAGTTCTAGCGATTATAACTGCATTATATGGGTAATAATGCACGTTATATTGCTGATAATATAAGTAATAAGTATAATTATTACAGTTCTAGCGATAATAACTGCATTATATGGGTAATAATGCATGTTATATTGATAATATCGGGAGTAATAAGTATAATTATTATAGTTCTAGCGATAATAATAGTAAAATATGGCTAATAGTGCATGTCATATTGATAATAATAAAAGTAATAAGTATATTTATTATAGTTCTATCGATAATAACTGCATAATATGGGTAATAATGCATGTTATATTGATGATAATAAAAGTACTAAGTATATTTATTATAGTTCTAGCGATTATAACTGCATTATATGGGTAATAATGCACGTTATATTGCTGATAATATAAGTAATAAGTATAATTATTACAGTTCTAGCGATAATAACTGCATTATATGGGTAATAATGCATGTTATATTGATAATATCGGGAGTAATAAGTATAATTATTATAGTTCTAGCGATAATAATAGTAAAATATGGCTAAGAGTGCCTGTTATATTGATAATAATAAAAGTAATAAGTATATTTATTATACTTCTGTCGATAATAACTGCGTTATATGGGTAATAATGCATGTTATATTGATAATAATATAAGTAATAAGTATAATTATTACAGTTCTAGCGATAATAACTCCATTATATGGGTAATAATGCATGTTATATTGATAATAATATAAGTAATAAGTATAATTATTACAGTTCTAGCGATAATAACTGCATTATATGGGTGATAATGGATGTTATATTGATAATATCGGGAGTAATAAGTATAATTATTAAAGTTCTAGCGATAATACTAGTAAAATATGGCTAAGAGTGCCTGTTATATTGATAATAATAAAAGTAATAAGTATATTTATTATACTTCTGTCGATAATAACTGCATTATATGGGTAATAATGCATGTTTTATTGATAATAATATAAGTAATACGTATAATTATTACACTTCTAGCGACAATACTAGTAAAATATGGCTTAGAGTGCCTGTTATATTGATAATAATAAAAGTAATAAGTATATTTATTATAGTTCTATCGATAATAACTGCATATTATGGGTAATAATGCATGTTATATTGATGATAATAAAAGTACTATGTATGTTTATTATAGTTCTAGCGATTATAACTGCATAATATGGGTAATAATGCATGTTATATTGAGAATAATATAAGTAATAACTATAATTATTACAGTTCTAGCGATAGTAACTGCATTATATGGGTAATAATGCATGTTATATTGATAATATTGGGAGTAATAAGTATAATTATTATAGTTCTAGCGATAATAACTGCATTATATGGGTGATAATGGATGTTATATTGATAATATCGGGAGTAATAAGTATAATTATTAAAGTTCTAGCGATAATAACTCCATTATATGGGTAATAATGCATGTTATATTGATGATAATAAAAGTAATACGTCTATTTATTATAGTTCTAGCGATAACAACTGCATAATATGGGTAATAATGCATGTTATATTGATAATAATATAAGTAATAAGTATAATTATTACAGTTCTAGCGATAAGAACTGCATTATATGGGTAATAATGGATGTTATATTGATAATATCGGGAGAAATAAGTATAATTATTACAGTTCTAGCGATAATACTAGTAAAATATGGCTAAGAGTGCCTGTTATATTGATAATAATAAAAGTAATAAGTATATTTATTATACTTCTGTCGATAATAACTGCATTATATGGGTAATAATGCATGTTATATTGATAATAATATAAGTAATAAGTATAATTATTACAGTTCTAGCGATAATAACTCCATTATATGGGTAATAATGCATGTTATATTGATGACAATATAAGTAATAAGTATAAATATTACAGTTCTAGCGATAATAACTGCATTATATGGGTAATAATGCATGTTATATTGATAATATTGGGAGTAATAAGTATAATTATTATAGTTCTAGCGATATCAACAGTACAATATGGCTAATAGTGCATGTTATATTGATAATAATAAAAGTAATAAGTACATTTATTACAGTTCTAGCGTTAATAACTGCATTATATGGGTAATAGTGCATGTTATATTGATAATATCGGCAGTAATAAGTATAATTATTATAGTTCTAGCGATAATAATAGTAAAATATGGCGAATAGTGCATGTTATATTGATAATAATAAAAGTAGTAAGTATATTTATTATAGTTCTAGCGATTATAACTGCATAATATGGGTAATAATGCATGTTATATTGAGAATAATATAAGTAATAAGTATAATTATTACAGTTCTAGCGATAATAACTCCATTATATGGGTAATAATGCACGTTATATTGCTGATAATATAAGTAATAAGTATAATTATTACAGTTCTAGCGATAATACTAGTAAAATATGGCTTAGAGTGCCTGTTATATTGCTAATGAAATAAGTAATAAGTATAATTATTACAGTTCTAGCGATAAGAACTGCATTATATGGGTAATAATGCACGTTATATTGCTAATAATGTAAGTAATAAGTATAATTATTACAGTTCTAGCGATAATAACTGCATTATATGGGTAATAATGCATGTTATATTGATAATATCGGGAGTAATAAGTATAATTATTATAGTTCTAGCGATAATAATAGTAAAATATGGCTAATAGTGCATGTTATATTGATAATAATATAAGCAATAAGTATAATTATTACAGTCCTAGCGATAATAACTGCATTATATGGGTAATAATGCACGTTATATTGCTAATAATGTAAGTAATAAGTACAATTATTACAGTTCTATCGATAATAACTGCACTATAAGGGTAATAATGCATGTTATATTGATAATATCGGGAGCAATGAGTATAATTATTATAGTTCTAGCGATAATAATAGTACAATCTTCCTAATAGTGCATGTTATATTGATAATAATAAAAGTAATAAGTATATTTATTATAGTTCTATCGATAATAACTGCATAATATGGGTAATAATGCATGTTATATTGATGATAATAAAAGTACTAAGTATATTTATTATAGTTCTAGCGATTATAACTGCATAATATGCGTAATAATGCATGTTATATTGATGACAATAAAAGTAATACGTATATTTATTATAGTTCTAGCGATAATAACTGCATAATATGGGTAATAATGCATGTTATATTGATAATAATATAAGTAATAAGTATAATTATTACAGTTCTAGCGATAAGAACTGCATTATATGGGTAATAATGCACGTTATATTGCTGATAATATAAGTAATAAGTATAATTATTACAGTTCTAGCGATAATAACTGCATTATATGGGTAATAATGCATGTTATATTGATAATATTGGGAGTAATAAGTATAATTATTATAGTTCTAGCGATATCAACAGTACAATATGGCTAATAGTGCATGTTATATTGATAATAATAAAAGTAATAAGTACATTTATTACAGTTCTAGCGTTAATAACTGCATTATATGGGTAATAGTGCATGTTATATTGATAATATCGGCAGTAATAAGTATAATTATTATAGTTCTAGCGATAATAATAGTAAAATATGGCTAATAGTGCATGTTATATTGATAATAATAAAAGTAGTAAGTATATTTATTATAGTTCTAGCGATTATAACTGCATAATATGGGTAATAATGCATGTTATATTGAGAATAATATAAGTAATAAGTATAATTATTACAGTTCTAGCGATAATAACTCCATTATATGGGTAATAATGCACGTTATATTGCTGATAATATAAGTAATAAGTATAATTATTACAGTTCTAGCGATAATACTAGTAAAATATGGCCTAGAGTGCCTGTTATATTGATAATAATAAAGGTAATAAGTATATTTATTATACTTCTGTCGATAATAACTGCATTATATGGGTAATAGTGCATGTTATATTGATAATAATATAAGTAATAAGTATAATTATTACAGTTCTAGCGATAATAACTGCATAATATGCTTAACAATGCACGTTATATTGCTAATAATATAAGTAATAAGTATAATTATTACAGTTCTAGCGATAATAACTCCATTATATGGGTAATAATGCATGTTATATTGACAATAATATCAGCAATAAGTACAATTATTACAGTTCTAGCGATAATAACTGCATAATATGGCTAATAATGCACGTTATATCGCTAATAATATAAGTAATAAGTATAATTATTACAGTTCTGGCGATAAGAACTGCATTATATGGGTAATAATGCACGTTATATTGCTGATAATATAAGTAATAAGTATAATTATTACAGTTCTAGCGATAAGAACTGCATTATATGGGTAATAATGCACGTTATATTGCTGATAATATAAGTAATAAGTATAATTATTACAGTTCTAGCGATAATAACTGCATTACATGGGTAATAATGCATGTTATATTGCTGATAATATAAGTAATAAGTATAATTATTACAGTTCTAGCGATAATAACTGCATTATATGGGTAATAATGCATGTTATATTGATGATAATAAAAGTAATACGTATATTTATTAGAGTTCTAGCGATAACAACTGCATAATATGGGTAATAATGCATGTTATATTGATAATAATATAAGTAATAAGTATAATTATTACCGTTCTAGCGATAAGAACTGCATTATATGGGTAATAATGCACGTTATATTGCTGATAATATAAGTAATAAGTATAATTATTACAGTTCTAGCGATAATAACTGCATTACATGGGTAATAATGCATGTTATATTGATAATATCGGGAGTAATAAGTATAATTATTATAGTTCTAGCGATAATAATAGTAAAATATGGCTAATAGTGCATGTTATATTGATAATAATAAAAGTAATAAGTATATTTATTATAGTTCTATCGATAATAACTGCATAATATGCTTAACAATGCACGTTATATTGCTAATAATATAAGTAATAAGTATAATTATTACAGTTCTAGCGATAATAACTCCATTATATGGGTAATAATGCATGTTATATTGGCAATAATATAAGCAATAAGTATAATTATTACAGTTCTAGCGATAATAACTGCATAATATGGCTAATAATGCACGTTATATTGCTAATAATATAAGTAATAAGTATAATTATTACAGTTCTAGCGTTAATAACTGCATTATATGGGTAATAGTGCATGTTATATTGATAATATCGGGAGTAATAAGTATAATTATTATAGTTCTAGCGATAATAATAGTAAAATATGGCTAATAGTGCATGTTATATTGATAATAATAAAAGTAATAAGTATATTTATTATAGTTCTATCGATAATAACTGCATATTATGGGTAATAATGCATGTTATATTGATGATAATAAAAGTACTAAGTATGTTTATTATAGTTCTAGCGATTATAACTGCATAATATGGGTAATAATGCATGTTATATTGAGAATAATATAAGTAATAAGTATAATTATTACAGTTCTAGCGATAATAACTGCATTATATGGGTAATAATGCATGTTATATTGATAATATTGGGAGTAATAAGTATAATTATTATAGTTCTAGCGATAATAACTGCATTATATGGGTGATAATGGATGTTATATTGATAATATCGGGAGTAATAAGTATAATTATTAAAGTTCTAGCGATAATACTAGTAAAATATGGCTAAGAGTGCCTGTTATATTGATAATAATAAAAGTAATAAGTATATTTATTATACTTCTGTCGATAATAACTGCATTATATGGGTATTAATGCATGTTTTATTGATAATAATATAAGTAATACATATAATTATTACACTTCTAGCGACAATACTAGTAAAATATGGCTTAGAGTGCCTGTTATATTGATAATAATAAAAGTAATAAGTATATTTATTATAGTTCTATCGATAATAACTGCATATTATGGGTAATAATGCATGTTACATTTATGATAATAAAAGTACTAAGTATGTTTATTATAGTTCTAGCGATTATAACTGCATAATATGGGTAATAATGCATGTTATATTGAGAATAAAATAAGTAATAACTATAATTATTACAGTTCTAGCGATAGTAACTGCATTATATGGGTAATAATGCATGTTATATTGCTAATAATGTAAGTAATAAGTATAATTATTACAGTTCTAGCGATAATAACTGCATTATATGGGTAATAATGCATGTTATATTGATAATATCGGGAGTAATAAGTATAATTATTATAGTTCTAGCGATAATAATAGTAAAATATGGCTAATAGTGCATGTTATATTGATAATAATAGAAGTAATAAGTATATTTATTATAGTTCTATCGATAATAACTGCATAATATGGGTAATAATGCATGTTATATTGATAATAATAAAAGTAGTAAGTATATTTATTATAGTTCTAGCGATTATAACTGCATAATTTGGGTAATAATGCATGTTATATTGAGAATAATATAAGTAATAAGTATAATTATTACAGTTCTAGCGATAATAACTCCATTATATGGGTAATAATGCACGTTATATTGCTGATAATATAAGTAATAAGTATAATTATTACAGTTCTAGCGATAATACTAGTAAAATATGGCCTAGAGTGCCTGTTATATTGATAATAATAAAGGTAAGAAGTATATTTATTATACTTCTGTCGATAATAACTGCATTATATGGGTAATAGTGCATGTTATATTGATAATAATATAAGTAATAAGTATAATTATTACAGTTCTAGCGATAATAACTGCATAATATGCTTAACAATGCACGTTATATTGCTAATAATATAAGTAATAAGTATAATTATTACAGTTCTAGCGATAATAACTCCATTATATGGGTAATAATGCATGTTATATTGACAATAATATCAGCAATAAGTACAATTATTACAGTTCTAGCGATAATAACTGCATAATATGGCTAATAATGCACGTTATATCGCTAATAATATAAGTAATAAGTATAATTATTACAGTTCTGGCGATAAGAACTGCATTATATGGGTAATAATGCACGTTATATTGCTGATAATATAAGTAATAAGTATAATTATTACAGTTCTAGCGATAAGAACTGCATTATATGGGTAATAATGCACGTTATATTGCTGATAATATAAGTAATAAGTATAATTATTACAGTTCTAGCGATAATAACTGCATTACATGGGTAATAATGCATGTTATATTGCTGATAATATAAGTAATAAGTATAATTATTACAGTTCTAGCGATAATAACTGCATTATATGGGTAATAATGCATGTTATATTGATGATAATAAAAGTAATACGTATATTTATTATAGTTCTAGCGATAACAACTGCATAATATGGGTAATAATGCATGTTATATTGATAATAATATAAGTAATAAGTATAATTATTACCGTTCTAGCGATAAGAACTGCATTATATGGGTAATAATGCACGTTATATTGCTGATAATATAAGTAATAAGTATAATTATTACAGTACTAGCGATAATAACTGCATTACATGGGTAATAATGCATGTTATATTGATAATATCGGGAGTAATAAGTATAATTATTATAGTTCTAGCGATAATAATAGTAAAATGTGGCTAATAGTGCATGTTATATTGATAATAATAAAAGTAATAAGTATATTTATTATAGTTCTATCGATAATAACTGCATAATATGCTTAACAATGCACGTTATATTGCTAATAATATAAGTAATAAGTATAATTATTACAGTTCTAGCGATAATAACTCCATTATATGGGTAATAATGCATGTTATATTGGCAATAATATAAGCAATAAGTATAATTATTACAGTTCTAGCGATAATAACTGCATAATATGGCTAATAATGCACGTTATATTGCTAATAATATAAGTAATAAGTATAATTATTACAGTTCTAGCGTTAATAACTGCATTATATGGGTAATAGTGCATGTTATATTGATAATATCGGGAGTAATAAGTATAATTATTATAGTTCTAGCGATAATAATAGTAAAATATGGCTAATAGTGCATGTTATATTGATAATAATAAAAGTAATAAGTATATTTATTATAGTTCTATCGATAATAACTGCATATTATGGGTAATAATGCATGTTATATTGATGATAATAAAAGTACTAAGTATGTTTATTATAGTTCTAGCGATTATAACTGCATAATATGGGTAATAATGCATGTTTTATTGAGAATAATATAAGTAATAAGTTTAATTATTACAGTTCTAGCGATAATAACTGCATTATATGGGTGATAATGGATGTTATATTGATAATATCGGGAGTAATAAGTATAATTATTAAAGTTCTAGCGATAATACTAGTAAAATATGGCTAAGAGTGCCTGTTATATTGATAATAATAAAAGTAATAAGTATATTTATTATACTTCTGTCGATAATAACTGCATTATATGGGTAATAATGCATGTTTTATTGATAATAATATAAGTAATACGTATAATTATTACACTTCTAGCGACAATACTAGTAAAATATGGCTTAGAGTGCCTGTTATATTGATAATAATAAAAGTAATAAGTATATTTATTATAGTTCTATCGATAATAACTGCATATTATGGGTAATAATGCATGTTATATTGATGATAATAAAAGTACTATGTATGTTTATTATAGTTCTAGCGATTATAACTGCATAATATGGGTAATAATGCATGTTATATTGAGAATAATATAAGTAATAACTATAATTATTACAGTTCTAGCGATAGTAACTGCATTATATGGGTAATAATGCATGTTATATTGATAATATTGGGAGTAATAAGTATAATTATTATAGTTCTAGCGATAATAACTGCATTATATGGGTGATAATGGATGTTATATTGATAATATCGGGAGTAATAAGTATAATTATTAAAGTTCTAGCGATAATACTAGTAAAATATGGCTAAGAGTGCCTGTTATATTGATAATAATAAAAGTAATAAGTATATTTATTATACTTCTGTCGATAATAACTGCATTATATGGGTAATAATGCATGTTTTATTGATAATAATATAAGTAATACGTATAATTATTACAGTTCTAGCGATAATACTAGTAAAATATGGCTTAGAGTGCCTGTTATATTGATAATAATAAAAGTAATAAGTATATTTATTATACTTCTGTCGATAATAACTGCATTATATGGGTAATAATGCATGTTCTATTGATAATAATATAAGTAATAAGTATAATTATTACAGTTCTAGCGATAATACTAGTAAAATATGGCTTAGAGTGCCTGTTATATTGATAATAATAAAAGTAATAAGTAAATTTATTATACTTCTGTCGATAATAACTGCATTATATGGGTAATAATGCATGTTATATTGATAATAATATAAGTAATAAGTATAATTATTACAGTTCTAGCGATAATAACTCCATTATATGGGTAATAATGCATGTTATATTGATAATAATATAAGTAATAAGTATAATTATTACAGTTCTAGCCATAATAACTCCATGATATGGGTAATAATGCATGTTATATTGATGATAATAAAAGTAATACGTATATTTATTATAGTTCTAGCGATAACAACTGCATAATATTAGTAAAAATGCATGTTATATTGATAATAATATAAGTAATAAGTATACTTATTAAAGTTCTAGCGATAATACTAGTAAAATATGGCTAAGAGTGCCTGTTATATTGATAACAATAAAAGTAATAAGTATATTTATTATACTTCTGTCGATAATAACTGCATTATATGGGTAATAATGCATGTTTTATTGATAATAATATAAGTAATACGTATAATTATTACAGTTCTAGCGATAATACTAGTAAAATATGGCTTAGAGTGCCTGTTATATTGATAATAATAAAAGTAATAAGTAAATTTATTATACTTCTGTCAATAATAACTGCATTATATGGGTAATAATGCATGTTATATTGATAATAATATAAGTAATAAGTACAATTATTACAGTTCTAGCGATAATAACTGCATTATATGGGTAATAATGCATGTTATATCGATAATATCGGGAGCAATAAGTATAATTATTATAGTTCTAGCGATAATAATAGTAAAATATGGCTAATAATGCATGTTATATTGATAATAATAAAAGTAATAAGTATATTTATTATAGTTCTATCGATAATAACTGCATAATATGGGTAATAATGCATGTTATATCGATAATATCGGGAGCAATAAGTAAAATTATTATAGTTCTAGCGATAATAATAGTACAATATGGCTAATAGTGCATGTCATATTGATAATAATAAAAGTAATAAGTATATTTATTATAGTTCTATCGATAATAACTGCATAATATGGGTAATAATTCATGTTATATTGATTATAATAAAAGCAGTAAGTATAATTATTATAGTTCTAGCGATAATAACTGCATTATATGGGTAAATAGTGCACGTTATATTGCTAATAATGTAAGTAATAAGTATAATTATTACAGTTCTAGCGATAATAACTCCATTATATGGGTAATAATGCATGTTATATTGATAATAATATAGGTAATAAGTATAATTATTACAGTTCTAGCGATAATAACTCCATTATATGGGTAATAATGCATGTTATATTGATGATAATAAAAGTAATACGTCTATTTATTATAGTTCTAGCGATAACAACTGCATAATATGGGTAATAATGCATGTTATATTGATAATAATATAAGTAATAAGTATAATTATTACAGTTCTAGCGATAAGAACTGCATTATATGGGTAATAATGGATGTTATATTGATAATATCGGGAGAAATAAGTATAATTATTACAGTTCTAGCGATAATACTAGTAAAATATGGCTAAGAGTGCCTGTTATATTGATAATAATAAAAGTAATAAGTATATTTATTATACTTCTGTCGATAATAACTGCATTATATGGGTAATAATGCATGTTATATTGATAATAATATAAGTAATAAGTATAATTATTACAGTTCTAGCGATAATAACTCCATTATATGGGTAATAATGCATGTTATATTGATAATAATATAAGTAATAAGTATAATTATTACAGTTCTAGCGATAATTACTGCATAATATGGGTAATAATGCACGTTATTTTGCTAATAATATAAGTAATAAGTATAATTATTACAGTTCTAGCGATAATATCTGCATTATATAGGTAATAAAGCATGTTATATTCATAATATCGGGAGCAATAAGTATAATTATTATAGTTCTAGCGATAATAATAGTACAATATTCCTAATAGTGCATGTTATATTGATAATAATAAAAGTAATAAGTATATTTATTATAGTTCTATCGATAATAACTGCATAATATGGGTAATAATGCATGTTATATTGATGATAATAAAAGTACTAAGTATATTTATTATAGTTCTAGCGATTATAACTGCATAATATGCGTAATAATGCATGTTATATTGATGATTATAAAAGTAGAGAGTGTATTTATTATAGTTCTAGCGATTATTATTGCATAATATGGGTAATAATGCATGTTATATTGAGAATAATATAAGTAATAAGTATAATTATTACAGTTCTAGCGATAGTAACTGCATTATATGGGTAATAATGCATGTTATATTGATAATATTGGGAGTAATAAGTATAATTATAATAGTTCTAGCGATAATAACTGCATTATATGGGTAATAATGGATGTTATATTGATAATATCGGGAGAAATAAGTATAATTATTACAGTTCTAGCGATAATACTAGTAAAATATGGCTAAGAGTGCCTGTTATATTGATAATAATAAAAGTAATAAGTATATTTATTATACTTCTGTCGATAATAACTGCATTATATGGGTAATAATGCATGTTATATTGATAATAATATAAGTAATAAGTATAATTATTACAGTTCTAGCGATAATAACTCCATTATATGGGTAATAATGCATGTTATATTGATAATAATATAAGTAATAAGCATAATTATTACAGTTCTAGCGATAATTACTGCATAATATGGGTAATAATGCACGTTATTTTGCTAATAATATAAGTAATAAGTATAATTATTACAGTTCTAGCGATAATAACTGCATTATATAGGTAATAAAGCATGTTATATTCATAATATCGGGAGCAATAAGTATAATTATTATAGTTCTAGCGATAATAATAGTACAATATTCCTAATAGTGCATGTTATATTGATAATAATAAAAGTAATAAGTATATTTATTATAGTTCTATCGATAATAACTGCATAATATGGGTAATAATGCATGTTATATTGATAATATTGGGAGTAATAAGTATAATTATTATAGTTCTAGCGATAATAACTGCATTATATGGGTAATAATGGATGTTATATTGATAATATCGGGAGTAATAAGTATAATTATTACAGTTCTAGCGATAATACTAGTAAAATATGGCTAAGAGTGCCTGTTATATTGATAATAATAAAAGTAATAAGTATATTTATTATACTTCTGTCGATAATAACTGCATAATATGGGTAATAATGCACGTTATTTTGCTAATAATATAAGTAATAAGTATAATTATTACAGTTCTAGCGATAAGAACTGCATTATATGGGTAATAATGCACGTTATATTGCTGATAATATAAGTAATAAGTATAATTATTACAGTTCTAGCGATAATAACTGCATTATATGGGTAATAATGCATGTTATATTGATAATATTGGGAGTAATGAGTATAATTATTATAGTTCTAGCGATAATAACTGCATTATATGGGTAATAATGGATGTTATATTGATAATATCGGGAGTAATAAGTATAATTATTACAGTTCTAGCGATAATACTAGTAAAATATGGCTAATAGTGCATGTTATATTGATAATAATAAAAGTAATAGGTATATTTATTACAGTTCTATCGATAATAACTGCATAATATGGGTAATAATGCATGTTATATTGATGATTATAAAAGTAGAGAGTGTATTTATTATAGTTCTAGCGATTATTATTGCATAATATGGGTAATAATGCATGTTATATTGAGAATAATATAAGTAATAAGTATAATTATTACAGTTCTAGCGATAGTAACTGCATTATATGGGTAATAATGCATGTTATATTGATAATATTGGGAGTAATAAGTATAATTATAATAGTTCTAGCGATAATAACTGCATTATATAGGTAATAAAGCATGTTATATTCATAATATCGGGAGCAATAAGTATAATTATTATAGTTCTAGCGATAATAATAGTACAATATTCCTAATAGTGCATGTTATATTGATAATAATAAAAGTAATAAGTATATTTATTATAGTTCTATCGATAATAACTGCATAATATGGGTAATAATGCATGTTATATTGATAATATTGGGAGTAATAAGTATAATTATTATAGTTCTAGCGATAATAACTGCATTATATGGGTAATAATGGATGTTATATTGATAATATCGGGAGTAATAAGTATAATTATTACAGTTCTAGCGATAATACTAGTAAAATATGGCTAAGAGTGCCTGTGATATTGATAATAATAAAAGTAATAAGTATATTTATTATACTTCTGTCGATAATAACTGCATAATATGGGTAATAATGCACGTTATTTTGCTAATAATATAAGCAATAAGTATAATTATTACAGTTCTAGCGACAATAACTGCATTATATAGGTAATAAAGCACGTTATATTCATAATATCGGGAGCAATAAGTATAATTATTATAGTTCTAGCGATAATAATAGTACAATATTCCTAATAGTGCATGTTATATTGATAATAATAAAAGTAATAAGTATATTTATTATAGTTCTATCGATAATAACTGCATAATATGGGTAATAATGCATGTTATATTGATGATAATAAAAGTACTAAGTATATTTATTATAGTTCCAGCGATTATAACTGCATTGTATGGGTAATAATGCATGTTATATTGATAATAATATAAGTAATAAGTATAATTATTACAGTTCTAGCGATAATAACTGCATTATATGGGTAATAATGCACGTTATATTGCTTACAATGTAAGTAATAAGTATATTTATTATAGTTCTAGCGATTATAACTGCATAATATGGGTAATAATGCATGTTATATTGAGAATAATATAAGTAATAAGTATAATTATTACAGTTCTAGCGATAGTAACTGCATTATATGGGTAATAATGCATGTTATATTGATAATGTTGGGAGTAATAAGTATAATTATTATAGTTCTAGAGATAATAACTGCATTATATGGGTAATAATGGATGTTATATTGATAATATCGGGAGTAATAAGTATAATTATTACAGTTCTAGCGATAATACTAGTAAAATATGGCTAAGAGTGCCTGTTATATTGATAATAATAAAAGTAATAAGTATATTTATTATACTTCTGTCGATAATAACTGCATTATATGGGTAATAATGCATGTTATATTGATAATAATATAAGTAATAAGTATAATTATTACAGTTCTAGCGATAATAACTCCATTATATGGGTAATAATGCATGTTATATTGATAATAATATAAGTAATAAGTATAATTATTACAGTTCTAGCGATAGTAACTGCATTATATGGGTAATAATGCACGTTATTTTGCTAATAATATAAGTAATAAGTATAATTATTACAGTTCTAGCGATAATTACTGCATTATATGGGTAATAAAGCATGTTATATTGATAATATCGGGAGCAATAAGTATAATTATTATAGTTCTAGCGATAATAATAGTACAATATTCCTAATAGTGCATGTTATATTGATAATAATAAAAGTAATAAGTATATTTATTATAGTTCTATCGATAATAACTGCATAATATGGGTAATAATGCATGTTATATTGATGATAATAAAAGTACTAAGTATATTTATTATAGTTCTAGCGATTATAACTGCATAATATGCGTAATAATGCATGTTATATTGATAATAATATAAGTAATAAGTATAATTATTACAGTTCTAGCGATAATAACTGCATTATATGGGTAATAATGCATGTTATATTGATAATATTGGGAGTAATAAGTATAATTATTATAGTTCTAGCGATAATGATTGTAAAATATGGCTAATAGTGCATGTTATATTGATAATAATAAAAGTAATAACTATATTTATTATAGTTCTATCGATAATAACTGCATAATATGGGTAATAATGCATGTTATATTGATGATAATAAAAGTAATACGTATATTTATTATAGTTCTAGCGATAATAACTGCATAATATAGGTAATAATGCATGTTATATTGATAATAATATAAGTAATAAGTATAATTATTACAGTTCTAGCGATAAGAACTGCATTATATGGGTAATAATGCACGTTATATTGCTGATAATATAAGTAATAAGTATAATTATTACAGTTCTAGCGATAATAACTGCATTATATGGGTAATAATGCATGTTATATTGATAATATCGGGAGTAATAAGTATAATTATTATAGTTCTAGCGATAATAATAGTAAAATATGGCTAATAGTGCATGTTATATTGATAATAATAAAAGTAATAAGTACATTTATTATAGTTCTATCGATAATAACTGCATAATATGGGTAATAATGCATGTTATATTGAGAATAATATAAGTAATAAGTATAATTATTACAGTTCTAGCGATAATAACTGCATTATATGGGTAATAATGCATGTTATATCGATAATATCGTGTGCAATAAGTATAATTATTATAGTTCTAGCGATATCAACAGTACAATATGGCTAATAGTGCATGTTATATTGATAATAATAAAAGTAATAAGTATATTTATTATAGTTCTATCGATAATAACTGCATAATATGGGTAATAATGCATGTTATATTGATAATAATAAAAGTACTAAGTATATTTATTATAGTTCTAGCGATTATAACTGCATAATATGCGTAATAATGCATGTTATATTGATAATAATATAAGTAATAAGTATAATAGTTACAGTTCTAGCGATAATAACTGCATTATAGGGGTAATAATGCATGTTATATTGATAATATTGGGAGTAATAAGTATAATTATTATAGTTCTAGCGATAATAATAGTAAAATATGGCTAATAGTGCATGCTATATTGATAATAATAAAAGAAATAAGTATATTTATTACAGTTCTATCGATAATAACTGCATAATATGGGTAATAATGCATGTTATATTGATGATAATAAAAGTAATATGTATATTTATTATAGTTCTAGCGATAATAACTGCATAATATGGGTAATAATGCATGTTATATTGATAATATTGGTTGTAATAAGTATATTTATTATTGTTCTGACGATAATAACAGTATAATATTGGTAATGATGCATGTTATATTGATATTATTGGGAGTAATAAGTATAATTATTGTAGTTCTAGCGATAATAACTGCAAATATGGGAAATAATGCATGTTATATTGATAATATTGGGAGTAATTAGTATATTTATTATAGTTCTGACGATAATAACAGTATAATATGGGTAATAATGCATTTTATATTGATAATATTGGGAGTAATAAGTATAATTATTGTAGTTCTAGCGATAATAACTGCATAGTATGGGTAATAATGCATGTTATATTGATAATATTGGGAATAATAAGTATATTTATTATGGTTCTGACGATAATAACAGTATAATATGGGTAATAATGCATGTTATATTGATAATATTGGGAGTAATAAGTATAATTATTGTAGTTCTAGCGATAATAACTGCAAATATGGGAAATAATGCATGTTATATTGATAATATTGGGAGTAATTAGTATATTTATTATAGTTCTGACGATAATAACAGTATAATATGGGTAATAATGCATGTTATATTGATAATATTGGGAGTAATAAGTATAATTATTATAGTTCTAGCGATAATAACTGCATAATAGGGTTAATAATGCATGTTATACTGATAATAATATAAGTAATAAGTATAACTATTATAGTTCTAGCGCTAATAGCTGTATAATATGGGTAATAATGCATGATATATTGATAATATTGGGAGTAATAAGTATAATTATTGTAGTTCTAGCGAGTGATGCTCACTTGGACGCCGACCGCTTGGACGCGTCCCGATTGGACGGTCCCGATTCGACTCGTTCCAATTCGAAGCGGTGCCGATTGGACGCGTTCCAATTCTAAGCAGGGCTTATAGTACCTAACCTAACCAAATCTAACCTCTTCGAATTGGGACGCGTCCAATCGGCACCGCTTCGAATTGGAACGCGTCGAATCGGGACCGTCCAAACGGAACGCGTTCAATCGGTCGACTTCCAAGTGGGACACCCCCGTTCTAGCGATAATAACTGCATAACATGGGTAATAATGCATGTTATATTGATAACATTGGGAGTAGTAAGTATAATTATTGTAGTTCTAGCGATAATAACTGCATAATATGGGTAATAATGCATGTTATATTGATAACATTGGGAATAGTAAGTATAATTATTGTAGTTCTAGCGATAATAACAGCATAATATGGGTAATAATGCATGATATATTGATAATATTAGTTGTAATAAGTATATTTATTATTGTTCTGACGATAATAACAGTATAATATGGGTAATGATGCATGTTATATTGATATTATTGGGAGTAATAAGTATAATTATTGTAGTTCTAGCGATAATAACTGCAAATATGGGTAATAATGCATGTTATTTTGATAATATTGGGAGTAATAAGTATATTTATTATAGTTCTGACGATAATAACAGTACAATATGGCGAATAATGCATGTTATATTGATAATATTGGGAGTAATAAGTATAACTATTATAGTTCTAGCGCTAATAACTGTATAATATGGGTAATAATGCATTTTATATTGATAATATTGGGAGTAATAAGTATAATTATTGTAGTTCTAGCGATAATAACTGCATATTATGGGTAATAATGCATGTTATATTGATAATATTGGGAATAATAAGTATATTTATTATAGTTCTGACGATAATAACAGTATAATATGGGTAATAATGCATGTTATATTGATAATATTGGGAGTAATAAGTTTAATTATTGTAGTTCTAGCGATAATAACTGCATAATATGGGTAATAATGCATGTTATATTGATAATATTGGGAGTAATTAGTATATTTATTATAGTTCTGACGATAATAACAGTATAATATGGGTAATAATGCATGTTATATTGATAATATTGGGATTAATAAGTATATTTATCATAGTTCTGACGATAATAACAGCATAATGTGGGTAATAATGCATGATATATTGATAATATTGGTTGTAATAAGTATATTTATTATTGTTCTGACGATAATAACAGTATAATATGGGTAATGATGCATGTTATATTGATATTATTGGGAGTAATAAGTATAATTATTGTAGTTCTAGCGATAATAACTGCATAATATGGGTAATAATGCATGTTATATTGATAATATTGGGAGTAATAAGTATATTTATTATAGTTCTGACGATAATAACAGTACAATATGGCGAATAATGCATGTTATATTGATAATATTGGGAGTAATAAGTATAACTATTATAGTTCTAGCGCTAATAACTGTATAATATGGGTAATAATGCATGTTATATTGATAATATTGGAAGTTATAAGTATAATTATTGTAGTTCTAGCGATAATAACTGCGTAATATTGGCAATAATGCATGTTATATTGATAATATTGGGAGTAATAAGTATATTTATTATAGGTCTGACTATAATAACAGTATAATATGGGTAATAATGCATGTTGTATTGATAATATTGGGAGTAATAAGTATATTTATTATAGTTCTGACGATAATAACAGTACAATATGGCGAATAATGCATGTTATATTGATAATATTGGGAGTAATAAGTATAACTATTATAGTTCTAGCGCTAATAACTGTATAATATGGGTAATAATGCATGTTATATTGATAATATTGGAAGTTATAAGTATAATTATTGTAGTTCTAGCGATAATAACTGCGTAATATTGGCAATAATGCATGTTATATTGATAATATTGGGAGTAATAAGTATATTTATTATAGGTCTGACTATAATAACAGTATAATATGGGTAATAATGCATGTTGTATTGATAATATTGGGAGTAATAAGTATAATTATTATAGTTCTAGCGATAATAACTGCATAATAGGGTTAATAATGCATGTTATACTGATAATAATATAAGTAATAAGTATAACTATTATAGTTCTAGCGCTAATAACTGTATAATATGGGTAATAATGCATGATATATTGATAATATTGGGAGTAATAAGTATAATTATTGTAGTTCTAGCGAGTGATGCTCACTTGGACGCCGACCGCTTGGACGCGTCCCGATTGGACGGTCCCGATTCGACTCGTTCCAATTCGAAGCGGTGCCGATTGGACGCGTTCCAATTCTAAGCAGGGCTTATAGTACCTAACCTAACCAAATCTAACCTCTTCGAATTGGAACGCGTCCAATCGGCACCGCTTCGAATTGGAACGCGTCGAATCGGGACCGTCCAAACGGAACGCGTTCAATCGGTCGACGTCCAAGTGGGACATCCCCGTTCTAGCGATAATAACTGCATAATATGGGTAATAATGCATGTTATATTGATAATATTGGTTGTAATAAGTATATTTATTATTGTTCTGACGATAATAACAGTATAATATGGGTAATGATGCATGTTATATTGATATTATTGGGAGTAATAAGTATAATTATTGTAGTCCTAGCGATAATAACTGCAAATATGGGTAATAATGCATGTTACTTTGATAATATTGGGAGTAATTAGTATGTTTATTATAGTTCTGACGATAATAACAGTATAATATGGGTAATAATGCATTTTATATTGATAATATTATGAGTAATAAGTATAATTATTGTAGTTCTAGCGATAATAACTGCATATTATGGGTAATAATGCATGTTATATTGATAACATTGGGAGTAGTAAGTATAATTATTGTAGTTCTAGCGATAATACTAGTAAAATATGGCTAATAGTGCATGTTATATTGATAATAATAAAAGTAATAGGTATATTTATTACAGTTCTATCGATAATAACTGCATAATATGGGTAATAATGCATGTTATATTGATGATTATAAAAGTAGAGAGTGTATTTATTATAGTTCTAGCGATTATTATTGCATAATATGGGTAATAATGCATGTTATATTGAGAATAATATAAGTAATAAGTATAATTATTACAGTTCTAGCGATAGTAACTGCATTATATGGGTAATAATGCATGTTATATTGATAATATTGGGAGTAATAAGTATAATTATAATAGTTCTAGCGATAATAACTGCATTATATGGGTAATAATGGATGTTATATTGATAATATCGGGAGAAATAAGTATAATTATTACAGTTCTAGCGATAATACTAGTAAAATATGGCTAAGAGTGCCTGTTATATTGATAATAATAAAAGTAATAAGTATATTTATTATACTTCCGTCGATAATAACTGCATTATATGGGTAATAATGCATGTTATATTGATAATAATATAAGTAATAAGTATAATTATTACAGTTCTAGCGATAATAACTCCATTATATGGGTAATAGTGCATGTTATATTGATAATAATATAAGTAATAAGTATAATTATTACAGTTCTAGCGATAATTACTGCATAATATGGGTAATAATGCACGTTATTTTGCTAATAATATAAGTAATAAGTATAATTATTACAGTTCTAGCGATAATAACTGCATTATATGGGTAATAATGCACGTTATATTGCTTACAATGTAAGTAATAAGTATATTTATTATAGTTCTAGCGATTATAACTGCATAATATGGGTAATAATGCATGTTATATTGAGAATAATATAAGTAATAAGTATAATTATTACAGTTCTAGCGATAGTAACTGCATTATATGGGTAATAATGCATGTTATATTGATAATGTTGGGAGTAATAAGTATAATTATTATAGTTCTAGAGATAATAACTGCATTATATGGGTAATAATGGATGTTATATTGATAATATCGGGAGTAATAAGTATAATTATTACAGTTCTAGCGATAATACTAGTAAAATATGGCTAAGAGTGCCTGTTATATTGATAATAATAAAAGTAATAAGTATATTTATTATACTTCTGTCGATAATAACTGCATTATATGGGTAATAATGCATGTTATATTGATAATAATATAAGTAATAAGTATAATTATTACAGTTCTAGCGATAATAACTCCATTATATGGGTAATAATGCATGTTATATTGATAATAATATAAGTAATAAGTATAATTATTACAGTTCTAGCGATAGTAACTGCATTATATGGGTAATAATGCACGTTATTTTGCTAATAATATAAGTAATAAGTATAATTATTACAGTTCTAGCGATAATTACTGCATTATATGGGTAATAAAGCATGTTATATTGATAATATCGGGAGCAATAAGTATAATTATTATAGTTCTAGCGATAATAATAGTACAATATTCCTAATAGTGCATGTTATATTGATAATAATAAAAGTAATAAGTATATTTATTATAGTTCTATCGATAATAACTGCATAATATGGGTAATAATGCATGTTATATTGATGATAATAAAAGTACTAAGTATATTTATTATAGTTCTAGCGATTATAACTGCATAATATGCGTAATAATGCATGTTATATTGATAATAATATAAGTAATAAGTATAATTATTACAGTTCTAGCGATAATAACTGCATTATATGGGTAATAATGCATGTTATATTGATAATATTGGGAGTAATAAGTATAATTATTGTAGTTCTAGCGATAATAACTGCATATTATGGGTAATAATGCATGTTATATTGATAACATTGGGAGTAGTAAGTATAATTATTGTAGTTCTAGCGATAATACTAGTAAAATATGGCTAATAGTGCATGTTATATTGATAATAATAAAAGTAATAGGTATATTTATTACAGTTCTATCGATAATAACTGCATAATATGGGTAATAATGCATGTTATATTGATGATTATAAAAGTAGAGAGTGTATTTATTATAGTTCTAGCGATTATTATTGCATAATATGGGTAATAATGCATGTTATATTGAGAATAATATAAGTAATAAGTATAATTATTACAGTTCTAGCGATAGTAACTGCATTATATGGGTAATAATGCATGTTATATTGATAATATTGGGAGTAATAAGTATAATTATAATAGTTCTAGCGATAATAACTGCATTATATGGGTAATAATGGATGTTATATTGATAATATCGGGAGAAATAAGTATAATTATTACAGTTCTAGCGATAATACTAGTAAAATATGGCTAAGAGTGCCTGTTATATTGATAATAATAAAAGTAATAAGTATATTTATTATACTTCCGTCGATAATAACTGCATTATATGGGTAATAATGCATGTTATATTGATAATAATATAAGTAATAAGTATAATTATTACAGTTCTAGCGATAATAACTCCATTATATGGGTAATAATGCATGTTATATTGATAATAATATAAGTAATAAGTATAATTATTACAGTTCTAGCGATAATTACTGCATAATATGGGTAATAATGCACGTTATATTGCTTACAATGTAAGTAATAAGTATATTTATTATAGTTCTAGCGATTATATCTGCATAATATGGGTAATAATGCATGTTATATTGAGAATAATATAAGTAATAAGTATAATTATTACAGTTCTAGCGATAGTAACTGCATTATATGGGTAATAATGCATGTTATATTGATAATGTTGGGAGTAATAAGTATAATTATTATAGTTCTAGAGATAATAACTGCATTATATGGGTAATAATGCATGTTATATTGATAATATCGGGAGTAATAAGTATAATTATTACAGTTCTAGCGATAATACTAGTAAAATATGGCTAAGAGTGCCTGTTATATTGATAATAATAAAAGTAATAAGTATATTTATTATACTTCTGTCGATAATAACTGCATTATATGGGTAATAATGCATGTTATATTGATAATAATATAAGTAATAAGTATAATTATTACAGTTCTAGCGATAATAACTCCATTATATGGGTAATAATGCATGTTATATTGATAATAATATAAGTAATAAGTATAATTATTACAGTTCTAGCGATAGTAACTGCATTATATGGGTAATAATGCACGTTATTTTGCTAATAATATAAGTAATAAGTATAATTATTACAGTTCTAGCGATAATTACTGCATTATATGGGTAATAAAGCATGTTATATTGATAATATCGGGAGCAATAAGTATAATTATTATAGTTCTAGCGATAATAATAGTACAATATTCCTAATAGTGCATGTTATATTGATAATAATAAAAGTAATAAGTATATTTATTATAGTTCTATCGATAATAACTGCATAATATGGGTAATAATGCATGTTATATTGATGATAATAAAAGTACTAAGTATATTTATTATAGTTCTAGCGATTATAACTGCATAATATGCGTAATAATGCATGTTATATTGATAATAATATAAGTAATAAGTATAATTATTACAGTTCTAGCGATAATAACTGCATTATATGGGTAATAATGCATGTTATATTGATAATATTGGGAGTAATAAGTATAATTATTATAGTTCTAGCGATAATGATTGTAAAATATGGCTAATAGTGCATGTTATATTGATAATAATAAAAGTAATAACTATATTTATTATAGTTCTATCGATAATAACTGCATAATATAGGTAATAATGCATGTTATATTGATGATAATAAAAGTAATACGTATATTTATTATAGTTCTAGCGATAATAACTGCATAATATGGGTAATAATGCATGTTATATTGATAATAATATAAGCAATAAGTATAATTATTACAGTCCTAGCGATAATAACTGCATTATATGGGTAATAATGCACGTTATATTGCTGATAATATAAGTAATAAGTTCAATTATTACAGTTCTAGCGATAATAACTGCATTAAATGGGTAATAATGCATGTTATATTGATAATATCGGGAGTAATAAGTATAATTATTATAGTTCTAGCGATAATAATAGTAAAATATGGCTAATAGTGCATGTTATATTGATAATAATAAAAGTAATAAGTACATTTATTATAGTTCTATCGATAATAACTGCATAATATGGGTAATAATGCATGTTATATTGAGAATAATATAAGTAATAAGTATAATTATTACAGTTCTAGCGATAATAACTGCATTATATGGGTAATAATGCATGTTATATCGATAATATCGTGTGCAATAAGTATAATTATTATAGTTCTAGCGATATCAACAGTACAATATGGCTAATAGTGCATGTTATATTGATAATAATAAAAGTAATAAGTATATTTATTATAGTTCTATCGATAATAACTGCATAATATGGGTAATAATGCATGTTATATTGATAATAATAAAAGTACTAAGTATATTTATTATAGTTCTAGCGATTATAACTGCATAATATGCGTAATAATGCATGTTATATTGATAATAATATAAGTAATAAGTATAATAGTTACAGTTCTAGCGATAATAACTGCATTATAGGGGTAATAATGCATGTTATATTGATAATATTGGGAGTAATAAGTATAATTATTATAGTTCTAGCGATAATAATAGTAAAATATGGCTAATAGTGCATGCTATATTGATAATAATAAAAGAAATAAGTATATTTATTACAGTTCTATCCATAATAACTGCATAATATGGGTAAAAATGCATGTTATATTGATGATAATAAAAGTAATATGTATATTTATTATAGTTCTAGCGATAATAACTGCATAATATGGGTAATAATGCATGTTATATTGATAACAATATAAGTAATAAGTATAATTATTACAGTTCTAACGATAATAACTCCATTATATGGGTAATAATGCATGTTATATTGATGATAATAAAAGTAGTAAGTATATTTATTATAGTTCTAGCGATTATAACTGCATAATATGGGTAATAATGCATGTTATATTGATAATAATATAAGTAATAAGTATAATTATTACAGTTCTAGCGATAAGAACTGCATTATATGGGTAATAATGCATGTTATATTGATGATAATAAAAGTAGTAAGTATATTTATTGTAGTTCTAGCGATTATAATTGCATAATATGGGTAATAATGCATGTTATATTGAGAATAATATAAGTAATAAGTATAATTATTACAGTTCTAGCGATAATAACTCCATTATATGGCGAATAATGCATGTTATATTGATAATATTGGGAGTAATAAGTATAACTATTATAGTTCTAGCGCTAATAACTGTATAATATGGGTAATAATGCATGTTATATTGATAATATTGGAAGTTATAAGTATAATTATTGTAGTTCTAGCGATAATAACTGCGTAATATTGGCAATAATGCATGTTATATTGATAATATTGGGAGTAATAAGTATATTTATTATAGGTCTGACTATAATAACAGTATAATATGGGTAATAATGCATGTTGTATTGATAATATTGGGAGTAATAAGTATATTTATTATAGTTCTGACGATAATAACAGTACAATATGGCGAATAATGCATGTTATATTGATAATATTGGGAGTAATAAGTATAACTATTATAGTTCTAGCGCTAATAACTGTATAATATGGGTAATAATGCATGTTATATTGATAATATTGGAAGTTATAAGTATAATTATTGTAGTTCTAGCGATAATAACTGCGTAATATTGGCAATAATGCATGTTATATTGATAATATTGGGAGTAATAAGTATATTTATTATAGGTCTGACTATAATAACAGTATAATATGGGTAATAATGCATGTTGTATTGATAATATTGGGAGTAATAAGTATAATTATTATAGTTCTAGCGATAATAACTGCATAATAGGGTTAATAATGCATGTTATACTGATAATAATATAAGTAATAAGTATAACTATTATAGTTCTAGCGCTAATAACTGTATAATATGGGTAATAATGCATGATATATTGATAATATTGGGAGTAATAAGTATAATTATTGTAGTTCTAGCGAGTGATGCTCACTTGGACGCCGACCGCTTGGACGCGTCCCGATTGGACGGTCCCGATTCGACTCGTTCCAATTCGAAGCGGTGCCGATTGGACGCGTTCCAATTCTAAGCAGGGCTTATAGTACCTAACCTAACCAAATCTAACCTCTTCGAATTGGAACGCGTCCAATCGGCACCGCTTCGAATTGGAACGCGTCGAATCGGGACCGTCCAAACGGAACGCGTTCAATCGGTCGACGTCCAAGTGGGACATCCCCGTTCTAGCGATAATAACTGCATAATATGGGTAATAATGCATGTTATATTGATAATATTGGTTGTAATAAGTATATTTATTATTGTTCTGACGATAATAACAGTATAATATGGGTAATGATGCATGTTATATTGATATTATTGGGAGTAATAAGTATAATTATTGTAGTCCTAGCGATAATAACTGCAAATATGGGTAATAATGCATGTTACTTTGATAATATTGGGAGTAATTAGTATGTTTATTATAGTTCTGACGATAATAACAGTATAATATGGGTAATAATGCATTTTATATTGATAATATTATGAGTAATAAGTATAATTATTGTAGTTCTAGCGATAATAACTGCATATTATGGGTAATAATGCATGTTATATTGATAACATTGGGAGTAGTAAGTATAATTATTGTAGTTCTAGCGATAATACTAGTAAAATATGGCTAATAGTGCATGTTATATTGATAATAATAAAAGTAATAGGTATATTTATTACAGTTCTATCGATAATAACTGCATAATATGGGTAATAATGCATGTTATATTGATGATTATAAAAGTAGAGAGTGTATTTATTATAGTTCTAGCGATTATTATTGCATAATATGGGTAATAATGCATGTTATATTGAGAATAATATAAGTAATAAGTATAATTATTACAGTTCTAGCGATAGTAACTGCATTATATGGGTAATAATGCATGTTATATTGATAATATTGGGAGTAATAAGTATAATTATAATAGTTCTAGCGATAATAACTGCATTATATGGGTAATAATGGATGTTATATTGATAATATCGGGAGAAATAAGTATAATTATTACAGTTCTAGCGATAATACTAGTAAAATATGGCTAAGAGTGCCTGTTATATTGATAATAATAAAAGTAATAAGTATATTTATTATACTTCCGTCGATAATAACTGCATTATATGGGTAATAATGCATGTTATATTGATAATAATATAAGTAATAAGTATAATTATTACAGTTCTAGCGATAATAACTCCATTATATGGGTAATAGTGCATGTTATATTGATAATAATATAAGTAATAAGTATAATTATTACAGTTCTAGCGATAATTACTGCATAATATGGGTAATAATGCACGTTATTTTGCTAATAATATAAGTAATAAGTATAATTATTACAGTTCTAGCGATAATAACTGCATTATATGGGTAATAATGCACGTTATATTGCTTACAATGTAAGTAATAAGTATATTTATTATAGTTCTAGCGATTATAACTGCATAATATGGGTAATAATGCATGTTATATTGAGAATAATATAAGTAATAAGTATAATTATTACAGTTCTAGCGATAGTAACTGCATTATATGGGTAATAATGCATGTTATATTGATAATGTTGGGAGTAATAAGTATAATTATTATAGTTCTAGAGATAATAACTGCATTATATGGGTAATAATGGATGTTATATTGATAATATCGGGAGTAATAAGTATAATTATTACAGTTCTAGCGATAATACTAGTAAAATATGGCTAAGAGTGCCTGTTATATTGATAATAATAAAAGTAATAAGTATATTTATTATACTTCTGTCGATAATAACTGCATTATATGGGTAATAATGCATGTTATATTGATAATAATATAAGTAATAAGTATAATTATTACAGTTCTAGCGATAATAACTCCATTATATGGGTAATAATGCATGTTATATTGATAATAATATAAGTAATAAGTATAATTATTACAGTTCTAGCGATAGTAACTGCATTATATGGGTAATAATGCACGTTATTTTGCTAATAATATAAGTAATAAGTATAATTATTACAGTTCTAGCGATAATTACTGCATTATATGGGTAATAAAGCATGTTATATTGATAATATCGGGAGCAATAAGTATAATTATTATAGTTCTAGCGATAATAATAGTACAATATTCCTAATAGTGCATGTTATATTGATAATAATAAAAGTAATAAGTATATTTATTATAGTTCTATCGATAATAACTGCATAATATGGGTAATAATGCATGTTATATTGATGATAATAAAAGTACTAAGTATATTTATTATAGTTCTAGCGATTATAACTGCATAATATGCGTAATAATGCATGTTATATTGATAATAATATAAGTAATAAGTATAATTATTACAGTTCTAGCGATAATAACTGCATTATATGGGTAATAATGCATGTTATATTGATAATATTGGGAGTAATAAGTATAATTATTGTAGTTCTAGCGATAATAACTGCATATTATGGGTAATAATGCATGTTATATTGATAACATTGGGAGTAGTAAGTATAATTATTGTAGTTCTAGCGATAATACTAGTAAAATATGGCTAATAGTGCATGTTATATTGATAATAATAAAAGTAATAGGTATATTTATTACAGTTCTATCGATAATAACTGCATAATATGGGTAATAATGCATGTTATATTGATGATTATAAAAGTAGAGAGTGTATTTATTATAGTTCTAGCGATTATTATTGCATAATATGGGTAATAATGCATGTTATATTGAGAATAATATAAGTAATAAGTATAATTATTACAGTTCTAGCGATAGTAACTGCATTATATGGGTAATAATGCATGTTATATTGATAATATTGGGAGTAATAAGTATAATTATAATAGTTCTAGCGATAATAACTGCATTATATGGGTAATAATGGATGTTATATTGATAATATCGGGAGAAATAAGTATAATTATTACAGTTCTAGCGATAATACTAGTAAAATATGGCTAAGAGTGCCTGTTATATTGATAATAATAAAAGTAATAAGTATATTTATTATACTTCCGTCGATAATAACTGCATTATATGGGTAATAATGCATGTTATATTGATAATAATATAAGTAATAAGTATAATTATTACAGTTCTAGCGATAATAACTCCATTATATGGGTAATAATGCATGTTATATTGATAATAATATAAGTAATAAGTATAATTATTACAGTTCTAGCGATAATTACTGCATAATATGGGTAATAATGCACGTTATATTGCTTACAATGTAAGTAATAAGTATATTTATTATAGTTCTAGCGATTATATCTGCATAATATGGGTAATAATGCATGTTATATTGAGAATAATATAAGTAATAAGTATAATTATTACAGTTCTAGCGATAGTAACTGCATTATATGGGTAATAATGCATGTTATATTGATAATGTTGGGAGTAATAAGTATAATTATTATAGTTCTAGAGATAATAACTGCATTATATGGGTAATAATGGATGTTATATTGATAATATCGGGAGTAATAAGTATAATTATTACAGTTCTAGCGATAATACTAGTAAAATATGGCTAAGAGTGCCTGTTATATTGATAATAATAAAAGTAATAAGTATATTTATTATACTTCTGTCGATAATAACTGCATTATATGGGTAATAATGCATGTTATATTGATAATAATATAAGTAATAAGTATAATTATTACAGTTCTAGCGATAATAACTCCATTATATGGGTAATAATGCATGTTATATTGATAATAATATAAGTAATAAGTATAATTATTACAGTTCTAGCGATAGTAACTGCATTATATGGGTAATAATGCACGTTATTTTGCTAATAATATAAGTAATAAGTATAATTATTACAGTTCTAGCGATAATTACTGCATTATATGGGTAATAAAGCATGTTATATTGATAATATCGGGAGCAATAAGTATAATTATTATAGTTCTAGCGATAATAATAGTACAATATTCCTAATAGTGCATGTTATATTGATAATAATAAAAGTAATAAGTATATTTATTATAGTTCTATCGATAATAACTGCATAATATGGGTAATAATGCATGTTATATTGATGATAATAAAAGTACTAAGTATATTTATTATAGTTCTAGCGATTATAACTGCATAATATGCGTAATAATGCATGTTATATTGATAATAATATAAGTAATAAGTATAATTATTACAGTTCTAGCGATAATAACTGCATTATATGGGTAATAATGCATGTTATATTGATAATATTGGGAGTAATAAGTATAATTATTATAGTTCTAGCGATAATGATTGTAAAATATGGCTAATAGTGCATGTTATATTGATAATAATAAAAGTAATAACTATATTTATTATAGTTCTATCGATAATAACTGCATAATATAGGTAATAATGCATGTTATATTGATGATAATAAAAGTAATACGTATATTTATTATAGTTCTAGCGATAATAACTGCATAATATGGGTAATAATGCATGTTATATTGATAATAATATAAGCAATAAGTATAATTATTACAGTCCTAGCGATAATAACTGCATTATATGGGTAATAATGCACGTTATATTGCTGATAATATAAGTAATAAGTTCAATTATTACAGTTCTAGCGATAATAACTGCATTAAATGGGTAATAATGCATGTTATATTGATAATATCGGGAGTAATAAGTATAATTATTATAGTTCTAGCGATAATAATAGTAAAATATGGCTAATAGTGCATGTTATATTGATAATAATAAAAGTAATAAGTACATTTATTATAGTTCTATCGATAATAACTGCATAATATGGGTAATAATGCATGTTATATTGAGAATAATATAAGTAATAAGTATAATTATTACAGTTCTAGCGATAATAACTGCATTATATGGGTAATAATGCATGTTATATCGATAATATCGTGTGCAATAAGTATAATTATTATAGTTCTAGCGATATCAACAGTACAATATGGCTAATAGTGCATGTTATATTGATAATAATAAAAGTAATAAGTATATTTATTATAGTTCTATCGATAATAACTGCATAATATGGGTAATAATGCATGTTATATTGATAATAATAAAAGTACTAAGTATATTTATTATAGTTCTAGCGATTATAACTGCATAATATGCGTAATAATGCATGTTATATTGATAATAATATAAGTAATAAGTATAATAGTTACAGTTCTAGCGATAATAACTGCATTATAGGGGTAATAATGCATGTTATATTGATAATATTGGGAGTAATAAGTATAATTATTATAGTTCTAGCGATAATAATAGTAAAATATGGCTAATAGTGCATGCTATATTGATAATAATAAAAGAAATAAGTATATTTATTACAGTTCTATCCATAATAACTGCATAATATGGGTAAAAATGCATGTTATATTGATGATAATAAAAGTAATATGTATATTTATTATAGTTCTAGCGATAATAACTGCATAATATGGGTAATAATGCATGTTATATTGATAACAATATAAGTAATAAGTATAATTATTACAGTTCTAACGATAATAACTCCATTATATGGGTAATAATGCATGTTATATTGATGATAATAAAAGTAGTAAGTATATTTATTATAGTTCTAGCGATTATAACTGCATAATATGGGTAATAATGCATGTTATATTGATAATAATATAAGTAATAAGTATAATTATTACAGTTCTAGCGATAAGAACTGCATTATATGGGTAATAATGCATGTTATATTGATGATAATAAAAGTAGTAAGTATATTTATTGTAGTTCTAGCGATTATAATTGCATAATATGGGTAATAATGCATGTTATATTGAGAATAATATAAGTAATAAGTATAATTATTACAGTTCTAGCGATAATAACTCCATTATATGGGTAATAATGCATGTTATATTGATAATAATATAAGTAATAAGTATAATTATTACAGTTCTAGCGATAATAACTGCATAATATGGGTAATAATGCACGTTATATTGCTAATAATGTAAGTAATAAGTATAATTATTACAGTTCTAGCGATAATAACTCCATTATATGGGTAATAATGCATGTTATATTGATAATAATATAAGTAATAAGTATAATTATTACAGTTCTAGCGATAATAACTGCATAATATGGGTAATAATGCACGTTATATTGCTAATAATGTAAGTAATAAGTATAATTATTACAGTTCTAGCGATAATAACTGCATTATATGGGTAATAATGCATGTTATATTGATGATAATAAAAGTAGTAAGTATACTTATTATAGTTCTAGCGATAATAACTGCATAATATGGGTAATAATGCATGTTATATTGATAATAATATAAGCAATAACTATAATTATTACAGTCCTAGCGATAATAACTGCATTATATGGGTAATAATGCACGTTATATTGCTAATAATGTAAGTAATAAGTTCAATTATTACAGTTCTAGCGATAATAACTGCCCTATAGGGGTAATAATGCATGTTATATTGATAATATTGGGAGTAATAAGTATAATTATTATAGTTCTAGCGATAATAATAGTAAAATATGGCTAATAGTGCATGTTATATTGATAATAATAAAAGTAATAAGTATACTTATTATAGTTCTAGCGATAATAACTGCATAATATGGGTAATAATGCATGTTATATTGATAATAATATAAGCAATAAGTATAATTATTACAGTCCTAGCGATAATAACTGCATTATATGGGTAATAATGCACGTTATATTGCTAATAATGTAAGTAATAAGTACAATTATTACAGTTCTAGCGATAATAATAGTAAAATATGGCTAATAGTGCATGTTATATTGATAATAATAAAAGTAATAAGTACATTTATTATAGTTCTATCGATAATAACTGCATAATATGGGTAATAATGCATGTTATATTGAGAATAATATAAGTAATAAGTATAATTATTACAGTTCTAGCGATAATAACTGCATTATATGGGTAATAATGCACGTTATATTGCTAATAATGTAAGTAATAAGTTCAATTATTACAGTTCTAGCGATAATAACTGCCCTATAGGGGTAATAATGCATGTTATATTGATAATATTGGGAGTAATAAGTATAATTATTATAGTTCTAGCGATAATGATTGTAAAATATGGCTAATAGTGCATGTTATATTGATAATAATAAAAGTAATAACTATATTTATTATAGTTCTATCGATAATAACTGCATAATATAGGTAATAATGCATGTTATATTGATGATAATAAAAGTAATACGTATATTTATTATAGTTCTAGCGATAATAACTGCATAATATGGGTAATAATGCATGTTATATTGATAATAATATAAGCAATAAGTATAATTATTACAGTCCTAGCGATAATAACTGCATTATATGGGTAATAATGCACGTTATATTGCTGATAATATAAGTAATAAGTTCAATTATTACAGTTCTAGCGATAATAACTGCATTAAATGGGTAATAATGCATGTTATATTGATAATATCGGGAGTAATAAGTATAATTATTATAGTTCTAGCGATAATAATAGTAAAATATGGCTAATAGTGCATGTTATATTGATAATAATAAAAGTAATAAGTACATTTATTATAGTTCTATCGATAATAACTGCATAATATGGGTAATAATGCATGTTATATTGAGAATAATATAAGTAATAAGTATAATTATTACAGTTCTAGCGATAATAACTGCATTATATGGGTAATAATGCATGTTATATCGATAATATCGTGTGCAATAAGTATAATTATTATAGTTCTAGCGATATCAACAGTACAATATGGCTAATAGTGCATGTTATATTGATAATAATAAAAGTAATAAGTATATTTATTATAGTTCTATCGATAATAACTGCATAATATGGGTAATAATGCATGTTATATTGATAATAATAAAAGTACTAAGTATATTTATTATAGTTCTAGCGATTATAACTGCATAATATGCGTAATAATGCATGTTATATTGATAATAATATAAGTAATAAGTATAATAGTTACAGTTCTAGCGATAATAACTGCATTATAGGGGTAATAATGCATGTTATATTGATAATATTGGGAGTAATAAGTATAATTATTATAGTTCTAGCGATAATAATAGTAAAATATGGCTAATAGTGCATGCTATATTGATAATAATAAAAGAAATAAGTATATTTATTACAGTTCTATCGATAATAACTGCATAATATGGGTAATAATGCATGTTATATTGATGATAATAAAAGTAATATGTATATTTATTACAGTTCTAGCGATAATAACTGCATAATATGGGTAATAATGCATGTTATATTGATAACAATATAAGTAATAAGTATAATTATTACAGTTCTAACGATAATAACTCCATTATATGGGTAATAATGCATGTTATATTGATGATAATATAAGTAATAAGTATAATTATTACAGTTCTAGCGATAATAACTGCATAATATGGGTAATAATGCACGTTATATTGCTAATAATGTAAGTAATAAGTATAATTATTACAGTTCTAGCGATAATAACTGCATTATATGGGTAATAATGCATGTTATATCGATAATATCGGGAGCAATAAGTATAATTATTATAGTTCTAGCGATAATAATAGTACAATATGGCTAATAGTGCATGTTATATTGATAATAATAAAAGTAATAAGTATATTTATTATAGTTCTATCGATAATAACTGCATAATGTGGGTAATAATGCATGTTATATTGATGATAATAAAAGTAGTAAGTATACTTATTATAGTTCTAGCGATAATAACTGCATAATATGGGTAATAATGCATGTTATATTGATAATAATATAAGCAATAAGTATAATTATTACAGTCCTAGCGATAATAACTGCATTATATGGGTAATAATGCACGTTATATTGCTAATAATGTAAGTAATAAGTTCAATTATTACAGTTCTAGCGATAATAACTGCACTATAGGGGTAATAATGCATGTTATATTGATAATATTGGGAGTAATAAGTATAATTATTATAGTTCTAGCGATAATAGTAGTAAAATATGGCTAATAGTGCATGTGATATTGATAATAATAAAAGTAATAAGTATATTTATTATAGTTCTATCGATAATAACTGCATAATATGGGTAATAATGCATGTTACATTGATGATAATAAAAGTAGTAAGTATATTTATTATAGTTCGAGCGATTATAACTGCATAATATGGGTAATAATGCATGTTATATTGATAATTATATAAGTAATAAGTATAATTATTACAGTTCTAGCGATAATAACTGCATTATATGGGTAATAATGGATGTTATATTGATAATATCGGGAGTAATAAGTATATTTATTATAGTTCTAGCGATAATAACTGCATAATATAGGTAATAATACATGTTATATTGATAATAATAAAAGTAATAAGTATATTTATTATAGTTCTATCAATAATAACTGCATAATATGGGTAATAATGCACGTTATATTGCTAATAATATAAGTAATAAGTATAATTATTACAGTTCTAGCGATAATAACTGCATTATATGGGTAACAATGCATGTTATATTGATAATATCGGGAGTAATAAGTACAATTATTATAGTTCTAGCGATTATAACTGCATAATATGGGTAATAATGCACGTTATATTGCTAATAATATAAGTAATACGTATAATTATTACAGTTCTGGAAATAATAACTGCATTATATGGGTAATAATGCATGTTACATTGATAATATCGGGAGTAATAAGTATAATTATTATAGTTCTAGCGATAATAATAGTAAAATATGGCTAATAGTGCATGTTATATTGATAAAAATAAAAGTAATAAGTATATTTATTATAGTTCTATCGATAATAACTGCATAATATGGGTAATAATGCATGTGATGTTGATGATAATGAAAGTAGTAAGTATATTTATTACAGTTCTAGCGATAATAACTGCATTATATGCGTAATAATGCATGTTATATTTATAATATCGAGAATAATAAGTATAATTATTATAGTTCTAGCGATAATAACTGCATAAAATAGGTAATAATGCATGTTATATTGATAATAATATAAGTAATAAGTGTAATAATTACAGTTCTAGCGATTATAACTGCATAATATGGGTAATAATGCATGTTATATTGATAATTATATAAGTAATAAGTATAATTATTACAGTTCTAGCGATAATAACTGCATTATATGTGTAATAATGGATGTTATATTGATAATATCGGGAGTAATAAGTATATTTATTATAGTTCTAGCGATAATAACTGCATAATATAGGTAATAATGCATGTTATATGATAATAATAAAAGTAATAAGTATATTTATTATAGTTCTATCAATAATAACTGCATAATATGGGTAATAATGCACGTTATATTGATAATAATATAAGTAATAAGTATAATTATTACAGTTCTAGCGATAATAACTGCATTATATGGGTAATTATGTACGTTATATTGATAATATCGGGAGTAATAAGTATATTTATTATAGTTCTAGCGATAATAACTGCATAATATAGGTAATAATGCATGTTATATTGAGAATAATATAAGTAATAAGTATAATTATTACAGTTCTAGCGATAATAACTGCATTATATGCGTAATAATGCATGTTATATTGATAATATCGGGAGTAATAAGTATAGTTATTACAGTTCTAGATATAATAACTGCATTATATGGGTAATAATGGATGTTATATTGATAATATCGGGAGTAATAAGTATAATTACTACAGTTCTAGCGATAATAACTCCATTATATGGGTAATAATGCATGTTATATTGATAATAATATAAGTAATAAGTATAATTATTACAGTTCTAGCGATAATAACTGCATAATATGGGTAATAATGCACGTTATATAGCTAATAATATAAGTAATATGTATAATTATTACAGTTCTAGCGATAATAACTGCATTATATGGGTAATAATGCATGTTATATTGATAATATCGGGAGTAATAAGTATAATTATTATAGTTCTAGCGATAATAATAGTAAAATATGGCTAATAGTGCATGTTATATTGATAATAATAAAAGTAATAAGTATATTTATTATAGTTCTATCGATAATAACTGCATAATATGGGTAATAATGCATGTTATATTGATAATAATAAAAGTAATAAGTATATTTATTATAGTTCTATCAATAATAACTGCATAATATGGGTAATAATGCACGTTATATTGATAATAATATAAGTAATAAGTATAATTATTACAGTTCTAGCGATAATAACTGCATTATATGGGTAATAATGTATGTTATATTGATAATATCGGGAGTAATAAGTATATTTATTATAGTTCTATCAATAATAACTGCATAATATGGGTAATAATGCACGTTATATTGATAATAATATAAGTAATAAGTATAATTATTACAGTTCTAGCGATAATAACTGCATTATATGGGTAATTATGTATGTTATATTGATAATATCGGGAGTAATAAGTATATTTATTATAGTTCTAGCGATAAAAACTGCATAATATAGGTAATAATGCATGTTATATTGAGAATAATATAAGTAATAAGTATAATTATTACAGTTCTAGCGATAATAACTGCATTATATGCGTAATAATGCATGTTATATTGATAATATCGGGAGTAATAAGTATAGTTATTACAGTTCTAGATATAATAACTGCATTATATGGGTAATAATGGATGTTATATTGATAATATCGGGAGTAATAAGTATAATTATTACAGTTCTAGCGATAATACTATTAAAATATGGCTAAGAGTGCCTGTTATATTGATAATAATAAAAGTAATAAGTATATTTATTATACTTCTGTCGATAATAACTGCATTATATGGGTAATAATGCATGTTATATGGATAATATCGGGAGTAATAAGTATAATTATTACAGTTCTAGATATAATAACTGCATTATATGGGTAATAATGGATGTTATATTGATAATATCGGGAGTAATAAGTATAATTATTACAGTTCTAGCGATAATACTATTAAAATATGGCTAAGAGTCCCTGTTATATTGATAATAATAAAAGTAATAAGTATATTTATTATACTTCTGTCGATAATAACTGCATTATATGGGTAATAATGGATGTTATATTGATAATATCGGGAGTAATAAGTATAATTATTACAGTTCTAGCGATAATACTATTAAAATATGGCTAAGAGTGCCTGTTATATTGATAATAATAAAAGTAATAAGTATATTTATTATACTTCTGTCGATAATAACTGCATTATATGGGTAATAATGCATGTTATATTGATAATATCGGGAGTAATAAGTATAATTACTACAGTTCTAGCGATAATAACTCCATTATATGGGTAATAATGCATGTTATATTGATAATAATATAAGTAATAAGTATAATTATTACAGTTCTAGCGATAATAACTGCATTATATGGGTAATAATGCATGTTATATTGATAATAATATAGGTAATAAGTATAATTATTACAGTTCTAGCGATAATAACTCCATTATATGGGTAATAATGCATGTTATATTGATGATAATAAAAGTAATACGTCTATTTATTATAGTTCTAGCGATAACAACTGCATAATATGGGTAATAATGCATGTTATATTGATAATAATATAAGTAATAAGTATAATTATTACAGTTCTAGCGATAAGAACTGCATTATATGGGTAATAATGGATGTTATATTGATAATATCGGGAGAAATAAGTATAATTATTACAGTTCTAGCGATAATACTAGTAAAACATGGCTAAGAGTGCCTGTTATATTGATAATAATAAAAGTAATAAGTATATTTATTATACTTCTGTCGATAATAACTGCATTATATGGGTAATAATGCATGTTATATTGATAATAATATAAGTAATAAGTATAATTATTACAGTTCTAGCGATAATAACTCCATTATATGGGTAATAATGCATGTTATATTGATGACAATATAAGTAATAAGTATAATTATTACAGTTCTAGCGATAATAACTGCATTATATGGGTAATAATGCATGTTATATTGATAATATTGGGAGTAATAAGTATAATTATTATAGTTCTAGCGATATCAACAGTACAATATGGCTAATAGTGCATGTTATATTGATAATAATAAAAGTAATAAGTACATTTATTACAGTTCTAGCGTTAATAACTGCATTATATGGGTAATAGTGCATGTTATATTGATAATATCGGCAGTAATAAGTATAATTATTATAGTTCTAGCGATAATAATAGTAAAATATGGCGAATAGTGCATGTTATATTGATAATAATAAAAGTAGTAAGTATATTTATTATAGTTCTAGCGATTATAACTGCATAATATGGGTAATAATGCATGTTATATTGAGAATAATATAAGTAATAAGTATAATTATTACAGTTCTAGCGATAATAACTCCATTATATGGGTAATAATGCACGTTATATTGCTGATAATATAAGTAATAAGTATAATTATTACAGTTCTAGCGATAATAATAGTAAAATATGGCTAATAGTGCATGTTATATTGATAATAATAAAAGTAATAAGTATATTTATTATAGTTCTATCGATAATAACTGCATAATATGCTTAACAATGCACGTTATATTGCTAATAATATAAGTAATAAGTATAATTATTACAGTTCTAGCGTTAATAACTGCATTATATGGGTAATAGTGCATGTTATATTGATAATATCGGGAGTAATAAGTATAATTATTATAGTTCTAGCGATAATAATAGTAAAATATGGCTAATAGTGCATGTTATATTGATAATAATAAAAGTAATAAGTATATTTATTATAGTTCTATCGATAATAACTGCATATTATGGGTAATAATGCATGTTATATCGATGATAATAAAAGTACTAAGTATGTTTATTATAGTTCTAGCGATTATAACTGCATAATATGGGTAATAATGCATGTTATATTGAGAATAATATAAGTAATAAGTATAATTATTACAGTTCTAGCGATAATAACTGCATTATATGGGTAATAATGCATGTTATATTGATAATATTGGGAGTAATAAGTATAATTATTATAGTTCTAGCGATAATAACTGCATTATATGGGTGATAATGGATGTTATATTGATAATATCGGGAGTAATAAGTATAATTATTAAAGTTCTAGCGATAATACTAGTAAAATATGGCTAAGAGTGCCTGTTATATTGATAATAATAAAAGTAATAAGTATATTTATTATACTTCTGTCGATAATAACTGCATTATATGGGTAATAATGCATGTTTTATTGATAATAATATAAGTAATACATATAATTATTACACTTCTAGCGACAATACTAGTAAAATATGGCTTAGAGTGCCTGTTATATTGATAATAATAAAAGTAATAAGTATATTTATTATAGTTCTATCGATAATAACTGCATATTATGGGTAATAATGCATGTTATATTGATGATAATAAAAGTACTAAGTATGTTTATTATAGTTCTAGCGATTATAACTGCATAATATGGGTAATAATGCATGTTATATTGAGAATAAAATAAGTAATAACTATAATTATTACAGTTCTAGCGATAGTAACTGCATTATATGGGTAATAATGCATGTTATGTTGCTAATAATGTAAGTAATAAGTATAATTATTACAGTTCTAGCGATAATAACTGCATTATATGGGTAATAATGCATGTTATATTGATAATATCGGGAGTAATAAGTATAATTATTATAGTTCTAGCGATAATAATAGTAAAATATGGCTAATAGTGCATGTTATATTGATAATAATAAAAGTAATAAGTATATTTATTATAGTTCTATCGATAATAACTGCATAATATGGGTAATAATGCATGTTATATTGATAATAATAAAAGTAGTAAGTATATTTATTATAGTTCTAGCGATTATAACTGCATAATTTGGGTAATAATGCATGTTATATTGAGAATAATATAAGTAATAAGTATAATTATTACAGTTCTAGCGATAATAACTCCATTATATGGGTAATAATGCACGTTATATTGCTGATAATATAAGTAATAAGTATAATTATTACAGTTCTAGCGATAATACTAGTAAAATATGGCCTAGAGTGCCTGTTATATTGATAATAATAAAGGTAAGAAGTATATTTATTATACTTCTGTCGATAATAACTGCATTATATGGGTAATAGTGCATGTTATATTGATAATAATATAAGTAATAAGTATAATTATTACAGTTCTAGCGATAATAACTGCATAATATGCTTAACAATGCACGTTATATTGCTAATAATATAAGTAATAAGTATAATTATTACAGTTCTAGCGATAATAACTCCATTATATGGGTAATAATGCATGTTATATTGACAATAATATCAGCAATAAGTACAATTATTACAGTTCTAGCGATAATAACTGCATAATATGGCTAATAATGCACGTTATATCGCTAATAATATAAGTAATAAGTATAATTATTACAGTTCTGGCGATAAGAACTGCATTATATGGGTAATAATGCACGTTATATTGCTGATAATATAAGTAATAAGTATAATTATTACAGTTCTAGCGATAAGAACTGCATTATATGGGTAATAATGCACGTTATATTGCTGATAATATAAGTAATAAGTATAATTATTACAGTTCTAGCGATAATAACTGCATTACATGGGTAATAATGCATGTTATATTGCTGATAATATAAGTAATAAGTATAATTATTACAGTTCTAGCGATAATAACTGCATTATATGGGTAATAATGCATGTTATATTGATGATAATAAAAGTAATACGTATATTTATTATAGTTCTAGCGATAACAACTGCATAATATGGGTAATAATGCATGTTATATTGATAATAATATAAGTAATAAGTATAATTATTACCGTTCTAGCGATAAGAACTGCATTATATGGGTAATAATGCACGTTATATTGCTGATAATATAAGTAATAAGTATAATTATTACAGTACTAGCGATAATAACTGCATTACATGGGTAATAATGCATGTTATATTGATAATATCGGGAGTAATAAGTATAATTATTATAGTTCTAGCGATAATAATAGTAAAATATGGCTAATAGTGCATGTTATATTGATAATAATAAAAGTAATAAGTATATTTATTATAGTTCTATCGATAATAACTGCATAATATGCTTAACAATGCACGTTATATTGCTAATAATATAAGTAATAAGTATAATTATTACAGTTCTAGCGATAATAACTCCATTATATGGGTAATAATGCATGTTATATTGGCAATAATATAAGCAATAAGTATAATTATTACAGTTCTAGCGATAATAACTGCATAATATGGCTAATAATGCACGTTATATTGCTAATAATATAAGTAATAAGTATAATTATTACAGTTCTAGCGTTAATAACTGCATTATATGGGTAATAGTGCATGTTATATTGATAATATCGGGAGTAATAAGTATAATTATTATAGTTCTAGCGATAATAATAGTAAAATATGGCTAATAGTGCATGTTATATTGATAATAATAAAAGTAATAAGTATATTTATTATAGTTCTATCGATAATAACTGCATATTATGGGTAATAATGCATGTTATATTGATGATAATAAAAGTACTAAGTATGTTTATTATAGTTCTAGCGATTATAACTGCATAATATGGGTAATAATGCATGTTTTATTGAGAATAATATAAGTAATAAGTTTAATTATTACAGTTCTAGCGATAATAACTGCATTATATGGGTGATAATGGATGTTATATTGATAATATCGGGAGTAATAAGTATAATTATTAAAGTTCTAGCGATAATACTAGTAAAATATGGCTAAGAGTGCCTGTTATATTGATAATAATAAAAGTAATAAGTATATTTATTATACTTCTGTCGATAATAACTGCATTATATGGGTAATAATGCATGTTTTATTGATAATAATATAAGTAATACGTATAATTATTACACTTCTAGCGACAATACTAGTAAAATATGGCTTAGAGTGCCTGTTATATTGATAATAATAAAAGTAATAAGTATATTTATTATAGTTCTATCGATAATAACTGCATATTATGGGTAATAATGCATGTTATATTGATGATAATAAAAGTACTATGTATGTTTATTATAGTTCTAGCGATTATAACTGCATAATATGGGTAATAATGCATGTTATATTGAGAATAATATAAGTAATAACTATAATTATTACAGTTCTAGCGATAGTAACTGCATTATATGGGTAATAATGCATGTTATATTGATAATATTGGGAGTAATAAGTATAATTATTATAGTTCTAGCGATAATAACTGCATTATATGGGTGATAATGGATGTTATATTGATAATATCGGGAGTAATAAGTATAATTATTAAAGTTCTAGCGATAATACTAGTAAAATATGGCTAAGAGTGCCTGTTATATTGATAATAATAAAAGTAATAAGTATATTTATTATACTTCTGTCGATAATAACTGCATTATATGGGTAATAATGCATGTTTTATTGATAATAATATAAGTAATACGTATAATTATTACAGTTCTAGCGATAATACTAGTAAAATATGGCTTAGAGTGCCTGTTATATTGATAATAATAAAAGTAATAAGTATATTTATTATACTTCTGTCGATAATAACTGCATTATATGGGTAATAATGCATGTTCTATTGATAATAATATAAGTAATAAGTATAATTATTACAGTTCTAGCGATAATACTAGTAAAATATGGCTTAGAGTGCCTGTTATATTGATAATAATAAAAGTAATAAGTAAATTTATTATACTTCTGTCGATAATAACTGCATTATATGGGTAATAATGCATGTTATATTGATAATAATATAAGTAATAAGTATAATTATTACAGTTCTAGCGATAATAACTCCATTATATGGGTAATAATGCATGTTATATTGATAATAATATAAGTAATAAGTATAATTATTACAGTTCTAGCCATAATAACTCCATGATATGGGTAATAATGCATGTTATATTGATGATAATAAAAGTAATACGTATATTTATTATAGTTCTAGCGATAACAACTGCATAATATTAGTAATAATGCATGTTATATTGATAATAATATAAGTAATAAGTATAATTATTAAAGTTCTAGCGATAATACTAGTAAAATATGGCTAAGAGTGCCTGTTATATTGATAACAATAAAAGTAATAAGTATATTTATTATACTTCTGTCGATAATAACTGCATTATATGGGTAATAATGCATGTTTTATTGATAATAATATAAGTAATACGTATAATTATTACAGTTCTAGCGATAATACTAGTAAAATATGGCTTAGAGTGCCTGTTATATTGATAATAATAAAAGTAATAAGTATATTTATTATACTTCTGTCGATAATAACTGCATTATATGGGTAATAATGCATGTTTTATTGATAATAATATAAGTAATAAGTATAATTATTACAGTTCTAGCGATAATACTAGTAAAATATGGCTTAGAGTGCCTGTTATATTGATAATAATAAAAGTAATAAGTAAATTTATTATACTTCTGTCAATAATAACTGCATTATATGGGTAATAATGCATGTTATATTGATAATAATATAAGTAATAAGTACAATTATTACAGTTCTAGCGATAATAACTGCATTATATGGGTAATAATGCATGTTATATCGATAATATCGGGAGCAATAAGTATAATTATTATAGTTCTAGCGATAATAATAGTAAAATATGGCTAATAGTGCATGTTATATTGATAATAATAAAAGTAATAAGTATATTTATTATAGTTCTATCGATAATAACTGCATAATATGGGTAATAATGCATGTTATATCGATAATATCGGGAGCAATAAGTAAAATTATTATAGTTCTAGCGATAATAATAGTACAATATGGCTAATAGTGCATGTCATATTGATAATAATAAAAGTAATAAGTATATTTATTATAGTTCTATCGATAATAACTGCATAATATGGGTAATAATTCATGTTATATTGATTATAATAAAAGCAGTAAGTATAATTATTATAGTTCTAGCGATAATAACTGCATTATATGGGTAAATAGTGCACGTTATATTGCTAATAATGTAAGTAATAAGTATAATTATTACAGTTCTAGCGATAATAACTCCATTATATGGGTAATAATGCATGTTATATTGATAATAATATAGGTAATAAGTATAATTATTACAGTTCTAGCGATAATAACTCCATTATATGGGTAATAATGCATGTTATATTGATGATAATAAAAGTAATACGTCTATTTATTATAGTTCTAGCGATAACAACTGCATAATATGGGTAATAATGCATGTTATATTGATAATAATATAAGTAATAAGTATAATTATTACAGTTCTAGCGATAAGAACTGCATTATATGGGTAATAATGGATGTTATATTGATAATATCGGGAGAAATAAGTATAATTATTACAGTTCTAGCGATAATACTAGTAAAATATGGCTAAGAGTGCCTGTTATATTGATAATAATAAAAGTAATAAGTATATTTATTATACTTCTGTCGATAATAACTGCATTATATGGGTAATAATGCATGTTATATTGATAATAATATAAGTAATAAGTATAATTATTACAGTTCTAGCGATAATAACTCCATTATATGGGTAATAATGCATGTTATATTGATAATAATATAAGTAATAAGTATAATTATTACAGTTCTAGCGATAATTACTGCATAATATGGGTAATAATGCACGTTATTTTGCTAATAATATAAGTAATAAGTATAATTATTACAGTTCTAGCGATAATATCTGCATTATATAGGTAATAAAACATGTTATATTCATAATATCGGGAGCAATAAGTATAATTATTATAGTTCTAGCGATAATAATAGTACAATATTCCTAATAGTGCATGTTATATTGATAATAATAAAAGTAATAAGTATATTTATTATAGTTCTATCGATAATAACTGCATAATATGGGTAATAATGCATGTTATATTGATGATAATAAAAGTACTAAGTATATTTATTATAGTTCTAGCGATTATAACTGCATAATATGCGTAATAATGCATGTTATATTGATGATTATAAAAGTAGAGAGTGTATTTATTATAGTTCTAGCGATTATTATTGCATAATATGGGTAATAATGCATGTTATATTGAGAATAATATAAGTAATAAGTATAATTATTACAGTTCTAGCGATAGTAACTGCATTATATGGGTAATAATGCATGTTATATTGATAATATTGGGAGTAATAAGTATAATTATAATAGTTCTAGCGATAATAACTGCATTATATGGGTAATAATGGATGTTATATTGATAATATCGGGAGAAATAAGTATAATTATTACAGTTCTAGCGATAATACTAGTAAAATATGGCTAAGAGTGCCTGTTATATTGATAATAATAAAAGTAATAAGTATATTTATTATACTTCTGTCGATAATAACTGCATTATATGGGTAATAATGCATGTTATATTGATAATAATATAAGTAATAAGTATAATTATTACAGTTCTAGCGATAATAACTCCATTATATGGGTAATAATGCATGTTATATTGATAATAATATAAGTAATAAGCATAATTATTACAGTTCTAGCGATAATTACTGCATAATATGGGTAATAATGCACGTTATTTTGCTAATAATATAAGTAATAAGTATAATTATTACAGTTCTAGCGATAATAACTGCATTATATAGGTAATAAAGCATGTTATATTCATAATATCGGGAGCAATAAGTATAATTATTATAGTTCTAGCGATAATAATAGTACAATATTCCTAATAGTGCATGTTATATTGATAATAATAAAAGTAATAAGTATATTTATTATAGTTCTATCGATAATAACTGCATAATATGGGTAATAATGCATGTTATATTGATAATATTGGGAGTAATAAGTATAATTATTATAGTTCTAGCGATAATAACTGCATTATATGGGTAATAATGGATGTTATATTGATAATATCGGGAGTAATAAGTATAATTATTACAGTTCTAGCGATAATACTAGTAAAATATGGCTAAGAGTGCCTGTTATATTGATAATAATAAAAGTAATAAGTATATTTATTATACTTCTGTCGATAATAACTGCATAATATGGGTAATAATGCACGTTATTTTGCTAATAATATAAGTAATAAGTATAATTATTACAGTTCTAGCGATAAGAACTGCATTATATGGGTAATAATGCACGTTATATTGCTGATAATATAAGTAATAAGTATAATTATTACAGTTCTAGCGATAATAACTGCATTATATGGGTAATAATGCATGTTATATTGATAATATTGGGAGTAATGAGTATAATTATTATAGTTCTAGCGATAATAACTGCATTATATGGGTAATAATGGATGTTATATTGATAATATCGGGAGTAATAAGTATAATTATTACAGTTCTAGCGATAATACTAGTAAAATATGGCTAATAGTGCATGTTATATTGATAATAATAAAAGTAATAGGTATATTTATTACAGTTCTATCGATAATAACTGCATAATATGGGTAATAATGCATGTTATATTGATGATTATAAAAGTAGAGAGTGTATTTATTATAGTTCTAGCGATTATTATTGCATAATATGGGTAATAATGCATGTTATATTGAGAATAATATAAGTAATAAGTATAATTATTACAGTTCTAGCGATAGTAACTGCATTATATGGGTAATAATGCATGTTATATTGATAATATTGGGAGTAATAAGTATAATTATAATAGTTCTAGCGATAATAACTGCATTATATGGGTAATAATGGATGTTATATTGATAATATCGGGAGAAATAAGTATAATTATTACAGTTCTAGCGATAATACTAGTAAAATATGGCTAAGAGTGCCTGTTATATTGATAATAATAAAAGTAATAAGTATATTTATTATACTTCTGTCGATAATAACTGCATTATATGGGTAATAATGCATGTTATATTGATAATAATATAAGTAATAAGTATAATTATTACAGTTCTAGCGATAAAAACTCCATTATATGGGTAATAATGCATGTTATATTGATAATAATATAAGCAATAAGTATAATTATTACAGTTCTAGCGATAATTACTGCATAATATGGGTAATAATGCACGTTATTTTGCTAATAATATAAGTAATAAGTATAATTATTACAGTTCTAGCGATAATAACTGCATTATATAGGTAATAAAGCATGTTATATTCATAATATCGGGAGCAATAAGTATAATTATTATAGTTCTAGCGATAATAATAGTACAATATTCCTAATAGTGCATGTTATATTGATAATAATAAAAGTAATAAGTATATTTATTATAGTTCTATCGATAATAACTGCATAATATGGGTAATAATGCATGTTATATTGATAATATTGGGAGTAATAAGTATAATTATTATAGTTCTAGCGATAATAACTGCATTATATGGGTAATAATGGATGTTATATTGATAATATCGGGAGTAATAAGTATAATTATTACAGTTCTAGCGATAATACTAGTAAAATATGGCTAAGAGTGCCTGTGATATTGATAATAATAAAAGTAATAAGTATATTTATTATACTTCTGTCGATAATAACTGCATTATATGGGTAATAATGCATGTTATATTGATAATAATATAAGTAATAAGTATAATTATTACAGTTCTAGCGATAATAACTCCATTATATGGGTAATAATGCATGTTATATTGATAATAATATAAGTAATAAGTATAATTATTACAGTTCTAGCGATAGTAACTGCATTATATGGGTAATAATGCACGTTATTTTGCTAATAATATAAGTAATAAGTATAATTATTACAGTTCTAGCGATAATTACTGCATTATATGGGTAATAAAGCATGTTATATTGATAATATCGGGAGCAATAAGTATAATTATTATAGTTCTAGCGATAATAATAGTACAATATTCCTAATAGTGCATGTTATATTGATAATAATAAAAGTAATAAGTATATTTATTATAGTTCTATCGATAATAACTGCATAATATGGGTAATAATGCATGTTATATTGATAATAATATAAGTAATAAGTATAATTATTACAGTTCTAGCCATAATAACTCCATGATATGGGTAATAATGCATGTTATATTGATGATAATAAAAGTAATACGTATATTTATTATAGTTCTAGCGATAACAACTGCATAATATTAGTAATAATGCATGTTATATTGATAATAATATAAGTAATAAGTATAATTATTAAAGTTCTAGCGATAATACTAGTAAAATATGGCTAAGAGTGCCTGTTATATTGATAACAATAAAAGTAATAAGTATATTTATTATACTTCTGTCGATAATAACTGCATTATATGGGTAATAATGCATGTTTTATTGATAATAATATAAGTAATACGTATAATTATTACAGTTCTAGCGATAATACTAGTAAAATATGGCTTAGAGTGCCTGTTATATTGATAATAATAAAAGTAATAAGTATATTTATTATACTTCTGTCGATAATAACTGCATTATATGGGTAATAATGCATGTTTTATTGATAATAATATAAGTAATAAGTATAATTATTACAGTTCTAGCGATAATACTAGTAAAATATGGCTTAGAGTGCCTGTTATATTGATAATAATAAAAGTAATAAGTAAATTTATTATACTTCTGTCAATAATAACTGCATTATATGGGTAATAATGCATGTTATATTGATAATAATATAAGTAATAAGTACAATTATTACAGTTCTAGCGATAATAACTGCATTATATGGGTAATAATGCATGTTATATCGATAATATCGGGAGCAATAAGTATAATTATTATAGTTCTAGCGATAATAATAGTAAAATATGGCTAATAGTGCATGTTATATTGATAATAATAAAAGTAATAAGTATATTTATTATAGTTCTATCGATAATAACTGCATAATATGGGTAATAATGCATGTTATATCGATAATATCGGGAGCAATAAGTAAAATTATTATAGTTCTAGCGATAATAATAGTACAATATGGCTAATAGTGCATGTCATATTGATAATAATAAAAGTAATAAGTATATTTATTATAGTTCTATCGATAATAACTGCATAATATGGGTAATAATTCATGTTATATTGATTATAATAAAAGCAGTAAGTATAATTATTATAGTTCTAGCGATAATAACTGCATTATATGGGTAAATAGTGCACGTTATATTGCTAATAATGTAAGTAATAAGTATAATTATTACAGTTCTAGCGATAATAACTCCATTATATGGGTAATAATGCATGTTATATTGATAATAATATAGGTAATAAGTATAATTATTACAGTTCTAGCGATAATAACTCCATTATATGGGTAATAATGCATGTTATATTGATGATAATAAAAGTAATACGTCTATTTATTATAGTTCTAGCGATAACAACTGCATAATATGGGTAATAATGCATGTTATATTGATAATAATATAAGTAATAAGTATAATTATTACAGTTCTAGCGATAAGAACTGCATTATATGGGTAATAATGGATGTTATATTGATAATATCGGGAGAAATAAGTATAATTATTACAGTTCTAGCGATAATACTAGTAAAATATGGCTAAGAGTGCCTGTTATATTGATAATAATAAAAGTAATAAGTATATTTATTATACTTCTGTCGATAATAACTGCATTATATGGGTAATAATGCATGTTATATTGATAATAATATAAGTAATAAGTATAATTATTACAGTTCTAGCGATAATAACTCCATTATATGGGTAATAATGCATGTTATATTGATAATAATATAAGTAATAAGTATAATTATTACAGTTCTAGCGATAATTACTGCATAATATGGGTAATAATGCACGTTATTTTGCTAATAATATAAGTAATAAGTATAATTATTACAGTTCTAGCGATAATATCTGCATTATATAGGTAATAAAACATGTTATATTCATAATATCGGGAGCAATAAGTATAATTATTATAGTTCTAGCGATAATAATAGTACAATATTCCTAATAGTGCATGTTATATTGATAATAATAAAAGTAATAAGTATATTTATTATAGTTCTATCGATAATAACTGCATAATATGGGTAATAATGCATGTTATATTGATGATAATAAAAGTACTAAGTATATTTATTATAGTTCTAGCGATTATAACTGCATAATATGCGTAATAATGCATGTTATATTGATGATTATAAAAGTAGAGAGTGTATTTATTATAGTTCTAGCGATTATTATTGCATAATATGGGTAATAATGCATGTTATATTGAGAATAATATAAGTAATAAGTATAATTATTACAGTTCTAGCGATAGTAACTGCATTATATGGGTAATAATGCATGTTATATTGATAATATTGGGAGTAATAAGTATAATTATAATAGTTCTAGCGATAATAACTGCATTATATGGGTAATAATGGATGTTATATTGATAATATCGGGAGAAATAAGTATAATTATTACAGTTCTAGCGATAATACTAGTAAAATATGGCTAAGAGTGCCTGTTATATTGATAATAATAAAAGTAATAAGTATATTTATTATACTTCTGTCGATAATAACTGCATTATATGGGTAATAATGCATGTTATATTGATAATAATATAAGTAATAAGTATAATTATTACAGTTCTAGCGATAATAACTCCATTATATGGGTAATAATGCATGTTATATTGATAATAATATAAGTAATAAGCATAATTATTACAGTTCTAGCGATAATTACTGCATAATATGGGTAATAATGCACGTTATTTTGCTAATAATATAAGTAATAAGTATAATTATTACAGTTCTAGCGATAATAACTGCATTATATAGGTAATAAAGCATGTTATATTCATAATATCGGGAGCAATAAGTATAATTATTATAGTTCTAGCGATAATAATAGTACAATATTCCTAATAGTGCATGTTATATTGATAATAATAAAAGTAATAAGTATATTTATTATAGTTCTATCGATAATAACTGCATAATATGGGTAATAATGCATGTTATATTGATAATATTGGGAGTAATAAGTATAATTATTATAGTTCTAGCGATAATAACTGCATTATATGGGTAATAATGGATGTTATATTGATAATATCGGGAGTAATAAGTATAATTATTACAGTTCTAGCGATAATACTAGTAAAATATGGCTAAGAGTGCCTGTTATATTGATAATAATAAAAGTAATAAGTATATTTATTATACTTCTGTCGATAATAACTGCATAATATGGGTAATAATGCACGTTATTTTGCTAATAATATAAGTAATAAGTATAATTATTACAGTTCTAGCGATAAGAACTGCATTATATGGGTAATAATGCACGTTATATTGCTGATAATATAAGTAATAAGTATAATTATTACAGTTCTAGCGATAATAACTGCATTATATGGGTAATAATGCATGTTATATTGATAATATTGGGAGTAATGAGTATAATTATTATAGTTCTAGCGATAATAACTGCATTATATGGGTAATAATGGATGTTATATTGATAATATCGGGAGTAATAAGTATAATTATTACAGTTCTAGCGATAATACTAGTAAAATATGGCTAATAGTGCATGTTATATTGATAATAATAAAAGTAATAGGTATATTTATTACAGTTCTATCGATAATAACTGCATAATATGGGTAATAATGCATGTTATATTGATGATTATAAAAGTAGAGAGTGTATTTATTATAGTTCTAGCGATTATTATTGCATAATATGGGTAATAATGCATGTTATATTGAGAATAATATAAGTAATAAGTATAATTATTACAGTTCTAGCGATAGTAACTGCATTATATGGGTAATAATGCATGTTATATTGATAATATTGGGAGTAATAAGTATAATTATAATAGTTCTAGCGATAATAACTGCATTATATGGGTAATAATGGATGTTATATTGATAATATCGGGAGAAATAAGTATAATTATTACAGTTCTAGCGATAATACTAGTAAAATATGGCTAAGAGTGCCTGTTATATTGATAATAATAAAAGTAATAAGTATATTTATTATACTTCTGTCGATAATAACTGCATTATATGGGTAATAATGCATGTTATATTGATAATAATATAAGTAATAAGTATAATTATTACAGTTCTAGCGATAAAAACTCCATTATATGGGTAATAATGCATGTTATATTGATAATAATATAAGCAATAAGTATAATTATTACAGTTCTAGCGATAATTACTGCATAATATGGGTAATAATGCACGTTATTTTGCTAATAATATAAGTAATAAGTATAATTATTACAGTTCTAGCGATAATAACTGCATTATATAGGTAATAAAGCATGTTATATTCATAATATCGGGAGCAATAAGTATAATTATTATAGTTCTAGCGATAATAATAGTACAATATTCCTAATAGTGCATGTTATATTGATAATAATAAAAGTAATAAGTATATTTATTATAGTTCTATCGATAATAACTGCATAATATGGGTAATAATGCATGTTATATTGATAATATTGGGAGTAATAAGTATAATTATTATAGTTCTAGCGATAATAACTGCATTATATGGGTAATAATGGATGTTATATTGATAATATCGGGAGTAATAAGTATAATTATTACAGTTCTAGCGATAATACTAGTAAAATATGGCTAAGAGTGCCTGTGATATTGATAATAATAAAAGTAATAAGTATATTTATTATACTTCTGTCGATAATAACTGCATTATATGGGTAATAATGCATGTTATATTGATAATAATATAAGTAATAAGTATAATTATTACAGTTCTAGCGATAATAACTCCATTATATGGGTAATAATGCATGTTATATTGATAATAATATAAGTAATAAGTATAATTATTACAGTTCTAGCGATAGTAACTGCATTATATGGGTAATAATGCACGTTATTTTGCTAATAATATAAGTAATAAGTATAATTATTACAGTTCTAGCGATAATTACTGCATTATATGGGTAATAAAGCATGTTATATTGATAATATCGGGAGCAATAAGTATAATTATTATAGTTCTAGCGATAATAATAGTACAATATTCCTAATAGTGCATGTTATATTGATAATAATAAAAGTAATAAGTATATTTATTATAGTTCTATCGATAATAACTGCATAATATGGGTAATAATGCATGTTATATTGATGATAATAAAAGTACTAAGTATATTTATTATAGTTCTAGCGATTATAACTGCATAATATGCGTAATAATGCATGTTATATTGATAATAATATAAGTAATAAGTATAATTATTACAGTTCTAGCGATAATAACTGCATTATAGGGGTAATAATGCATGTTATATTGATAATATTGGGAGTAATAAGTATAATTATTATAGTTCTAGCGATAATAATAGTAAAATATGGCTAATAGTGCATGCTATATTGATAATAATAAAAGAAATAAGTATATTTATTACAGTTCTATCGATAATAACTGCATAATATGGGTAATAATGCATGTTATATTGATGATAATAAAAGTAATATGTATATTTATTATAGTTCTAGCGATAATAACTGCATAATATGGGTAATAATGCATGTTATATTGATAATATTGGTTGTAATAAGTATATTTATTATTGTTCTGACGATAATAACAGTATAATATTGGTAATGATGCATGTTATATTGATATTATTGGGAGTAATAAGTATAATTATTGTAGTTCTAGCGATAATAACTGCAAATATGGGAAATAATGCATGTTATATTGATAATATTGGGAGTAATTAGTATATTTATTATAGTTCTGACGATAATAACAGTATAATATGGGTAATAATGCATTTTATATTGATAATATTGGGAGTAATAAGTATAATTATTGTAGTTCTAGCGATAATAACTGCATAGTATGGGTAATAATGCATGTTATATTGATAATATTGGGAATAATAAGTATATTTATTATGGTTCTGACGATAATAACAGTATAATATGGGTAATAATGCATGTTATATTGATAATATTGGGAGTAATAAGTATAATTATTGTAGTTCTAGCGATAATAACTGCAAATATGGGAAATAATGCATGTTATATTGATAATATTGGGAGTAATTAGTATATTTATTATAGTTCTGACGATAATAACAGTATAATATGGGTAATAATGCATGTTATATTGATAATATTGGGAGTAATAAGTATAATTATTATAGTTCTAGCGATAATAACTGCATAATAGGGTTAATAATGCATGTTATACTGATAATAATATAAGTAATAAGTATAACTATTATAGTTCTAGCGCTAATAGCTGTATAATATGGGTAATAATGCATGATATATTGATAATATTGGGAGTAATAAGTATAATTATTGTAGTTCTAGCGAGTGATGCTCACTTGGACGCCGACCGCTTGGACGCGTCCCGATTGGACGGTCCCGATTCGACTCGTTCCAATTCGAAGCGGTGCCGATTGGACGCGTTCCAATTCTAAGCAGGGCTTATAGTACCTAACCTAACCAAATCTAACCTCTTCGAATTGGGACGCGTCCAATCGGCACCGCTTCGAATTGGAACGCGTCGAATCGGGACCGTCCAAACGGAACGCGTTCAATCGGTCGACGTCCAAGTGGGACACCCCCGTTCTAGCGATAATAACTGCATAACATGGGTAATAATGCATGTTATATTGATAACATTGGGAGTAGTAAGTATAATTATTGTAGTTCTAGCGATAATAACTGCATAATATGGGTAATAATGCATGTTATATTGATAACATTGGGAATAGTAAGTATAATTATTGTAGTTCTAGCGATAATAACAGCATAATATGGGTAATAATGCATGATATATTGATAATATTAGTTGTAATAAGTATATTTATTATTGTTCTGACGATAATAACAGTATAATATGGGTAATGATGCATGTTATATTGATATTATTGGGAGTAATAAGTATAATTATTGTAGTTCTAGCGATAATAACTGCAAATATGGGTAATAATGCATGTTATTTTGATAATATTGGGAGTAATAAGTATATTTATTATAGTTCTGACGATAATAACAGTACAATATGGCGAATAATGCATGTTATATTGATAATATTGGGAGTAATAAGTATAACTATTATAGTTCTAGCGCTAATAACTGTATAATATGGGTAATAATGCATTTTATATTGATAATATTGGGAGTAATAAGTATAATTATTGTAGTTCTAGCGATAATAACTGCATATTATGGGTAATAATGCATGTTATATTGATAATATTGGGAATAATAAGTATATTTATTATAGTTCTGACGATAATAACAGTATAATATGGGTAATAATGCATGTTATATTGATAATATTGGGAGTAATAAGTTTAATTATTGTAGTTCTAGCGATAATAACTGCATAATATGGGTAATAATGCATGTTATATTGATAATATTGGGAGTAATTAGTATATTTATTATAGTTCTGACGATAATAACAGTATAATATGGGTAATAATGCATGTTATATTGATAATATTGGGATTAATAAGTATATTTATCATAGTTCTGACGATAATAACAGCATAATGTGGGTAATAATGCATGATATATTGATAATATTGGTTGTAATAAGTATATTTATTATTGTTCTGACGATAATAACAGTATAATATGGGTAATGATGCATGTTATATTGATATTATTGGGAGTAATAAGTATAATTATTGTAGTTCTAGCGATAATAACTGCATAATATGGGTAATAATGCATGTTATATTGATAATATTGGGAGTAATAAGTATATTTATTATAGTTCTGACGATAATAACAGTACAATATGGCGAATAATGCATGTTATATTGATAATATTGGGAGTAATAAGTATAACTATTATAGTTCTAGCGCTAATAACTGTATAATATGGGTAATAATGCATGTTATATTGATAATATTGGAAGTTATAAGTATAATTATTGTAGTTCTAGCGATAATAACTGCGTAATATTGGCAATAATGCATGTTATATTGATAATATTGGGAGTAATAAGTATATTTATTATAGGTCTGACTATAATAACAGTATAATATGGGTAATAATGCATGTTGTATTGATAATATTGGGAGTAATAAGTATATTTATTATAGTTCTGACGATAATAACAGTACAATATGGCGAATAATGCATGTTATATTGATAATATTGGGAGTAATAAGTATAACTATTATAGTTCTAGCGCTAATAACTGTATAATATGGGTAATAATGCATGTTATATTGATAATATTGGAAGTTATAAGTATAATTATTGTAGTTCTAGCGATAATAACTGCGTAATATTGGCAATAATGCATGTTATATTGATAATATTGGGAGTAATAAGTATATTTATTATAGGTCTGACTATAATAACAGTATAATATGGGTAATAATGCATGTTGTATTGATAATATTGGGAGTAATAAGTATAATTATTATAGTTCTAGCGATAATAACTGCATAATAGGGTTAATAATGCATGTTATACTGATAATAATATAAGTAATAAGTATAACTATTATAGTTCTAGCGCTAATAACTGTATAATATGGGTAATAATGCATGATATATTGATAATATTGGGAGTAATAAGTATAATTATTGTAGTTCTAGCGAGTGATGCTCACTTGGACGCCGACCGCTTGGACGCGTCCCGATTGGACGGTCCCGATTCGACTCGTTCCAATTCGAAGCGGTGCCGATTGGACGCGTTCCAATTCTAAGCAGGGCTTATAGTACCTAACCTAACCAAATCTAACCTCTTCGAATTGGAACGCGTCCAATCGGCACCGCTTCGAATTGGAACGCGTCGAATCGGGACCGTCCAAACGGAACGCGTTCAATCGGTCGACGTCCAAGTGGGACATCCCCGTTCTAGCGATAATAACTGCATAATATGGGTAATAATGCATGTTATATTGATAATATTGGTTGTAATAAGTATATTTATTATTGTTCTGACGATAATAACAGTATAATATGGGTAATGATGCATGTTATATTGATAATATCGGGAGTAATAAGCATAATTATTATAGTTTTCGCGATAATAATAGTACAATATGGCTAATAGTGCATGTTATATTGATGATAATTAAAGTACTAAGTATATTTATTATAGTTCTAGGGATCATAACTGCATAATATGCGTAATAATGCATGTTATATTGATAATAATATAAGCAATAAGTATAATTATTACAATTCTAGCGATAATAACTGCATTATATGGGGAATAATGCATGTTATATTGATAATATCGGGAGTAATAAGCATAATTATTATAGTTTTCGCGATAATAATAGTACAATATGGCTAATAGTGCATGTTATATTGATGATAATTAAAGTACTAAGTATATTTATTATAGTTCTAGGGATCATAACTGCATAATATGCGTAATAATGCATGTTATATTGATAATAATATAAGCAATAAGTATAATTATTACAATTCTAGCGATAATAACTGCATTATATGGGGAATAATGCATGTTATATTGATAATATTGGGAGTAATAAGTATAATTATTATAGTTCTAGAGATAATAAGAGTAAAATATGGCTAATAGTGCATGCTATATTGATAATAATAAAAGAAATAAGTATATTTATTGCAGTTCTATCGATAATAACTGCATAATATGGGTAATAATGCATGTTATATTGCTAATAATGTAAGTAATAAGTATAATTATTACAGTTCTAGCGATAATAACTCCATTATATGGGTAATAATGCATGTTATATTGATAATAATATAAGTAATAAGTATAATTCTTACAGTTCTAGCGATAATGACTGCATAATATGGGTAATAATGCATGTTATATTGATGATAATAAAAGTAATACGTATATTTATTAAAGTTCTAGCGATAATAACTGCATAATATGGGTAGTAATGCATGTTATATTGATAATAATATAAGTAATAAGTATAATTATTACAGTTCTAGCAATAATAACTGCATTATATGGGTAATAATCCATGTTATATTGATAATTTTGGGAGTAATAAGTATAATTATTATAGTTCTAGCGATAATAACTCCATTATATGGGTAATAATGCGTGTTATATTGATAATAATATAAGTAATAAGTATAATTATTACAGTTATAGCGATAATAACTGCATAATATGGCTAATAATGCACGTTATATTGCTAATAATGTAAGTAATAAGTATAATTATTACAGTTCTAGCGATAATAACTGCATTATATGGGTAATAATCCATGTTATATTCATAATTTTGGGAGTAATAAGTATAATTATTATAGTTCTAGCGATAACGAGAGTAAAATATGGCTAATAGTGCATGTTATATTGATGATAATAAAAGTAATACGTATATTAATATAGTTCTAGCGATAATAACTGCATAATATGGGTAGTAATGCATGTTATATTGATAATAATATAAGTAATAAGTATAATTATTACAGTTCTAGCGATAATAACTCCATTATATGGGTAATAATGCATGTTATATTGATAATAATATAAGCAATAAGTATAATTCTTACAGTTCTAGCGATAATAACTGCATAATATGGGTAATAATGCATGTTATATTGATGATAATAAAAGTAATACGTATATTTATTATAGTTCTAGCGATAATAACTGCATAATATGGGTAGTAATGCATGTTATATTGATAATAATATAAGTGATAAGTATAATTATTACAGTTCTAGCGATAATAACTGCATTATATGTGTAATAATGCATGTTATATTGATAATATCGGGAGTAATAAGTATAATTATTACAGTTCTAGCGATAATAATAGTACAATATGGCTAATAGTTCATGTTATATTGATGATAATAAAAGTAATACGTATATTTATTATTGTTCTAGCGATAATAACTGCATAATATGGGTAGTAATGCATGTTATATTGATAATAATATAAGTAATAAGTATAATCATTACAATTCTAGCGATAATAACTGCATTATATGGGTAATAATGCATGTTACATTGATAATATTGGGAGTAATAAGTATAATTATTATAGTTCTAGCGATAATAAGAGTAAAATATGGCTAATAGTGCATGTTATATTGATAATAATAAAAGAAATAAGTATATTTATTGCAGTTCTATCGATAATAACTGCATAATATGGGTAATAATGCATGTTATATTGCTAATAATGTAAGTAATAAGTATAATTATTACAGTTCTAGCGATAATAACTGCATTATATGGGTAATAATCCATGTTATATTCATAATTTTGGGAGTAATAAGTATAATTATTATAGTTCTAGCGATAACGAGAGTAAAATATGGCTAATAGTGCATGTTATATTGATGATAATAAAAGAAATACGTATATTAATATAGTTCTAGCGATAATAACTGCATAATATGGGTAGTAATGCATGTTATATTGATAATAATATAAGTAATAAGTATAATTATTACAGTTCTAGCGATAATAACTCCATTATATGGGTAATAATGCATGTTATATTGATAATAATATAAGCAATAAGTATAATTCTTACAGTTCTAGCGATAATAACTGCATAATATGGGTAATAATGCATGTTATATTGATAATTTTGGGAGTAATAAGTATAATTATTATAGTTCTAGCGATAATAATTCCATTATATGGGTAATAATGCATGTTATATTGATAATAATATAAGTAATAAGTATAATTATTACAGTTATAGCGATAATAACTGCATAATGTGGGTAATAATGCACGTTATATTGCTAATAATATAAGTAATAGGTATAACTATTTCAGTTCTAGCGATAATACCTGCATTATATGGGTAATAATGCATGTTATATTGATAATATCGGGAGTAATAAGTATAATTATTACAGTTCTAGCGATAATAATAGTACAATATGGCTAATAGTTCATGTTATATTGATGATAATAAAAGTAATACGTATATTTATTATTGTTCTAGCGATAATAACTGCATAATATGGGTAGTAATGCATGTTATATTGATGATAATAAAAGTAATACGTATATTTATTATAGTTCTAGCGATAATAACTGCATAATATGGGAAATAATGCGCGTTATATTGCTAATAATATAAGTAATAAGTATAATTATTACAGTTCTAGCGATAATAACTGCATTATATGTGTAATAATGCATGTTATATTGATAATATCGGGAGTAATAAGTATAATTATTACAGTTCTAGCGATAATAATAGTACAATATGGCTAATAGTTCATGTTATATTGATGATAATAAAAGTAATACGTATATTTATTATTGTTCTAGCGATAATAACTGCATAATATGGGTAGTAATGCATGTTATATTGATAATAATATAAGTAATAAGTATAATCATTACAATTCTAGCGATAATAACTGCATTATATGGGTAATAATGCATGTTATATTGATAATATTGGGAGTAATAAGTATAATTATTATAGTTCTAGCGATAATAAGAGTAAAATATGGCTAATAGTGCATGTTATATTGATAATAATAAAAGAAATAAGTATATTTATTGCAGTTCTATCGATAATAACTGCATAATATGGGTAATAATGCATGTTATATTGCTAATAATGTAAGTAATAAGTATAATTATTACAGTTCTAGCGATAATAACTCCATTATATGGGTAATAATGCATGTTATATTGATAATAATATAAGTAATAAGTATAATTCTTACAGTTCTAGCGATAATAACTGCATAATATGGGTAATAATGCATGTTATATTGATGATAATAAAAGTAATACGTATATTTATTATAGTTCTAGCGATAATAACTGCATAATATGCGAAATAATGCGCGTTATATTGCTAATAATATAAGTAATAAGTAGAATTATTACAGTTCTAGCGATAATACCTGCATTATATGGGTAATAATGCATGTTATATTGATAATATCGGGAGTAATAAGTATAATTATTATAGTTCTAGCGATAATGATAGTAAAATATGGCTAATAGTGCATGTTATATTGATGATAATAAAAATAATACGTACATTTATTATAGTTCTAGCGATAATAACTGCATAATATGGGTAGTAATGCATGTTATATTGATAATAATATAAGTAATAAGTATAATTATTACAGTTCTAGCGATAATAACTGCATTATATGGGTAATAATCCATGTTATATTGATAATTTTGGGAGTAATAAGTATAATTATTATAGTTCTAGCGATAATAACTCCATTATATGGGTAATAATGCATGTTATATTGATAATAATATAAGTAATAAGTATAATTATTACAGTTATAGCGATAATAACTGCATAATATGCGAAATAATGCGCGTTATATTGCTAATAATATAAGTAATAAGTATAATTATTACAGTTCTAGCGATAATAACTGCATTATATGTGTAATAATGCATGTTATATTGATAATATCGGGAGTAATAAGTATAATTATTATAGTTCTAGCGATAATAATAGTACAATATGGCTAATAGTTCATGTTATAATGAAAATAATAAAAGTGATAAGTATATTTATTACAGTTCTAACGTTAATAACTGCATAATGTGCGTAATAATGCATGTTATATTGATAAAAATATAAGTAATAAGTATAATCATTACAATTCTAACGATAATAACAGCATTATATGGGTAATAATGCATGTTATATTGATAATATTGGGAGTAATAAGTATAATTATTATAGTTCTTGCGATAATAAGAGTAAAATATGGCTAATAGTGCATGCTATATTGATAATAATAAAAGAAGTAAGTATATTTATTGCAGTTCTATCGATAATAACTGCATAATATGGGTAATAATGCATGTTATATTGCTAATAATGTAAGTAATAAGTATGATTATTACAGTTCCAGCGATAATAACTCCATTATATGGGTAATAATGCATGTTATATTGATAATAATATAAGCAATAAGTATAATTCTTACAGTTCTAGCGATAATAACTGCATAATATGGGTAATAATGCATGTTATATTGATGATAATAAAAGTAATACGTATATTTATTATAGTTCTAGCGATAATAACTGCATAATATGGGTAGTAATGCATGTTATATTGATAATAATATAAGTAATAAGTATAATTATTACAGTTCTAGCGATAATAACTGCATTATATGGGTAATAATCCATGTTATATTGATAATTTTGGGAGTAATAAGTATAATTATTATAGTTCTAGCGATAATAATTCCATTATATGGGTAATAATGCATGTTATATTGATAATAATATAAGTAATAAGTATAATTATTACAGTTATAGCGATAATAACTGCATAATGTGGGTAATAATGCACGTTATATTGCTAATAATATAAGTAATAGGTATAACTATTTCAGTTCTAGCGATAATACCTGCATTATATGGGTAATAATGCATGTTATATTGATAATATCGGGAGTAATAAGTATAATTATTACAGTTCTAGCGATAATAATAGTACAATATGGCTAATAGTTCATGTTATATTGATGATAATAAAAGTAATACGTATATTTATTATTGTTCTAGCGATAATAACTGCATAATATGGGTAGTAATGCATGTTATATTGATAATAATATAAGTAATAAGTATAATCATTACAATTCTAGCGATAATAACTGCATTATATGGGTAATAATGCATGTTATATTGATAATATTGGGAGTAATAAGTATAATTATTATAGTTCTAGCGATAATAAGAGTAAAATATGGCTAACAGTGCATGTTATATTGATAATAATAAAAGAAATAAGTATATTTATTGCAGTTCTATCGATAATAACTGCATAATATGGGTAATAATGCATGTTATATTGCTAATAATGTAAGTAATAAGTATAATTATTACAGTTCTAGCGATAATAACTCCATTATATGGGTAATAATGCATGTTATATTGATAATAATATAAGTGATAAGTATAATTCTTACAGTTCTAGCGATAATAACTGCATAATATGGGTAATAATGCATGTTATATTGATGATAATAAAAGTAATACGTATATTTATTATAGTTCTAGCGATAATAACTGCATAATATGCGAAATAATGCGCGTTATATTGCTAATAATATAAGTAATAAGTAGAATTATTACAGTTCTAGCGATAATACCTGCATTATATGGGTAATAATGCATGTTATATTGATAATATCGGGAGTAATAAGTATAATTATTATAGTTCTAGCGATAATGATAGTACAATATGGCTAATAGTGCATGTTATATTGATAATAATATAAGTAATAAGTATAATTATTACAGTTCTAGCGATAATAACTGCATTATATGGGTAATAATCCATGTTATATTGATAATTTTGGGAGTAATAAGTATAATTATTATAGTTCTAGCGATAATAACTCCATTATATGGGTAATAATGCGTGTTATATTGATAATAATATAAGTAATAAGTATAATTATTACAGTTATAGCGATAATAACTGCATAATATGGGTAATAATGCACGTTATATTGCTAATAATGTAAGTAATATGTATAATTATTACAGTTCTAGCGATAATAACTCCATTATATGGGTAATAATGCATGTTATATTGATAATAATATAAGTAATAAGTATAATTCTTACAGTTCTAGCGATAATAACTGCATAATATGGGTAATAATGCATGTTATATTGATAATAATAAAAGTAATACGTATATTTATTATAGTTCTAGCGATAATAACTGCATAATATCGGTAGTAATGCATGTTATATTGATAATTTTGGGAGTAATAAGTATAAATATTATAGTTCTAGCGATAATAACTCCATTATATGGGTAATAATGCGTGTTATATTGATAATAATATAAGTAATAAGTATAATTATTACAGTTATAGCGATAATAACTGCATAATATGGGTAATAATGCACGTTATATTGCTAATAATATAAGTAATAAGTATAACTATTACAGTTCTAGCGATAATACCTGCATTATATGGGTAATAATGCATGTTATATTGATACTATTGGGAGTAATAAGTATAATTATTATAGTTCTAGCGATAATAATAGTAAAATAAGGCTAATAGTGCATGTTATATTGATAATAATAAAAGTAATAAGTATATTTATTACAGTTCTATCGATAATAACTGCATAATATGGGTAATAATGCATGTTATATTGATGATAATAAAAGTACTAAGTATATTTATTATAGTTCTAGCGATTATAACTGCATAATATGCGTAATAATGCATGTTATATTGATAATAATATAAGTAATAAGCATAATTATTACAATTCTAGCGATAATAACTGCATTATATGGGTAATAATGCATGTTATATTGATAATATCGGGAGTAATAAGTATAGTTATTATAGTTCTCGCGATAATAAGAGTACAATATTTCTAATAGTGCATGTTATATTGATAATAATAAAAGTAATAAGTATATTTATTATAGTTCTAACGATCATAACTGCATAATATGCGTAATAATGCATGTTATATTGATAATAATATAAGCAATAAGTATAATTATTACAATTCTAGCGATAATAACTGCATTATATGGGGAATAATGCATGTTATATTGATAATATCGGGAGTAATAAGTATAATTATTATAGTTCTAGAGATAATAAGAGTAAAATATGGCTAATAGTGCATGCTATATTGATAATAATAAAAGAAATAAGTATATTTATTGCAGTTCTATCGATAATAACTGCATAATATGGGTAATAATGCATGTTATATTGCTAATAATGTAAGTAATAAGTATAATTATTACAGTTCTAGCGATAATAACTCCATTATATGGGTAATAATGCATGTTATATTGATAATAATATAAGTAATAAGTATAATTCTTACAGTTCTAGCGATAATAACTGCATAATATGGGTAATAATGCATGTTATATTGATGATAATAAAAGTAATACGTATATTTATTATAGTTCTAGCGATAATAACTGCATAATATGGGTAATAATGAACGTTATATTGCTAATAATATAAGTAATAAGTATAATTATTACAGTTCTAGCGATAATAACTGCATTATATGTGTAATAATGCATGTTATATTGATAATATCGGGAGTAATAAGTATAATTATTATAGTTCTAGCGATAATAATAGTACAATATGACTAATAGTTCATGTTATATTGAAAATAATAAAAGTAATAAGTATATTTATTACAGTTCTAACGATAATAACTGCATAATGTGCGTTTTAATGCATGTTATATTGATAAAAATATAAGTAATAAGTATAATCATTACAATTCTAGCGATAATAACAGCATTATATGGGTAATAATGCATGTTATATTGATAATATTGGGAGTAATAAGTATAATTATTATAGTTCTAGAGATAATAAGAGTAAAATATGGCTAATAGTGCATGCTATATTGATAATAATAAAAGAAATAAGTATATTTATTGCAGTTCTATCGATAATAACTGCATAATATGGGTAATAATGCATGTTATATTGCTAATAATGTAAGTAATAAGTATAATTATTACAGTTCTAGCGATAATAACTCCATTATATGGGTAATAATGCATGTTATATTGATAATAATATAAGTAATAAGTATAATTCTTACAGTTCTAGCGATAATAACTGCATAATATGGGTAATAATGCATGTTATATTGATGATAATAAAAGTAATACGTATATTTATTATAGTTCTAGCGATAATAACTGCATAATATGGGTAGTAATGCATGTTATATTGATAATAACATAAGTAATAAGTATAATTATTACAGTTCTAGCAATAATAACTGCATTATATGGGTAATAATCCATGTTATATTGATAATTTTGGGAGTAATAAGTATAATTATTATAGTTCTAGCGATAATAACTCCATTATATGGGTAATAATGCGTGTTATATTGATAATAATATAAGTAATAAGTATAATTATTACAGTTATAGCGATAATAACTGCATTATATGTGTAATAATGCATGTTATATTGATAATAATATAAGCAATAAGTATAATTATTACAATTCTAGCGATAATATCTGCATTATATGGGGAATAATGCATGTTATATTGATAATATCGGGAGTAATAAGTATAATTATTATAGTTCTAGAGATAATAAGAGTAAAATATGGCTAATAGTGCATGCTATATTGATAATAATAAAAGAAATAAGTATATTTATTGCAGTTCTATCGATAATAACTGCATAATATGGGTAATAATGCATGTTATATTGCTAATAATGTAAGTAATAAGTATAATTATTACAGTTCTAGCGATAATAACTCCATTATATGGGTAATAATGCATGTTATATTGATAATAATATAAGTAATAAGTATAATTCTTACAGTTCTAGCGATAATAACTGCATAATATGGGTAATAATGCATGTTATATTGATGATAATAAAAGTAATACGTATATTTATTATAGTTCTAGCGATAATAACTGCATAATATGGGTAATAATGAACGTTATATTGCTAATAATATAAGTAATAAGTATAATTATTACAGTTCTAGCGATAATAACTGCATTATATGTGTAATAATGCATGTTATATTGATAATATCGGGAGTAATAAGTATAATTATTATAGTTCTAGCGATAATAATAGTACAATATGACTAATAGTTCATGTTATATTGAAAATAATAAAAGTAATAAGTATATTTATTACAGTTCTAACGATAATAACTGCATAATGTGCGTTTTAATGCATGTTATATTGATAAAAATATAAGTAATAAGTATAATCATTACAATTCTAGCGATAATAACAGCATTATATGGGTAATAATGCATGTTATATTGATAATATTGGGAGTAATAAGTATAATTATTATAGTTCTAGAGATAATAAGAGTAAAATATGGCTAATAGTGCATGCTATATTGATAATAATAAAAGAAATAAGTATATTTATTGCAGTTCTATCGATAATAACTGCATAATATGGGTAATAATGCATGTTATATTGCTAATAATGTAAGTAATAAGTATAATTATTACAGTTCTAGCGATAATAACTCCATTATATGGGTAATAATGCATGTTATATTGATAATAATATAAGTAATAAGTATAATTCTTACAGTTCTAGCGATAATAACTGCATAATATGGGTAATAATGCATGTTATATTGATGATAATAAAAGTAATACGTATATTTATTATAGTTCTAGCGATAATAACTGCATAATATGGGTAGTAATGCATGTTATATTGATAATAACATAAGTAATAAGTATAATTATTACAGTTCTAGCAATAATAACTGCATTATATGGGTAATAATCCATGTTATATTGATAATTTTGGGAGTAATGAGTATAATTATTATAGTTCTAGCGATAATAACTCCATTATATGGGTAATAATGCGTGTTATATTGATAATAATATAAGTAATAAGTATAATTATTACAGTTATAGCGATAATAACTGCATAATATGGGTAATAATGCACGTTATATTGCTAATAATATAAGTAATAAGTATAACTATTACAGTTCTAGCGATAATACCTGCATTATATGGGTAATAATGCATGTTATATTGATACTATTGGGAGTAATAAGTATAATTATTATAGTTCTAGCGATAATAATAGTAAAATAAGGCTAATAGTGCATGTTATATTGATAATAATAAAAGTAATAAGTATATTTATTACAGTTCTATCGATAATAACTGCATAATATGGGTAATAATGCATGTTATATTGATGATAATAAAAGTACTAAGTATATTTATTATAGTTCTAGCGATTATAACTGCATAATATGCGTAATAATGCATGTTATATTGATAATAATATAAGTAATAAGCATAATTATTACAATTCTAGCGATAATAACTGCATTATATGGGTAATAATGCATGTTATATTGATAATATTGGGAGTAATAAGTATAATTATTATAGTTCTAGAAATAATAATAGTAAAATATGGCTAATAGTGCATGTTTTATTGATAATAATAAAAGAAATAAGTATATTTATAACAGTTCTATCGATAATAACTGCATAATATGGGTAATAATGCATGTTATATTGCTAATAATGTAAGTAATAAGTATAATTATTACAGTTCTAGCGATAATAACTCCATTATATAGGTAATAATGCATGTTATATTGATAATAATATAAGTAATAAATATAATTCCTACAGTTCTAGCGATAATAACTCCATTATATGGGTAATAATGCATGTTATATTGATAATAATATAAGTATAGAGTATAATTACTACAGTTCTAGCGGTAATAACTTCATAATATGGGTAATAATGCACGTTATATTGCTAATAGTATAAGTAATAAGTATAATTATTACAGTTCTAGCGATAATAACTGCATTATATGGGTAATAATGCATGTTATATTGATGATAATTAAAGTACTAAGTATATTTATTATAGTTCTAGGGATCATAACTGCATAATATGCGTAATAATGCATGTTATATTGATAATAATATAAGCAATAAGTATAATTATTACAATTCTAGCGATAATAACTGCATTATATGGGGAATAATGCATGTTATATTGATAATATTGGGAGTAATAAGTATAATTATTATAGTTCTAGAGATAATAAGAGTAAAATATGGCTAATAGTGCATGCTATATTGATAATAATAAAAGAAATAAGTATATTTATTGCAGTTCTATCGATAATAACTGCATAATATGGGTAATAATGCATGTTATATTGCTAATAATGTAAGTAATAAGTATAATTATTACAGTTCTAGCGATAATAACTCCATTATATGGGTAATAATGCATGTTATATTGATAATAATATAAGTAATAAGTATAATTCTTACAGTTCTAGCGATAATGACTGCATAATATGGGTAATAATGCATGTTATATTGATGATAATAAAAGTAATACGTATATTTATTAAAGTTCTAGCGATAATAACTGCATAATATGGGTAGTAATGCATGTTATATTGATAATAATATAAGTAATAAGTATAATTATTACAGTTCTAGCAATAATAACTGCATTATATGGGTAATAATCCATGTTATATTGATAATTTTGGGAGTAATAAGTATAATTATTATAGTTCTAGCGATAATAACTCCATTATATGGGTAATAATGCGTGTTATATTGATAATAATATAAGTAATAAGTATAATTATTACAGTTATAGCGATAATAACTGCATAATATGGCTAATAATGCACGTTATATTGCTAATAATGTAAGTAATAAGTATAATTATTACAGTTCTAGCGATAATAACTGCATTATATGGGTAATAATCCATGTTATATTCATAATTTTGGGAGTAATAAGTATAATTATTATAGTTCTAGCGATAACGAGAGTAAAATATGGCTAATAGTGCATGTTATATTGATGATAATAAAAGTAATACGTATATTAATATAGTTCTAGCGATAATAACTGCATAATATGGGTAGTAATGCATGTTATATTGATAATAATATAAGTAATAAGTATAATTATTACAGTTCTAGCGATAATAACTCCATTATATGGGTAATAATGCATGTTATATTGATAATAATATAAGCAATAAGTATAATTCTTACAGTTCTAGCGATAATAACTGCATAATATGGGTAATAATGCATGTTATATTGATGATAATAAAAGTAATACGTATATTTATTATAGTTCTAGCGATAATAACTGCATAATATGGGTAGTAATGCATGTTATATTGATAATAACATAAGTAATAAGTATAATTATTACAGTTCTAGCAATAATAACTGCATTATATGGGTAATAATCCATGTTATATTGATAATTTTGGGAGTAATAAGTATAATTATTATAGTTCTAGCGATAATAACTCCATTATATGGGTAATAATGCGTGTTATATTGATAATAATATAAGTAATAAGTATAATTATTACAGTTATAGCGATAATAACTGCATAATATGGGTAATAATGCACGTTATATTGCTAATAATATAAGTAATAAGTATAACTATTACAGTTCTAGCGATAATACCTGCATTATATGGGTAATAATGCATGTTATATTGATACTATTGGGAGTAATAAGTATAATTATTATAGTTCTAGCGATAATAATAGTAAAATAAGGCTAATAGTGCATGTTATATTGATAATAATAAAAGTAATAAGTATATTTATTACAGTTCTATCGATAATAACTGCATAATATGGGTAATAATGCATGTTATATTGATGATAATAAAAGTACTAAGTATATTTATTATAGTTCTAGCGATTATAACTGCATAATATGCGTAATAATGCATGTTATATTGATAATAATATAAGTAATAAGCATAATTATTACAATTCTAGCGATAATAACTGCATTATATGGGTAATAATGCATGTTATATTGATAATATTGGGAGTAATAAGTATAATTATTATAGTTCTAGAAATAATAATAGTAAAATATGGCTAATAGTGCATGTTTTATTGATAATAATAAAAGAAATAAGTATATTTATAACAGTTCTATCGATAATAACTGCATAATATGGGTAATAATGCATGTTATATTGCTAATAATGTAAGTAATAAGTATAATTATTACAGTTCTAGCGATAATAACTCCATTATATAGGTAATAATGCATGTTATATTGATAATAATATAAGTAATAAATATAATTCCTACAGTTCTAGCGATAATAACTCCATTATATGGGTAATAATGCATGTTATATTGATAATAATATAAGTATAGAGTATAATTACTACAGTTCTAGCGGTAATAATTTCATAATATGGGTAATAATGCACGTTATATTGCTAATAGTATAAGTAATAAGTATAATTATTACAGTTCTAGCGATAATAACTGCATTATATGGGTAATAATGCATGTTATATTGATAATATCGGGAGTAATAAGCATAATTATTATAGTTTTCGCGATAATAATAGTACAATATGGCTAATAGTGCATGTTATATTGATGATAATTAAAGTACTAAGTATATTTATTATAGTTCTAGGGATCATAACTGCATAATATGCGTAATAATGCATGTTATATTGATAATAATATAAGCAATAAGTATAATTATTACAATTCTAGCGATAATAACTGCATTATATGGGGAATAATGCATGTTATATTGATAATATTGGGAGTAATAAGTATAATTATTATAGTTCTAGAGATAATAAGAGTAAAATATGGCTAATAGTGCATGCTATATTGATAATAATAAAAGAAATAAGTATATTTATTGCAGTTCTATCGATAATAACTGCATAATATGGGTAATAATGCATGTTATATTGCTAATAATGTAAGTAATAAGTATAATTATTACAGTTCTAGCGATAATAACTCCATTATGTAAGAGCGAGCGTGAAGAGTGCGAGTAGGACATTGTATTTTCCGTCGATGGAATATTCCATCGACGGTTAAAAACGGTTAAAAAACAAATGAAAATCGGGCAACGATGTCTCCGCACGGCGTCGTCCGACGAGAGAGCATTCAAGCATTAGCTATTGCGTCGAGCACTTCACGTGTGATTTCTTGAAAGATTAATTTTAATATTCTGTATTTTTTTGGGTTAATAAAAGTTTCAATTTGTCAAAAGCATTACAAATTTCAGAAGTGGGATAAAGACCTGATAGAAATTGTGTAATCGTGTAATATCGTATTCTGTGTGACTTTCCGTGTGAACTATTCTGTGTGATATTTCGTTAACATTCTGTGTAACTTTTATTTTAATATTCTGTGTGACTTTTATTTTAATATTCTGTGTGACTTTTGTTTTAATATTCTGTGTGAAATTTTATGTTCGTTCTTTTCTCTGCGTTATTGACATTTTTATTTGTTCTTCTCTCTCGTTATTGCTTGTTAAGTGACCTTTATTTGTGCGGAGTGATTTGTTTTTCCCATTATGTCTCAAGTAACGGAGAAAACCCAACGCGAATTTCTGGTAGTTGACTTGAAAGAAATGTTGCGGCAAAATGGACTGTGTACAACGGGCAATAAAGTCGATTTGATACAACGGCTCGACGAACATTTTCCTAATCGGTCGTGGGAAGATATGGTATCGCGGACAAGGAGGGGCGGAGGTCCTGTTCCTGAGGAGGGTAACGTTCCTACCGAGGAAAATGATGCTTTTCGGGAGATGAGTGGTTTTCATGCGGATGCGGCTTCAGGGTGCGATGTACCAACGAACGTTGCACCTGATCGGTTTCTACGCATGGAGATGGATCTCATGCGACGGGAGCGAGAGCTGATGCAACGTGAATTAAAACTTCTTCAGCTGGAAAATGATACTCTACGGCGTCCGACCGGTCCGATCCAGGAATCGGAAAGAAGATCGACTCGAGATATCAGGGAAGTTGGTGAATTGTTACCGGAATTTAGCGGTATGGAGCAAAGTTTCCAAAATTGGAAAACGCAGCTGAATTTGTTAGTTGCAACCTACAACCTGGACGACGGCTCGTCGAGGATCCTTATCGGGTCCAAATTGAAGGGGAAGGCATTGAGCTGGTTTCAATCCAAAACGGAACATCTTCAGGTCAGTACCGACGAATTGTTAAGCCGTATGGAGACAATGTTTGACCATCGGGAAAGCAGACTGGAGGCCCGTAGAAAATTCGAATTGAGGAGGTGGATCACCAATGAAAGTTTTAATGAGTATTTCCACGATAAATTAATTTTGGCGAACAGAGTCCCAGTACCAGACGAGGAAATAGTGGACTCAGTGATTGACGGGATACCTGATCTGACCTTGCGAAATCAGGCGCGTCTATGCAATTTCACGACAACGCCGGCTTTATTGAAAGCATTCAGCAAGGTTAGACTGCCGCCTGCCTCAAGAAATTCAGCGAATTCCGGAATCTCGACGAATCAATCAAGGATGAAGGAGCCGTCAACAGCGAAGGAATTAGCAGTAACCTCAGCAGTACCCCCGATACGTTGTTACAACTGTAACAGAATAGGACATCGATCCCTGGAATGCCGCTTGCCGAAGAGAGAAAAAGGGTCATGTTTCCATTGCGGAGGAATGGGCCATCTATTCCATACCTGTCCTAAAAGAGTGAAGCCGCAAGTCACTTGCGTGCAGACGTCTCCACCGCCAGACAGCGAATTCCATAGCGATGTAGATTACGAACTGGGCGATGTAAAAGTAAGTTTGCTTACACTGTTTGATACGGGAAGTCCGGTGAGTTTTATTCAAGAAATGTTTGTTCTATGCGACATTGATAAAATTTGCGATGAATTACGAAATCGGTTCGTAGGAATAAATAAATCTCCGTTAAATCCTAAAGGTGTGATACGCGCGAAAGTCTGGGTTAATAACGTCTGTAGAGATATATTATTATTAGTTGTGTCGAATCAAACGATGTCCGCGCCTGTAGTCTTGGGTCGAGATGCTCTTAAGACATTTAAATTAAGTTTAACACCGCCTAAAAACGACGAGGTTCTTGAAATTTTGAATATTTTGTTGGATCCTTCCGCTGAAAACATAGTAGATTCGTTAAAAGTTGACCCCCAAATATCTCACAAGGTTTGCGTGGAATTTAAGAAAATCTTTATGGAACAGTATGTGCAACCGTCGCGTCCTGCATTTCCGCAGGTAGATGCCGAACTAAAATTAACTTTAAATAATCGCCAACCTTTCCATTCAACGCCCCGTCGAATAGCTTACTGCGAAAAAGATAAATTACAGAGTATATTGGACGATCTTTTGGCGAAAGGAATTATTAGACCCAGCAATTCCGAATATGCGTCACCAATAGTGTTGGTCAAGAAAAAGAATGGAGAACTGCGTATGTGCATAGATTATCGAACTTTGAATAAGGTCCTTGCTCGCGATAATTATCCCTTACCTTTAATCGAGGATCATTTGAATATTTTAAATGGGAAAAAGTATTTTAGCTCACTTGATATGAAAGACGCATTCCATCATATTCGAATAGCAGACGATTCTGTTAAATATACATCTTTTGTCACGCCTTTGGGCCAGTTTGAATATTTGCGGATGCCCTTCGGTCTCAAGGTTGCACCGTCTCGTTTTCAAAGATTTATTAATGATGTCCTTTCAGAACTTATCAAATCGGGAGATGTGGTTGTTTATTTAGACGATGTATTGATAGCTACGCGAACATTGGAACATCATTTACAGGTTTTGCGTCGTGTTTTCACTTTACTCGTACAGAATAAGATGGAACTAAGGCTCGATAAATGTAAATTTTTGTATACAAATATAGAATATTTAGGATATTACATAAATAAAAGAGGAATAAGTCCACCAAAAGATAGCATTCAGAGTATTGAAAAATTTCCTGTACCGCAAAACGTGCGGGATGTTCGAAGTTTTTTAGGGCTATGTTCGTATTTTAGAAAATTTATTGAGGGATTTGTTTCCATTGCCCATCCATTATATAGCCTGTTGAAGAAAGACGCGAAATTTAAATTTGGGGAAGCGGAGTTAAAAGCGTTTCATGTTTTAAAAACTAAATTAGTAGATGCTCCCGTTCTTGCGATGTATAGTCCGAAAGATGAAACTGAGCTTCATTGTGACGCTAGCTCAAAGGGATATGGTGCAATCCTGGTGCAACGGAAAAATGATATGAAGTTCCATCCGGTATTCTATTTTTCAAAACGAACCACTGAAGTCGAAAGTAAATATCATAGTTTCGAATTAGAAGTATTAGCCATAATATATGCATTGAGACGCTTCCGAGTTTATTTGCAGGGCATGAAGTTCAAAATTTTAACCGATTGCAATTCGCTCCGTATGACTTTAAATAAAAAAGAGGTAAATCCCCGTATCGCACGATGGGCACTAGAACTTCAAAGTTTTGACTATGAGATAGAGCATAGACAGGGCGCACGAATGGCACACGCGGACGCGTTAAGTAGATCCCAAAATATCCTTGTAGTGGAAGGAAATCCGTTCGAATTTGACTTGGCGCTCATGCAAAATCGAGACCCGGTAATTAGTACAATACGGGCAAAATTAGAATCGAAAGAAGATAAGTTCTTTGAAATGCGAAACGGCCTTGTCTATAGAAAGCACGGCGACGAATTATTGTTTTATGTGCCGTCAAGTATGGAAAAGAATGTTATCTACCGATATCACGACGAAATGGGGCACTTTGGGACAGAGAAAACTAGCAATACAATAATGAAGAATTATTGGTTTCCGAACATAAAAAGAAAAGTTGACGAACATAGGAAAAATTGTTTGAAATGCATTGCATATTCGCCTACATCAGGTAAAACTGAAGGGTCTTTACATAACATTCCTAAAGGAAACGTCCCATTCGCCGTGATACATATCGACCATTTTGGGCCTGTGGATAAAACTGTAAATATTAAGAAATATGTATTTTTAATTATAGACGCATTTACGAAGCACGTGAAATTATATGCAACAAAGACAACTGCGACAAAAGAGGTGATCGCGTGTTTAAAATTGTATTTCGCTCATTATAGTAAACCTCGGGTAATTGTTTCGGATAGGGGTAGTGCCTTTACCTCCAAAGATTTTGATGACTTCCTTACAATAAGCAATGTTAATCATGTGAAGGTCGCCACTGCGTCTCCGCAGGCAAACGGGCAGGTAGAGCGGGTGAATAGAGTTTTAGGTCCGATACTTGCGAAAACAACTGAAAATTGTCCGGGTAAGCGATGGTATGATGTATTGGAAGATGCGGAATATGCGCTCAATAATACCATTAATAAGGCTACTGGTGAAACCCCCTGTAAGTTATTGTTCGGAATTGATCAAAGGGGTAAGGTTTCAGATTCGTTAAGTCAGTATTTACAAGAGGAAGTAAACTGTGAACCGGTAAATTTAGAAAGTATTAGACATAGAGCTGAAATGAAAAATTTGCGTCAACAAGATTATAATAAAATATATTATGATAGAAAACATAAACCCCCTTACGAGTACCAGGTTGGGGACTATATAATGTTAAAGAATTTCGAAAGTACTCCGGGGATTTCCCAAAAGCTCATTCCTCAGTTCAAAGGGCCTTACGAAATCATAAAGAAACTGCGAAATGATCGATATATTGTAGCTGACATTGCAGGGTTCCAAAATACACAGAAGCCTTATCAAGGTACCTGGTCCTCTGCTAATATGCGACCGTGGCGCTCGCCGTAAATCCCGATTAGAATATAAGTTTCCGTTTAGATTAAGATAATTATGAACTGCAATTGTAAAAGTATTTTGTTTGTTTTGTAGACCGAGCCCGAGGTCGGACTCAGGTGTCAGGACTGGCCGAGTTGTAAGAGCGAGCGTGAAGAGTGCGAGTAGGACATTGTATTTTCCGTCGATGGAATATTCCATCGACGGTTAAAAACGGTTAAAAAACAAATGAAAATCGGGCAACGATGTCTCCGCACGGCGTCGTCCGACGAGAGAGCATTCAAGCATTAGCTATTGCGTCGAGCACTTCACGTGTGATTTCTTGAAAGATTAATTTTAATATTCTGTATTTTTTTGGGTTAATAAAAGTTTCAATTTGTCAAAAGCATTACAATTATATGGGTAATAATGCATGTTATATTGATAATAATATAAGTAATAAGTATAATTCTTACAGTTCTAGCGATAATAACTGCATAATATGGGTAGTAATGCATGTTATATTGATAATAATATAAGTAATAAGTATAATTATTACAGTTCTAGCGATAATAACTGCATTATATGGGTAATAATCCATGTTATATTGATAATTTTGGGAGTAATAAGTATAATTATTATAGTTCTAGCGATAATAACTCCATTATATGGGTAATAATGCATGTTATATTGATAATAATATAAGTAATAAGTATAATTCTTACAGTTCTAGCGATAATAACTGCATAATATGGGTAACAATGCATGCTATATTGATGATAATAAAAGTAATACGTATATTTATTATAGTTCTAGCGATAATAACTGCATAATATGGGTAATAATGCATGTTATATTGATGATAATAAAAGTAATACGTATATTTATTATAGTTCTAGCGATAATAACTGCATAAAATGGGTAGTAATGCATGTTATATTGATAATAATATAAGTAATAAGTATAATTATTACATTTCTAGCGATAATAACTGCATAATGTGGGTAATAATGCACGTTATATTGCTAATAATATAAGTAATAGGTATAACTATTTCAGTTCTAGCGATAATACCTGCATTATATGGGTAATAATGCATGTTATATTGATAATAATATAAGTAATAAGTATAATTATTACAATTCTAGCGATAATAACTGCATTATATGGGTAATAATGCATATTATATTGATAATACTGGGAGTAATAAGTATAATTATTATAGTTCTGGCGATAATGATAGTAAAATATGGCTGATAGTGCATGTTATATTGATAATAATAAAAGTAATAAGTATATTTATTACAGTTCTATCGATAATAACTGCATAATATGGGTAATAATGCATGTTATATTGCTAATAATGTAAGTAATAAGTATAATTATTACAGTTCTAGCGATAATAACTCCATTATATGGGTAATAATGCATGTTATATTGCTAATAATGTAAGTAATAAGTATAATTATTACAGTTCTAGCGATAATAACTCCATTATATGGGTAATAATGCGTGTTATATTGATAATAATATAAGTAATAAGTATAATTATTACAGCTCTAGCGATAATAACTGCATTATATGGGTAATAATGCAAGTTATATTGATAATATCGGGAGTAATAAGCATAATTATTATAGTTTTCGCGATAATAATAGTACAATATGGCTAATAGTGCATGTTATATTGATGATAATTAAAGTACTAAGTATATTTATTATAGTTCTAGGGATCATAACTGCATAATATGCGTAATAATGCATGTTATATTGATAATAATATAAGCAATAAGTATAATTATTACAATTCTAGCGATAATAACTGCATTATATGGGGAATAATGCATGTTATATTGATAATATTGGGAGTAATAAGTATAATTATTATAGTTCTAGAGATAATAAGAGTAAAATATGGCTAATAGTGCATGCTATATTGATAATAATAAAAGAAATAAGTATATTTATTGCAGTTCTATCGATAATAACTGCATAATATGGGTAATAATGCATGTTATATTGCTAATAATGTAAGTAATAAGTATAATTATTACAGTTCTAGCGATAATAACTCCATTATATGGGTAATAATCCATGTTATATTGATAATTTTGGGAGTAATAAGTATAATTATTATAGTTCTAGCGATAATAACTCCATTATATGGGTAATAATGCGTGTTATATTGATAATAATATAAGTAATAAGTATAATTATTACAGTTATAGCGATAATAACTGCATAATATGGGTAATAATGCACGTTATATTGCTAATAATATAAGTAATAAGTATAACTATTACAGTTCTAGCGATAATACCTGCATTATATGGGTAATAATGCATGTTATATTGATACTATTGGGAGTAATAAGTATAATTATTATAGTTCTAGCGATAATAATAGTAAAATAAGGCTAATAGTGCATGTTATATTGATAATAATAAAAGTAATAAGTATATTTATTACAGTTCTATCGATAATAACTGCATAATATGGGTAATAATGCATGTTATATTGATGATAATAAAAGTACTAAGTACATTTATTATAGTTCTAGCGATTATAACTGCATAATATGCGTAATAATGCATGTTATATTGATAATAATATAAGTAATAAGCATAATTATTACAATTCTAGCGATAATACCTGCATTATATGGGTAATAATGCATGTTATATTGATACTATTGGGAGTAATAAGTATAATTATTATAGTTCTAGCGATAATAATAGTAAAATAAGGCTAATAGTGCATGTTATATTGATAATAATAAAAGTAATAAGTATATTTATTACAGTTCTATCGATAATAACTGCATAATATGGGTAATAATGCATGTTATATTGATGATAATAAAAGTACTAAGTACATTTATTATAGTTCTAGCGATTATAACTGCATAATATGCGTAATAATGCATGTTATATTGATAATAATATAAGTAATAAGCATAATTATTACAGCTCTAGCGATAATAACTGCATTATATGGGTAATAATGCATGTTATATTGATAATATCGGGAGTAATAAGCATAATTATTATAGTTTTCGCGATAATAATAGTACAATATGGCTAATAGTGCATGTTATATTGATGATAATTAAAGTACTAAGTATATTTATTATAGTTCTAGGGATCATAACTGCATAATATGCGTAATAATGCATGTTATATTGATAATAATATAAGCAATAAGTATAATTATTACAATTCTAGCGATAATAACTGCATTATATGGGGAATAATGCATGTTATATTGATAATATTGGGAGTAATAAGTATAATTATTATAGTTCTAGAGATAATAAGAGTAAAATATGGCTAATAGTGCATGCTATATTGATAATAATAAAAGAAATAAGTATATTTATTGCAGTTCTATCGATAATAACTGCATAATATGGGTAATAATGCATGTTATATTGCTAATAATGTAAGTAATAAGTATAATTATTACAGTTCTAGCGATAATAACTCCATTATATGGGTAATAATGCATGTTATATTGATAATAATATAAGTAATAAGTATAATTCTTACAGTTCTAGCGATAATAACTGCATAATATGGGTAATAATGCATGTTATATTGATGATAATAAAAGTAATACGTATATTTATTAAAGTTCTAGCGATAATAACTGCATAATATGGGTAGTAATGCATGTTATATTGATAATAATATAAGTAATAAGTATAATTATTACAGTTCTAGCAATAATAACTGCATTATATGGGTAATAATCCATGTTATATTGATAATTTTGGGAGTAATAAGTATAATTATTATAGTTCTAGCGATAATAACTCCATTATATGGGTAATAATGCGTGTTATATTGATAATAATATAAGTAATAAGTATAATTATTACAGTTATAGCGATAATAACTGCATAATATGGGTAATAATGCACGTTATATTGCTAATAATGTAAGTAATAAGTATAATTATTACAGTTCTAGCGATAATAACTGCATTATATGGGTAATAATGCATGTTATATTGATAATATCGGGAGTAATAAGTATAATTATTATAGTTCTCGCGATAATAAGAGTACAATATTTCTAATAGTGCATGTTATATTGATAATAATAAAAGTAATAAGTATATTTATTATAGTTCTAACGATCATAACTGCATAATATGCGTAATAATGCATGTTATATTGATAATAATATAAGCAATAAGTATAATTATTACAATTCTAGCGATAATAACTGCATTATATGGGGAATAATGCATGTTATATTGATAATATTGGGAGTAATAAGTATAATTATTATAGTTCTAGAGATAATAAGAGTAAAATATGGCTAATAGTGCATGCTATATTGATAATAATAAAAGAAATAAGTATATTTATTGCAGTTCTATCGATAATAACTGCATAATATGGGTAATAATGCATGTTATATTGCTAATAATGTAAGTAATAAGTATAATTATTACAGTTCTAGCGATAATAACTCCATTATATGGGTAATAATGCATGTTATATTGATAATAATATAAGTAATAAGTATAATTCTTACAGTTCTAGCGATAATAACTGCATAATATGGGTAATAATGCATGTTATATTGATGATAATAAAAGTAATACGTATATTTATTATAGTTCTAGCGATAATAACTGCATAATATGGGTAATAATGCACGTTATATTGCTAATAATATAAGTAATAAGTATAATTATTACAGTTCTAGCGATAATAACTGCATTATATGTGTAATAATGCATGTTATATTGATAATATCGGGAGTAATAAGTATAATTATTATAGTTCTAGCGATAATAATAGTACAATATGACTAATAGTTCATGTTATATTGAAAATAATAAAAGTAATAAGTATATTTATTACAGTTCTAACGATAATAACTGCATAATGTGCGTTTTAATGCATGTTATATTGATAAAAATATAAGTAATAAGTATAATCATTACAATTCTAGCGATAATAACAGCATTATATGGGTAATAATGCATGTTATATTGATAATATTGGGAGTAATAAGTATAATTATTATAGTTCTAGAGATAATAAGAGTAAAATATGGCTAATAGTGCATGCTATATTGATAATAATAAAAGAAATAAGTATATTTATTGCAGTTCTATCGATAATAACTGCATAATATGGGTAATAATGCATGTTATATTGCTAATAATGTAAGTAATAAGTATAATTATTACAGTTCTAGCGATAATAACTCCATTATATGGGTAATAATGCGTGTTATATTGATAATAATATAAGTAATAAGTATAATTATTACAGTTATAGCGATAATAACTGCATAATATGGGTAATAATGCACGTTATATTGCTAATAATATAAGTAATAAGTATAACTATTACAGTTCTAGCGATAATACCTGCATTATATGGGTAATAATGCATGTTATATTGATACTATTGGGAGTAATAAGTATAATTATTATAGTTCTAGCGATAATAATAGTAAAATAAGGCTAATAGTGCATGTTATATTGATAATAATAAAAGTAATAAGTATATTTATTACAGTTCTATCGATAATAACTGCATAATATGGGTAATAATGCATGTTATATTGATGATAATAAAAGTACTAAGTACATTTATTATAGTTCTAGCGATAATAACTCCATTATATGGGTAATAATGCATGTTATATTGATAATAATATAAGTAATAAGTATAATTCTTACAGTTCTAGCGATAATAACTGCATAATATGGGTAATAATGCATGTTATATTGATGATAATAAAAGTACTAAGTATATTTATTATAGTTCTAGCGATTATAACTGCATAATATGCGTAATAATGCATGTTATATTGATAATAATATAAGTAATAAGCATAATTATTACAATTCTAGCGATAATAACTGCATTATATGGGTAATAATGCATGTTATATTGATAATATAGGGAGTAATAAGTATAATTATTATAGTTCTCGCGATAATAAGAGTACAATATTTCTAATAGTGCATGTTATATTGATAATAATAAAAGTAATAAGTATATTTATTATAGTTCTAACGATCATAACTGCATAATATGCGTAATAATGCATGTTATATTGATAATAATATAAGCAATAAGTATAATTATTACAATTCTAGCGATAATAACTGCATTATATGGGGAATAATGCATGTTATATTGATAATATTGGGAGTAATAAGTATAATTATTATAGTTCTAGAGATAATAAGAGTAAAATATGGCTAATAGTGCATGCTATATTGATAATAATAAAAGAAATAAGTATATTTATTGCAGTTCTATCGATAATAACTGCATAATATGGGTAATAATGCATGTTATATTGCTAATGATGTAAGTAATAAGTATAATTATTACAGTTCTAGCGATAATAACTCCATTATATGGGTAATAATGCATGTTATATTGATAATAATATAAGTAATAAGTATAATTCTTACAGTTCTAGCGATAATAACTGCATAATATGGGTAATAATGCATGTTATATTGATGATAATAAAAGTAATACGTATATTTATTAAAGTTCTAGCGATAATAACTGCATAATATGGGTAGTAATGCATGTTATATTGATAATAATATAAGTAATAAGTATAATTATTACAGTTCTAGCAATAATAACTGCATTATATGGGTAATAATCCATGTTATATTGATAATTTTGGGAGTAATAAGTATAATTATTATAGTTCTAGCGATAATAACTCCATTATATGGGTAATAATGCGTGTTATATTGATAATAATATAAGTAATAAGTATAATTATTACAGTTATAGCGATAATAACTGCATAATATGGGTAATAATGCACGTTATATTGCTAATAATGTAAGTAATAAGTATAATTATTACAGTTCTAGCGATAATAACTGCATTATATGGGTAATAATGCATGTTATATTGATAATATCGGGAGTAATAAGTATAATTATTATAGTTCTCGCGATAATAAGAGTACAATATTTCTAATAGTGCATGTTATATTGATAATAATAAAAGTAATAAGTATATTTATTATAGTTCTAACGATCATAACTGCATAATATGCGTAATAATGCATGTTATATTGATAATAATATAAGCAATAAGTATAATTATTACAATTCTAGCGATAATAACTGCATTATATGGGGAATAATGCATGTTATATTGATAATATTGGGAGTAATAAGTATAATTATTATAGTTCTAGAGATAATAAGAGTAAAATATGGCTAATAGTGCATGCTATATTGATAATAATAAAAGAAATAAGTATATTTATTGCAGTTCTATCGATAATAACTGCATAATATGGGTAATAATGCATGTTATATTGCTAATAATGTAAGTAATAAGTATAATTATTACAGTTCTAGCGATAATAACTCCATTATATGGGTAATAATGCATGTTATATTGATAATAATATAAGTAATAAGTATAATTCTTACAGTTCTAGCGATAATAACTGCATAATATGGGTAATAATGCATGTTATATTGATGATAATAAAAGTAATACGTATATTTATTAAAGTTCTAGCGATAATAACTGCATAATATGGGTAGTAATGCATGTTATATTGATAATAATATAAGTAATAAGTATAATTATTACAGTTCTAGCAATAATAACTGCATTATATGGGTAATAATCCATGTTATATTGATAATTTTGGGAGTAATAAGTATAATTATTATAGTTCTAGCGATAATAACTCCATTATATGGGTAATAATGCGTGTTATATTGATAATAATATAAGTAATAAGTATAATTATTACAGTTATAGCGATAATAACTGCATAATATGGGTAATAATGCACGTTATATTGCTAATAATGTAAGTAATAAGTATAATTATTACAGTTCTAGCGATAATAACTGCATTATATGGGTAATAATGCATGTTATATTGATAATATCGGGAGTAATAAGTATAATTATTATAGTTCTCGCGATAATAAGAGTACAATATTTCTAATAGTGCATGTTATATTGATAATAATAAAAGTAATAAGTATATTTATTATAGTTCTAACGATCATAACTGCATAATATGCGTAATAATGCATGTTATATTGATAATAATATAAGCAATAAGTATAATTATTACAATTCTAGCGATAATAACTGCATTATATGGGGAATAATGCATGTTATATTGATAATATTGGGAGTAATAAGTATAATTATTATAGTTCTAGAGATAATAAGAGTAAAATATGGCTAATAGTGCATGCTATATTGATAATAATAAAAGAAATAAGTATATTTATTGCAGTTCTATCGATAATAACTGCATAATATGGGTAATAATGCATGTTATATTGCTAATAATGTAAGTAATAAGTATAATTATTACAGTTCTAGCGATAATAACTCCATTATATGGGTAATAATGCATGTTATATTGATAATAATATAAGTAATAAGTATAATTCTTACAGTTCTAGCGATAATAACTGCATAATATGGGTAATAATGCATGTTATATTGATGATAATAAAAGTAATACGTATATTTATTATAGTTCTAGCGATAATAACTGCATAATATGGGTAATAATGCACGTTATATTGCTAATAATATAAGTAATAAGTATAATTATTACAGTTCTAGCGATAATAACTGCATTATATGTGTAATAATGCATGTTATATTGATAATATCGGGAGTAATAAGTATAATTATTATAGTTCTAGCGATAATAATAGTACAATATGACTAATAGTTCATGTTATATTGAAAATAATAAAAGTAATAAGTATATTTATTACAGTTCTAACGATAATAACTGCATAATGTGCGTTTTAATGCATGTTATATTGATAAAAATATAAGTAATAAGTATAATCATTACAATTCTAGCGATAATAACAGCATTATATGGGTAATAATGCATGTTATATTGATAATATTGGGAGTAATAAGTATAATTATTATAGTTCTAGAGATAATAAGAGTAAAATATGGCTAATAGTGCATGCTATATTGATAATAATAAAAGAAATAAGTATATTTATTGCAGTTCTATCGATAATAACTGCATAATATGGGTAATAATGCATGTTATATTGCTAATAATGTAAGTAATAAGTATAATTATTACAGTTCTAGCGATAATAACTCCATTATATGGGTAATAATGCGTGTTATATTGATAATAATATAAGTAATAAGTATAATTATTACAGTTATAGCGATAATAACTGCATAATATGGGTAATAATGCACGTTATATTGCTAATAATATAAGTAATAAGTATAACTATTACAGTTCTAGCGATAATACCTGCATTATATGGGTAATAATGCATGTTATATTGATACTATTGGGAGTAATAAGTATAATTATTATAGTTCTAGCGATAATAATAGTAAAATAAGGCTAATAGTGCATGTTATATTGATAATAATAAAAGTAATAAGTATATTTATTACAGTTCTATCGATAATAACTGCATAATATGGGTAATAATGCATGTTATATTGATGATAATAAAAGTACTAAGTACATTTATTATAGTTCTAGCGATAATAACTCCATTATATGGGTAATAATGCATGTTATATTGATAATAATATAAGTAATAAGTATAATTCTTACAGTTCTAGCGATAATAACTGCATAATATGGGTAATAATGCATGTTATATTGATGATAATAAAAGTACTAAGTATATTTATTATAGTTCTAGCGATTATAACTGCATAATATGCGTAATAATGCATGTTATATTGATAATAATATAAGTAATAAGCATAATTATTACAATTCTAGCGATAATAACTGCATTATATGGGTAATAATGCATGTTATATTGATAATATAGGGAGTAATAAGTATAATTATTATAGTTCTCGCGATAATAAGAGTACAATATTTCTAATAGTGCATGTTATATTGATAATAATAAAAGTAATAAGTATATTTATTATAGTTCTAACGATCATAACTGCATAATATGCGTAATAATGCATGTTATATTGATAATAATATAAGCAATAAGTATAATTATTACAATTCTAGCGATAATAACTGCATTATGTGGGGAATAATGCATGTTATATTGATAATATTGGGAGTAATAAGTATAATTATTACAGTTCTAGCGATAATAACTCCATTATATGGGTAATAATGCATGTTATATTGATAATAATATAAGTAATAAGTATAATTCTTACAGTTCTAGCGATAATAACTGCATAATATGGGTAATAATGCATGTTATATTGATGATAATAAAAGTAATACGTATATTTATTATAGTTCTAGCGATAATAACTGCATAATATGGGTAATAATGCACGTTATATTGCTAATAATATAAGTAATAAGTATAATTATTACAGTTCTAGCGATAATAACTGCATTATATGTGTAATAATGCATGTTATATTGATAATATCGGGAGTAATAAGTATAATTATTATAGTTCTAGCGATAATAATAGTACAATATGACTAATAGTTCATGTTATATTGAAAATAATAAAAGTAATAAGTATATTTATTACAGTTCTAACGATAATAACTGCATAATGTGCGTTTTAATGCATGTTATATTGATAAAAATATAAGTAATAAGTATAATCATTACAATTCTAGCGATAATAACAGCATTATATGGGTAATAATGCATGTTATATTGATAATATTGGGAGTAATAAGTATAATTATTATAGTTCTAGAGATAATAAGAGTAAAATATGGCTAATAGTGCATGCTATATTGATAATAATAAAAGAAATAAGTATATTTATTGCAGTTCTATCGATAATAACTGCATAATATGGGTAATAATGCATGTTATATTGCTAATAATGTAAGTAATAAGTATAATTATTACAGTTCTAGCGATAATAACTCCATTATATGGGTAATAATGCATGTTATATTGATAATAATATAAGTAATAAGTATAATTCTTACAGTTCTAGCGATAATAACTGCATAATATGGGTAATAATGCATGTTATATTGATGATAATAAAAGTAATACGTATATTTATTATAGTTCTAGCGATAATAACTGCATAATATGGGTAGTAATGCATGTTATATTGATAATAACATAAGTAGTAAGTATAATTATTACAGTTCTAGCAATAATAACTGCATTATATGGGTAATAATCCATGTTATATTGATAATTTTGGGAGTAATAAGTATAATTATTATAGTTCTAGCGATAATAACTCCATTATATGGGTAATAATGCGTGTTATATTGATAATAATATAAGTAATAAATATGATTCCTACAGTTCTAGCGATAATAACTCCATTATATGGGTAATAATGCATGTTATATTGATAATAATATAAGTATAGAGTATAATTACTACAGTTCTAGCGGTAATAACTTCATAATATGGGTAATAATGCACGTTATATTGCTAATAGTATAAGTAATAAGTATAATTATTACAGCTCTAGCGATAATAACTGCATTATATGGGTAATAATGCATGTTATATTGATAATATCGGGAGTAATAAGCATAATTATTATAGTTTTCGCGATAATAATAGTACAATATGGCTAATAGTGCATGTTATATTGATGATAATTAAAGTACTAAGTATATTTATTATAGTTCTAGGGATCATAACTGCATAATATGCGTAATAATGCATGTTATATTGATAATAATATAAGCAATAAGTATAATTATTACAATTCTAGCGATAATAACTGCATTATATGGGGAATAATGCATGTTATATTGATAATATTGGGAGTAATAAGTATAATTATTATAGTTCTAGAGATAATAAGAGTAAAATATGGCTAATAGTGCATGCTATATTGATAATAATAAAAGAAATAAGTATATTTATTGCAGTTCTATCGATAATAACTGCATAATATGGGTAATAATGCATGTTATATTGCTAATAATGTAAGTAATAAGTATAATTATTACAGTTCTAGCGATAATAACTCCATTATATGGGTAATAATGCATGTTATATTGATAATAATATAAGTAATAAGTATAATTCTTACAGTTCTAGCGATAATAACTGCATAATATGGGTAATAATGCATGTTATATTGATGATAATAAAAGTAATACGTATATTTATTAAAGTTCTAGCGATAATAACTGCATAATATGGGTAGTAATGCATGTTATATTGATAATAATATAAGTAATAAGTATAATTATTACAGTTCTAGCAATAATAACTGCATTATATGGGTAATAATCCATGTTATATTGATAATTTTGGGAGTAATAAGTATAATTATTATAGTTCTAGCGATAATAACTCCATTATATGGGTAATAATGCGTGTTATATTGATAATAATATAAGTAATAAGTATAATTATTACAGTTATAGCGATAATAACTGCATAATATGGGTAATAATGCACGTTATATTGCTAATAATGTAAGTAATAAGTATAATTATTACAGTTCTAGCGATAATAACTGCATTATATGGGTAATAATGCATGTTATATTGATAATATCGGGAGTAATAAGTATAATTATTATAGTTCTCGCGATAATAAGAGTACAATATTTCTAATAGTGCATGTTATATTGATAATAATAAAAGTAATAAGTATATTTATTATAGTTCTAACGATCATAACTGCATAATATGCGTAATAATGCATGTTATATTGATAATAATATAAGCAATAAGTATAATTATTACAATTCTAGCGATAATAACTGCATTATATGGGGAATAATGCATGTTATATTGATAATATTGGGAGTAATAAGTATAATTATTATAGTTCTAGAGATAATAAGAGTAAAATATGGCAAATAGTGCATGCTATATTGATAATAATAAAAGAAATAAGTATATTTATTGCAGTTCTATCGATAATAACTGCATAATATGGGTAATAATGCATGTTATATTGCTAATAATGTAAGTAATAAGTATAATTATTACAGTTCTAGCGATAATAACTCCATTATATGGGTAATAATGCATGTTATATTGATAATAATATAAGTAATAAGTATAATTCTTACAGTTCTAGCGATAATAACTGCATAATATGGGTAATAATGCATGTTATATTGATGATAATAAAAGTAATACGTATATTTATTAAAGTTCTAGCGATAATAACTGCATAATATGGGTAGTAATGCATGTTATATTGATAATAATATAAGTAATAAGTATAATTATTACAGTTCTAGCAATAATAACTGCATTATATGGGTAATAATCCATGTTATATTGATAATTTTGGGAGTAATAAGTATAATTATTATAGTTCTAGCGATAATAACTCCATTATATGGGTAATAATGCGTGTTATATTGATAATAATATAAGTAATAAGTATAATTATTACAGTTATAGCGATAATAACTGCATAATATGGGTAATAATGCACGTTATATTGCTAATAATGTAAGTAATAAGTATAATTATTACAGTTCTAGCGATAATAACTGCATTATATGGGTAATAATGCATGTTATATTGATAATATCGGGAGTAATAAGTATAATTATTATAGTTCTCGCGATAATAAGAGTACAATATTTCTAATAGTGCATGTTATATTGATAATAATAAAAGTAATAAGTATATTTATTATAGTTCTAACGATCATAACTGCATAATATGCGTAATAATGCATGTTATATTGATAATAATATAAGCAATAAGTATAATTATTACAATTCTAGCGATAATAACTGCATTATATGGGGAATAATGCATGTTATATTGATAATATTGGGAGTAATAAGTATAATTATTATAGTTCTAGAGATAATAAGAGTAAAATATGGCTAATAGTGCATGCTATATTGATAATAATAAAAGAAATAAGTATATTTATTGCAGTTCTATCGATAATAACTGCATAAAATGGGTAATAATGCATGTTATATTGCTAATAATGTAAGTAATAAGTATAATTATTACAGTTCTAGCGATAATAACTCCATTATATGGGTAATAATGCATGTTATATTGATAATAATATAAGTAATAAGTATAATTCTTACAGTTCTAGCGATAATAACTGCATAATATGGGTAATAATGCATGTTATATTGATGATAATAAAAGTAATACGTATATTTATTATAGTTCTAGCGATAATAACTGCATAATATGGGTAATAATGCACGTTATATTGCTAATAATATAAGTAATAAGTATAATTATTACAGTTCTAGCGATAATAACTGCATTATATGTGTAATAATGCATGTTATATTGATAATATCGGGAGTAATAAGTATAATTATTATAGTTCTAGCGATAATAATAGTACAATATGACTAATAGTTCATGTTATATTGAAAATAATAAAAGTAATAAGTATATTTATTACAGTTCTAACGATAATAACTGCATAATGTGCGTTTTAATGCATGTTATATTGATAAAAATATAAGTAATAAGTATAATCATTACAATTCTAGCGATAATAACAGCATTATATGGGTAATAATGCATGTTATATTGATAATATTGGGAGTAATAAGTATAATTATTATAGTTCTAGAGATAATAAGAGTAAAATATGGCTAATAGTGCATGCTATATTGATAATAATAAAAGAAATAAGTATATTTATTGCAGTTCTATCGATAATAACTGCATAATATGGGTAATAATGCATGTTATATTGCTAATAATGTAAGTAATAAGTATAATTATTACAGTTCTAGCGATAATAACTCCATTATATGGGTAATAATGCGTGTTATATTGATAATAATATAAGTAATAAGTATAATTATTACAGTTATAGCGATAATAACTGCATAATATGGGTAATAATGCACGTTATATTGCTAATAATATAAGTAATAAGTATAACTATTACAGTTCTAGCGATAATACCTGCATTATATGGGTAATAATGCATGTTATATTGATACTATTGGGAGTAATAAGTATAATTATTATAGTTCTAGCGATAATAATAGTAAAATAAGGCTAATAGTGCATGTTATATTGATAATAATAAAAGTAATAAGTATATTTATTACAGTTCTATCGATAATAACTGCATAATATGGGTAATAATGCATGTTATATTGATGATAATAAAAGTACTAAGTATATTTATTATAGTTCTAGGGATCATAACTGCATAATATGCGTAATAATGCATGTTATATTGATAATAATATAAGTAATAAGCATAATTATTACAATTCTAGCGATAATAACTGCATTATATGGGTAATAATGCATGTTATATTGATAATATTGGGAGTAATAAGTATAATTATTATAGTTCTAGAAATAATAATAGTAAAATATGGCTAATAGTGCATGTTTTATTGATAATAATAAAAGAAATAAGTATATTTATAACAGTTCTATCGATAATAACTGCATAATATGGGTAATAATGCATGTTATATTGCTAATAATGTAAGTACTAAGTATAATTATTACAGTTCTAGCGATAATAACTCCATTATATGGGTAATAATGCATGTTATATTGATAATAATATAAGTAATAAATATAATTCCTACAGTTCTAGCGATAATAACTCCATTATATGGGTAATAATGCATGTTATATTGATAATAATATAAGTATAGAGTATAATTACTACAGTTCTAGCGGTAATAACTTCATAATATGGGTAATAATGCACGTTATATTGCTAATAGTATAAGTAATAAGTATAATTATTACAGCTCTAGCGATAATAACTGCATAATATGGGTAATAATGCATGTTATATTGATAATATCGGGAGTAATAAGCATAATTATTATAGTTTTCGCGATAATAATAGTACAATATGGCTAATAGTGCATGTTATATTGATGATAATTAAAGTACTAAGTATATTTATTATAGTTCTAGGGATCATAACTGCATAATATGCGTAATAATGCATGTTATATTGATAATAATATAAGCAATAAGTATAATTATTACAATTCTAGCGATAATAACTGCATTATATGGGGAATAATGCATGTTATATTGATAATATTGGGAGTAATAAGTATAATTATTATAGTTCTAGAGATAATAAGAGTAAAATATGGCTAATAGTGCATGCTATATTGATAATAATAAAAGAAATAAGTATATTTATTGCAGTTCTATCGATAATAACTGCATAATATGGGTAATAATGCATGTTATATTGCTAATAATGTAAGTAATAAGTATAATTATTACAGTTCTAGCGATAATAACTCCATTATATGGGTAATAATGCATGTTATATTGATAATAATATAAGTAATAAGTATAATTCTTACAGTTCTAGCGATAATAACTGCATAATATGGGTAATAATGCATGTTATATTGATGATAATAAAAGTAATACGTATATTTATTAAAGTTCTAGCGATAATAACTGCATAATATGGGTAGTAATGCATGTTATATTGATAATAATATAAGTAATAAGTATAATTATTACAGTTCTAGCAATAATAACTGCATTATATGGGTAATAATCCATGTTATATTGATAATTTTGGGAGTAATAAGTATAATTATTATAGTTCTAGCGATAATAACTCCATTATATGGGTAATAATGCGTGTTATATTGATAATAATATAAGTAATAAGTATAATTATTACAGTTATAGCGATAATAACTGCATAATATGGGTAATAATGCACGTTATATTGCTAATAATGTAAGTAATAAGTATAATTATTACAGTTCTAGCGATAATAACTCCATTATATGGGTAATAATGCATGTTATATTGATAATAATATAAGTAATAAGTATAATTCTTACAGTTCTAGCGATAATAACTGCATAATATGGGTAATAATGCATGTTATATTGATGATAATAAAAGTAATACGTATATTTATTATAGTTCTAGCGATAATAACTGCATAAAATGGGTAGTAATGCATGTTATATTGATAATAATATAAGTAATAAGTATAATTATTACAGTTCTAGCAATAATAACTGCATTATATGGGTAATAATCCATGTTATATTGATAATTTTGGGAGTAATAAGTATAATTATTATAGTTCTAGCGATAATAACTCCATTATATGGGTAATAATGCGTGTTATATTGATAATAATATAAGTAATAAGTATAATTATTACAGTTATAGCGATAATAACTGCATAATATGGGTAATAATGCACGTTATATTGCTAATAATATAAGTAATAAGTATAACTATTACAGTTCTAGCGATAATACCTGCATTATATGGGTAATAATGCATGTTATATTGATAATATCGGGAGTAATAAGTATAATTATTATAGTTCTAGCGATAATAATAGTACAATATGACTAATAGTTCATGTTATATTGAAAATAATAAAAGTAATAAGTATATTTATTACAGTTCTAACGATAATAACTGCATAATGTGCGTTTTAATGCATGTTATATTGATAAAAATATAAGTAATAAGTATAATCATTACAATTCAGGCGATAATAACAGCATTATATGGGTAATAATGCATGTTATATTGATAATATTGGGAGTAATAAGTATAATTATTATAGTTCTAGAGATAATAAGAGTAAAATATGGCTAATAGTGCATGCTATATTGATAATAATAAAAGAAATAAGTATATTTATTGCAGTTCTATCGATAATAACTGCATAATATGGGTAATAATGCATGTTATATTGCTAATAATGTAAGTAATAAGTATAATTATTACAGTTCTAGCGATAATAACTCCATTATATGGTAATAATGCATGTTATATTGATAATAATATAAGTAATAAGTATAATTCTTACAGTTCTAGCGATAATAACTGCATAATATGGGTAATAATGCATGTTATATTGATGATAATAAAAGTAATACGTATATTTATTATAGTTCTAGCGATAATAACTGCATAATATGGGTAGTAATGCATGTTATATTGATAATAACATAAGTAGTAAGTATAATTATTACAGTTCTAGCAATAATAACTGCATTATATGGGTAATAATCCATGTTATATTGATAATTTTGGGAGTAATAAGTATAATTATTATAGTTCTAGCGATAATAACTCCATTATATGGGTAATAATGCGTGTTATATTGATAATAATATAAGTAATAAATATAATTCCTACAGTTCTAGCGATAATAACTCCATTATATGGGTAATAATGCATGTTATATTGATAATAATATAAGTATAGAGTATAATTACTACAGTTCTAGCGGTAATAACTTCATAATATGGGTAATAATGCACGTTATATTGCTAATAGTATAAGTAATAAGTATAATTCTTACAGTTCTAGCGATAATAACTGCATAATATGGGTAATAATGCATGTTATATTGATGATAATAAAAGTAATACGTATATTTATTAAAGTTCTAGCGATAATAACTGCATAATATGGGGAATAATGCATGTTATATTGATAATATTGGGAGTAATAAGTATAATTATTATAGTTCTAGAGATAATAAGAGTAAAATATGGCTAATAGTGCATGCTATATTGATAATAATAAAAGAAATAAGTATATTTATTGCAGTTCTATCGATAATAACTGCATAATATGGGTAATAATGCATGTTATATTGCTAATAATGTAAGTAATAAGTATAATTATTACAGTTCTAGCGATAATAACTCCATTATATGGGTAATAATGCATGTTATATTGATAATAATATAAGTAATAAGTATAATTCTTACAGTTCTAGCGATAATAACTGCATAATATGGGTAATAATGCATGTTATATTGATGATAATAAAAGTAATACGTATATTTATTAAAGTTCTAGCGATAATAACTGCATAATATGGGTAGTAATGCATGTTATATTGATAATAATATAAGTAATAAGTATAATTATTACAGTTCTAGCAATAATAACTGCATTATATGGGTAATAATCCATGTTATATTGATAATTTTGGGAGTAATAAGTATAATTATTATAGTTCTAGCGATAATAACTCCATTATATGGGTAATAATGCGTGTTATATTGATAATAATATAAGTAATAAGTATAATTATTACAGTTATAGCGATAATAACTGCATAATATGGGTAATAATGCACGTTATATTGCTAATAATGTAAGTAATAAGTATAATTATTACAGTTCTAGCGATAATAACTGCATTATATGGGTAATAATGCATGTTATATTGATAATATCGGGAGTAATAAGTATAATTATTATAGTTCTAGCGATAATAATAGTACAATATGGCTAATAGTTCATGTTATATTGAATATAATAAAAGTAATAAGTATATTTATTACAGTTCTAACGATAATAACTGCATAATGTGCGTAATAATGCATGTTATATTGATAAAAATATAAGTAATAAGTATAATCATTACAATTCTAGCGATAATAACTGCATTACATGGGTAATACTGCATGTTATATTGATAATATTGGGAGTAATAAGTATAATTATTATAGTTCTAGCGATAATAAGAGTAAAATATGGCTAATAGTGCATGTTATATTGATAATAATAAAAGAAATAAGTATATTTATTGCAGTTCTATCGATAATAACTGCATAATATGGGTAATAATGCATGTTATATTGACAATAATATAAGTAATAAGTATAATTCTTACAGTTCTAGCGATAATAACTGCATAATATGGGTAATAATGCATGTTATATTGATGATAATAAAAGTAATACGTATATTTATTATAGTTCTAGCGATAATAACTGCATAAAATGGGTAGTAATGCATGTTATATTGATAATAATATAAGTAATAAGTATAATTATTACAGTTATAGCGATAATAACTGCATAATGTGGGTAATAATGCACGTTATATTGCTAATAATATAAGTAATAGGTATAACTATTTCAGTTCTAGCGATAATACCTGCATTATATGGGTAATAATGCATGTTATATTGATAATAATATAAGTGATAAGTATAATTATTACAGTTCTAGCGATAATAACTGCACTATAATGGTAATAATGCATGTTATATTGATAATATTGGGAGTAATAAGTATAATTATTATAGTTCTAGCGATAATAATAGTAAAATATTCCAAATAGTGCATGTTATATTGATAATAATAAAAGTAAAAAGTATATTTATTACAGTTCTATCGATAATAACTGCATAATATCGGTAATAATGCATGTTACATTGATGATAATAAAAGTAATACGTATATTTATTATAGTTCTAGCGATAATAACTGCATAATATGGGTAATAATGCATGTTATATTGCTAATAATGTAAGTAATAAGTATAATTATTACAGTTCTAGCGATAATAACTCCATTATATGGGTAATAATGCATGTTATATTGATAATAATGTAAGTAATAAATATAATTCTTACAGTTCTAGCGATAATAACTGCATAATATGGGTAATAATGCATGTTATATTGATGATAACAAAAGTAATACGTATATTTATTATAGTTCTAGCGATAATAACTGCATAATATGGGTAATAATGCGCGTTATATTGCTAATAATATAAGTAATAAGTATAATTATTACAGTTCTAGCGATAATAACTGCATTATATGTGTAATAATGCATGTTATATTGATAATATCGGGAGTAATAAGTATAATTATTATAGTTCTAGCGATAATAATAGTACAATATGGCTAATAGTTCATGTTATATTGAAAATAATAAAAGTAATAAGTATATTTATTACAGATCTAACGATAATAACTGCATAATGTGCGTAATAATGCATGTTATATTGATAAAAATATAAGTAATAAGTATAATCATTACAATTCTAGCGATAATAACTGCATTACATGGGTAATAATGCATGTTATATTGATAATATTGGGAGTAATAAGTATAATTATTATAGTTCTAGCGATAATAAGAGTAAAATATGGCTAATAGTGCATGTTATATTGATAATAATAAAAGAAATAAGTATATTTATTGCAGTTCTATCGATAATAACTGCATAATATGGGTAATAATGCATGTTATATTGACAATAATATAAGTAATAAGTATAATTCTTACAGTTCTAGCGATAATAACTGCAATCTATGGGTAATAATGCACGTTATATTGCTAATAATGTAAGTAATAAGTATAATTATTACAGTTCTAGCGATAATAACTGCATTATATGGATAATAATGCATGTTATATTGATAATATCTGGAGTAATAGGTATAATTATTATAGTTCTAGCGATAATAATAGTAAAATATGGCTAATAGTGCATGTTATATTGATAATAATAAAAGTAATAAGTATACTTATTATACTTCTAGCGATAATAACTGCATTATATGGGTAATAATGCATGTTATATTGATAATGTTGGGAGTAATAAGTATAATTATTATAGTTCTAGCGATAATAACTGCATTGTATGGGTAATAATGGATGTTATATTGATAATATCGGGAGTAATAAGTATAATTATTACAGTTCTAGCGATAGTACTAGTAAAATATGGCTAAGAGTGCCTGTTACATTGATAATAGTGAAAGTAATAAGTATATTTATTATACTTCTGTCGATAATAACTGCATTATATGGGTAATTATGCATGTTATATTGATAATAATATAAGTAATGAGTATAATTATTACAGTTCTAGCTTTAGTAACTGCATTATATGGGTAATAATGCATGTTATATTGATAATATCGGGAGTAATAAGTATAATTATTATAGTTCTCGCGATAATAAGAGTACAATATTTCTAATAGTGCATGTTATATTGATAATAATAAAAGTAATACGTATATTTATTATAGTTCTAGCGATAATAACTGCATAATATGGGTATTAATGCATGTTATATTGATAATAATATAAGTGATAAGTATAATTATTACAGTTCTAGCGATAATAACTGCACTATAATGGTAATAATGCATGTTATATGGATAATATTGGGAGTAATAAGTATAATTATTATAGTTCTAGCGATAATGATAGTAAAATATGGCTAATAGTGCATGTTATATTGATGATAATAAAAGTAATACGTATATTTATTATAGTTCTAGCGATAATAACTGCATAATATGGGTAATAATGCATGTTATATTGATAATAATATAAGTAGTAAGTATAATTATTACAGTTCTAGCGATAACAACTGCATTATATGGGTAATAATGCATGTTATATTGATAATATTGGGAGTAATAAGTATAATTATTATAGTTTTAGCGATAATAATAGTAAAATATTCCAAATAGTGCATGTTATATTGATAATAATAAAAGTAAAAAGTATATTTATTACAGTTCTAGCGATAATAACTGCATAATATGGGTAATAATGCGCGTTATATTGCTAATAATATAAGTAATAAGTATAATTATTGCAGTTCTAGCGATAATAACTGCATTATATGTGTAATAATGCATGTTACATTGATAATATCGGGAGTAATAAGTATAATTATTATAGTTCTAGCGATAATAATAGTACAATATGGCTAATAGTTCATGTTATATTGAAAATAATAAAAGTAATAAGTATATTTATTACAGTTCTAACGATAATAACTGCATAATGTGCGTAATAATGCATGTTATATTGATAAAAATATAAGTAATAAGTATAATCATTACAATTCTAGCGATAATAACTGCATTACATGGGTAATAATGCATGTTATATTGATAATATTGGGAGTAATAAGTATAATTATTATAGTTCTAGCGATAATAAGAGTAAAATATGGCTAATAGTGCATGTTATATTGATAATAATAAAAGAAATAAGTATACTTATTGCAGTTCTATCGATAATAACTGCATAATATGGGGAATAATGCATGTTATATTGACAATAATATAAGTAATAAGTATAATTCTTACAGTTCTAGCGATAATAACTGCATAATATGGGTAATAATGCATGTTATATTGATGATAATAAAAGTAATACGTATATTTATTATAGTTCTAGCGATAATAACTGCATAAAATGGGTAGTAATGCATGTTATATTGATAATAATATAAGTAATAAGTATAATTATTGCAGTTCTAGCGATAATAACTGCAATCTATGGGTAATAATGCACGTTATATTGCTAATAATGTAAGTAATAAGTATAATTATTACAGTTCTAGCGATAATAACTGCATTATATGGATAATAATGCATGTTATATTGATAATATCTGGAGTAATAGGTATAATTATTATAGTTCTAGCGATAATAATAGTAAAATATGGCTAATAGTGCATGTTATATTGATAATAATAAAAGTAATAAGTATACTTATTATACTTCTAGCGATAATAACTGCATTATATGGGTAATAATGCATGTTATATTGATAATGTTGGGAGTAATAAGTATAATTATTATAGTTCTAGCGATAATAACTGCATTGTATGGGTAATAATGGATGTTATATTGATAATATCGGGAGTAATAAGTATAATTATTACAGTTCTAGCGATAGTACTAGTAAAATATGGCTAAGAGTGCCTGTTACATTGATAATAGTGAAAGTAATAAGTATATTTATTATACTTCTGTCGATAATAACTGCATTATATGGGTAATTATGCATGTTATATTGATAATAATATAAGTAATGAGTATAATTATTACAGTTCTAGCTTTAGTAACTGCATTATATGGGTAATAATGCATGTTATATTGATAATATCGGGAGTAATAAGTATAATTATTATAGTTCTCGCGATAATAAGAGTACAATATTTCTAATAGTGCATGTTATATTGATAATAATAAAAGTAATACGTATATTTATTATAGTTCTAGCGATAATAACTGCATAATATGGGTATTAATGCATGTTATATTGATAATAATATAAGTGATAAGTATAATTATTACAGTTCTAGCGATAATAACTGCACTATAATGGTAATAATGCATGTTATATGGATAATATTGGGAGTAATAAGTATAATTATTATAGTTCTAGCGATAATGATAGTAAAATATGGCTAATAGTGCATGTTATATTGATGATAATAAAAGTAATACGTATATTTATTATAGTTCTAGCGATAATAACTGCATAATATGGGTAATAATGCGCGTTATATTGCTAATAATATAAGTAATAAGTATAATTATTGCAGTTCTAGCGATAATAACTGCATTATATGTGTAATAATGCATGTTACATTGATAATATCGGGAGTAATAAGTATAATTATTATAGTTCTAGCGATAATAATAGTACAATATGGCTAATAGTTCATGTTATATTGAAAATAATAAAAGTAATAAGTATATTTATTACAGTTCTAACGATAATAACTGCATAATGTGCGTAATAATGCATGTTATATTGATAAAAATATAAGTAATAAGTATAATCATTACAATTCTAGCGATAATAACTGCATTACATGGGTAATAATGCATGTTATATTGATAATATTGGGAGTAATAAGTATAATTATTATAGTTCTAGCGATAATAAGAGTAAAATATGGCTAATAGTGCATGTTATATTGATAATAATAAAAGAAATAAGTATATTTATTGCAGTTCTATCGATAATAACTGCATAATATGGGGAATAATGCATGTTATATTGACAATAATATAAGTAATAAGTATAATTCTTACAGTTCTAGCGATAATAACTGCATAATATGGGTAATAATGCATGTTATATTGATGATAATAAAAGTAATACGTATATTTATTATAGTTCTAGCGATAATAACTGCATAAAATGGGTAGTAATGCATGTTATATTGATAATAATATAAGTAATAAGTATAATTATTGCAGTTCTAGCGATAATAACTGCAATCTATGGGTAATAATGCACGTTATATTGCTAATAATGTAAGTAATAAGTATAATTATTACAGTTCTAGCGATAATAACTGCATTATATGGATAATAATGCATGTTATATTGATAATATCGGGAGTAATAGGTATAATTATTATAGTTCTAGCGATAATAATAGTAAAATATGGCTAATAGTGCATGTTATATTGATAATAATAAAAGTAATAAGTATACTTATTATACTTCTAGCGATAATAACTGCATTATATGGGTAATAATGCATGTTATATTGATAATGTTGGGAGTAATAAGTATAATTATTATAGTTCTAGCGATAATAACTGCATTGTATGGGTAATAATGGATGTTATATTGATAATATCGGGAGTAATAAGTATAATTATTACAGTTCTAGCGATAGTACTAGTAAAATATGGCTAAGAGTGCCTGTTACATTGATAATAGTGAAAGTAATAAATATATTTATTATACTTCTGTCGATAATAACTGCATTATATGGGTAATTATGCATGTTATATTGATAATAATATAAGTAATGAGTATAATTATTACAGTTCTAGCTTTAGTAACTGCATTATATGGGTAATAATGCATGTTATATTGATAATATCGGGAGTAATAAGTATAATTATTATAGTTCTCGCGATAATAAGAGTACAATATTTCTAATAGTGCATGTTATATTGATAATAATAAAAGTAATACGTATATTTATTATAGTTCTAGCGATAATAACTGCATAATATGGGTAGTAATGCATGTTATATTGATAATAATATAAGTAATAAGTATAATTATTACAGTTCTAGCGATAATAACTGCATTATATGGGTAATAATCCATGTTATATTGATAATATTGGGAGTAATAAGTATAATTATTATAGTTCTAGCGATAATAACTCCATTATATGGGTAATAATGCATGTTATATTGATAATAATATAAGTAATAAGTATAATTATTACAGTTATAGCGATAATAACTGCATAATATGGGTAATAATGCACGTTATATTGCTAATAATATAAGTAATAAGTATAACTATTACAGTTCTAGCGATAATACCTGCATTATATGGGTAATAATGCATGTTATATTGATAATATCGGGAGTAATAAGTATAATTATTATAGTTCTAGCGATAATGATAGTAAAATAAGGTTAATAGTGCATGTTATATTGATAACAATAAAAGTAATAAGTATATTTATTATAGTTCTATCGATAATAACTGCATAATATGGGTAATAATGCATGTTATATTGATGATAATTAAAGTACTAAGTATATTTATTATAGTTCTAGCGATTATAACTGCATAATATGCGTAATAATGCATGTTATATTGATAATAATATAAGTAATAAGCATAATTATTACAATTCTAGCGATAATAACTGCATTATATGGGTAATAATGCATGTTATATTGATAATATTGGGAGTAATAAGTATAATTATTATAGTTCTAGAAATAATAATAGTAAAATATGGCTAATAGTGCATGTTTTATTGATAATAATAAAAGAAATAAGTATATTTATAACAGTTCTATCGATAATAACTGCATAATATGGGTAATAATGCATGTTATATTGCTAATAATGTAAGTAATAAGTATAATTATTACAGTTCTAGCGATAATAACTCCATTATATGGGTAATAATGCATGTTATATTGATAATAATATAAGTAATAAATATAATTCCTACAGTTCTAGCGATAATAACTCCATTATATGGGTAATAATGCATGTTATATTGATAATAATATAAGTATAGAGTATAATTACTACAGTTCTAGCGGTAATAACTTCATAATATGGGTAATAATGCACGTTATATTGCTAATAGTATAAGTAATAAGTATAATTATTACAGCTCTAGCGATAATAACTGCATTATATGGGTAAGAATGCATGTTATATTGATAATATCGGGAGTAATAGATATAATTATTATAGTTCTAGCGATAATAATAGTAAAATATGGCTAATAGTGCATGTTATATTGATAATAATAAAAGTAATAAGTATACTTATTATACTTCTAGCGATAATAACTGCATTATATGGGTAATAATGCATGTTATATTGATAATGTTGGGAGTAATAAGTATAATTATTATAGTTCTAGCGATAATAACTGCATTGTATGGGTAATAATGGATGTTATATTGATAATATCGGGAGTAATAAGTATAATTATTACAGTTCTAGCGATAGTACTAGTAAAATATGGCTAAGAGTGCCTGTTACATTGATAATAGTGAAAGTAATAAATATATTTATTATACTTCTGTCGATAATAACTGCATTATATGGGTAATTATGCATGTTATATTGATAATAATATAAGTAATGAGTATAATTATTACAGTTCTAGCTTTAGTAACTGCATTATATGGGTAATAATGCATGTTATATTGATAATATCGGGAGTAATAAGTATAATTATTATAGTTCTCGCGATAATAAGAGTACAATATTTCTAACAGTGCATGTTATATTGATAATAATAAAAGTAATACGTATATTTATTATAGTTCTAGCGATAATAACTGCATAATATGGGTAGTAATGCATGTTATATTGATAATAATATAAGTAATAAGTATAATTATTACAGTTCTAGCGATAATAACTGCATTATATGGGTAATAATCCATGTTATATTGATAATATTGGGAGTAATAAGTATAATTATTATAGTTCTAGCGATAATAACTGCATAATGTGGGTAATAATGCATGTTATATTGATAATAATATAAGTAATAAGTATAATTATTGCAGTTCTAGCGATAATAACTGCAATCTGTGGGTAATAATGCACGTTATATTGCTAATAATATAAGTAATAAGTATAATTATTACAGTTCTAGCGATAATAACTGCATTATATGGGTAATAATGCATGTTATATTGATAATATCGGGAGTAATAGGTATAATTATTATAGTTCTAGCGATAATAATAGTAAAATATGGCTAATAGTGCATGTTATATTGATAATAATAAAAGTAATAAGTATACTTATTATACTTCTAGCGATAATAACTGCATTATATGGGTAATAATGCATGTTATATTGATAATGTTGGGAGTAATAAGTATAATTATTATAGTTCTAGCGATAATAACTGCATTGTATGGGTAATAATGGATGTTATATTGATAATATCGGGAGTAATAAGTATAATTATTACAGTTCTAGCGATAGTACTAGTAAAATATGGCTAAGAGTGCCTGTTACATTGATAATAGTGAAAGTAATAAATATATTTATTATACTTCTGTCGATAATAACTGCATAATATGGGTAATAATGCGCGTTATATTGCTAACAATATAAGTAATAAGTATAATTATTACAGTTCTAGCGATAATAACTGCATTATATGTGTAATAATGCATGTTATATTGATAATATCGGGAGTAATAAGTATAATTATTATAGTTCTAGCGATAATAATAGTACAATATGGCTAATAGTTCATGTTATATTGAAAATAATAAAAGTAATAAGGATATTTATTACAGTTCTAACGATAATAACTGCATAATGTGCGTAATAATGCATGTTATATTGATAAAAATATAAGTAATAAGTATAATCATTACAATTCTAGCGATAATAACTGCATTACATGGGTAATAATGCATGTTATATTGATAATATTGGGAGTAATAAGTATAATTATTATAGTTCTAGCGATAATAAGAGTAAAATATGGCTAATAGTGCATGTTATATTGATAATAATAAAAGAAATAAGTATATTTATTGCAGTTCTATCGATAATAACTGCATAATATGGGTAATAATGCATGTTATATTGACAACAATATAAGTAATAAGTATAATTCTTACAGTTCTAGCGATAATAACTGCATAATATGGGTAATAATGCATGTTATATTGATGATAATAAAAGTAATACGTATATTTATTATAGTTCTAGCGATAATAACTGCATAAAATGGGTAGTAATGCATGTTATATTGATAATAATATAAGTAATAAGTATAATTATTACTGTTCTAGCGATAATAACTGCATAAAATGGGTAGTAATGCATGTTATATTGATAATAATATAAGTAATAAGTATAATTATTGCAGTTCTAGCGATAATAACTGCAATCTATGGGTAATAATGCACGTTATATTGCTAATAATGTAAGTAATAAGTATAATTATTACAGTTCTAGCGATAATAACTGCATTATATGGATAATAATGCATGTTATATTGATAATATCGGGAGTAATAGGTATAATTATTATAGTTCTAGCGATAATAATAGTAAAATATGGCTAATAGTGCATGTTATATTGATAATAATAAAAGTAATAAGTATACTTATTATACTTCTAGCGATAATAACTGCATTATATGGGTAATAATGCATGTTATATTGATAATGTTGGGAGTAATAAGTATAATTATTATAGTTCTAGCGATAATAACTGCATTGTATGGGTAATAATGGATGTTATATTGATAATATCGGGAGTAATAAGTATAATTATTACAGTTCTAGCGATAGTACTAGTAAAATATGGCTAAGAGTGCCTGTTACATTGATAATAGTGAAAGTAATAAGTATATTTATTATACTTCTGTCGATAGTAACTGCATTATATGGGTAATTATGCATGTTATATTGATAATAATATAAGTAATGAGTATAATTATTACAGTTCTAGCTTTAGTAACTGCATTATATGGGTAATAATGCATGTTATATTGATAATATCGGGAGTAATAAGTATAATTATTATAGTTCTCGCGATAATAAGAGTACAATATTTCTAATAGTGCATGTTATATTGATAATAATAAAAGTAATACGTATATTTATTATAGTTCTAGCGATAATAACTGCATAATATGGGTAGTAATGCATGTTATATTGATAATAATATAAGTGATAAGTATAATTATTACAGTTCTAGCGATAATAACTGCACTATAATGGTAATAATGCATGTTATATGGATAATATTGGGAGTAATAAGTATAATTATTATAGTTCTAGCGATAATGATAGTAAAATATGGCTAATAGTGCATGTTACATTGATGATAATAAAAGTAATACGTATATTTATTATAGTTCTAGCGGTAATAACTGCATAATATGGGTAATAATGCATGTTATATTGATAATAATATAAGTAGTAAGTATAATTATTACAGTTCTAGCGATAACAACTGCATTATATGGGTAATAATGCATGTTATATTGATAATATTGGGAGTAATAAGTATAATTATTATAGTTTTAGCGATAATAATAGTAAAATATTCCAAATAGTGCATGTTATATTGATAATAATAAAAGTAAAAAGTATATTTATTACAGTTCTAGCGATAATAACTGCATAATATGGGTAATAATGCGCGTTATATTGCTAATAATATAAGTAATAAGTATAATTATTACAGTTCTAGCGATAATAACTGCATTATATGTGTAATAATGCATGTTATATTGATAATATCGGGAGTAATAAGTATAATTATTATAGTTCTAGCGATAATAATAGTACAATATGGCTAATAGTTCATGTTATATTGAAAATAATAAAAGTAATAAGTATATTTATTACAGTTCTAACGATAATAACTGCATAATGTGCGTAATAATGCATGTTATATTGATAAAAATATAAGTAATAAGTATAATTATTACAGTTCTAGCGATAATAACTGCATTATATGGATAATAATGCATGTTATATTGATAATATCGGGAGTAATAGGTATAATTATTATAGTTCTAGCGATAATAATAGTAAAATATGGCTAATAGTGCATGTTATATTGATAATAATAAAAGTAATAAGTATACTTATTATACTTCTAGCGATAATAACTGCATTATATGGGTAATAATGCATGTTATATTGATAATGTTGGGAGTAATAAGTATAATTATTATAGTTCTAGCGATAATAACTGCATTGTATGGGTAATAATGGATGTTATATTGATAATATCGGGAGTAATAAGTATAATTATTACAGTTCTAGCGATAGTACTAGTAAAATATGGCTAAGAGTGCCTGTTACATTGATAATAGTGAAAGTAATAAATATATTTATTATACTTCTGTCGATAATAACTGCATTATATGGGTAATTATGCATGTTATATTGATAATAATATAAGTAATGAGTATAATTATTACAGTTCTAGCTTTAGTAACTGCATTATATGGGTAATAATGCATGTTATATTGATAATATCGGGAGTAATAAGTATAATTATTATAGTTCTCGCGATAATAAGAGTACAATATTTCTAATAGTGCATGTTATATTGATAATAATAAAAGTAATACGTATATTTATTATAGTTCTAGCGATAATAACTGCATAATATGGGTAGTAATGCATGTTATATTGATAATAATATAAGTAATAAGTATAATTATTACAGTTCTAGCGATAATAACTGCATTATATGGGTAATAATCCATGTTATATTGATAATATTGGGAGTAATAAGTATAATTATTATAGTTCTAGCGATAATAACTCCATTATATGGGTAATAATGCATGTTATATTGATAATAATATAAGTAATAAGTATAATTATTACAGTTATAGCGATAATAACTGCATAATATGGGTAATAATGCACGTTATATTGCTAACAATATAAGTAATAAGTATAACTATTACAGTTCTAGCGATAATACCTGCATTATATGGGTAATAATGCATGTTATATTGATAATATCGGGAGTAATAAGTATAATTATTATAGTTCTAGCGATAATGATAGTAAAATAAGGCTAATAGTGCATGTTATATTGATAACAATAAAAGTAATAAGTATATTTATTATAGTTCTATCGATAATAACTGCATAATATGGGTAATAATGCATGTTATATTGATGATAATTAAAGTACTAAGTATATTTATTATAGTTCTAGCGATTATAACTGCATAATATGCGTAATAATGCATGTTATATTGATAATAATATTAGTAATAAGTATAATTATTACAGTTCTAGAGATAATAACTGCATTATATGGGTAATAATGCACGTTATATTGCTAATAATGTAAGTAATAAGTATAATTATTACAGTTCTAGCGATAATAACTGCATTATATGGGTAATAATGCATGTTATATTGATAATATTGGGAGTAATAAGTATATTTATTACAGTTCTAGCGATAATAACTGCATTATATGGGTAATAATGCACGTTATATTGCTAATAATATAAGTAATAAGTATAATTATTACAGTTCTAGCGATAATAACTGCATTATATGCGTAATGAGGCATGTTATATTGATAATATCGGGAGTAATAAGTATAATTATTATAGTTCTAGCGATAATAATAGTAAAATATGGCTAATAGTGCATGTTATATTGATGATAATAAAAGTAATACGTTTATTTATTATAGTTATAGCGATAATAACTGCATAATATGGGTAGTAATGCATGTTATATTGATAATAATATAAGTAATAAGTATAATTATTACAGTTCTAGCGATAATAACTCCATTTATGGGTAATAATGCATGTTATATTGATAATAATATAAGTAATAAGTATAATTACTACCGTTCTAGCGATAATAACTTCATAATATGTGTAATAATGCACGTTATATTGCTAATAGTATAAGTAATAAGTATAATTATTACAGTTGTAGCGATAGTAACTGCATTATATGGGTAATAATGCATGTTATATTGATAATATCGGGAGTAATAAGCATAATTATTATAGTTTTCGCGATAATAATAGTACAATATGGATAATAGTGCATGTTATATTGATAATAATAAAAGTAATAAGTAAATTTATTATAGTTCTATCGATAATAACTGCATAATATGGGTAATAATGCATGTTATATTGATGGTAATTAAAGTGCTAAGTATATTTATTATAGTTCTAGGGATCATAACTGCATAATATGCGTAATAATGCATGTTATATTGATAATAATATAAGTAATAAGTATAATTATTACAATTCTAGCGATAATAACTGCATTATATGGGTAATAATGCATGTTATATTGATAATACTGGGAGAAATAAGTATAATTATTATAGTTCTGGCGATAATGATAGTAAAATATGGCTAATAGTGCATGTTATATTGATAATAATAAAAGTAATAAGTATATTTATTACAGTTCTACCGATAATAACTGCATAATATGGGTAATAATGCATGTTATATTGATAATGTTGGGAGTAATAAGTATAATTATTATAGTTCTAGCGATAATAACTGCATTATATGGGTAATAATGGAGGTTATATTGATAATATCGGGAGTAATAAGTATAATTATTACAGTTCTAGCGATAGTACTAGTAAAACATGGCTAAGAGTGCCTGTTATATTGATAATAGTAAAAGTAATAAGTATATTTATTATACTTCTGTCGATAATAACTGCATTATATGGGTAATTATGCATGTTATATTGATAATAATATAAGTAATAAGTATATTTATTACAGTTCTAACGATAATAACTCCATTATATGGGTAATAATGCATGTTATATTGATAATAATATAAGTAATAAGTATAACTATTACAGTTCTAGCGACAAAAACTCCATTATATGGGTAATAATGCATGTTATATTGATAATAATATAAGTAATAAATATAATTATTACAGTTCTAGCGATAATAACTCCATTATATGGGTAATAATGCATGTTATATTGATAATAATATAAGTAATAAGTATAATTACTACAGTTCTAGCGATAATAACTTCATAATATGTGTAATAATGCACGTTATATTGCTAATAGTATAAGTAATAAGTATAATTATTACAGTTGTAGCGATAGTAACTGCATTATATGGGTAATAATGCATGTTATATTGATAATATCGGGAGTAATAAGCATAATTATTATAGTTTTCGCGATAATAATAGTACAATATGGATAATAGTGCATGTTATATTGATAATAATAAAAGTAATAAGTATATTTATTATAGTTCTATCGATAATAACTGCATAATATGGGTAATAATGCATGTTATATTGATGATAATTAAAGTGCTAAGTATATTTATTATAGTTCTAGGGATCATAACTGCATATTATGCGTAATAATGCATGTTATATTGATAATAATATAAGTAATAAGTATAATTATTACAATTCTAGCGATAATAACTGCATTATATGGGTAATAATGCATGTTATATTGATAATACTGGGAGTAATAAGTATAATTATTATAGTTCTGGCGATAATGATAGTAAAATATGGTTAATAGTGCATGTTATATTGATAATAATAAAAGTAATAAGTATATTTATTACAGTTCTACCGATAATAACTGCATAATATGGGTAATAATGCATGTTATATTGATAATGTTGGGAGTAATAAGTATAATTATTACAGTTCTAGCGATAATAACTGCATTATATGGGTAATAATGCATGTTATATTGATAATATTGGGAGTAATAAGTATATTTATTACAGTTCTAGCGATAATAACTGCATTATATGGGTAATAATGCACGTTATATTGCTAATAATATAAGTAATAAGTATAATTATTACAGTTCTAGCGATAATAACTCCATTATATGGGTAATAATGCATGTTATATTGATAATAATATAAGTAATAAGTATAATTACTACAGTTCTAGCGATAATAACTTCATAATATGTGTAATAATGCACGTTATATTGCTAATAGTATAAGTAATAAGTATAATTATTACAGTTGTAGCGATAGTAACTGCATTATATGGGTAATAATGCATGTTATATTGATAATATCGGGAGTAATAAGCATAATTATTATAGTTTTCGCGATAATAATAGTACAATATGGATAATAGTGCATGTTATATTGATAATAATAAAAGTAATAAGTATATTTATTATAGTTCTATCGATAATAACTGCATAATATGGGTAATAATGCATGTTATATTGATGGTAATTAAAGTGCTAAGTATATTTATTATAGTTCTAGGGATCATAACTGCATAATATGCGTAATAATGCATGTTATATTGATAATAATATAAGTAATAAGTATAATTATTACAATTCTAGCGATAATAACTGCATTATATGGGTAATAATGCATGTTATATTGATAATACTGGGAGTAATAAGTATAATTATTATAGTTCTGGCGACAATGATAGTAAAATGTGGCTAATAGTGCATGTTATATTGATAATAATAAAAGTAATAAGTATATTTATTACAGTTCTACCGATAATAACTGCATAATATGGGTAATAATGCATGTTATATTGATAATGTTGGGAGTAATAAGTATAATTATTATAGTTCTAGCGATAATAACTGCATTATATGGGTAATAATGGAGGTTATATTGATAATATCGGGAGTAATAAGTATAATTATTACAGTTCTAGCGATAGTACTAGTAAAATATGGCTAAGAGTGCCTGTTATATTGATAATAGTAAAAGTAATAAGTATATTTATTATACTTCTGTCGATAATAACTGCATTATATGGGTAATTATGCATGTCATATTGATAATAATATAAGTAATAAGTATATTTATTACAGTTCTAGCGATAATAACTCCATTATATGGGTAATAATGCATGTTATATTGATAATAATATAAGTAATAAGTATAACTATTACAGTTCTAGCGACAAAAACTCCATTATATGGGTAATAATGCATGTTATATTGATAATAATATAAGTAATAAATATAATTATTACCGTCCTAGCGATAATAACTCCATTATATGGGTAATAATGCATGTTATATTGATAATAATATAAGTAATAAGTATAATTACTACAGTTCTAGCGATAATAACTTCATAATATGTGTAATAATGCACGTTATATTGCTAATAGTATAAGTAATAAGTATAATTATTACAGTTGTAGCGATAGTAACTGCATTATATGGGTAATAATGCATGTTATATTGATAATATCGGGAGTAATAAGCATAATTATTATAGTTTTCGCGATAATAATAGTACAATATGGATAATAGTGCATGTTATATTGATAATAATAAAAGTAATAAGTATATTTATTATAGTTCTATCGATAATAACTGCATCATATGGGTAATAATGCATGTTATATTGATAATACTGGGAGTAATAAGTATAATTATTATAGTTCTCTCGATAATGATAGCAATATAACGTGCATTATTACCCATATAATGCAGTTATTATCGCTAGAACTGTAATAATTATACTTATTACTTATATTATTATCAATATAACATGCATTATTACCCATATAATGGAGGTATTATCGCTAGAACTGTAATAATTATACTTATTACTTATATTATTATCAATATAACATGCATTATTACCCATATAATGCAGTTATTATCGCCAGAACTGTAATAATTATACTTATTACTTTTATTATTATCAATATAACATGCATTATTACCCATATTATGCAGTTATTATCGCTAGAACTATAATAAATATACTTATTACTCCCAATATTATCAATATAACATGCATTATTACCCATATAATGCAGTTATTATCGCTAGAACTGTAATAATTATACTTACTACTTATATTATTAGCAATATAACGTGCATTATTACCCATATAATGGAGTTATTATCGCTAGAACTGTAATAAATATACGTATTACTTTTATTATTATCAATATAACATGCATTATTACCCATATAATGGAGTTATTATCGCTAGAACTGTAATAAATATACGTATTACTATTATTATCATCAATATAACATGCATTATTACCCATATAATGGAGTTACTATCGTTAGAACTGTAATAATTATACTTATCACATATACTATTAGCAATATAACGTGCATTATTACCCATATAATGCAGTTATTATAGCCAGAACTGTAATAATTATACTTACTACTTATATTATTCCCAATATAACATGCATTATTACCCATATTATGCAGTTATTATCGCTAGAACTATAATAAATATGCTTATTACTCCCAATATTATCAATGTAACATGCATTATTACCCATATAATGCAGTTATTATCGCTAGAACTGTAATAATTAAACTTATTACGTATATTATTAGCAATATAACATGCATTATTACCCATATTATGCAGTTATTATCGATAGAACTGTAATAAAGGTACATATTACTTTTACTTTTATCAATATAACATGCACTATTAGCCATATTTTACTATTATTATCGCTAGAACTATAATAAATATACTTATTACTCCCAATATTATCAATATAACATGCATTATTACCCATATAATGCAGTTATTATCGCTAGAACTGTAATAATTATACTTACTACTTATATTATTAGCAATATAACGTGCATTATTACCCATATAATGCAGTTATTATCGCTACAACTGTAATAATTATACTTATTCCTTATATTATTATCAATATAACAGGCATTATTACCCATATAATGGAGGTATTATCGCTAGAACTGTAATAATTATACTTATTACTTATATTATTAGCAATATAACGTGCATTATTACCCATATAATGCAGTTATTATCGACAGAAGTATAATAAATATACTTATTACTTTTATTATTATCAATATAACAGGCACTATTAGCCATATTTTACTATTATTATCGCTAGAACTATAATAATTATACTTATTACTCCCGATATTATCAATATAACATGCCTTATTACGCATATAATGCAGTTATTATCGCTAGAACTGTAATAATTATACTTATTACTTATATTATTAGCAATATAACGTGCATTATTACCCATATAATGCAGTTATTATCGCTAGAACTGTAATAATTAAACTTATTACGTATATTATTAGCAATATAACATGCATTATTACCCATATTATGCAGTTATTATCGATAGAACTGTAATAAAGGTACATATTACTTTTACTATTATCAATATAACATGCACTATTAGCCATATTTTACTATTATTATCGCTAGAACTATAATAATTATACTTATTACTCCCGATGTTATTAATATAACATGCCTTATTACGCATATAATGCAGTTATTATCGCTAGAACTGTAATAATTATACTTATTACTTATATTATTAGCAATATAACGTGCATTATTACCCATATAATGCAGTTATTATCGCTAGAACTGTAATAATTATACTTATTACTTTTATTATTAGCAATATAACGTGCATTATTACCCATATAATGCAGTTATTATCGCTAGAACTGTAATAAATATACTTATTACTTATATTGTTATCTATATAACATTCATTATTACCCATATTATGCAGTTATTATCGCTAGAACCATAATAAATATGCTTATTACTCCCAATATTATCAATATATCATGCATTATTACCCATATAATGGAGTTATTATCGCTAGAACTGTAATAATTATACTTATTACTTATGTTGTTATCAATATAACATGCATTATTACCCATATAATGCAGTTATTATCGACAGAAGTATAATAAATATACTTATTACTTTTATTATTATCAATATAACAGGCACTATTATCCATATTTTACTATTATTATCGCTAGAACTATAATAATTATACTTATTACTCCCGATATTATCAATATAACATGCCTTATTACGCATATAATGCAATTATTATCGCTAGAACTGTAATAATTATACTTATTACTTATATTATTAGCAATATAACCTGCATTATTACCCATATAATGCAGTTATTATCGCTAGAACTGTAATAATTATACTTATTACTTATATTATTATCAATATAACATGCATTATTACCCATATAATGGAGTTATTAATGCTAGAACTGTAATAAATATACGTATTACTTTTATTATTATCAATATAACATGCATTATTACCCATATAATGGAGTTATTATCGCTAGAACTGTAATAAATATACGTATTACTTTTATTATCATCAATATAACATGCATTATTACCCACATTATGCAGTTATTATCGATAGAACTGTAATGAAGATACTTATTACTTTTACTATTATCAATATAACATGCACTATTAGCCATATTTTACTATTATTATCGCTAGAACTATAATAATAATACTTATTACTCCCGATATTATCAATATAACATGCTTTATTACCCATATAATGCAGGTATTATCGCCTGAAGTATAATACATATACTTATTACTATTATTATTATCAATATAACAGGCGCTCTTAGCCATATTTTACTATTATTATCGCTAGAACTATAATAATTATACTTATTACTCCCGATATTATCAATATAACATACATTATTACCCATATAATGCAGGTATTACCGACTGAAGTATAATAAATATACTTATTACTATTATTATTATCAATATAACAGGCACTCTTAGCCATATTTTACTAGTATTATCGCTAGAACGATAATAATAATACTTATTACTCCCGATATTATCAATATAACATGCCTTATTACGCATGTAATGCAGTTATTATCGCTAGAACTGTAATAATTATACTTATTACTTATATTATTAGCAATATAACGTGTTTTATTAGCCATATAATGCAGTTATTATCTTTAGAACTGTAATAATTATACTTATTACTCATACTATTATCAATATAACATGCATTATTACCCATATAATGGTGGTATTATCGCTAGAACTGTAATAATTATACTTACTACTTATATTATTCTCAATATAACATGCATTATTACCCATATTATGCAGTTATTATCGATAGAACTGTAATAAAGGTACATATTACTTTTACTATTATCAATATAACATGCACTATTAGCCATATTTTACTATTATTATCGCTAGAACTATAATAATTATACTTATTACTCCCGATGTTATTAATATAACATGCCTTATTACGCATATAATGCAGTTATTATCGCTAGAACTGTAATAATTATACTTATTACTTATATTATTAGCAATATAACGTGCATTATTACCCATATAATGCAGTTATTATCGCTAGAACTGTAATAATTATACTTATTACTTATATTATTAGCAATATAACGTGCATTATTACCCATATAATGCAGTTATTATCGCTAGAACTGTAATAATTATACTCATTACTTATATTATTAGCAATATAACGTGCATTATTACACATATTATGCAGTTATTATCGCTAGAACTGTAATAATTAAACTTATTACGTATATTATTAGCAATATAACATGCATAATTACCCATGTAATGGAGTTATTAATGCTAGAACTGTAATAAATATACGTATTACTTTTATTATTATCAATATAACATGCATGATTACCCATATAATGCAGTTATTATCGACAGAAGTATAATAAATATACTCAGTACTTTTATTATTATCAATATAGCATGCATTATTACCCATATTATGCAGTTATTATCGATAGAACTGTAATAAAGATACATATTACTTTTACTATTATCAATATAACATGCATTATTAGCCATACTTTACTATTGTTATCGCTAGAACTAGAATAAATATGCTTATTACTCCCAATATTATCAATATAACATGCATTATTACCCATATAATGCAGTTATTATCGCTAGAACTGTAATAATTATACATATTACTTATATTATTAGCAATATAACGTGCATTGTTACCCATATAATGCAGTTATTATCGCCAGAACTGTAATAATTATACTTATTACTTATATTATTATCAATATAACATGCATTGTTACCCATATAATAGAGTTATTATCGCTAGAACTGTAATAATTATACTTATTACTTATATTATTATCAATATAACATGCATGATTACCCATATAATGCAGTTATTATCGACAGAAGTATAATAAATATACTTAGTACTTTTATTATTATCAATATAACATGCATTATTACCCATATTATGCAGTTATTATCGCTAGAACTGTAATAATTATACTTATTACTTATATTATTAGCAATATAACGTGCATTATAACCCATATAATGCAGTTATTATCGCTAGAATTGTAATAAATATACTTATTACTTATATTGTTATCAATATAACAGGCATTATTACCCATATTATGCAGTTATTATCGCTAGAACTAGAATAAATATGCTTATTACTCCCAATATTATCAATACAACATGCATTATTACCCATATAATGCAGTTATTATCGCTAGAACTGTAATAATTATACTTACTACTTATATTATTCTCAATATAACATGCATTATTACCCATATTATGCAGTTATTATCGCTAGAACTAGAATAAATATGCTTATTACTCCCAATATTATCAATATAACATGCATTATTACCCATATAATGGAGTTATTATCGCTAGAACTGTAATAATTATACTTATTACTTATGTTGTTATCAATATAACATGCATTATTACCCATATAATGCAGTTATTATCGACAGAAGTATAATAAATATACTTATTACTTTTATTATTATCAATATAACAGGCACTATTATCCATATTTTACTATTATTATCGCTAGAACTATAATAATTATACTTATTACTCCCGATATTATCAATATAACATGCCTTATTACGCATATAATGCAATTATTATCGCTAGAACTGTAATAATTATACTTAGTACTTATATTATTAGCAATATAACCTGCATTATTACCCATATAATGCAGTTATTATCGCTAGAACTGTAATAATTATACTTATTACTTATATTATTATCAATATAACATGCATTATTACCCATATAATGGAGTTATTAATGCTAGAACTGTAATAAATATACGTATTACTTTTATTATTATCAATATAACATGCATTATTACCCATATAATGGAGTTATTATCGCTAGAACTGTAATAAATATACGTATTACTTTTATTATCATCAATATAACATGCATTATTACCCACATTATGCAGTTATTATCGATAGAACTGTAATGAAGATACTTATTACTTTTACTATTATCAATATAACATGCACTATTAGCCATATTTTACTATTATTATCGCTAGAACTATAATAATAATACTTATTACTCCCGATATTATCAATATAACATGCTTTATTACCCATATAATGCAGGTATTATCGACTGAAGTATAATACATATACTTATTACTATTATTATTATCAATATAACAGGCACTCTTAGCCATATTTTACTATTATTATCGCTAGAACTATAATAATTATACTTATTACTCCCGATATTATCAATATAACATACATTATTACCCATATAATGCAGGTATTATCGCTAGAACTGTAATAATTATACTTATTACTTATATTATTATCAATATAACATGCATTATTACCCATATAATGGAGGTATTATCGCTAGAACTGTAATAATTATACTTATTACTTATATTATTATCAATATAACATGCATTATTACCCATATAATGGAGGTATTATCGCTAGAACTGTAATAATTATACTTATTACTTATATTATTATCAATATAACATGCATTATTACCCATATAATGCAGTTATTATCGCCAGAACTGTAATAATTATACTTATTACTTTTATTATTATCAATATAACATGCATTATTACCCATATTATGCAGTTATTATCGCTAGAACTATAATAAATATACTTATTACTCCCAATATTATCAATATAACATGCATTATTACCCATATAATGCAGTTATTATCGCTAGAACTGTAATAATTATACTTACTACTTATATTATTAGCAATATAACGTGCATTATTACCCATATAATGGAGTTATTATCGCTAGAACTGTAATAAATATACGTATTACTTTTATTATTATCAATATAACATGCATTATTACCCATATAATGGAGTTATTATCGCTAGAACTGTAATAAATATACGTATTACTATTATTATCATCAATATAACATGCATTATTACCCATATAATGGAGTTACTATCGTTAGAACTGTAATAATTATACTTATCACATATACTATTAGCAATATAACGTGCATTATTACCCATATAATGCAGTTATTATAGCCAGAACTGTAATAATTATACTTACTACTTATATTATTCCCAATATAACATGCATTATTACCCATATTATGCAGTTATTATCGCTAGAACTATAATAAATATGCTTATTACTCCCAATATTATCAATGTAACATGCATTATTACCCATATAATGCAGTTATTATCGCTAGAACTGTAATAATTAAACTTATTACGTATATTATTAGCAATATAACATGCATTATTACCCATATTATGCAGTTATTATCGATAGAACTGTAATAAAGGTACATATTACTTTTACTTTTATCAATATAACATGCACTATTAGCCATATTTTACTATTATTATCGCTAGAACTATAATAAATATACTTATTACTCCCAATATTATCAATATAACATGCATTATTACCCATATAATGCAGTTATTATCGCTAGAACTGTAATAATTATACTTACTACTTATATTATTAGCAATATAACGTGCATTATTACCCATATAATGCAGTTATTATCGCTACAACTGTAATAATTATACTTATTCCTTATATTATTATCAATATAACAGGCATTATTACCCATATAATGGAGGTATTATCGCTAGAACTGTAATAATTATACTTATTACTTATATTATTAGCAATATAACGTGCATTATTACCCATATAATGCAGTTATTATCGACAGAAGTATAATAAATATACTTATTACTTTTATTATTATCAATATAACAGGCACTATTAGCCATATTTTACTATTATTATCGCTAGAACTATAATAATTATACTTATTACTCCCGATATTATCAATATAACATGCCTTATTACGCATATAATGCAGTTATTATCGCTAGAACTGTAATAATTATACTTATTACTTATATTATTAGCAATATAACGTGCATTATTACCCATATAATGCAGTTATTATCGCTAGAACTGTAATAATTAAACTTATTACGTATATTATTAGCAATATAACATGCATTATTACCCATATTATGCAGTTATTATCGATAGAACTGTAATAAAGGTACATATTACTTTTACTATTATCAATATAACATGCACTATTAGCCATATTTTACTATTATTATCGCTAGAACTATAATAATTATACTTATTACTCCCGATGTTATTAATATAACATGCCTTATTACGCATATAATGCAGTTATTATCGCTAGAACTGTAATAATTATACTTATTACTTATATTATTAGCAATATAACGTGCATTATTACCCATATAATGCAGTTATTATCGCTAGAACTGTAATAATTATACTTATTACTTTTATTATTAGCAATATAACGTGCATTATTACCCATATAATGCAGTTATTATCGCTAGAACTGTAATAAATATACTTATTACTTATATTGTTATCTATATAACATTCATTATTACCCATATTATGCAGTTATTATCGCTAGAACCATAATAAATATGCTTATTACTCCCAATATTATCAATATATCATGCATTATTACCCATATAATGGAGTTATTATCGCTAGAACTGTAATAATTATACTTATTACTTATGTTGTTATCAATATAACATGCATTATTACCCATATAATGCAGTTATTATCGACAGAAGTATAATAAATATACTTATTACTTTTATTATTATCAATATAACAGGCACTATTATCCATATTTTACTATTATTATCGCTAGAACTATAATAATTATACTTATTACTCCCGATATTATCAATATAACATGCCTTATTACGCATATAATGCAATTATTATCGCTAGAACTGTAATAATTATACTTATTACTTATATTATTAGCAATATAACCTGCATTATTACCCATATAATGCAGTTATTATCGCTAGAACTGTAATAATTATACTTATTACTTATATTATTATCAATATAACATGCATTATTACCCATATAATGGAGTTATTAATGCTAGAACTGTAATAAATATACGTATTACTTTTATTATTATCAATATAACATGCATTATTACCCATATAATGGAGTTATTATCGCTAGAACTGTAATAAATATACGTATTACTTTTATTATCATCAATATAACATGCATTATTACCCACATTATGCAGTTATTATCGATAGAACTGTAATGAAGATACTTATTACTTTTACTATTATCAATATAACATGCACTATTAGCCATATTTTACTATTATTATCGCTAGAACTATAATAATAATACTTATTACTCCCGATATTATCAATATAACATGCTTTATTACCCATATAATGCAGGTATTATCGCCTGAAGTATAATACATATACTTATTACTATTATTATTATCAATATAACAGGCGCTCTTAGCCATATTTTACTATTATTATCGCTAGAACTATAATAATTATACTTATTACTCCCGATATTATCAATATAACATACATTATTACCCATATAATGCAGGTATTACCGACTGAAGTATAATAAATATACTTATTACTATTATTATTATCAATATAACAGGCACTCTTAGCCATATTTTACTAGTATTATCGCTAGAACGATAATAATAATACTTATTACTCCCGATATTATCAATATAACATGCCTTATTACGCATGTAATGCAGTTATTATCGCTAGAACTGTAATAATTATACTTATTACTTATATTATTAGCAATATAACGTGTTTTATTAGCCATATAATGCAGTTATTATCTTTAGAACTGTAATAATTATACTTATTACTCATACTATTATCAATATAACATGCATTATTACCCATATAATGGTGGTATTATCGCTAGAACTGTAATAATTATACTTACTACTTATATTATTCTCAATATAACATGCATTATTACCCATATTATGCAGTTATTATCGATAGAACTGTAATAAAGGTACATATTACTTTTACTATTATCAATATAACATGCACTATTAGCCATATTTTACTATTATTATCGCTAGAACTATAATAATTATACTTATTACTCCCGATGTTATTAATATAACATGCCTTATTACGCATATAATGCAGTTATTATCGCTAGAACTGTAATAATTATACTTATTACTTATATTATTAGCAATATAACGTGCATTATTACCCATATAATGCAGTTATTATCGCTAGAACTGTAATAATTATACTTATTACTTATATTATTAGCAATATAACGTGCATTATTACCCATATAATGCAGTTATTATCGCTAGAACTGTAATAATTATACTCATTACTTATATTATTAGCAATATAACGTGCATTATTACACATATTATGCAGTTATTATCGCTAGAACTGTAATAATTAAACTTATTACGTATATTATTAGCAATATAACATGCATAATTACCCATGTAATGGAGTTATTAATGCTAGAACTGTAATAAATATACGTATTACTTTTATTATTATCAATATAACATGCATGATTACCCATATAATGCAGTTATTATCGACAGAAGTATAATAAATATACTCAGTACTTTTATTATTATCAATATAGCATGCATTATTACCCATATTATGCAGTTATTATCGATAGAACTGTAATAAAGATACATATTACTTTTACTATTATCAATATAACATGCATTATTAGCCATACTTTACTATTGTTATCGCTAGAACTAGAATAAATATGCTTATTACTCCCAATATTATCAATATAACATGCATTATTACCCATATAATGCAGTTATTATCGCTAGAACTGTAATAATTATACATATTACTTATATTATTAGCAATATAACGTGCATTGTTACCCATATAATGCAGTTATTATCGCCAGAACTGTAATAATTATACTTATTACTTATATTATTATCAATATAACATGCATTGTTACCCATATAATAGAGTTATTATCGCTAGAACTGTAATAATTATACTTATTACTTATATTATTATCAATATAACATGCATGATTACCCATATAATGCAGTTATTATCGACAGAAGTATAATAAATATACTTAGTACTTTTATTATTATCAATATAACATGCATTATTACCCATATTATGCAGTTATTATCGCTAGAACTGTAATAATTATACTTATTACTTATATTATTAGCAATATAACGTGCATTATAACCCATATAATGCAGTTATTATCGCTAGAATTGTAATAAATATACTTATTACTTATATTGTTATCAATATAACAGGCATTATTACCCATATTATGCAGTTATTATCGCTAGAACTAGAATAAATATGCTTATTACTCCCAATATTATCAATACAACATGCATTATTACCCATATAATGCAGTTATTATCGCTAGAACTGTAATAATTATACTTACTACTTATATTATTCTCAATATAACATGCATTATTACCCATATTATGCAGTTATTATCGCTAGAACTAGAATAAATATGCTTATTACTCCCAATATTATCAATATAACATGCATTATTACCCATATAATGGAGTTATTATCGCTAGAACTGTAATAATTATACTTATTACTTATGTTGTTATCAATATAACATGCATTATTACCCATATAATGCAGTTATTATCGACAGAAGTATAATAAATATACTTATTACTTTTATTATTATCAATATAACAGGCACTATTATCCATATTTTACTATTATTATCGCTAGAACTATAATAATTATACTTATTACTCCCGATATTATCAATATAACATGCCTTATTACGCATATAATGCAATTATTATCGCTAGAACTGTAATAATTATACTTAGTACTTATATTATTAGCAATATAACCTGCATTATTACCCATATAATGCAGTTATTATCGCTAGAACTGTAATAATTATACTTATTACTTATATTATTATCAATATAACATGCATTATTACCCATATAATGGAGTTATTAATGCTAGAACTGTAATAAATATACGTATTACTTTTATTATTATCAATATAACATGCATTATTACCCATATAATGGAGTTATTATCGCTAGAACTGTAATAAATATACGTATTACTTTTATTATCATCAATATAACATGCATTATTACCCACATTATGCAGTTATTATCGATAGAACTGTAATGAAGATACTTATTACTTTTACTATTATCAATATAACATGCACTATTAGCCATATTTTACTATTATTATCGCTAGAACTATAATAATAATACTTATTACTCCCGATATTATCAATATAACATGCTTTATTACCCATATAATGCAGGTATTATCGACTGAAGTATAATACATATACTTATTACTATTATTATTATCAATATAACAGGCACTCTTAGCCATATTTTACTATTATTATCGCTAGAACTATAATAATTATACTTATTACTCCCGATATTATCAATATAACATACATTATTACCCATATAATGCAGGTATTACCGACTGAAGTATAATAAATATACTTATTACTATTATTATTATCAATATAACAGGCACTCTTAGCCATATTTTACTAGTATTATCGCTAGAACGATAATAATAATACTTATTACTCCCGATATTATCAATATAACATGCCTTATTACGCATGTAATGCAGTTATTATCGCTAGAACTGTAATAATTATACTTATTACTTATATTATTAGTAATATAACGTGTATTATTAGCCATATAATGCAGTTATTATCTCTAGAACTGTAATAATTATACTTATTACTCATACTATTATCAATATAACATGCATTATTACCCATATAATGGAGGTATTATCGCTAGAACTGTAATAATTATACTTACTACTTATATTATTCTCAATATAACATGCATTATTACCCATATTATGCAGTTATTATCGCTAGAACTATAATAAATATACGTATTACTTTTATTATCATCAATATAACATGCATTATTACCCATATTATGCAGTTATTATCGATAGAACTGTAATAAAGGTACATATTACTTTTACTATTATCAATATAACATGCACTATTAGCCATATTTTACTATTATTATCGCTAGAACTATAATAATTATACTTATTACTCCCGATGTTATTAATATAACATGCCTTATTACGCATATAATGCAGTTATTATCGCTAGAACTGTAATAATTATACTTATTACTTATATTATTAGCAATATAACGTGCATTATTACCCATATAATGCAGTTATTATCGCTAGAACTGTAATAATTATACTTATTACTTATATTATTAGCAATATAACGTGCATTATTACCCATATAATGCAGTTATTATCGCTAGAACTGTAATAATTATACTCATTACTTATATTATTAGCAATATAACGTGCATTATTACACATATTATGCAGTTATTATCGCTAGAACTGTAATAATTAAACTTATTACGTATATTATTAGCAATATAACATGCATTATTACCCATATTATGCAGTTATTATCGATAGAACTGTAATAAAGGTACATATTACTTTTACTATTATCTATATAACATGCGCTATTAGCCATATTTTACTATTATTATCGCTAGAACTATAATAATTATACTTATTACTCCCGATGTTATTAATATAACATGTCTTATTACGCATATAATGCAGTTATTATCGCTAGAACTGTAATAATTAAACTTATTACTTATATTATTATCAATATAACATGCATTATTACCCATGTAATGGAGTTATTAATGCTAGAACTGTAATAAATATACGTATTACTTTTATTATTATCAATATAACATGCATTATTACCCATATAATGGAGTTATTATCGCTAGAACTGTAATAAATATACGTATTACTTTTATTATCATCAATATAACATGCATTATTACCCACATTATGCAGTTATTATCGATAGAACTGTAATAAAGGTACTTATTACTTTTACTATTATCATTATAACAAGCACTATTAGCCATATTTTACTATTATTATCGCTAGAACTATAATAATAATACTTATTACTCCCGATATTATCAATATAACATGCATTATTACCCATATAATGCAGGTATTATCGACTGAAGTATAATACATATACTTATTACTATTATTATTATCAATATAACAGGCACTCTTAGCCATATTTTACTAGTATTATCGCTAGAACTATAATAATAATAGTTATTACTCCCGATATTATCAATATAACATGCCTTATTACGCATGTAATGCAGTTATTATCCCTAGAACTATAATAAATAAACTTATTACTCCCAATATTATCAATATAACATGCATTATTACCCATATAATGGAGTTACTATCGTTAGAACTGTAATAATTATACTTATTACATATACTATTAGCAATATAACGTGCATTATTACCCATATAATGCAGTTATTATAGCCAGAACTATAATAATTATACTTACTACTTATATTATTCTCAATATAACATGCATTATTACCCATATTATGCAGTTATTATCGCTAGAACTATAATAAATATACGTATTACTTTTATTATCATCAATATAACATGCATTATTACCCATATTATGCAGTTATTATCGATAGAACTGTAATAAAGGTACATATTACTTTTACTATTATCAATATAACATGCACTATTAGCCATATTTTTCTATTATTATCGCTAGAACTATAATAATTATACTTATTACTCCCGATATTATCAATATAACATGCATTATTACCCATATAATGCAGTTATTATCGCTAGAACTGTAATAATTATACTTATTACTTATATTATTAGCAATATAACGTGCATTATTACCCATATAATGCAGTTATTATCGCTAGAACTGTAATAATTATACTCATTACTTATATTATTAGCAATATAACGTGCATCATTACACATATTATGCAGTTATTATCGCTAGAACTGTAATAATTATACTTATTACTTATATTATTATCAATATAACATGCATTATTACCCATATAATGGAGGTATTATCGCTAGAACTGTAATAATTATACTTATTACTTATACTATTAGCAATATAACTTGCATTATTACCCATATAATGCAGTTATTATCGCCAGAACTGTAATAATTATACTTATTGCTTATATTATTATCAATATAACATGCATTGTTACCCATATAATAGAGTTATTATCGCTAGGACTGTAATAATTATACTTATTACTTATATTATTATCAATATAACATGCATGATTACCCATATAATGCAGTTATTATCGACAGAAGTATAATAAATATACTCAGTACTTTTATTATTATCAATATAGCATGCATTATTACCCATATTATGCAGTTATTATCGATAGAACTGTAATAAAGATACATATTACTTTTACTATTATCAATATAACATGCATTATTAGCCATACTTTACTATTGTTATCGCTAGAACTAGAATAAATATGCTTATTACTCCCAATATTATCAATATAACATGCATTATTACCCATATAATGCAGTTATTATCGCTAGAACTGTAATAATTATACTTATTACTTATATTATTAGCAATATAACGTGCATTGTTACCCATATAATGCAGTTATTATCGCCAGAACTGTAATAATTATACTTATTACTTATATTATTATCAATATAACATGCATTGTTACCCATATAATAGAGTTATTATCGCTAGAACTGTAATAATTATACTTATTACTTATATTATTATCAATATAACATGCATGATTACCCATATAATGCAGTTATTATCGACAGAAGTATAATAAATATACTTAGTACTTTTATTATTATCAATATAACATGCATTATTACCCATATTATGCAGTTATTATCGCTAGAACTGTAATAATTATACTTATTACTTATATTATTAGCAATATAAAGTGCATTATTACCCATATAATGCAGTTATTATCGCTAGAATTGTAATAAATATACTTATTACTTATATTGTTATCAATATAACAGGCATTATTACCCATATTATGCAGTTATTATCGCTAGAACTAGAATAAATATGCTTATTACTCCCAATATTATCAATACAACATGCATTATTACCCATATAATGCAGTTATTATCGCTAGAACTGTAATAATTATACTTACTACTTATATTATTCTCAATATAACATGCATTATTACCCATATTATGCAGTTATTATCGCTAGAACTAGAATAAATATGCTTATTACTCCCAACTTTATCAATATAACATGCATTATTACCCATATAATGCAGTTATTATCGCTAGAACTGTAATAATTATACTTATTACTTATATTATTAGCAATATAACGTGCATTATTACCCATATAATGCAGTTATTATCGCTAGAATTGTAATAAATATACTTATTACTTATATTGTTATCAATATAACAGGCATTATTACCCATATTATGCAGTTATTATCGCTAGAACTGTAATAATTATACTTATTACTTATATTATTATCAATATAACATGCATGATTACCCATATAATGCAGTTATTATCGACAGAAGTATAATAAATATACTTAGTACTTTTATTATTATCAATATAACATGCATTATTACCCATATTATGCAGTTATTATCGCTAGAACTGTAATAATTATACTTATTACTTATATTATTAGCAATATAACGTGCATTATTACCCATATAATTCAGTTATTATCGCTAGAACTGTAATAAATATACTTATTACTTATATTGTTATCAATATAACAGGCATTATTACCCATATTATGCAGTTTTTATCGCTAGAACTAGAACAAATATGCTTATTACTATCAATATTATCAATATAACATGCATTATTACCCATATTATGCAGTTATTATCGCTAGAACTATAATAAATATACGTATTACTTTTATTATCATCAATATAACATGCATTATTACCCATATTATGCAGTTATTATCGATAGAACTGTAATAAAGGTACATATTACTTTTACTATTATCAATATAACATGCACTATTAGCCATATTTTACTATTATTACCGCTAGAACTATAATAATTATACTTATTACTCCCGATGTTATTAATATAACATGCCTTATTACGCATATAATGCAGTTATTATCGCTAGAACTGTAATAATTATACTTATTACTTATATTATTAGCAATATAACGTGCATTATTACCCATATAATGCAGTTATTATCGCTAGAACTGTAATAATTATACTTATTACTTATATTATTAGCAATATAACGTGCATTATTACCCATATAATGCAGTTATTATCGCTAGAACTGTAATAAATATACTTATTACTTATATTGTTATCTATATAACATGCATTATTACCCATATTATGCAGTTATTATCGCTAGAACTATAATAAATATGCTTATTACTCCCAATATTATCAATATAACATGCATTATTACCCATATAATGGAGTTATTATCGCTAGAACTGTAATAATTATACTTATTACTTATATTATCATCAATATAACATGCATTATTACCCATATTATGCAGTTATTATCGACAGAAGTATAATAAATATACTTATTACTTTTATTATTATCAATATAACAGGCACTATTAGCCATATTTTACTATTATTATCGCTAGGACTGTAATAATTATACTTATTACTCCCGATATTATCAATATAACATGCCTTATTACGCATATAATGCAATTATTATCGCTAGAACTGTTATAATTATACTTATTACTTATATTATCATCAATATAACATGCATTATTACCCATATTATGCAGTTATTATCGACAGAAGTATAATAAATATACTTAGTACTTTTATTATTATCAATATAACATGCATTATTACCCATATTATGCAGTTATTATCGATAGAACTGTAATAAAGATACATATTACTTTTACTATTATCAATATAACATGCACTATTAGCCATACTTTACTATTATTATCGCTAGAACTATAATAATTATACTTATTACTCCCGATATTATCAATATAACATGCCTTATTACGCATATAATGCAGTTATTATCGCTAGAACTGTAATAATTATACTTATTACATATACTATTAGCAATATAACGTGCATTATTACCCATATAATGCAGTTATTATAGCCAGAACTGTAATAATTATACTTACTACTTATATTATTCTCAATATAACATGCATTATTACCCATATTATGCAGTTATTATCGCTAGAACTATAATAAATATACGTATTACTTTTATTATCATCAATATAACATGCAATATTACCCATATTATGCAGTTATTATCGATAGAACTGTAATAAATATATTTATAACTTTTATTATTATCAATATAACATGCACTATTAGCCATATTTTACTATTATTATCGCTAGAACTATAACAATTACAGTTATTACTCCCAATATTGTCAATATAACATGCATTATTACCCATATAATGGAGTTATTATCGCTAGAACTGTAATAATTATACTTATTACTTATATTATTAGCAATATAACATGCATTATTACCCATATTATGCAGTTATTATCGATAGAACTGTAATAAAGGTACATATTACTTTTACTATTATCAATATAACATGCACTATTAGCCATATTTTACTATTATTACCGCTAGAACTATAATAATTATACTTATTACTCCCGATGTTATTAATATAACATGCCTTATTACGCATATAATGCAGTTATTATCGCTAGAACTGTAATAATTATACTTATTACTTATATTATTAGCAATATAACGTGCATTATTACCCATATAATGCAGTTATTATCGCTAGAACTGTAATAATTATACTTATTACTTATATTATTAGCAATATAACGTGCATTATTACCCATATAATGCAGTTATTATCGCTAGAACTATAATAAATATGCTTATAACTTTTATTATTATCAATATAACATGCACTATTAGCCATATTTTACTATTATTATCGCTAGAACTATAACAATTACACTTATTACTCCCAATATTATCAATATAACATGCATTATTACCCATATTATGCAGTTATTATCGCTAGAACTGTAATAATTATACTTATTACATATACTATTAGCAATATAACGTGCATTATTACCCATATAATGCAGTTATTATAGCCAGAACTGTAATAATTATACTTACTACTTATATTATTCTCAATATAACATGCATTATTACCCATATTATGCAGTTATTATCGCTAGAACTATAATAAATATACGTATTACTTTTATTATCATCAATATAACATGCAATATTACCCATATTATGCAGTTATTATCGATAGAACTGTAATAAATATATTTATAACATTTATTATTATCAATATAACATGCACTATTAGCCATATTTTACTATTATTATCGCTAGAACTATAACAAATACACTTATTACTCCCAATATTATCAATATAACATGCATTATTACCCATATAATGGAGTTATTATCGCTAGAACTGTAATAATTATACTTATTACTTATATTATTAGCAATATAACATGCATTATTACCCATATTATGCAGTTATTATCGATAGAACTGTAATAAAGGTACATATTACTTTTACTATTATCAATATAACAGGCACTATTAGCCATATTTTACTATTATTATCGCTAGAACTATAATAATTATACTTATTACTCCCGATATTATCAATATAACATGCCTTATTACGCATATAATGCAATTATTATCGCTAGAACTGTAATAATTATACTTATTACTTATATTATCATCAATATAACATGCATTATTACCCATATTATGCAGTTATTATCGATAGAACTGTAATAAATATACTTATAACTTTTATTATTATCAATATAACATGCACTATTAGCCATATTTTACTATTATTATCGCTAGAACTATAACAATTACACTTATTACTCCCAGTATTATCAATATAACATGCATTATTACCCATATAATGCAGTTATTATCCCTAGAACTGTAATAATTTTACTTATTACTTATATTATTATCAATATAACATGCATTATTACCCATATTATGCAGTTATCATCGATAGAACTATAATAAATATACGTATTACTTTTATTATCATCAATATAACATGCATTATTACCCATATAATGGAGTTATTATCGCTAGAACTGTAATAATTATACTTATTACATATACTATTAGCAATATAACGTGCATTATTACCCATATAATGCAGTTATTATCGCTAGAACAGTAATAATTATACTTATTACTTATATTATTATCAATACAACATGCATTATTACCCATATTATGCAGATATTATCGCTAGAACTATAATAAATATACGTATTACTTTTATTATCATCAATATAACATGCATTATTACCCATATTATGCAGTTATTATCGATAGAACTATAATAAATATATGTATTACTTTTATTATCATCAATATAACATGCATTATTACCCATATTATGCAGTTATTATCGATAGAACTCTAATAAATATACGTATTACTTTTATTATCATCAATATAACATGCATTATTACCCATATTATGCAGTTATTATCGATAGAACTGCAATAAAGATACTTATTACTTTTACTATTATCAATATAACATACACTATTAGCCATATTTTACTATTATTATCGCTAGAACTATAATAAATATACTTATTACTCCCGATATTATCAATATAACATGCCTTATTACGCATATAATGCAGTTATTGTCGCTAGAACTGTAATAATTATACTTATTACTTATATTATTAGCAATATAACATGCATTATTACCCATATTATGCAGTTATTATCGATAGAACTGTAATAAAGGTACATATTACTTTTACTATTATCAATATAACATGCACTATTAGCCATATTTTACTATTATTATCGCTAGAACTATAATAATTATACTTATTACTCCCGATATTATCAATATAACATGCCTTATTACGCATATAATGCAGTTATTATCGCTAGAACTGTAATAATTATACTTATTACTTATATTATTAGCAATATAACGTGCATTATTACCCATATAATGCAGTTATTATCGCTAGAACTGTAATAATTATACTCATTACTTATATTATTAGCAATATAACGTGCATCATTACACATATTATGCAGTTATTATCGCTAGAACTGTAATAATTATACTTATTACTTATATTATTATCAATATAACATGCATTATTACCCATATAATGGAGGTATTATCGCTAGAACTGTAATAATTATACTTATTACTTATACTATTAGCAATATAACTTGCATTATTACCCATATAATGCAGTTATTATCGCCAGAACTGTAATAATTATACTTATTGCTTATATTATTATCAATATAACATGCATTGTTACCCATATAATAGAGTTATTATCGCTAGGACTGTAATAATTATACTTATTACTTATATTATTATCAATATAACATGCATGATTACCCATATAATGCAGTTATTATCGACAGAAGTATAATAAATATACTCAGTACTTTTATTATTATCAATATAGCATGCATTATTACCCATATTATGCAGTTATTATCGATAGAACTGTAATAAAGATACATATTACTTTTACTATTATCAATATAACATGCATTATTAGCCATACTTTACTATTGTTATCGCTAGAACTAGAATAAATATGCTTATTACTCCCAATATTATCAATATAACATGCATTATTACCCATATAATGCAGTTATTATCGCTAGAACTGTAATAATTATACTTATTACTTATATTATTAGCAATATAACGTGCATTGTTACCCATATAATGCAGTTATTATCGCCAGAACTGTAATAATTATACTTATTACTTATATTATTATCAATATAACATGCATTGTTACCCATATAATGCAGTTATTATCGCTAGAACTGTAATAATTATACTTATTACTTATATTATTAGCAATATAACGTGCATTGTTACCCATATAATGCAGTTATTATCGCCAGAACTGTAATAATTATACTTATTACTTATATTATTATCAATATAACATGCATTGTTACCCATATAATAGAGTTATTATCGCTAGAACTGTAATAATTATACTTATTACTTATATTATTATCAATATAACATGCATGATTACCCATATAATGCAGTTATTATCGACAGAAGTATAATAAATATACTTAGTACTTTTATTATTATCAATATAACATGCATTATTACCCATATTATGCAGTTATTATCGCTAGAACTGTAATAATTATACTTATTACTTATATTATTAGCAATATAACGTGCATTATTACCCATATAATGCAGTTATTATCGCTAGAATTGTAATAAATATACTTATTACTTATATTGTTATCAATATAACAGGCATTATTACCCATATTATGCAATTATTATCGCTAGAACTAGAATAAATATGCTTATTACTCCCAATATTATCAATACAACATGCATTATTACCCATATAATGCAGTTATTATCGCTAGAACTGTAATAATTATACTTACTACTTATATTATTCTCAATATAACATGCATTATTACCCATATTATGCAGTTATTATCGCTAGAACTAGAATAAATATGCTTATTACTCCCAACTTTATCAATATAACATGCATTATTACCCATATAATGCAGTTATTATCGCTAGAACTGTAATAATTATACTTATTACTTATATTATTAGCAATATAACGTGCATTATTACCCATATAATGCAGTTATTATCGCTAGAATTGTAATAAATATACTTATTACTTATATTTTTATCAATATAACAGGCATTATTACCCATATTATGCAGTTATTATCGCTAGAACTGTAATAATTATACTTATTACTTATATTATTATCAATATAACATGCATGATTACCCATATAATGCAGTTATTATCGACAGAAGTATAATAAATATACTTAGTACTTTTATTATTATCAATATAACATGCATTATTACCCATATTATGCAGTTATTATCGCTAGAACTGTAATAATTATACTTATTACTTATATTATTAGCAATATAACGTGCATTATTACCCATATAATTCAGTTATTATCGCTAGAACTGTAATAAATATACTTATTACTTATATTGTTATCAATATAACAGGCATTATTACCCATATTATGCAGTTATTATCGCTAGAACTAGAACAAATATGCTTATTACTATCAATATTATCAATATAACATGCATTATTACCCATATTATGCAGTTATTATCGCTAGAACTATAATAAATATACGTATTACTTTTATTATCATCAATATAACATGCATTATTACCCATATTATGCAGTTATTATCGATAGAACTGTAATAAAGGTACATATTACTTTTACTATTATCAATATAACATGCACTATTAGCCATATTTTACTATTATTACCGCTAGAACTATAATAATTATACTTATTACTCCCGATGTTATTAATATAACATGCCTTATTACGCATATAATGCAGTTATTATCGCTAGAACTGTAATAATTATACTTATTACTTATATTATTAGCAATATAACGTGCATTATTACCCATATAATGCAGTTATTATCGCTAGAACTGTAATAATTATACTTATTACTTATATTATTAGCAATATAACGTGCATTATTACCCATATAATGCAGTTATTATCGCTAGAACTGTAATAAATATACTTATTACTTATATTGTTATCTATATAACATGCATTATTACCCATATTATGCAGTTATTATCGCTAGAACTATAATAAATATGCTTATTACTCCCAATATTATCAATATAACATGCATTATTACCCATATAATGGAGTTATTATCGCTAGAACTGTAATAATTATACTTATTACTTATATTATCATCAATATAACATGCATTATTACCCATATTATGCAGTTATTATCGACAGAAGTATAATAAATATACTTATTACTTTTATTGTTATCAATATAACAGGCACTATTAGCCATATTTTACTATTATTATCGCTAGGACTGTAATAATTATACTTATTACTCCCGATATTATCAATATAACATGCCTTATTACGCATATAATGCAATTATTATCGCTAGAACTGTTATAATTATACTTATTACTTATATTATCATCAATATAACATGCATTATTACCCATATTATGCAGTTATTATCGACAGAAGTATAATAAATATACTTAGTACTTTTATTATTATCAATATAACATGCATTATTACCCATATTATGCAGTTATTATCGATAGAACTGTAATAAAGATACATATTACTTTTACTATTATCAATATAACATGCACTATTAGCCATACTTTACTATTATTATCGCTAGAACTATAATAATTATACTTATTACTCCCGATATTATCAATATAACATGCCTTATTACGCATATAATGCAGTTATTATCGCTAGAACTGTAATAATTATACTTATTACATATACTATTAGCAATATAACGTGCATTATTACCCATATAATGCAGTTATTATAGCCAGAACTGTAATAATTATACTTACTACTTATATTATTCTCAATATAACATGCATTATTACCCATATTATGCAGTTATTATCGCTAGAACTATAATAAATATACGTATTACTTTTATTATCATCAATATAACATGCAATATTACCCATATTATGCAGTTATTATCGATAGAACTGTAATAAATATATTTATAACTTTTATTATTATCAATATAACATGCACTATTAGCCATATTTTACTATTATTATCGCTAGAACTATAACAATTACACTTATTACTCCCAATATTGTCAATATAACATGCATTATTACCCATATAATGGAGTTATTATCGCTAGAACTGTAATAATTATACTTATTACTTATATTATTAGCAATATAACATGCATTATTACCCATATTATGCAGTTATTATCGATAGAACTGTAATAAAGGTACATATTACTTTTACTATTATCAATATAACATGCACTATTAGCCATATTTTACTATTATTACCGCTAGAACTATAATAATTATACTTATTACTCCCGATGTTATTAATATAACATGCCTTATTACGCATATAATGCAGTTATTATCGCTAGAACTGTAATAATTATACTTATTACTTATATTATTAGCAATATAACGTGCATTATTACCCATATAATGCAGTTATTATCGCTAGAACTGTAATAATTATACTTATTACTTATATTATTAGCAATATAACGTGCATTATTACCCATATAATGCAGTTATTATCGCTAGAACTATAATAAATATGCTTATAACTTTTATTATTATCAATATAACATGCACTATTAGCCATATTTTACTATTATTATCGCTAGAACTATAACAATTACACTTATTACTCCCAATATTATCAATATAACATGCATTATTACCCATATTATGCAGTTATTATCGCTAGAACTGTAATAATTATACTTATTACATATACTATTAGCAATATAACGTGCATTATTACCCATATAATGCAGTTATTATAGCCAGAACTGTAATAATTATACTTACTACTTATATTATTCTCAATATAACATGCATTATTACCCATATTATGCAGTTATTATCGCTAGAACTATAATAAATATACGTATTACTTTTATTATCATCAATATAACATGCAATATTACCCATATTATGCAGTTATTATCGATAGAACTGTAATAAATATATTTATAACATTTATTATTATCAATATAACATGCACTATTAGCCATATTTTACTATTATTATCGCTAGAACTATAACAATTACACTTATTACTCCCAATATTATCAATATAACATGCATTATTACCCATATAATGGAGTTATTATCGCTAGAACTGTAATAATTATACTTATTACTTATATTATTAGCAATATAACATGCATTATTACCCATATTATGCAGTTATTATCGATAGAACTGTAATAAAGGTACATATTACTTTTACTATTATCAATATAACAGGCACTATTAGCCATATTTTACTATTATTATCGCTAGAACTATAATAATTATACTTATTACTCCCGATATTATCAATATAACATGCCTTATTACGCATATAATGCAATTATTATCGCTAGAACTGTAATAATTATACTTATTACTTATATTATCATCAATATAACATGCATTATTACCCATATTATGCAGTTATTATCGATAGAACTGTAATAAATATACTTATAACTTTTATTATTATCAATATAACATGCACTATTAGCCATATTTTACTATTATTATCGCTAGAACTATAACAATTACACTTATTACTCCCAGTATTATCAATATAACATGCATTATTACCCATATAATGCAGTTATTATCCCTAGAACTGTAATAATTTTACTTATTACTTATATTATTATCAATATAACATGCATTATTACCCATATTATGCAGTTATCATCGATAGAACTATAATAAATATACGTATTACTTTTATTATCATCAATATAACATGCATTATTACCCATATAATGGAGTTATTATCGCTAGAACTGTAATAATTATACTTATTACATATACTATTAGCAATATAACGTGCATTATTACCCATATAATGCAGTTATTATCGCTAGAACAGTAATAATTATACTTATTACTTATATTATTATCAATACAACATGCATTATTACCCATATTATGCAGATATTATCGCTAGAACTATAATAAATATACGTATTACTTTTATTATCATCAATATAACATGCATTATTACCCATATTATGCAGTTATTATCGATAGAACTATAATAAATATATGTATTACTTTTATTATCATCAATATAACATGCATTATTACCCATATTATGCAGTTATTATCGATAGAACTGTAATAAAGGTACATATTACTTTTACTATTATCAATATAACATGCACTATTAGCCATATTTTACTATTATTATCGCTAGAACTATAATAATTATACTTATTACTCCCGATATTATCAATATAACATGCCTTATTACGCATATAATGCAGTTATTATCGCTAGAACTGTAATAATTATACTTATTACTTATATTATTAGCAATATAACGAGCATTATTACCCATATAATGCTGTTATTATCGCTAGAACAGTAATAATTATACTTATTACTTATATTATTATCAATATAACATGCATTATTACCCATATTATGCAGATATTATCGCTAGAACTATAATAAATATACGTATTACTTTTATTATCATCAATATAACATGCATTATTACCCATATTATGCAGTTATTATCGATAGAACTATAATAAATATATGTATTACTTTTATTATCATCAATATAACATGCATTATTACCCATATAATGGAGTTACTATCGTTAGAACTGTAATAACTATACTTATTACATATACTATTAGCAATATAACGTGCATTATTACCCATATAATGCAGTTATTATCGCCAGAACTGTAATAATTATACTTATTACTTATATTATTATCAATATAACATGCATTGTTACCCATATAATAGAGTTATTATCGCTAGAACTGTAATAATTATACTTATTACTTATATTATTATCAATATAACATGCATGATTACCCATATAATGCAGTTATTATCGACAGAAGTATAATAAATATACTTAGTACTTTTATTATTATCAATATAACATGCATTATTACCCATATTATGCAGTTATTATCGCTAGAACTGTAATAATTATACTTATTACTTATATTATTAGCAATATAACGTGCATTATTACCCATATAATGCAGTTATTATCGCTAGAATTGTAATAAATATACTTATTACTTATATTGTTATCAATATAACAGGCATTATTACCCATATTATGCAGTTATTATCGCTAGAACTAGAATAAATATGCTTATTACTCCCAATATTATCAATATAACATGCATTATTACCCATATAATGCAGTTATTATCGCTAGAACTGTAATAATTATACTTACTACTTATATTATTCTCAATATAACATGCATTATTACCCATATTATGCAGTTATTATCGCTAGAACTAGAATAAATATGCTTATTACTCCCAATATTATCAATATAACATGCATTATTACCCATATAATGCAGTTATTATCGCTAGAACTGTAATAATTATACTTATTACTTATATTATTAGCAATATAACGTGCATTATTACCCATATAATGCAGTTATTATCGCTAGAATTGTAATAAATATACTTATTACTTATATTGTTATCAATATAACAGGCATTATTACCCATATTATGCAGTTATTATCGCTAGAACTGTAATAATTATACTTATTACTTATATTATTATCAATATAACATGCATGATTACCCATATAATGCAGTTATTATCGACAGAAATATAAGAAATATACTTAGTACTTTTATTATTATCAATATAACATGCATTATTACCCATATTATGCAGTTATTATCGCTAGAACTGTAATAATTATACTTATTACTTATATTATTAGCAATATAACGTGCATTATTACCCATATAATTCAGTTATTATCGCTAGAACTGTAATAAATATACTTATTACTTATATTGTTATCAATATAACAGGCATTATTACCCATATTATGCAGTTATTATCGCTAGAACTAGAACAAATATGCTTATTACTCCCAATATTATCAATATAACATGCATTATTACCCATATAATGCAGTTATTATCGCTAGAACTGTAATAATTATACTTATTACTTATATTATTAGCAGTATAACGTGCATTATTAGCCATATAATGCAGTTATTATCTCTAGAACTGTAATAATTATACTTATTACTTATATTATTATCAATATAACATGCATTATTAAACATATAATGGAGGTATTATCGCTAGAACTGTAATAATTATACTTACTACTTATACTATTAGCAATATAACTTGCATTATTACCCATATAATGCAGTTATTATCGCCAGAACTGTAATAATTATACTTATTACTTATATTATTATCAATATAACATGCATTGTTACCCATATAATAGAGTTATTATCGCTAGAACTGTAATAATTATACTTATTACTTATATTATTATCAATATAACATGCATGATTACCCATATAATGCAGTTATTATCGACAGAAGTATAATAAATATACTTAGTACTTTTATTATTATCAATATAACATGCATTATTACCCATATTATGCAGTTATTATCGATAGAACTGTAATAAAGATACATATTACTTTTACTATTATCAATATAACATGCACTATTAGCCATACTTTACTATTATTATCGCTAGAACTATAATAATTATACTTATTACTCCCGATATTATCAATATAACATGCCTTATTACGCATATAATGCAGTTATTATCGCTAGAACTCTAATAATTATACTTATTACATATACTATTAGCAATATAACGTGCATTATTACCCATATAATGCAGTTATTATAGCCAGAGCTGTAATAATTATACTTACTACTTATATTATTCTCAATATAACATGCATTATTACCCATATTATGCAGTTATTATCGCTAGAACTATAATAAATATACGTATTACTTTTATTATCATCAATATAACATGCATTATTACCCATATTATGCAGTTATTATCGATAGAACTGTAATAAATATACTTATAACTTTTATTATTATCAATATAACATGCACTATTAGCCATATTTTACTATTATTATCGCTAGAACTATAACAATTACACTTATTACTCCCAATATTATCAATATAACATGCATTATTACCCATATAATGGAGTTATTATCGCTAGAACTGTAATAATTATACTTATTACTTATATTAATAGCAATATAACATGCATTATTACCCATATTATGCAGTTATTATCGATAGAACTGTAATAAAGGTACATATTACTTTTACTATTATCAATATAACATGCACTATTAGCCATATTTTACTATTATTACCGCTAGAACTATAATAATTATACTTATTACTCCCGATGTTATTAATATAACATGCCTTATTACGCATATAACGCAGTTATTATCGCTAGAACTGTAATAATTATACTTATTACTTATATTATTAGCAATATAACGTGCATTATTACCCATATAATGCAGTTATTATCGCTAGAAATGTAATAATTATACTTATTACTTATATTATTAGCAATATAACGTGCATTATTACCCATATAATGCAGTTATTATCGCTAGAACTGTAATAAATATACTTATTACTTATATTGTTATCTATATAACATGCATTATTACCCATATTATGCAGTTATTATCGCTAGAACTATAATAAATATGCTTATTACTCCCAATATTATCAATATAACATGCATTATTACCCATATAATGGAGTTATTATCGCTAGAACTGTAATAATTATACTTATTACTTATATTATTATCAATATAACATGCATTATTACCCATATAATGCAGTTATTATCGACAGAAGTATAATAAATATACTTATTACTTTTATTATTATCAATATAACAGGCACTATTAGCCATATTTTACTATTATTATCGCTAGGACTATAATAATTATACTTATTACTCCCGATATTATCAATATAACATGCCTTATTACGCATATAATGCAATTATTATCGCTAGAACTGTAATAATTATACTTATTACTTATACTATTAGCAATATAACTTGCATTATTACCCATATAATGCAGTTATTATCGCCAGAACTGTAATAATTATACTTACTACATATATTATTCTCAATATAACATGCATTGTTACCCATATTATGCAGTTATTATCGCTAGAACTGTAATAATTATACTTATTACTTATATTATTAGCAATATAACGTGCATTATTACCCATATAATGCAGTTATTATCGCTAGAACTGTAATAATTATACTTATTACTTATATTATTAGCAATATAACGTGCATTATTAGCCATATAATGCAGTTATTATCTCTAGAACTGTAATAATTATACTTATTACTTATATTATTATCAATATAACATGCATTATTAAACATATAATGGAGGTATTATCGCTAGAACTGTAATGATTTACTTACTACTTATACTATTAGCAATATAACTTGCATTATTACCCATATAATGCAGTTATTATCGCCAGAACTGTAATAATTATACTTATTACTTATATTATTATCAATATAACATGCATTGTTACCCATATAATAGAGTTATTATCGCTAGAACTGTAATAATTATACTTATTACTTATATTATTATCAATATAACATGCATGATTACCCATATAATGCAGTTATTATCGACAGAAGTACAATAAATATACTTAGTACTTTTATTATTATCAATATAACATGCATTATTACCCATATTATGCAGTTATTATCGATAGAACTGTAATAAAGATACATATTACTTTTACTATTATCAATATAACATGCACTATTAGCCATACTTTACTATTATTATCGCTAGAACTATAATAATTATACTTATTACTCCCGATATTATCAATATAACATGCCTTATTACGCATATAATGCAGTTATTATCGCTAGAACTGTTATAATTATACTTATTACATATACTATTAGCAATATAACGTGCATTATTACCCATATAATGCAGTTATTATAGCCAGAACTGTAATAATTATACTTACTACTTATATTATTCTCAATATAACATGCATTATTACCCATATTATGCAGTTATTATCGCTAGAACTATAATAAATATACGTATTACTTTTATTATCATCAATATAACATGCAATATTACCCATATTATGCAGTTATTGTCGATAGAACTGTAATAAATATATTTATAACTTTTATTATTATCAATATAACATGCACTATTAGCCATATTTTACTATTATTATCGCTAGAACTATAACAATTACACTTATTACTCCCAATATTATCAATATAACATGCATTATTACCCATATAATGGAGTTATTATCGCTAGAACTGTAATAATTATACTTATTACTTATATTATTAGCAATATAACGTGCATTATTACCCATATAATGCAGTTATTATCGCTAGAACTGTAATAATTATACTTATTACTTATATTATTAGCAATATAACGTGCATTATTACCCATATAATGCAGTTATTATCGCTAGAACTGTAATAAATATACTTATTACTTATATTGTTATCTATATAACATGCATTATTACCCATATTATGCAGTTATTATCGCTAGAACTATAATAAATATGCTTATTACTCCCAATATTATCAATATAACATGCATTATTACCCATATAATGGAGTTATTATCGCTAGAACTGTAATAATTATACTTATTACTTATATTATTATCAATATAACATGCATTATTACCCATATAATGCAGTTATTATCGACAGAAGTATAATAAATATACTTATTACTTTTATTATTATCAATATAACAGGCACTATTAGCCATATTTTACTATTATTATCGCTAGAACTATAATAATTATACTTATTACTCCCGATATTATCAATATAACATGCCTTATTACGCATATAATGCAATTATTATCGCTAGAACTGTAATAATTATACTTATTACTTATATTATCATCAATATAACATGCATTATTACCCATATTATGCAGTTATTATCGATAGAACTGTAATAAATATACTTATAACTTTTATTATTATCAATATAACATGCACTATTAGCCATATTTTACTATTATTATCGCTAGAACTATAACAATTACACTTATTACTCCCAGTATTATCAATATAACATGCATTATTACCCATATAATGCAGTTATTATCCCTAGAACTGTAATAATTTTACTTATTACTTATATTATTATCAATATAACATGCATTATTACCCATATTATGCAGTTATCATCGATAGAACTATAATAAATATACGTATTACTTTTATTATCATCAATATAACATGCATTATTACCCATATAATGGAGTTATTATCGCTAGAACTGTAATAATTATACTTATTACATATACTATTAGCAATATAACGTGCATTATTACCCATATAATGCAGTTATTATCGCTAGAACAGTAATAATTATTCTTATTACTTATATTATTATCAATACAACATGCATTATTACCCATATTATGCAGATATTATCGCTAGAACTATAATAAATATACGTATTACTTTTATTATCATCAATATAACATGCATTATTACCCATATTATGCAGTTATTATCGATAGAACTATAATAAATATATGTATTACTTTTATTATCATCAATATAACATGCATTATTACCCATATTATGCAGTTATTATCGATAGAACTATAATAAATATACGTATTACTTTTATTATCATCAATATAACATGCATTATTACCCATATTATGCAGTTATTATCGATAGAACTGTAATAAAGGTACATATTACTTTTACTATTATCAATATAACATGCACTATTAGCCATATTTTACTATTATTATCGCTAGAACTATAATAATTATACTTATTACTCCCGATATTATCAATATAACATGCCTTATTACGCATATAATGCAGTTATTATCGCTAGAACTGTAATAATTATACTTATTACTTATATTATTAGCAATATAACGTGCATTATTACCCATATAATGCAGTTATTATCGCTAGAACAGTAATAATTATACTTATTACTTATATTATTAGCAATATAACGTGCATTATTACCCATATAATGCAGTTATTATCGCTAGAACTGTAATAAATATACTTATTACTTATATTGTTATCTATATAACATGCATTATTACCCATATTATGCAGTTATTATCGCTAGAACTATAATAAATATGCTTATTACTCCCAATATTATCAATATAACATGCATTATTACCCATATAATGGAGTTATTATCGCTAGAACTGTAATAATTATACTTATTACTTATATTATTATCAATATAACATGCATTATTACCCATATAATGCAGTTATTATCGACAGAAGTATAATAAATATACTTATTACTTTTATTATTATCAATATAACAGGCACTATTAGCCATATTTTACTATTATTATCGCTAGAACTATAATAATTATACTTATTACTCCCGATATTATCAATATAACATGCCTTATTACGCATATAATGCAATTATTATCGCTAGAACTGTAATAATTATACTTATTACTTATATTATCATCAATATAACATGCATTATTACCCATATTATGCAGTTATTATCGATAGAACTGTAATAAATATACTTATAACTTTTATTATTATCAATATAACATGCACTATTAGCCATATTTTACTATTATTATCGCTAGAACTATAACAATTACACTTATTACTCCCAGTATTATCAATATAACATGCATTATTACCCATATAATGCAGTTATTATCCCTAGAACTGTAATAATTTTACTTATTACTTATATTATTATCAATATAACATGCATTATTACCCATATTATGCAGTTATCATCGATAGAACTATAATAAATATACGTATTACTTTTATTATCATCAATATAACATGCATTATTACCCATATAATGGAGTTATTATCGCTAGAACTGTAATAATTATACTTATTACATATACTATTAGCAATATAACGTGCATTATTACCCATATAATGCAGTTATTATCGCTAGAACAGTAATAATTATTCTTATTACTTATATTATTATCAATACAACATGCATTATTACCCATATTATGCAGATATTATCGCTAGAACTATAATAAATATACGTATTACTTTTATTATCATCAATATAACATGCATTATTACCCATATTATGCAGTTATTATCGATAGAACTATAATAAATATATGTATTACTTTTATTATCATCAATATAACATGCATTATTACCCATATTATGCAGTTATTATCGATAGAACTATAATAAATATACGTATTACTTTTATTATCATCAATATAACATGCATTATTACCCATATTATGCAGTTATTATCGATAGAACTGTAATAAAGGTACATATTACTTTTACTATTATCAATATAACATGCACTATTAGCCATATTTTACTATTATTATCGCTAGAACTATAATAATTATACTTATTACTCCCGATATTATCAATATAACATGCCTTATTACGCATATAATGCAGTTATTATCGCTAGAACTGTAATAATTATACTTATTACTTATATTATTAGCAATATAACGTGCATTATTACCCATATAATGCTGTTATTATCGCTAGAACAGTAATAATTATACTTATTACTTATATTATGATCAATATAACATGCATTATTACCCATATTATGCAGATATTATCGCTAGAACTATAATAAATATACGTATTACTTTTATTATCATCAATATAACATGCATTATTACCCATATTATGCAGTTATTATCGATAGAACTGTAATAAAGGTACATATTACTTTTACTATTATCAATATAACATGCACTATTAGCCATATTTTTCTATTATTATCGCTAGAACTATAATAATTATACTTATTACTCCCGATATTATCAATATAACATGCATTATTACCCATATAATGCAGTTATTATCGCTAGAACTGTAATAATTATACTTATTACTTATATTATTAGCAATATAACGTGCATTATTACCCATATAATGCAGTTATTATCGCTAGAACTGTAATAAATATACTTATTACTTATATTGTTATCTATATAACATGCATTATTACCCATATTATGCAGTTATTATCGCTAGAACTATAATAAATATGCTTATTACTCCCAATATTATCAATATAACATGCATTATTACCCATATAATGGAGTTATTATCGCTAGAACTGCAATAATTATACTTATTACTTATATTATTATCAATATAACATGCATTATTACCCATATAATGCAGTTATTATCGACAGAAGTATAATAAATATACTTATTACTTTTATTATTATCAATATAACAGGCACTATTAGCCATATTTTACTATTATTATCGCTAGAACTATAATAATTATACTTATTACTCCCGATATTATCAATATAACATGCCTTATTACGCATATAATGCAATTATTATCGCTAGAACTGTAATAATTATACTTATTACTTATATTATCATCAATATAACATGCATTATTACCCATATTATGCAGTTATTATCGATAGAACTGTAATAAATATACTTATAACTTTTATTATTATCAATATAACATGCACTATTAGCCATATTTTACTATTATTATCGCTAGAACTATAACAATTACACTTATTACTCCCAGTATTATCAATATAACATGCATTATTACCCATATAATGCAGTTATTATCCCTAGAACTGTAATAATTTTACTTATTACTTATATTATTATCAATGTAACATGCATTATTACCCATATTATGCAGTTATCATCGATAGAACTATAATAAATATACGTATTACTTTTATTATCATCAATATAACATGCATTATTACCCATATAATGGAGTTATTATCGCTAGAACTGTAATAATTATACTTATTACATATACTATTAGCAATATAACGTGCATTATTACCCATATAATGCAGTTATTATCGCTAGAACAGTAATAATTATACTTATTACTTATATTATTATCAATACAACATGCATTATTACCCATATTATGCAGATATTATCGCTAGAACTATAATAAATATACGTATTACTTTTATTATCATCAATATAACATGCATTATTACCCATATTATGCAGTTATTATCGATAGAACTATAATAAATATATGTATTACTTTTATTATCATCAATATAACATGCATTATTACCCATATTATGCAGTTATTATCGATAGAACTATAATAAATATACGTATTACTTTTATTATCATCAATATAACATGCATTATTACCCATATTATGCAGTTATTATCGATAGAACTGTAATAAAGATACTTATTACTTTTACTATTATCAATATAACATACACTATTAGCCATATTTTACTATTATTATCGCTAGAACTATAATAAATATACTTATTACTCCCGATATTATCAATATAACATGCCTTATTACGCATATAATGCAGTCATTGTCGCTAGAACTGTAATAATTATACTTATTACTTATATTATTAGCAATATAACATGCATTATTACCCATATTATGCAGTTATTATCGATAGAACTGTAATAAAGGTACATATTACTTTTACTATTATCAATATAACATGCACTATTAGCCATATTTTACTATTATTATCGCTAGAACTATAATAATTATACTTATTACTCCCGATATTATCAATATAACATGCCTTATTACGCATATAATGCAGTTATTATCGCTAGAACTGTAATAATTATACTTATTACTTATATTATTAGCAATATAACGTGCATTATTACCCATATAATGATGTTATTATCGCTAGAACAGTAATAATTATACTTATTACTTATATTATTATCAATATAACATGCATTATTACCCATATTATGCAGATATTATCGCTAGAACTATAATAAATATACGTATTACTTTTATTATCATCAATATAACATGCATTATTACCCATATTATGCAGTTATTATCGATAGAACTGTAATAAAGGTACATATTACTTTTACTATTATCAATATAACATGCACTATTAGCCATATTTTACTATTATTATCGCTAGAACTATAATAATTATACTTATTACTCCCGATATTATCAATATAACATGCCTTATTACGCATATAATGCAATTATTATCGCTAGAACTGTAATAATTATACTTATTACTTATATTATTAGCAATATAACGTGCATTATTACCCATATAATGCAGTTATTATCGCTAGAACTGTAATAATTATACTCATTACTTATATTATTAGCAATATAACGTGCATTATTACCCATATTATGCAGTTATTATCGCTAGAACTGTAATAATTATACTTATTACTTATATTATTATCAATATAACATGCATTATTACCCATATAATGGAGGTATTATCGCTAGAACTGTAATAATTATTCTTATTACTTATACTATTAGCAATATAACTTGCATTATTACCCATATAATGCAGTTATTATCGCCAGAACTGTAATAATTATACTTATTACTTATATTATTATCAATATAACATGCATTGTTACCCATATAATAGAGTTATTATCGCTAGAACTGTAATAATTATACTTATTACTTATATTATTATCAATATAACATGCATGATTGCCCATATAATGCAGTTATAATCGACAGAAGTATAATAAATATACTTAGTACTTTTATTATTATCAATATAACATGCATTATTACCCATATAATGGAGTTATTATCGCTAGAACTGTAATAATTATACTTATTACATATACTATTAGCAATATAACGTGCATTATTACCCATATAATGCAGTTATTATCGCTAGAACAGTAATAATTATACTTATTACTTATATTATTATCAATACAACATGCATTATTACCCATATTATGCAGTTATTATCGATAGAACTATAATAAATATATGTATTACTTTTATTATCATCAATATAACATGCATTATTACCCATATTATGCAGTTATTATCGATAGAACTATAATAAATATACGTATTACTTTTATTATCATCAATATAACATGCATTATTACCCATATTATGCAGTTATTATCGATAGAACTGTAATAAAGGTACATATTACTTTTACTATTATCAATATAACATGCACTATTAGCCATATTTTACTATTATTATCGCTAGAACTATAATAATTATACTTATTACTCCCGATATTATCAATATAACATGCCTTATTACGCATATAATGCAGTTATTATCGCTAGAACTGTAATAATTATACTTATTACTTATATTATTAGCAATATAACGTGCATTATTACCCATATAATGCTGTTATTATCGCTAGAACAGTAATAATTATACTTATTACTTATATTATGATCAATATAACATGCATTATTACCCATATTATGCAGTTATTATCGCTAGAACTAGAATAAATATGCTTATTACTCCCAATATTATCAATATAACATGCATTATTACCCATATAATGCAGTTATTATCGCTAGAACTGTAATAATTATACTTATTACTTATATTATTAGCAATATAACGTGCATTATTAGCCATATAATGCAGTTATTATCTCTAGAACTGTAATAATTATACTTATTACTTATATTATTATCAATATAACATGCATTATTAAACATATAATGGAGGTATTATCGCTAGAACTGTAATAATTATACTTACTACTTATACTATTAGCAATATAACTTGCATTATTACCCATATAATGCAGTTATTATCGCCAGAACTGTAATAATTATACTTATTACTTATATTATTATCAATATAACATGCATTGTTACCCATATAATAGAGTTATTATCGCTAGAACTGTAATAATTATACTTATTACTTATATTATTTTCAATATAACATGCATGATTACCCATATAATGCAGTTATTATCGACAGAAGTATAATAAATATACTTAGTACTTTTATTATTATCAATATAACATGCATTATTACCCATATTATGCAGTTATTATCGATAGAACTGTAATAAAGATACATATTACTTTTACTATTATCAATATAACATGCACTATTAGCCATACTTTACTATTATTATCGCTAGAACTATAATAATTATACTTATTACTCCCGATATTATCAATATAACATGCCTTATTACGCATATAATGCAGTTATTATCGCTAGAACTGTAATAATTATACTTATTACATATACTATTAGCAATATAACGTGCATTATTACCCATATAATGCAGTTATTATAGCCAGAACTGTAATAATTATACTTACTACTTATATTATTCTCAATATAACATGCATTATTACCCATATTATGCAGTTATTATCGCTAGAACTGTAATAATTATACTTATTACTTATATTATTAGCAATATAACGTGTATTATTACCCATATAATGCAGTTATTATCGCTAGAACTGTAATAAATATACTTATTACTTATATTGTTATCAATATAACAGGCATTATTACCCATATTATGCAGTTATTATCGCTAGAACTAGAATAAATATGCTTATTACTCCCAATACTATCAATATAACATGCATTATTACCCATATAATGCAGTTATTATCGCTAGAACTGTAATAATTATACTTATTACTTATATTATTAGCAATATAACGTGCATTATTACTCATATAATGCAGTTATTATAGCCAGAACTGTAATAATTATACTTACTACTTATATTATTCTCAATATAACATGCATTATTACCCATATTATGCAGTTATTATCGCTAGAACTGTAATAATTATACTTATTACTTATATTATTAGCAATATAACGTGCATTATTACCCATATAATGCAGTTATTATCGCTAGAACTGTAATAATTATACTTATTACTTATATTATTAGCAATATAACGTGCATTATTAGCCATATAATGCAGTTATTATCTCTAGAACTGTAATAATTATACTTATTACTTATATTATTATCAATATAACATGCATTATTAAACATATAATGGAGGTATTATCGCTAGAACTGTAATAATTATACTTACTACTTATACTATTAGCAATATAACTTGCATTATTACCCATATAATGCAGTTATTATTGCCAGAACTGTAATAATTATACTTATTACCTATATTATTATCAACATAACATGCATTGTTACCCATATAATAGAGTTATTATCGCTAGAACTGTAATAATTATACTTATTACTTATATTATTATCAATATAACATGCATGATTACCCATATAATGCAGTTGTTATCGACAGAAGTATAATAAATATACTTAGTACTTTTATTATTATCAACATAACATGCATTATTACCCATATTATGCAGTTATTATCGATAGAACTGTAATAAAGATACATATTACTTTTACTATTATCAATATAACATGCACTATTAGCCATACTTTACTATTATTATCGCTAGAACTATAATAATTATACTTATTACTCCCGATATTATCAATATAACATGCCTTATTACGCATATAATGCAGTTATTATCGCTAGAACTGTAATAATTATACTTATTACATATACTATTAGCAATATAACGTGCATTATTACCCATATAATGCAGTTATTATAGCCAGAACTGTAATAATTATACTTACTACTTATATTATTCTCAATATAACATGCATTATTACCCATATTATGCAGTTATTATCGCTAGAACTGTAATAATTATACTTACTACTTATACTATTAGCAATATAACTTGCATTATTACCCATATAATGCAGTTATTATCGCCAGAACTGTAATAATTATACTTATTACTTATATTATTATCAATATAACATGCATGATTACCCATATAATGCAGTTATTATCGACAGAAGTATAATAAATATACTTAGTACTTTTATTATTATCAATATAACATGCATTATTACCCATATTATGCAGTTATTATCGATAGAACTGTAATAAAGATACATATTACTTTTACTATTATCAATATAACATGCACTATTAGCCATACTTTACTATTATTATCGCTAGAACTATAACAATTACACTTATTACTCCCAATATTATCAATATAACATGCATTATTACCCATATAATGGAGTTATTATCGCTAGAACTGTAATAATTATACTTATTACTTATATTATTAGCAATATAACATGCATTATTACCCATATTATGCAGTTATTATCGATAGAACTGTAATAAAGGTACATATTACTTTTACTATTATCAATATAACATGCACTATTAGCCATATTTTACTATTATTACCGCTAGAACTATAATAATTATACTTATTACTCCCGATGTTATTAATATAACATGCCTTATTACGCATATAATGCTGTTATTGTCGCTAGAACTATAATAATTATACTTATTACTTATATTATTAGCAATATAACATGCATTATTACCCATATTATGCAGTTATTATCGATAGAACTGTAATAAAGGTACATATTACTTTTACTATTATCAATATAACATGCACTATTAGCCATATTTTACTATTATTATCGCTAGAACTATAATAATTATACGTATTACTTTTATTATCATCAATATAACATGCATTATTACCCATATTATGCAGTTATTATCGATAGAACTATAATAAATATATGTATTACTTTTATTATCATCAATATAACATGCATTATTACCCATATAATGGAGTTACTATCGTTAGAACTGTAATAATTATACTTATTACTTATATTATTAGCAACATAACGTGCATTATTACCCATATAATGCTGTTATTATCGCTAGAACTGTAATAATTATACTTATTACTTATATTATTATCAATATAACATGCATTATTACCCATATTATGCAGATATTATCGCTAGAACTATAATAAATATACGTATTACTTTTATTATCATCAATATAACATGCATTATTACCCATATTATGCAGTTATTATCGATAGAACTATAATAAATATATGTATTACTTTTATTATCATCAATATAACATGCATTATTACCCATATAATGGAGTTACTATCGTTAGAACTGTAATAATTATACTTATTACATATACTATTAGCAATATAACGTGCATTATTAGCCATATAATGCAGTTATTACAGCCAGAACTGTAATAATTATACTTACTACTTATATTATTCTCAATATAACATGCATTATTACCCATATTATGCAGTTATTATCGCTAGAACTATAATAAATATACGTATTACTTTTATTATCATCAATATAACATGGATTATTACCCATATTATGCAGTTATTATCGATAGAACTGTAATAAAGGTACATATTACTTTTACTATTATCAATATAACATGCACTATTAGCCATATTTTACTATTATTATCGCTAGAACTATAATAATTATACTTATTACTCCCGATATTATCAATATAACATGCCTTATTACGCATATAATGCAGTTATTATCGCTAGAACTGTAATAATTATACTTATTACTTATATTATTAGCAACATAACGTGCATTATTACCCATATAATGCTGTTATTATCGCTAGAACTGTAATAATTATACTTACTACTTATATTATTATCAATGTAACATGCATTATTACCCATATTATGCAGTTATTATCGCTAGAACTATAATAAATATACGTATTACTTTTATTATCATCAATATAACATGCATTATTACCCATATTATGCAGTTATTATCGATAGAACTATAATAAATATATGTATTACTTTTATTATCATCAATATAACATGCATTATTACCCATATTATGCAGTTATTATCGATGGAACTATAATAAATATACGTATTACTTTTATTATCATCAATATAACATGCATTATTACCCATATTATGCAGTTATTATCGATAGAACTGTAATAAAGATACTTATTACTTTTACTATTATCAATATAACATACACTATTAGCCATATTTCACTATTATTATCGCTAGAACTATAATAAATATACTTATTACTCCCGATGTTATCAATATAACATGCCTTATTACGCATATAATGCAGTTATTGTCGCTAGAACTGTAATAATTATACTTATTACTTATATTATTTGCAATATAACATGCATTATTACCCATATAATGCAGTTCTTATCGCTAGAACTGTAATAATTATACTCATTACTTATATTATTAGCAATATAACGTGCATTATTACCCATATTATGCAGTTATTATCGCTAGAACTGTAATAATTATACTTATTACATATACTATTAGCAATATAACGTGCATTATTACCCATATAATGCAGTTATTATAGCCAGAACTGTAATAATTATACTTATTACTTATATTGTTATCAATATAACAGGCATTATTACCCATATTATGCAGTTATTATCGCTAGAACTAGAATAAATATGCTTATTACTCCCAATATTATCAATATAACATGCATTATTACCCATATAATGCAGTTATTATCGCTAGAACTGTAATAATTATACTTATTACTTATATTATTAGCAATATAACGTGCATTATTAGCCATATAATGCAGTTATTATCTCTAGAACTGTAATAATTATACTTATTACTTATATTATTATCAATATAACATGCATTATTAAACATATAATGGAGGTATTATCGCTAGAACTGTAATAATTATACTTACTACTTATACTATTAGCAATATAACTTGCATTATTACCCATATAATGCAGTTATTATCGCCAGAACTGTAATAATTATACTTATTACTTATATTATTATCAATATAACATGCATTGTTACCCATATAATAGAGTTATTATCGCTAGAACTGTAATAATTATACTTATTACTTACATTATTTTCAATATAACATGCATGATTACCCATATAATGCAGTTATTATCGACAGAAGTATAATAAATATACTTAGTACTTTTATTATTATCAATATAACATGCATTATTACCCATATTATGCAGTTATTATCGATAGAACTGTAATAAAGATACATATTACTTTTACTATTATCAATATAACATGCACTATTAGCCATACTTTACTATTATTATCGCTAGAACTATAATAATTATACTTATTACTCCCGATATTATCAATATAACATGCCTTATTACGCATATAATGCAGTTATTATCGCTAGAACTGTAATAATTATACTTATTACATATACTATTAGCAATATAACGTGCATTATTACCCATATAATGCAGTTATTATAGCCAGAACTGTAATAATTATACTTACTACTTATATTATTCTCAATATAACATGCATTATTACCCATATTATGCAGTTATTATCGCTAGAACTGTAATAATTATACTTATTACTTATATTATTAGCAATATAACGTGCATTATTACCCATATAATGCAGTTATTATCGCTAGAACTGTAATAAATATACTTATTACTTATATTGTTATCAATATAACAGGCATTATTACACATATTATGCAGTTATTATCGCTAGAACTAGAATAAATATGCTTATTACTCCCAATATTATCAATATAACATGCATTATTACCCATATAATGCAGTTATTATCGCTAGAACTGTAATAATTATACTTATTACTTATATTATTAGCAATATAACGTGCATTATTAGCCATATAATGCAGTTATTATCTCTAGAACTGTAATAATTATACTTATTACTTATATTATTATCAATATAACATGCATTATTAAACATATAATGGAGGTATTATCGCTAGAACTGTAATAATTATACTTACTACTTATACTATTAGCAATATAACTTGCATTATTACCCATATAATGCAGTTATTATTGCCAGAACTGTAATAATTATACTTATTACTTATATTATTATCAATATAACATGCATTGTTACCCATATAATAGAGTTATTATCGCTAGAACTGTAATAATTATACTTATTACTTATATTATTATCAATATAACATGCATGATTACCCCTATAATGCAGTTATTATCGACAGAAGTATAATAAATATACTTAGTACTTTTATTATTATCAATATAACATGCATTATTACCCATATTATGCAGTTATTATCGATAGAACTGTAATAAAGATACATATTACTTTTACTATTATCAATATAACATGCACTATTAGCCATACTTTACTATTATTATCGCTAGAACTATAATAATTATACTTATTACTCCCGATATTATCAATATAACATGCCTTATTACGCATATAATGCAGTTATTATCGCTAGAACTGTAATAATTATACTTATTACATATACTATTAGCAATATAACGTGCATTATTACCCATATAATGCAGTTATATAGCCAGAACTGTAATAATTATACTTACTACTTATATTATTCTCAATATAACATGCATTATTACCCATATTATGCAGTTATTATCGCTAGAACTGTAATAATTATACTTACTACTTATACTATTAGCAATATAACTTGCATTATTACCCATATAATGCAGTTATTATCGCCAGAACTGTAATAATTATACTTATTACTTATATTATTATCAATATAACATGCATGATTACCCATATAATGCAGTTATTATCGACAGAAGTATAATAAATATACTTAGTACTTTTATTATTATCAATATAACATGCATTATTACCCATATTATGCAGTTATTATCGATAGAACTGTAATAAAGATACATATTACTTTTACTATTATCAATATAACATGCACTATTAGCCATACTTTACTATTATTATCGCTAGAACTATAATAATTATACTTATTACTCCCGATATTATCAATATAACATGCCTTATTACGCATATAATGCAGTTATTATCGCTAGAACTGTAATAATTATACTTATTACATATACTATTAGCAATATAACGTGCATTATTACCCATATAATGCAGTTATTATAGCCAGAACTGTAATAATTATACTTACTACTTATATTATTCTCAATATAACATGCATTATTACCCATATTATGCAGTTATTATCGCTAGAACTATAATAAATATACGTATTACTTTTATATCATCAATATAACATGCATTATTACCCATATTATGCAGTTATTATCGATAGAACTGTAATAAATATACTTATAACTTTTATTATTATCAATATAACATGCACTATTAGCCATATTTTACTATTATTATCGCTAGAACTATAACAATTACACTTATTACTCCCAGTATTATCAATATAACATGCATTATTACCCATATAATGCAGTTATTATCCCTAGAACTGTAATAATTTTACTTATTACTTATATTATTATCAATATAACATGCATTATTACCCATATTATGCAGTTATCATCGATAGAACTATAATAAATATACGTATTACTTTTATTATCATCAATATAACATGCATTATTACCCATATTATGCAGTTATTATCGATAGAACTATAATAAATATATGTATTACTTTTATTATCATCAATATAACATGCATTATTACCCATATTATGCAGTTATTATCGATAGAACTATAATAAATATATGTATTACTTTTATTATCATCAATATAACATGCATTATTACCCATATTATGCAGTTATTATCGATAGAACTGTAATAAAGATACTTATTACTTTTACTATTATCAATATAACATACACTATTAGCCATATTTTACTATTATTATCGCTAGAACTATAATAAATATACTTATTACTCCCGATATTATCAATATAACATGCCTTATTACGCATATAATGCTGTTATTGTCGCTAGAACTATAATAATTATACTTATTACTTATATTATTAGCAATATAACGTGCATTATTACCCATATAATGCAGTTATTATCGCTAGAACTGTAATAAATATACTTATTACTTATATTGTTATCAATATAACAGGCATTATTACACATATTATGCAGTTATTATCGCTAGAACTAGAATAAATATGCTTATTACTCCCAATATTATCAATATAACATGCATTATTACCCATATAATGCAGTTATTATCGCTAGAACTGTAATAATTATACTTATTACTTATATTATTAGCAATATAACGTGCATTATTAGCCATATAATGCAGTTATTATCTCTAGAACTGTAATAATTATACTTATTACTTATATTATTATCAATATAACATGCATTATTAAACATATAATGGAGGTATTATCGCTAGAACTGTAATAATTATACTTACTACTTATACTATTAGCAATATAACTTGCATTATTACCCATATAATGCAGTTATTATTGCCAGAACTGTAATAATTATACTTATTACTTATATTATTATCAATATAACATGCATTGTTACCCATATAATAGAGTTATTATCGCTAGAACTGTAATAATTATACTTATTACTTATATTATTATCAATATAACATGCATGATTACCCATATAATGCAGTTATTATCGACAGAAGTATAATAAATATACTTAGTACTTTTATTATTATCAATATAACATGCATTATTACCCATATTATGCAGTTATTATCGATAGAACTGTAATAAAGATACATATTACTTTTACTATTATCAATATAACATGCACTATTAGCCATACTTTACTATTATTATCGCTAGAACTATAATAATTATACTTATTACTCCCGATATTATCAATATAACATGCCTTATTACGCATATAATGCAGTTATTATCGCTAGAACTGTAATAATTATACTTATTACATATACTATTAGCAATATAACGTGCATTATTACCCATATAATGCAGTTATATAGCCAGAACTGTAATAATTATACTTACTACTTATATTATTCTCAATATAACATGCATTATTACCCATATTATGCAGTTATTATCGCTAGAACTGTAATAATTATACTTACTACTTATACTATTAGCAATATAACTTGCATTATTACCCATATAATGCAGTTATTATCGCCAGAACTGTAATAATTATACTTATTACTTATATTATTATCAATATAACATGCATGATTACCCATATAATGCAGTTATTATCGACAGAAGTATAATAAATATACTTAGTACTTTTATTATTATCAATATAACATGCATTATTACCCATATTATGCAGTTATTATCGATAGAACTGTAATAAAGATACATATTACTTTTACTATTATCAATATAACATGCACTATTAGCCATACTTTACTATTATTATCGCTAGAACTATAATAATTATACTTATTACTCCCGATATTATCAATATAACATGCCTTATTACGCATATAATGCAGTTATTATCGCTAGAACTGTAATAATTATACTTATTACATATACTATTAGCAATATAACGTGCATTATTACCCATATAATGCAGTTATTATAGCCAGAACTGTAATAATTATACTTACTACTTATATTATTCTCAATATAACATGCATTATTACCCATATTATGCAGTTATTATCGCTAGAACTATAATAAATATACGTATTACTTTTATATCATCAATATAACATGCATTATTACCCATATTATGCAGTTATTATCGATAGAACTGTAATAAATATACTTATAACTTTTATTATTATCAATATAACATGCACTATTAGCCATATTTTACTATTATTATCGCTAGAACTATAACAATTACACTTATTACTCCCAGTATTATCAATATAACATGCATTATTACCCATATAATGCAGTTATTATCCCTAGAACTGTAATAATTTTACTTATTACTTATATTATTATCAATATAACATGCATTATTACCCATATTATGCAGTTATCATCGATAGAACTATAATAAATATACGTATTACTTTTATTATCATCAATATAACATGCATTATTACCCATATTATGCAGTTATTATCGATAGAACTATAATAAATATATGTATTACTTTTATTATCATCAATATAACATGCATTATTACCCATATTATGCAGTTATTATCGATAGAACTATAATAAATATATGTATTACTTTTATTATCATCAATATAACATGCATTATTACCCATATTATGCAGTTATTATCGATAGAACTGTAATAAAGATACTTATTACTTTTACTATTATCAATATAACATACACTATTAGCCATATTTTACTATTATTATCGCTAGAACTATAATAAATATACTTATTACTCCCGATATTATCAATATAACATGCCTTATTACGCATATAATGCTGTTATTGTCGCTAGAACTATAATAATTATACTTATTACTTATATTATTAGCAATATAACATGCATTATTACCCATATTATGCAGTTATTATCGATAGAACTGTAATAAAGGTACATATTACTTTTACTATTATCAATATAACATGCACTATTAGCCATATTTTACTATTATTATCGCTAGAACTATAATAATTATACTTATTACTCCCGATATTATCAATATAACATGCCTTATTACGCATATAATGCAGTTATTATCGCTAGAACTGTAATAATTATACTTATTACTTATATTATTAGCAACATAACGTGCATTATTACCCATATTATGCAGATATTATCGCTAGAACTATAATAAATATACGTATTACTTTTATTATCATCAATATAACATGCATTATTACCCATATTATGCAGTTATTATCGATAGAACTATAATAAATATATGTATTACTTTTATTATCATCAATATAACATGCATTATTACCCATATAATGGAGTTACTATCGTTAGAACTGTAATAATTATACTTATTACATATACTATTAGCAATATAACGTGCATTATTAGCCATATAATGCAGTTATTATAGCCAGAACTGTAATAATTATACTTACTACTTATATTATTCTCAATATAACATGCATTATTACCCATATTATGCAGTTATTATCGACAGAAGTATAATGAATATACTTAGTACTTTTATTATTATCAATATAACATGCATTATTACCCATATTATGCAGTTATTATCGATAGAACTGTAATAAAGATACATATTACTTTTACTATTATCAATATAACATGCACTATTAGCCATACTTTACTATTGTTATCGCTAGAACTATAATAATTATACTTATTACTCCCGATATTATCAATATAACATGCCTTATTACGCATATAATGCAGTTATTATCGCTAGAACTGTAATAATTATACTTATTACATATACTATTAGCAATATAACGTGCATTATTACCCATATAATGCAGTTATTATAGCCAGAACTGTAATAATTATACTTACTACTTATATTATTCTCAATATAACATGCATTATTACCCATATTATGCAGTTATTATCGCTAGAACTATAATAAATATACGTATTACTTTTATTATCATCAATATAACATGCATTATTACCCATATTATGCAGTTATTATCGATAGAACTATAATAAATATATGTATTACTTTTATTATCATCAATATAACATGCATTATCACCCATATTATGCAGTTATTATCGATGGAACTATAATAAATATACGTATTACTTTTATTATCATCAATATAACATGCATTATTACCCATATTATGCAGTTATTATCGATAGAACTGTAATAAAGATACTTATTACTTTTACTATTATCAATATAACATACACTATTAGCCATATTTCACTATTATTATCGCTAGAACTATAATAAATATACTTATTACTCCCGATGTTATCAATATAACATGCCTTATTACGCATATAATGCAGTTATTGTCGCTAGAACTGTAATAATTATACTTATTACATATACTATTAGCAATATAACGTGCATTATTACCCATATAATGCAGTTATTATAGCCAGAACTGTAATAATTATACTTATTACTTATATTGTTATCAATATAACAGGCATTATTACCCATATTATGCAGTTATTATCGCTAGAACTAGGATAAATATGCTTATTACTCCCAATATTATCAATATAACATGCATTATTACCCATATAATGCAGTTATTATCGCTAGAACTGTAATAATTATACTTATTACTTATATTATTAGCAATATAACGTGCATTATTAGCCATATAATGCAGTTATTATCTCTAGAACTGTAATAATTATACTTATTACTTATATTATTATCAATATAACATGCATTATTAAACATATAATGGAGGTATTATCGCTAGAACTGTAATAATTATACTTACTACTTATACTATTAGCAATATAACTTGCATTATTACCCATATAATGCAGTTATTATCGCCAGAACTGTAATAATTATACTTATTACTTATATTATTATCAATATAACATGCATTGTTACCCATATAATAGAGTTATTATCGCTAGAACTGTAATAATTATACTTATTACTTATATTATTATCAATATAACATGCATGATTACCCATATAATGCAGTTATTATCGACAGAAGTATAATAAATATACTTAGTACTTTTATTATTATCAATATAACATGCATTATTACCCATATTATGCAGTTATTATCGATAGAACTGTAATAAAGATACATATTACTTTTACTATTATCAATATAACATGCACTATTAGCCATACTTTACTATTATTATCGCTAGAACTATAATAATTATACTTATTACTCCCGATATTATCAATATAACATGCCTTATTACGCATATAATGCAGTTATTATCGCTAGAACTGTAATAATTATACTTATTACTTATATTATTATCAATATAACATGCATTATTAAACATATAATGGAGGTATTATCGCTAGAACTGTAATAATTATACTTACTACTTATACTATTAGCAATATAACTTGCATTATTACCCATATAATGCAGTTATTATCGCCAGAACTGTAATAACTATACTTATTACTTATATTATTATCAATATAACATGCATGATTACCCATATAATGCAGTTATTATCGACAGAAGTATAATAAATATACTTAGTACTTTTATTATTATCAATATAACATGCATTATTACCCATATTATGCAGTTATTATCGATAGAACTGTAATAAAGATACATATTACTTTTACTATTATCAATATAACATGCACTATTAGCCATACTTTACTATTATTATCGCTAGAACTATAATAATTATACTTATTACTCCCGATATTATCAATATAACATGCCTTATTACGCATATAATGCAGTTATTATCGCTAGAACTGTAATAATTATACTTATTACATATACTATTAGCAATATAACGTGCATTATTACCCATATAATGCAGTTATTATAGCCAGAACTGTAATAATTATACTTACTACTTATATTATTCTCAATATAACATGCATTATTACCCATATTATGCAGTTATTATCGCTAGAACTATAATAAATATACGTATTACTTTTATATCATCAATATAACATGCATTATTACCCATATTATGCAGTTATTATCGATAGAACTGTAATAAATATACTTATAACTTTTATTATTATCAATATAACATGCACTATTAGCCATATTTTACTATTATTATCGCTAGAACTATAACAATTACACTTATTACTCCCAATATTATCAATATAACATGCATTATTACCCATATAATGGAGTTATTATCGCTAGAACTGTAATAATTATACTTATTACTTATATTATTAGCAATATAACATGCATAATTACCCATATTATGCAGTTATTATCGATAGAACTGTAATAAAGGTACATATTACATTTACTATTATCAATATAACATGCACTATTAGCCATATTTTACTATTATTACCGCTAGAACTATAATAATTATACTTATTACTCCCGATGTTATTAATATAACATGCCTTATTACGCATATAATGCAGTTATTATCGCTAGAACTGTAATAATTATACTTATTACTTATATTATTATCAATATAACATGCATTATTACCCATATAATGGAGGTATTATCGCTAGAACTGTAATAATTATACTTATTACTTATACTATTAGCAATATAACTTGCATTATTACCCATATAATGCAGTTATTATCGCCAGAACTGTAATAATTATACTTATTACTTATATTATTATCAATATAACATGCATTGTTACCCATATAATAGAGTTATTATCGCTAGAACTGTAATAATTATACTTATTACTTATATTATTATCAATATAACATGCATGATTACCCATATAATGCAGTTATTATCGACAGAAGTATAATAAATATACTTAGTACTTTTATTATTATCAATATAACATGCATTATTACCCATATTATGCAGTTATTATCGATAGAACTGTAATAAAGATACATATTACTTTTACTATTATCAATATAACATGCACTATTAGCCATACTTTACTATTATTATCGCTAGAACTATAATAATTATACTTATTACTCCCGATATTATCAATATAACATACCTTATTACGCATATAATGCAGTTATTATCGCTAGAACTGTAATAATTATACTTATTACATATACTATTAGCAATATAACGTGCATTATTACCCATATAATGCAGTTATTATAGCCAGAACTGTAATAATTATACTTACTACTTATATTATTCTCAATATAACATGCATTATTACCCATATTATGCAGATATTATCGCTAGAACTATAATAAATATACGTATTACTTTTATTATCATCAATATAACATGCATTATTACCCATATTATGCAGTTATTATCGATAGAACTATAATAAATATATGTATTACTTTTATTATCATCAATATAACATGCATTATTACCCATATTATGCAGTTATTATCGATGGAACTATAATAAATATACGTATTACTTTTATTATCATCAATATAACATGCATTATTACCCATATTATGCAGTTATTATCGATAGAACTGTAATAAAGATACTTATTACTTTTACTATTATCAATATAACATACACTATTAGCCATATTTCACTATTATTATCGCTAGAACTATAATAAATATACTTATTACTCCCGATATTACCAATATAACATGCCTTATTACGCATATAATGCAGTTATTGTCGCTAGAACTGTAATAATTATACTTATTACTTATATTATTAGCAATATAACATGCATTATTACCCATATAATGCAGTTATTATCGCTAGAACTGTAATAATTATACTCATTACTTATATTATTAGCAATATAACGTGCATTATTACCCATATTATGCAGTTATTATCGCTAGAACTGTAATAATTATACTTATTACATATACTATTAGCAATATAACGTGCATTATTACCCATATAATGCAGTTATTATAGCCAGAACTGTAATAATTATACTTACTACTTATATTATTCTCAATATAACATGCATTATTACCCATATTATGCAGTTATTATCGCTAGAACTATAATAAATATACGTATTACTTTTATTATCATCAATATAACATGCATTATTACCCATATTATGCAGTTATTATCGATAGAACTGTAATAAATATACTTATAACTTTTATTATTATCAATATAACATGCACTATTAGCCATATTTTACTATTATTATCGCTAGAACTATAACAATTACACTTATTACTCCCAGTATTATCAATATAACATGCATTATTACCCATATAATGCAGTTATTATCCCTAGAACTGTAATAATTTTACTTATTACTTATATTATTATCAATATAACATGCATTATTACCCATATTATGCAGTTATCATCGATAGAACTATAATAAATATACGTATTACTTTTATTATCATCAATATAACATGCATTATTACCCATATTATGCAGTTATTATCGATACAACTATAATAAATATATGTATTACTTTTATTATCATCAATATAACATGCATGATTACCCATATAATGCAGTTATTATCGACAGAAGTATAATAAATATACATATTACTTTTACTATTATCAATATAACATGCACTATTAGCCATGCTTTACTATTATTATCGCTAGAACTATAATAATTATACTTATTACTCCCGATATTATCAATATAACATACCTTATTACGCATATAATGCAGTTATTATCGCTAGAACTGTAATAATTATACTTATTACATATACTATTAGCAATATAACGTGCATTATTACCCATATAATGCAGTTATTATAGCCAGAACTGTAATAATTATACTTACTACTTATATTATTCTCAATATAACATGCATTATTACCCATATTATGCAGACATTATCGCTAGAACTATAATAAATATACGTATTACTTTTATTATCATCAATATAACATGCATTATTACCCATATTATGCAGATATTATCGCTAGAACTATAATAAATATACGTATTACTTTTATTATCATCAATATAACATGCATTATTACCCATATTATGCAGTTATTATCGATAGAACTGTAATAATTATACTTATTACTTATATTATTAGCAATATAACGTGCATTATTACCCATATAATGCAGTTATTATTGCTAGAACTGTAATAATTATACTCATTACTTATATTATTAGCAATATAACGTGCATTATTACACATATTATGCAGTTATTATCGCTAGAACTTTATTAATTATACTTATTACTTATATTATTATCAATATAACATGCATTATTACCCATATAATGGAGGTATTATCGCTAGAACTGTAATAATTATACTTATTACTTATACTATTAGCAATATAACTTGCATTATTACCCATATAATGCAGTTATTATCGCCAGAACTGTAATAATTATACTTATTACTTATATTATTATCAATATAACATGCATTGTTACCCATATAATAGAGTTATTATCGCTAGGACTGTAATAATTATACTTATTACTTATATTATTATCAATATAACATGCATGATTACCCATATAATGCAGTTATTATCGACAGAAGTATAATAAATATACTCAGTACTTTTATTATTATCAATATAACATGCATTATTACCCATATTATGCAGTTATTATCGATAGAACTGTAATAAAGATACATATTACTTTTACTATTATCAATATAACATGCACTATTAGCCATACTTTACTATTGTTATCGCTAGAACTATAATAATTATACTTATTACTCCCGATATTATCAATATAACATGCCTTATTACGCATATAATGCAGTTATAATCGCTAGAACTCTAATAATTATACTTATTACATATACTATTAGCAATATAACGTGCATTATTACCCATATAATGCAGTTATTATAGCCAGAACTGTAATAATTATACTTACTACTTATATTATTCTCAATATAACATGCATTATTACCCATATTATGCAGTTATTATCGCTAGAACTGTAATAATTATACTTATTACTTATATTATTAGCAATATAACGTGCATTATTACCCATATAATGCAGTTATTATCGCTAGAACTGTAATAAATATACTTATTACTTATATTGTTATCAATATAACAGGCATTATTACCCATATTATGCAGTTATTATCGCTAGAACTAGAATAAATATGCTTATTACTCCCAATATTATCAATATAACATGCATTATTACCCATATAATGCAGTTATTATCGCTAGAACTGTAATAATTATACTTATTACTTATATTATTAGCAATATAACGTGCATTATTAGCCATATAATGCAGTTATTATCTCTAGAACTGTAATAATTATACTTATTACTTATATTATTATCAATATAACATGCATTATTAAACATATAATGGAGGTATTATCGCTAGAACTGTAATAATTATACTTACTACTTATACTATTAGCAATATAACTTGCATTATTACCCATATAATGCAGTTATTATCGCCAGAACTGTAATAATTATACTTATTACTTATATTATTAGCAATATAACGTGCATTATTACCCATATAATGCAGTTATTATCGCTAGAACTGTAATAATTATACTTATTACTTATATTATTAGCAATATAACGTGCATTATTACCCATATAATGCAGTTATTATCGCTAGAACTGTAATAAATATACTTATTACTTATATTGTTATCTATATAACATGCATTATTACCCATATTATGCAGTTATTATCGCTAGAACTGTAATAATTATACTTATTACATATACTATTAGCAATATAACGTGCATTATTACCCATATAATGCAGTTATTATAGCCAGAACTGTAATAATTATACTTACTACTTATATTATTCTCAATATAACATGCATTATTACCCATATTATGCAGTTATTATCGCTAGAACTATAATAAATATACGTATTACTTTTATTATCATCAATATAACATGCATTATTACCCATATTATGCAGTTATTATCGATAGAACTGTAATAAATATACTTATAACTTTTATTATTATCAATATAACATGCACTATTAGCCATATTTTACTATTATTATCGCTAGAACTATAACAATTACACTTATTACTCCCAATGTTATCAATATAACATGCATTATTACGCATATAATGCTGTTATGATCGCCAGAACTGTAATAATTATACTTATTACTTATATTATTATCAATATAACATGCATTGTTACCCATATAATAGAGTTATTATCGCTAGAACTGTAATAATTATACTTATTACTTATATTATTATCAATATAACATGCATGATTGCCCATATAATGCAGTTATTATCGACAGAAGTATAATAAATATACTTAGTACTTTTATTATTATCAATATAACATGCATTATTACCCATATAATGCAGTTATTATCCCTAGAACTGTAATAATTTTACTTATTACTTATATTATTATCAATATAACATGCATTATTACCCATATTATGCAGTTATCATCGATAGAACTATAATAAATATACGTATTACTTTTATTATCATCAATATAACATGCATTATTACCCATATAATGGAGTTATTATCGCTAGAACTGTAATAATTATACTTATTACATATACTATTAGCAATATAACGTGCATTATTACCCATATAATGCAGTTATTATCGCTAGAACAGTAATAATTATACTTATTACTTATATTATTATCAATACAACATGCATTATTGCCCATATTATGCAGATATTATCGCTAGAACTATAATAAATATACGTATTACTTTTATTATCATCAATATAACATGCATTATTACCCATATTATGCAGTTATTATCGATAGAACTATAATAAATATATGTATTACTTTTATTATCATCAATATAACATGCATTATTACCCATATTATGCAGTTATTATCGGTAGAACTATAATAAATATACGTATTACTTTTATTATCATCAATATAACATGCATTATTACCCATATTATGCAGTTATTATCGATAGAACTGTAATAAAGATACTTATTACTTTTACTATTATCAATATAACATACACTATTAGCCATATTTTACTATTATTATCGCTAGAACTATAATAAATATACTTATTACTCCCGATATTATCAATATAACATGCCTTATTACGCATATAATGCTGTTATTGTCGCTAGAACTATAATAATTATACTTATTACTTATATTATTAGCAATATAACATGCATTATTACCCATATTATGCAGTTATTATCGATAGAACTGTAATAAAGGTACATATTACTTTTACTATTATCAATATAACATGCACTATTAGCCATATTTTACTATTATTATCGCTAGAACTATAATAATTATACTTATTACTCCCGATATTATCAATATAACATGCCTTATTACGCATATAATGCAGTTATTATCGCTAGAACTGTAATAATAATACTTATTACTTATATTATTAGCAACATAACGTGCATTATTACCCATATTATGCAGATATTATCGCTAGAACTATAATAAATATACGTATTACTTTTATTATCATCAATATAACATGCATTATTACCCATATTATGCAGTTATTATCGATAGAACTATAATAAATATATGTATTACTTTTATTATCATCAATATAACATGCATTATTACCCATATAATGGAGTTACTATCGTTAGAACTGTAATAATTATACTTATTACATATACTATTAGCAATATAACGTGCATTATTAGCCATATAATGCAGTTATTATAGCCAGAACTGTAATAATTATACTTACTACTTATATTATTCTCAATATAACATGCATTATTACCCATATTATGCAGTTATTATCGACAGAAGTATAATGAATATACTTAGTACTTTTATTCTCATCAATATAACATGCATTATTACCCATATTATGCAGTTATTATCGATAGAACTATAATAAATATATGTATTACTTTTATTATCATCAATATAACATGCATTATTACCCATATAATGGAGTTACTATCGTTAGAACTGTAATAATTATACTTATTACATATACTATTAGCAATATAACGTGCATTATTAGCCATATAATGCAGTTATTATAGCCAGAACTGTAATAATTATACTTACTACTTATATTATTCTCAATATAACATGCATTATTACCCATATTATGCAGTTATTATCGACAGAAGTATAATGAATATACTTAGTACTTTTATTATTATCAATATAACATGCATTATTACCCATATTATGCAGTTATTATCGATAGAACTGTAATAAAGATACATATTACTTTTACTATTATCAATATAACATGCACTATTAGCCATACTTTACTATTGTTATCGCTAGAACTATAATAATTATACTTATTACTCCCGATATTATCAATATAACATGCCTTATTACGCATATAATGCAGTTATTATCGCTAGAACTGTAATAATTATACTTATTACATATACTATTAGCAATATAACGTGCATTATTACCCATATAATGCAGTTATTATAGCCAGAACTGTAATAATTATACTTACTACTTATATTATTCTCAATATAACATGCATTATTACCCATATTATGCAGTTATTATCGCTAGAACTATAATAAATATACGTATTACTTTTATTATCATCAATATAACATGCATTATTACCCATATTATGCAGTTATTATCGATAGAACTATAATAAATATATGTATTACTTTTATTATCATCAATATAACATGCATTATCACCCATATTATGCAGTTATTATCGATGGAACTATAATAAATATACGTATTACTTTTATTATCATCAATATAACATGCATTATTACCCATATTATGCAGTTATTATCGATAGAACTGTAATAAAGATACTTATTACTTTTACTATTATCAATATAACATACACTATTAGCCATATTTCACTATTATTATCGCTAGAACTATAATAAATATACTTATTACTCCCGATGTTATCAATATAACATGCCTTATTACGCATATAATGCAGTTATTGTCGCTAGAACTGTAATAATTATACTTATTACATATACTATTAGCAATATAACGTGCATTATTACCCATATAATGCAGTTATTATAGCCAGAACTGTAATAATTATACTTATTACTTATATTGTTATCAATATAACAGGCATTATTACCCATATTATGCAGTTATTATCGCTAGAACTAGGATAAATATGCTTATTACTCCCAATATTATCAATATAACATGCATTATTACCCATATAATGCAGTTATTATCGCTAGAACTGTAATAATTATACTTATTACTTATATTATTAGCAATATAACGTGCATTATTAGCCATATAATGCAGTTATTATCTCTAGAACTGTAATAATTATACTTATTACTTATATTATTATCAATATAACATGCATTATTAAACATATAATGGAGGTATTATCGCTAGAACTGTAATAATTATACTTACTACTTATACTATTAGCAATATAACTTGCATTATTACCCATATAATGCAGTTATTATCGCCAGAACTGTAATAACTATACTTATTACTTATATTATTATCAATATAACATGCATGATTACCCATATAATGCAGTTATTATCGACAGAAGTATAATAAATATACTTAGTACTTTTATTATTATCAATATAACATGCATTATTACCCATATTATGCAGTTATTATCGATAGAACTGTAATAAAGATACATATTACTTTTACTATTATCAATATAACATGCACTATTAGCCATACTTTACTATTATTATCGCTAGAACTATAATAATTATACTTATTACTCCCGATATTATCAATATAACATGCCTTATTACGCATATAATGCAGTTATTATCGCTAGAACTGTAATAATTATACTTATTACATATACTATTAGCAATATAACGTGCATTATTACCCATATAATGCAGTTATTATAGCCAGAACTGTAATAATTATACTTACTACTTATATTATTCTCAATATAACATGCATTATTACCCATATTATGCAGTTATTATCGCTAGAACTATAATAAATATACGTATTACTTTTATATCATCAATATAACATGCATTATTACCCATATTATGCAGTTATTATCGATAGAACTGTAATAAATATACTTATAACTTTTATTATTATCAATATAACATGCACTATTAGCCATATTTTACTATTATTATCGCTAGAACTATAACAATTACACTTATTACTCCCAATATTATCAATATAACATGCATTATTACCCATATAATGGAGTTATTATCGCTAGAACTGTAATAATTATACTTATTACTTATATTATTAGCAATATAACATGCATAATTACCCATATTATGCAGTTATTATCGATAGAACTGTAATAAAGGTACATATTACATTTACTATTATCAATATAACATGCACTATTAGCCATATTTTACTATTATTACCGCTAGAACTATAATAATTATACTTATTACTCCCGATGTTATTAATATAACATGCCTTATTACGCATATAATGCAGTTATTATCGCTAGAACTGTAATAATTATACTTATTACTTATATTATTATCAATATAACATGCATTATTACCCATATAATGGAGGTATTATCGCTAGAACTGTAATAATTATACTTATTACTTATACTATTAGCAATATAACTTGCATTATTACCCATATAATGCAGTTATTATCGCCAGAACTGTAATAATTATACTTATTACTTATATTATTATCAATATAACATGCATTGTTACCCATATAATAGAGTTATTATCGCTAGAACTGTAATAATTATACTTATTACTTATATTATTATCAATATAACATGCATGATTACCCATATAATGCAGTTATTATCGACAGAAGTATAATAAATATACTTAGTACTTTTATTATTATCAATATAACATGCATTATTACCCATATTATGCAGTTATTATCGATAGAACTGTAATAAAGATACATATTACTTTTACTATTATCAATATAACATGCACTATTAGCCATACTTTACTATTATTATCGCTAGAACTATAATTATTATACTTATTACTCCCGATATTATCAATATAACATACCTTATTACGCATATAATGCAGTTATTATCGCTAGAACTGTAATAATTATACTTATTACATATACTATTAGCAATATAACGTGCATTATTACCCATATAATGCAGTTATTATAGCCAGAACTGTAATAATTATACTTACTACTTATATTATTCTCAATATAACATGCATTATTACCCATATTATGCAGATATTATCGCTAGAACTATAATAAATATACGTATTACTTTTATTATCATCAATATAACATGCATTATTACCCATATTATGCAGTTATTATCGATAGAACTATAATAAATATATGTATTACTTTTATTATCATCAATATAACATGCATTATTACCCATATTATGCAGTTATTATCGATGGAACTATAATAAATATACGTATTACTTTTATTATCATCAATATAACATGCATTATTACCCATATTATGCAGTTATTATCGATAGAACTGTAATAAAGATACTTATTACTTTTACTATTATCAATATAACATACACTATTAGCCATATTTCACTATTATTATCGCTAGAACTATAATAAATATACTTATTACTCCCGATATTATCAATATAACATGCCTTATTACGCATATAATGCAGTTATTGTCGCTAGAACTGTAATAATTATACTTATTACTTATATTATTAGCAATATAACATGCATTATTACCCATATAATGCAGTTATTATCGCTAGAACTGTAATAATTATACTCATTACTTATATTATTAGCAATATAACGTGCATTATTACCCATATTATGCAGTTATTATCGCTAGAACTGTAATAATTATACTTATTACATATACTATTAGCAATATAACGTGCATTATTACCCATATAATGCAGTTATTATAGCCAGAACTGTAATAATTATACTTACTACTTATATTATTCTCAATATAACATGCATTATTACCCATATTATGCAGTTATTATCGCTAGAACTATAATAAATATACGTATTACTTTTATTATCATCAATATAACATGCATTATTACCCATATTATGCAGTTATTATCGATAGAACTGTAATAAAGATACTTATTACTTTTACTATTATCAATATAACATACACTATTAGCCATATTTCACTATTATTATCGCTAGAACTATAATAAATATACTTATTACTCCCGATATTATCAATATAACATGCCTTATTACGCATATAATGCAGTTATTGTCGCTAGAACTGTAATAATTATACTTATTACTTATATTATTAGCAATATAACATGCATTATTACCCATATAATGCAGTTATTATCGCTAGAACTGTAATAATTATACTCATTACTTATATTATTAGCAATATAACGTGCATTATTACCCATATTATGCAGTTATTATCGCTAGAACTGTAATAATTATACTTATTACATATACTATTAGCAATATAACGTGCATTATTACCCATATAATGCAGTTATTATAGCCAGAACTGTAATAATTATACTTACTACTTATATTATTCTCAATATAACATGCATTATTACCCATATTATGCAGTTATTATCGCTAGAACTATAATAAATATACGTATTACTTTTATTATCATCAATATAACATGCATTATTACCCATATTATGCAGTTATTATCGATAGAACTGTAATAAATATACTTATAACTTTTATTATTATCAATATAACATGCACTATTAGCCATATTTTACTATTATTATCGCTAGAACTATAACAATTACACTTATTACTCCCAGTATTATCAATATAACATGCATTATTACCCATATAATGCAGTTATTATCCCTAGAACTGTAATAATTTTACTTATTACTTATATTATTATCAATATAACATGCATTATTACCCATATTATGCAGTTATCATCGATAGAACTATAATAAATATACGTATTACTTTTATTATCATCAATATAACATGCATTATTACCCATATTATGCAGTTATTATCGATAGAACTGTAATAAAGATACTTATTACTTTTACTATTATCAATATAACATACACTATTAGCCATATTTTACTATTATTATCGCTCGAACTATAATAAATATACTTATTACTCCCGATATTATCAATATAACATGCCTTATTACGCATATAATGCAGTTATTGTCGCTAGAACTGTAATAATTATACTTATTACTTGTATTATTAGCAATATAACATGCATTATTACCCATATTATGCAGTTATTATCGATAGAACTGTAATAAAGGTACATATTACTTTTACTATTATCAATATAACATGCACTATTAGCCATATTTTACTATTATTATCGCTAGAACTATAATAATTATACTTATTACTCCCGATATTATCAATATAACATGCCTTATTACGCATATAATGCAGTTATTATCGCTAGAACTGTAATAATTATACTTATTACTTATATTATTAGCAATATAACGTGCATTATTACCCATATAATGCTGTTATTATCGCTAGAACTGTAATAATTATACTTATTACTTATATTATTATCAATATAACATGCATTATTACCCATATTATGCAGATATTATCGCTAGAACTATAATAAATATACGTATTACTTTTATTATCATCAATATAACATGCATTATTACCCATATTATGCAGTTATTATCGATACAACTATAATAAATATATGTATTACTTTTATTATCATCAATATAACATGCATGATTACCCATATAATGCAGTTATTATCGACAGAAGTATAATAAATATACATATTACTTTTACTATTATCAATATAACATGCACTATTAGCCATGCTTTACTATTATTATCGCTAGAACTATAATAATTATACTTATTACTCCCGATATTATCAATATAACATACCTTATTACGCATATAATGCAGTTATTATCGCTAGAACTGTAATAATTATACTTATTACATATACTATTAGCAATATAACGTGCATTATTACCCATATAATGCAGTTATTATAGCCAGAACTGTAATAATTATACTTACTACTTATATTATTCTCAATATAACATGCATTATTACCCATATTATGCAGACATTATCGCTAGAACTATAATAAATATACGTATTACTTTTATTATCATCAATATAACATGCATTATTACCCATATTATGCAGTTATTATCGATAGAACTATAACAAATATATGTATTACTTTTATTATCATCAATATAACATGCATTATTACCCATATTATGCAGTTATTATCGATGGAACTATAATAAATATACGTATTACTTTTATTATCATCAATATAACATGCATTATGACCCATATTATGCAGTTACTATCGATAGAACTGTAATAAAGATACTTATTACTTTTACTATTATCAATATAACATACACTATTAGCCATATTTTACTATTATTATCGCTAGAACTATAATAAATATACTTATTACTCCCGATATTATCAATATAACATGCCTTATTACGCATATAATGCAGTTATTGTCGCTAGAACTGTAATAATTATACTTATTACTTATATTATTAGCAATATAACATGCATTATTACCCATATAATGCAGTTATTATCGCTAGAACTGTAATAATTATACTCATTACTTATATTATTAGCAATATAACGTGCATTATTACCCATATTATGCAGTTATTATCGCTAGAACTGTAATAATTATACTTATTACATATACTATTAGCAATATAACGTGCATTATTACCCATATAATGCAGTTATTATAGCCAGAACTGTAATAATTATACTTACTACTTATATTATTCTCAATATAACATGCATTATTACCCATATTATGCAGTTATTATCGCTAGAACTATAATAAATATACGTATTACTTTTATTATCATCAATATAACATGCATTATTACCCATATTATGCAGTTATAATCGATAGAACTGTAATAAATATACTTATAACTTTTATTATTATCAATATAACATGCACTATTAGCCATATTTTACTATTATTATCGCTAGAACTATAACAATTACACTTATTACTCCCAGTATTATCAATCTAACATGCATTATTACCCATATAATGCAGTTATTATCCCTAGAACTGTAATAATTTTACTTATTACTTATATTATTATCAATATAACATGCATTATTACCCATATTATGCAGTTATCATCGATAGAACTATAATAAATATACGTATTACTTTTATTATCATCAATATAACATGCATTATTACCCATATAATGGAGTTATTATCGCTAGAACTGTAATAATTATACTTATTACATATACTATTAGCAATATAACGTGCATTATTACCCATATAATGCAGTTATTACCGCTAGAACAGTAATAATTATACTTATTACTTATATTATTATCAATAAAACATGCATTATTACCCATATTATGCAGATATTATCGCTAGAACTATAATAAATATACGTATTACTTTTATTATCATCAATATAACATGCATTATTACCCATATTATGCAGTTATTATCGATAGAACTATAATAAATATAGGTATTACTTTTATTATCATCAATATAACATGCATTATTACCCATATTATGCAGTTATTATCGATAGAACTATAATAAATATACGTATTACTTTTATTATCATCAATATAACATGCATTATTACCCATATTATGCAGTTATTATCGATAGAACTGTAATAAAGATACTTATTACTTTTACTATTATCAATATAACATACACTATTAGCCATATTTTACTATTATTATCGCTCGAACTATAATAAATATACTTATTACTCCCGATATTATCAATATAACATGCCTTATTACGCATATAATGCAGTTATTGTCGCTAGAACTGTAATAATTATACTTATTACTTATATTATTAGCAATATAACATGCATTATTACCCATATTATGCAGTTATTATCGATAGAACTGTAATAAAGGTACATATTACTTTTACTATTATCAATATAACATGCACTATTAGCCATATTTTACTATTATTATCGCTAGAACTATAATAATTATACTTATTACTCCCGATATTATCAATATAACATGCCTTATTACGCATATAATGCAGTTATTATCGCTAGAACTGTAATAATTATACTTATTACTTATATTATTAGCAATGTAACGTGCATTATTACCCATATAATGCAGTTATTATATCCAGAACTGTAATAATTATACTTACTACTTATATTATTCTCAATATAACATGCATTATTACCCATATTATGCAGTTATTATCGCTAGAACTATAATAAATATACGTATTACTTTTATTATCATCAATATAACATGCATTATTACCCATATTATGCAGTTATTATCGATAGAACTATAATAAATATATGTACTACTTTTATTATCATCAATATAACATGCATTATTACCCATATTATACAGTTATTATCCCTAGAACTGTAATAATTTTACTTATTACTTATATTATTATCAATATAACATGCATTATTACCCATATTATGCAGTTATCATCGATAGAACTATAATAAATATACGTATTACTTTTATTATTATCAATATAACATGCATTATTACCCATATAATGGAGTTATTATCGCTAGAACTGTAATAATTATACTTATTACATATACTATTAGCAATATAACGTGCATTATTACCCATATAATGCAGTTATTACCGCTAGAACAGTAATAATTATACTTATTACTTATATTATTATCAATAAAACATGCATTATTACCCATATTATGCAGATATTATCGCTAGAACTATAATAAATATACGTATTACTTTTATTATCATCAATATAACATGCATTATTACCCATATTATGCAGTTATTATCGATAGAACTATAATAAATATATGTATTACTTTTATTATCATCAATATAACATGCATTATTACCCATATTATGCAGTTATTATCGATAGAACTATAATAAATATACGTATTACTTTTATTATCATCAATATAACATGCATTATTACCCATATTATGCAGTTATTATCGATAGAACTGTAATAAAGATACTTATTACTTTTACTATTATCAATATAACATACACTATTAGCCATATTTTACTATTATTATCGCTCGAACTATAATAAATATACTTATTACTCCCGATATTATCAATATAACATGCCTTATTACGCATATAATGCAGTTATTGTCGCTAGAACTGTAATAATTATACTTATTACTTATATTATTAGCAATATAACATGCATTATTACCCATATTATGCAGTTATTATCGATAGAACTGTAATAAAGGTACATATTACTTTTACTATTATCAATATAACATGCACTATTAGCCATATTTTACTATTATTATCGCTAGAACTATAATAATTATACTTATTACTCCCGATATTATCTATATAACATGCCTTATTACGCATATAATGCAGTTATTATCGCTAGAACTGTAATAATTATACTTATTACTTATATTATTAGCAATATAACGTGCATTATTACCCATATAATGCTGTTATTATCGCTAGAACTGTAATAATTATACTTATTACTTATATTATTATCAATATAACATGCATTATTACCCATATTATGCAGATATTATCGCTAGAACTATAATAAATATACGTATTACTTTTATTATCATCAATATAACATGCATTATTACCCATATTATGCAGTTATTATCGATAGAACTATAATAAATATATGTATTACTTTTATTATCATCAATATAACATGCATTATTACCCATATTATGCAGTTATTATCCCTAGAACTGTAATAATTTTACTTATTACTTATATTATTATCAATATAACATGCATTATTACCCATATTATGCAGTTATCATCGATAGAACTATAATAAATATACGTATTACTTTTATTATCATCAATATAACATGCATTATTACCCATATAATGGAGTTATTATCGCTAGAACTATAATAAATATACTTATTACTCCCGATATTATCAATATAACATGCCTTATTACGCATATAATGCAGTTATTATCGCTAGAACTGTAATAATTATATTTATTACTTATATTATTAGCAATATAACATGCATTATTACCCATATTACGCAGTTATTATCGATAGAACTGTAATAAAGGTACATATTACTTTTACTATTATCAATATAGCATGCACTATTAGCCATATTTTACTATTATTATCGCTAGAACTATAATAATTATACTTATTACTCCCGATATTATCAATATAACATGCCTTATTACGCATATAATGCAGTTATTATCGCTAGAACTGTAATAATTATACTTATTACATATACTATTAGCAATATAACGTGCATTATTACCCATATAATGCAGTTATTATAGCCAGAACTGTAATAATTATACTTACTACTTATATTATTCTCAATATAACATGCATTATTACCCATATTATGCAGTTATTATCGCTAGAACTATAATAAATATACGTATTACTTTTATTATCATCAATATAACATGCATTATTACCCATATTATGCAGTTGTTATCGATAGAACTGTAATAAATATACTTATAACTTTTATTATTATCAATATAACATGCACTATTAGCCATATTTTACTATTATTATCGCTAGAACTATAACAATTACACTTATTACTCCCAATATTATCAATATAACATGCATTATTACCCATATAATGCAATTATTATCCCTAGAACTGTAATAATTTTACTTATTACTTATATTATTATCAATATAGCATGCATTATTACCCATATTATGCAGTTATCATCGATAGAACTATAATAAATATACGTATTACTTTTATTATCATCAATATAACATGCATTATTACCCATATAATGGAGTTATTATCGCTAGAACTGTAATAATTATACTTATTACATATACTATTAGCAATATAACGTGCATTATTACCCATATAATGCAGTTATTATCGCTAGAACAGTAATAATTATACTTATTACTTATATTATTAGCAATATAACGTGCATTATTACCCATATAATGCTGTTATTATCGCTAGAACTGTAATAATTATACTTATTACTTATATTATTATCAATATAACATGCATTATTACCCATATTATGCAGATATTATCGCTAGAACTATAATAAATATACGTATTACTTCTATTATCATCAATATAACATGCATTATTACCCATATTATGCAGTTATTATCGATAGAACTATAATAAATATATGTATTACTTTTATTATCATCAATATAACATGCATGATTACCCATATAATGCAGTTATTATCGACAGAAGTATAATAAATATACATATTACTTTTACTATTATCAATATAACATGCACTATTAGCCATACTTTACTATTATTATCGCTAGAACTATAATAATTATACTTATTACTCCCGATGTTATCAATATAACATACCTTATTACGCATATAATGCAGTTATTATCGCTAGAACTGTAATAATTATACTTATTACATATACTATTAGCAATATAACGTGCATTATTACCCATATAATGCAGTTATTATAGCCAGAACTGTAATAATTATACTTACTACTTATATTATTCTCAATATAACATGCATTATTACCCATATAATGCAGTTATTATCGCTAGAACTGTAATAATTATACTCATTACTTATATTATTAGCAATATAACGTGCATTATTACCCATATTATGCAGTTATTATCGCTAGAACTGTAATAATTATACTTATTACATATACTATTAGCAATATAACGTGCATTATTACCCATATAATGCAGTTATTATAGCCAGAACTGTAATAATTATACTTACTACTTATATTATTCTCAATATAACATGCATTATTACCCATATTATGCAGTTATTATCGCTAGAACTATAATAAATATACGTATTACTTTTATTATCATCAATATAACATGCATTATTACCCATATTATGCAGTTATTATCGATAGAACTGTAATAAAGATACTTATTACTTTTACTATTATCAATATAACATACACTATTAGCCATATTTTACTATTATTATCGCTCGAACTATAATAAATATACTTATTACTCCCGATATTATCAATATAACATGCCTTATTACGCATATAATGCAGTTATTGTCGCTAGAACTGTAATAATTATACTTATTACTTGTATTATTAGCAATATAACATGCATTATTACCCATATTATGCAGTTATTATCGATAGAACTGTAATAAAGGTACATATTACTTTTACTATTATCAATATAACATGCACTATTAGCCATATTTTACTATTATTATCGCTAGAACTATAATAATTATACTTATTACTCCCGATATTATCAATATAACATGCCTTATTACGCATATAATGCAGTTATTATCGCTAGAACTGTAATAATTATACTTATTACTTATATTATTAGCAATATAACGTGCACTATTACCCATATAATGCTGTTATTATCGCTAGAACTGTAATAATTATACTTATTACTTATATTATTATCAATATAACATGCATTATTACCCATATTATGCAGATATTATCGCTAGAACTATAATAAATATACGTATTACTTTTATTATCATCAATATAACATGCATTATTACCCATATTATGCAGTTATTATCGATAGAACTATAATAAATATATGTACTACTTTTATTATCATCAATATAACATGCATTATTACCCATATTATGCAGTTATCATCGATAGAACTATAATAAATATACGTATTACTTTTATTATTATCAATATAACATGCATTATTACCCATATAATGGAGTTATTATCGCTAGAACTGTAATAATTATACTTATTACATATACTATTAGCAATATAACGTGCATTATTACCCATATAATGCAGTTATTACCGCTAGAACAGTAATAATTATACTTATTACTTATATTATTATCAATAAAACATGCATTATTACCCATATTATGCAGATATTATCGCTAGAACTATAATAAATATACGTATTACTTTTATTATCATCAATATAACATGCATTATTACCCATATTATGCAGTTATTATCGATAGAACTATAATAAATATATGTATTACTTTTATTATCATCAATATAACATGCATTATTACCCATATTATGCAGTTATTATCGATAGAACTATAATAAATATACGTATTACTTTTATTATCATCAATATAACATGCATTATTACCCATATTATGCAGTTATTATCGATAGAACTGTAATAAAGATACTTATTACTTTTACTATTATCAATATAACATACACTATTAGCCATATTTTACTATTATTATCGCTCGAACTATAATAAATATACTTATTACTCCCGATATTATCAATATAACATGCCTTATTACGCATATAATGCAGTTATTGTCGCTAGAACTGTAATAATTATACTTATTACTTATATTATTAGCAATATAACATGCATTATTACCCATATTATGCAGTTATTATCGATAGAACTGTAATAAAGGTACATATTACTTTTACTATTATCAATATAACATGCACTATTAGCCATATTTTACTATTATTATCGCTAGAACTATAATAATTATACTTATTACTCCCGATATTATCTATATAACATGCCTTATTACGCATATAATGCAGTTATTATCGCTAGAACTGTAATAATTATACTTATTACTTATATTATTAGCAATATAACGTGCATTATTACCCATATAATGCTGTTATTATCGCTAGAACTGTAATAATTATACTTATTACTTATATTATTATCAATATAACATGCATTATTACCCATATTATGCAGATATTATCGCTAGAACTATAATAAATATACGTATTACTTTTATTATCATCAATATAACATGCATTATTACCCATATTATGCAGTTATTATCGATAGAACTATAATAAATATATGTATTACTTTTATTATCATCAATATAACATGCATTATTACCCATATTATGCAGTTATTATCCCTAGAACTGTAATAATTTTACTTATTACTTATATTATTATCAATATAACATGCATTATTACCCATATTATGCAGTTATCATCGATAGAACTATAATAAATATACGTATTACTTTTATTATCATCAATATAACATGCATTATTACCCATATAATGGAGTTATTATCGCTAGAACTATAATAAATATACTTATTACTCCCGATATTATCAATATAACATGCCTTATTACGCATATAATGCAGTTATTATCGCTAGAACTGTAATAATTATATTTATTACTTATATTATTAGCAATATAACATGCATTATTACCCATATTACGCAGTTATTATCGATAGAACTGTAATAAAGGTACATATTACTTTTACTATTATCAATATAGCATGCACTATTAGCCATATTTTACTATTATTATCGCTAGAACTATAATAATTATACTTATTACTCCCGATATTATCAATATAACATGCCTTATTACGCATATAATGCAGTTATTATCGCTAGAACTGTAATAATTATACTTATTACATATACTATTAGCAATATAACGTGCATTATTACCCATATAATGCAGTTATTATAGCCAGAACTGTAATAATTATACTTACTACTTATATTATTCTCAATATAACATGCATTATTACCCATATTATGCAGTTATTATCGCTAGAACTATAATAAATATACGTATTACTTTTATTATCATCAATATAACATGCATTATTACCCATATTATGCAGTTGTTATCGATAGAACTGTAATAAATATACTTATAACTTTTATTATTATCAATATAACATGCACTATTAGCCATATTTTACTATTATTATCGCTAGAACTATAACAATTACACTTATTACTCCCAATATTATCAATATAACATGCATTATTACCCATATAATGCAATTATTATCCCTAGAACTGTAATAATTTTACTTATTACTTATATTATTATCAATATAGCATGCATTATTACCCATATTATGCAGTTATCATCGATAGAACTATAATAAATATACGTATTACTTTTATTATCATCAATATAACATGCATTATTACCCATATAATGGAGTTATTATCGCTAGAACTGTAATAATTATACTTATTACATATACTATTAGCAATATAACGTGCATTATTACCCATATAATGCAGTTATTATCGCTAGAACAGTAATAATTATACTTATTACTTATATTATTAGCAATATAACGTGCATTATTACCCATATAATGCTGTTATTATCGCTAGAACTGTAATAATTATACTTATTACTTATATTATTATCAATATAACATGCATTATTACCCATATTATGCAGATATTATCGCTAGAACTATAATAAATATACGTATTACTTCTATTATCATCAATATAACATGCATTATTACCCATATTATGCAGTTATTATCGATAGAACTATAATAAATATATGTATTACTTTTATTATCATCAATATAACATGCATGATTACCCATATAATGCAGTTATTATCGACAGAAGTATAATAAATATACATATTACTTTTACTATTATCAATATAACATGCACTATTAGCCATACTTTACTATTATTATCGCTAGAACTATAATAATTATACTTATTACTCCCGATGTTATCAATATAACATACCTTATTACGCATATAATGCAGTTATTATCGCTAGAACTGTAATAATTATACTTATTACATATACTATTAGCAATATAACGTGCATTATTACCCATATAATGCAGTTATTATAGCCAGAACTGTAATAATTATACTTACTACTTATATTATTCTCAATATAACATGCATTATTACCCATATAATGCAGTTATTATCGCTAGAACTGTAATAATTATACTCATTACTTATATTATTAGCAATATAACGTGCATTATTACCCATATTATGCAGTTATTATCGCTAGAACTGTAATAATTATACTTATTACATATACTATTAGCAATATAACGTGCATTATTACCCATATAATGCAGTTATTATAGCCAGAACTGTAATAATTATACTTACTACTTATATTATTCTCAATATAACATGCATTATTACCCATATTATGCAGTTATTATCGCTAGAACTATAATAAATATACGTATTACTTTTATTATCATCAATATAACATGCATTATTACCCATATTATGCAGTTATTATCGATAGAACTGTAATAAAGATACTTATTACTTTTACTATTATCAATATAACATACACTATTAGCCATATTTTACTATTATTATCGCTCGAACTATAATAAATATACTTATTACTCCCGATATTATCAATATAACATGCCTTATTACGCATATAATGCAGTTATTGTCGCTAGAACTGTAATAATTATACTTATTACTTGTATTATTAGCAATATAACATGCATTATTACCCATATTATGCAGTTATTATCGATAGAACTGTAATAAAGGTACATATTACTTTTACTATTATCAATATAACATGCACTATTAGCCATATTTTACTATTATTATCGCTAGAACTATAATAATTATACTTATTACTCCCGATATTATCAATATAACATGCCTTATTACGCATATAATGCAGTTATTATCGCTAGAACTGTAATAATTATACTTATTACTTATATTATTAGCAATATAACGTGCACTATTACCCATATAATGCTGTTATTATCGCTAGAACTGTAATAATTATACTTATTACTTATATTATTATCAATATAACATGCATTATTACCCATATTATGCAGATATTATCGCTAGAACTATAATAAATATACGTATTACTTTTATTATCATCAATATAACATGCATTATTACCCATATTATGCAGTTATTATCGATACAACTATAATAAATATATGTATTACTTTTATTATCATCAATATAACATGCATGATTACCCATATAATGCAGTTATTATCGACAGAAATATAATAAATATACACATTACTTTTACTATTATCAATATAACATGCACTATTAGCCATACTTTACTATTATTATCGCTAGAACTATAATAATTATACTTATTACTCCCGATATTATCAATATAACATACCTTATTACGCATATAATGCAGTTATTATCGCTAGAACTGTAATAATTATACTTATTACTTATATTATTAGCAATATAACGTGCATTATTACCCATATAATGCTGTTATTATCGCTAGAACTGTAATAATTATACTTATTACTTATATTATTATCAATATAACATGCATTATTACCCATATTATGCAGATATTATCGCTAGAACTATAATAAATATACGTATTACTTTTATTATCATCAATATAACATGCATTATTACCCATATTATGCAGTTATTATCGATAGAACTATAATAAATATATGTATTACTTTTATTATCATCAATATAACATGCATTATTACCCATATTATGCAGTTATCATCCCTAGAACTGTAATAATTTTACTTATTACTTATATTATTATCAATATAACATGCATTATTACCCATATTATGCAGTTATCATCGATAGAACTATAATAAATATACGTATTACTTTTATTATCATCAATATAACATGCATTATTACCCATATAATGGAGTTATTATCGCTAGAACTATAATAAATATACTTATTACTCCCGATATTATCAATATAACATGCCTTATTACGCATATAATGCAGTTATTATCGCTAGAACTGTAATAATTATATTTATTACTTATATTATTAGCAATATAACATGCATTATTACCCATATTACGCAGTTATTATCGATAGAACTGTAATAAAGGTACATATTACTTTTACTATTATCAATATAGCATGCACTATTAGCCATATTTTACTATTATTATCGCTAGAACTATAATAATTATACTTATTACTCCCGATATTATCAATATAACATGCCTTATTACGCATATAATGCAGTTATTATCGCTAGAACTGTAATAATTATACTTATTACATATACTATTAGCAATATAACGTGCATTATTACCCATATAATGCAGTTATTATAGCCAGAACTGTAATAATTATACTTACTACTTATATTATTCTCAATATAACATGCATTATTACCCATATTATGCAGTTATTATCGCTAGAACTATAATAAATATACGTATTACTTTTATTATCATCAATATAACATGCATTATTACCCATATTATGCAGTTATTATCGATAGAACTGTAATAAATATACTTATAACTTTTATTATTATCAATATAACATGCACTATTAGCCATATTTTACTATTATTATCGCTAGAACTATAACAATTACACTTATTACTCCCAATATTATCAATATAACATGCATTATTACCCATATAATGCAATTATTATCCCTAGAACTGTAATAATTTTACTTATTACTTATATTATTATCAATATAGCATGCATTATTACCCATATTATGCAGTTATCATCGATAGAACTATAATAAATATACGTATTACTTTTATTATCATCAATATAACATGCATTATTACCCATATAATGGAGTTATTATCGCTAGAACTGTAATAATTATACTTATTACATATACTATTAGCAATATAACGTGCATTATTACCCATATAATGCAGTTATTATCGCTAGAACAGTAATAATTAAACTTATTACTTATATTATTAGCAATATAACGTGCATTATTACCCATATAATGCTGTTATTATCGCTAGAACTGTAATAATTATACTTATTACTTATATTATTATCAATATAACATGCATTATTACCCATATTATGCAGATATTATCGCTAGAACTATAATAAATATACGTATTACTTTTATTATCATCAATATAACATGCATTATTACCCATATTATGCAGTTATTATCGATAGAACTATAATAAATATATGTATTACTTTTATTATCATCAATATAACATGCATGATTACCCATATAATGCAGTTATTATCGACATAAGTATAATAAATATACATATTACTTTTACTATTATCAATATAACATGCACTATTAGCCATACTTTACTATTATTATCGCTAGAACTATAATAATTATACTTATTACTCCCGATGTTATCAATATAACATACCTTATTACGCATATAATGCAGTTATTATCGCTAGAACTGTAATAATTATACTTATTACTTGTATTATTAGCAATATAACATGCATTATTACCCATATTATGCAGTTATTATCGATAGAACTGTAATAAAGGTACATATTACTTTTACTATTATCAATATAACATGCACTATTAGCCATATTTTACTATTATTATCGCTAGAACTATAATAATTATACTTATTACTCCCGATATTATCAATATAACATGCCTTATTACGCATATAATGCAGTTATTATCGCTAGAACTGTAATAATTATACTTATTACTTATATTATTAGCAATATAACGTGCATTATTACCCATATAATGCTGTTATTATCGCTAGAACTGTAATAATTATACTTATTACTTATATTATTATCAATATAACATGCATTATTACCCATATTATGCAGATATTATCGCTAGAACTATAATAAATATACGTATTACTTTTATTATCATCAATATAACATGCATTATTACCCATATTATGCAGTTATTATCGATACAACTATAATAAATATATGTATTACTTTTATTATCATCAATATAACATGCATGATTACCCATATAATGCAGTTATTATCGACAGAAGTATAATAAATATACATATTACTTTTACTATTATCAATATAACATGCACTATTAGCCATACTTTACTATTATTATCGCTAGAACTATAATAATTATACTTATTACTCCCGATATTATCAATATAACATACCTTATTACGCATATTATGCAGTTATTATCGCTAGAACTGTAATAATTATACTTATTACATATACTATTAGCAATATAACGTGCATTATTACCCATATAATGCAGTTATTATAGCCAGAACTGTAATAATTATACTTACTACTTATATTATTCTCAATATAACATGCATTATTACCCATATTATGCAGACATTATCGCTAGAACTATAATAAATATACGTATTACTTTTATTATCATCAATATAACATGCATTATTACCCATATTATGCAGTTATTATCGATAGAACTATAACAAATATATGTATTACTTTTATTATCATCAATATAACATGCATTATTACCCATATTATGCAGTTATTATCGATGGAACTATAATAAATATACGTATTACTTTTATTATCATCAATATAACATGCATTATGACCCATATTATGCAGTTATTATCGATAGAACTGTAATAATTTTACTTATTACTTATATTATTATCAATATAACATGCATTATTACCCATATTATGCAGTTATCATCGATAGAACTATAATAAATATACGTATTACTTTTATTATCATCAATATAACATGCATTATTACCCATATAATGGAGTTATTATCGCTAGAACTATAATAAATATACTTATTACTCCCGATATTATCAATATAACATGCCTTATTACGCATATAATGCAGTTATTATCGCTAGAACTGTAATAATTATATTTATTACTTATATTATTAGCAATATAACATGCATTATTACCCATATTACGCAGTTATTATCGATAGAACTGTAATAAAGGTACATATTACTTTTACTATTATCAATATAGCATGCACTATTAGCCATATTTTACTATTATTATCGCTAGAACTATAATAATTATACTTATTACTCCCGATATTATCAATATAACATGCCTTATTACGCATATAATGCAGTTATTATCGCTAGAACTGTAATAATTATACTTATTACATATACTATTAGCAATATAACGTGCATTATTACCCATATAATGCAGTTATTATAGCCAGAACTGTAATAATTATACTTACTACTTATATTATTCTCAATATAACATGCATTATTACCCATATTATGCAGTTATTATCGCTAGAACTATAATAAATATACGTATTACTTTTATTATCATCAATATAACATGCATTATTACCCATATTATGCAGTTGTTATCGATAGAACTGTAATAAATATACTTATAACTTTTATTATTATCAATATAACATGCACTATTAGCCATATTTTACTATTATTATCGCTAGAACTATAACAATTACACTTATTACTCCCAATATTATCAATATAACATGCATTATTACCCATATAATGCAATTATTATCCCTAGAACTGTAATAATTTTACTTATTACTTATATTATTATCAATATAGCATGCATTATTACCCATATTATGCAGTTATCATCGATAGAACTATAATAAATATACGTATTACTTTTATTATCATCAATATAACATGCATTATTACCCATATAATGGAGTTATTATCGCTAGAACTGTAATAATTATACTTATTACATATACTATTAGCAATATAACGTGCATTATTACCCATATAATGCAGTTATTATCGCTAGAACAGTAATAATTAAACTTATTACTTATATTATTAGCAATATAACGTGCATTATTACCCATATAATGCTGTTATTATCGCTAGAACTGTAATAATTATACTTATTACTTATATTATTATCAATATAACATGCATTATTACCCATATTATGCAGATATTATCGCTAGAACTATAATAAATATACGTATTACTTTTATTATCATCAATATAACATGCATTATTACCCATATTATGCAGTTATTATCGATAGAACTATAATAAATATATGTATTACTTTTATTATCATCAATATAACATGCATGATTACCCATATAATGCAGTTATTATCGACAGAAGTATAATAAATATACATATTACTTTTACTATTATCAATATAACATGCACTATTAGCCATACTTTACTATTATTATCGCTAGAACTATAATAATTATACTTATTACTCCCGATGTTATCAATATAACATACCTTATTACGCATATAATGCAGTTATTATCGCTAGAACTGTAATAATTATACTTATTACTTGTATTATTAGCAATATAACATGCATTATTACCCATATTATGCAGTTATTATCGATAGAACTGTAATAAAGGTACATATTACTTTTACTATTATCAATATAACATGCACTATTAGCCATATTTTACTATTATTATCGCTAGAACTATAATAATTATACTTATTACTCCCGATATTATCAATATAACATGCCTTATTACGCATATAATGCAGTTATTATCGCTAGAACTGTAATAATTATACTTATTACTTATATTATTAGCAATATAACGTGCATTATTACCCATATAATGCTGTTATTATCGCTAGAACTGTAATAATTATACTTATTACTTATATTATTATCAATATAACATGCATTATTACCCATATTATGCAGATATTATCGCTAGAACTATAATAAATATACGTATTACTTTTATTATCATCAATATAACATGCATTATTACCCATATTATGCAGTTATTATCGATACAACTATAATAAATATATGTATTACTTTTATTATCATCAATATAACATGCATGATTACCCATATAATGCAGTTATTATCGACAGAAGTATAATAAATATACATATTACTTTTACTATTATCAATATAACATGCACTATTAGCCATACTTTACTATTATTATCGCTAGAACTATAATAATTATACTTATTACTCCCGATATTATCAATATAACATACCTTATTACGCATATTATGCAGTTATTATCGCTAGAACTGTAATAATTATACTTATTACATATACTATTAGCAATATAACGTGCATTATTACCCATATAATGCAGTTATTATAGCCAGAACTGTAATAATTATACTTACTACTTATATTATTCTCAATATAACATGCATTATTACCCATATTATGCAGACATTATCGCTAGAACTATAATAAATATACGTATTACTTTTATTATCATCAATATAACATGCATTATTACCCATATTATGCAGTTATTATCGATAGAACTATAACAAATATATGTATTACTTTTATTATCATCAATATAACATGCATTATTACCCATATTATGCAGTTATTATCGATGGAACTATAATAAATATACGTATTACTTTTATTATCATCAATATAACATGCATTATGACCCATATTATGCAGTTATTATCGATAGAACTGTAATAATTTTACTTATTACTTATATTATTATCAATATAACATGCATTATTACCCATATTATGCAGTTATCATCGATAGAACTATAATAAATATACGTATTACTTTTATTATCATCAATATAACATGCATTATTACCCATATAATGGAGTTATTATCGCTAGAACTATAATAAATATACTTATTACTCCCGATATTATCAATATAACATGCCTTATTACGCATATAATGCAGTTATTATCGCTAGAACTGTAATAATTATATTTATTACTTATATTATTAGCAATATAACATGCATTATTACCCATATTACGCAGTTATTATCGATAGAACTGTAATAAAGGTACATATTACTTTTACTATTATCAATATAGCATGCACTATTAGCCATATTTTACTATTATTATCGCTAGAACTATAATAATTATACTTATTACTCCCGATATTATCAATATAACATGCCTTATTACGCATATAATGCAGTTATTATCGCTAGAACTGTAATAATTATACTTATTACATATACTATTAGCAATATAACGTGCATTATTACCCATATAATGCAGTTATTATAGCCAGAACTGTAATAATTATACTTACTACTTATATTATTCTCAATATAACATGCATTATTACCCATATTATGCAGTTATTATCGCTAGAACTATAATAAATATACGTATTACTTTTATTATCATCAATATAACATGCATTATTACCCATATTATGCAGTTGTTATCGATAGAACTGTAATAAATATACTTATAACTTTTATTATTATCAATATAACATGCACTATTAGCCATATTTTACTATTATTATCGCTAGAACTATAACAATTACACTTATTACTCCCAATATTATCAATATAACATGCATTATTACCCATATAATGCAATTATTATCCCTAGAACTGTAATAATTTTACTTATTACTTATATTATTATCAATATAGCATGCATTATTACCCATATTATGCAGTTATCATCGATAGAACTATAATAAATATACGTATTACTTTTATTATCATCAATATAACATGCATTATTACCCATATAATGGAGTTATTATCGCTAGAACTGTAATAATTATACTTATTACATATACTATTAGCAATATAACGTGCATTATTACCCATATAATGCAGTTATTATCGCTAGAACAGTAATAATTATACTTATTACTTATATTATTAGCAATATAACGTGCATTATTACCCATATAATGCTGTTATTATCGCTAGAACTGCAATAATTATACTTATTACTTATATTATTATCAATATAACATGCATTATTACCCATATTATGCAGATATTATCGCTAGAACTATAATAAATATACGTATTACTTCTATTATCATCAATATAACATGCATTATTACCCATATTATGCAGTTATTATCGATAGAACTATAATAAATATATGTATTACTTTTATTATCATCAATATAACATGCATGATTACCCATATAATGCAGTTATTATCGACAGAAGTATAATAAATATACATATTACTTTTACTATTATCAATATAACATGCACTATTAGCCATACTTTACTATTATTATCGCTAGAACTATAATAATTATACTTATTACTCCCGATGTTATCAATATAACATACCTTATTACGCATATAATGCAGTTATTATCGCTAGAACTGTAATAATTATACTTATTACATATACTATTAGCAATATAACGTGCATTATTACCCATATAATGCAGTTATTATAGCCAGAACTGTAATAATTATACTTACTACTTATATTATTCTCAATATAACATGCATTATTACCCATATAATGCAGTTATTATCGCTAGAACTGTAATAATTATACTCATTACTTATATTATTAGCAATATAACGTGCATTATTACCCATATTATGCAGTTATTATCGCTAGAACTGTAATAATTATACTTATTACATATACTATTAGCAATATAACGTGCATTATTACCCATATAATGCAGTTATTATAGCCAGAACTGTAATAATTATACTTACTACTTATATTATTCTCAATATAACATGCATTATTACCCATATTATGCAGTTATTATCGCTAGAACTATAATAAATATACGTATTACTTTTATTATCATCAATATAACATGCATTATTACCCATATTATGCAGTTATTATCGATAGAACTGTAATAAAGATACTTATTACTTTTACTATTATCAATATAACATACACTATTAGCCATATTTTACTATTATTATCGCTCGAACTATAATAAATATACTTATTACTCCCGATATTATCAATATAACATGCCTTATTACGCATATAATGCAGTTATTGTCGCTAGAACTGTAATAATTATACTTATTACTTGTATTATTAGCAATATAACATGCATTATTACCCATATTATGCCGTTATTATCGATAGAACTGTAATAAAGGTACATATTACTTTTACTATTATCAATATAACATGCACTATTAGCCATATTTTACTATTATTATCGCTAGAACTATAATAATTATACTTATTACTCCCGATATTATCAATATAACATGCCTTATTACGCATATAATGCAGTTATTATCGCTAGAACTGTAATAATTATACGAGGTCTGTTCAAAAAGTATCGCGAATTTTATATTTTTTCACAAAGTATTTATTTATTCATGAATATCTATTTTGTCCCCTTCAAAGTAATTCCCCTCGGATATAATACATTTATGCCAACGTTTTTTCCAATCTTCAAAGCGCTTAAAAAAATCATTTTTTGTAATCTTGTTCAGCTCCTCCTTCGATGCGTCTTTATCTCCTCAATCGTGGCGTAGCGTCGTCCTTTCATGGGTCTCTTCAGTTTTGGAAACAGGGAAAAGCCACAGGGGGCTAGGTCTGGGGAATACGGTGGCTGCGGCACCATTACTGTGCTGTTTTTGGTCACACAAAATTTGATACAGATTCTTTGATCCATTTTTTAGCATAGGCAAAAATCGAAGGTGAGCCAAAACACATCTAAGCAAAACAGTCGACAAAAATTAGCTAAACATTCAAAGTGCCTGACCTTGTCAGCATAAATAAAGGACATGTGTACCAACGTAACTCAACAAAAAAAACAAAAAACAAATATACGTAGTTTGCGGAAATTCAAAATTTGCGATACTTTTTGAACAGCCCTCGTACTTATTACTTATATTATTAGCAATATAACGTGCACTATTACCCATATAATGCTGTTATTATCGCTAGAACTGTAATAATTATACTTATTACTTATATTATTATCAATATAACATGCATTATTACCCATATTATGCAGATATTATCGCTAGAACTATAATAAATATACGTATTACTTTTATTATCATCAATATAACATGCATTATTACCCATATTATGCAGTTATTATCGATACAACTATAATAAATATATGTATTACTTTTATTATCATCAATATAACATGCATGATTACCCATATAATGCAGTTATTATCGACAGAAGTATAATAAATATACATATTACTTTTACTATTATCAATATAACATGCACTATTAGCCATACTTTACTATTATTATCGCTAGAACTATAATAATTATACTTATTACTCCCGATATTATCAATATAACATACCTTATTACGCATATAATGCAGTTATTATCGCTAGAACTGTAATAATTATACTTATTACTTATATTATTAGCAATATAACGTGCATTATTACCCATATAATGCTGTTATTATCGCTAGAACTGTAATAATTATACTTATTACTTATATTATTATCAATATAACATGCATTATTACCCATATTATGCAGATATTATCGCTAGAACTATAATAAATATACGTATTACTTTTATTATCATCAATATAACATGCATTATTACCCATATTATGCAGTTATTATCGATAGAACTATAATAAATATATGTATTACTTTTATTATCATCAATATAACATGCATTATTACCCATATTATGCAGTTATTATCCCTAGAACTGTAATAATTTTACTTATTACTTATATTATTATCAATATAACATGCATTATTACCCATATTATGCAGTTATCATCGATAGAACTATAATAAATATACGTATTACTTTTATTATCATCAATATAACATGCATTATTACCCATATAATGGAGTTATTATCGCTAGAACTATAATAAATATACTTATTACTCCCGATATTATCAATATAACATGCCTTATTACGCATATAATGCAGTTATTATCGCTAGAACTGTAATAATTATATTTATTACTTATATTATTAGCAATATAACATGCATTATTACCCATATTACGCAGTTATTATCGATAGAACTGTAATAAAGGTACATATTACTTTTACTATTATCAATATAGCATGCACTATTAGCCATATTTTACTATTATTATCGCTAGAACTATAATAATTATACTTATTACTCCCGATATTATCAATATAACATGCCTTATTACGCATATAATGCAGTTATTATCGCTAGAACTGTAATAATTATACTTATTACATATACTATTAGCAATATAACGTGCATTATTACCCATATAATGCAGTTATTATAGCCAGAACTGTAATAATTATACTTACTACTTATATTATTCTCAATATAACATGCATTATTACCCATATTATGCAGTTATTATCGCTAGAACTGTAATAATTATACTTATTACATATACTATTAGCAATATAACGTGCATTATTACCCATATAATGCAGTTATTATCGCTAGAACAGTAATAATTAAACTTATTACTTATATTATTAGCAATATAACGTGCATTATTACCCATATAATGCTGTTATTATCGCTAGAACTGTAATAATTATACTTATTACTTATATTATTATCAATATAACATGCATTATTACCCATATTATGCAGATATTATCGCTAGAACTATAATAAATATACGTATTACTTTTATTATCATCAATATAACATGCATTATTACCCATATTATGCAGTTATTATCGATAGAACTATAATAAATATATGTATTACTTTTATTATCATCAATATAACATGCATGATTACCCATATAATGCAGTTATTATCGACAGAAGTATAATAAATATACATATTACTTTTACTATTATCAATATAACATGCACTATTAGCCATACTTTACTATTATTATCGCTAGAACTATAATAATTATACTTATTACTCCCGATGTTATCAATATAACATACCTTATTACGCATATAATGCAGTTATTATCGCTAGAACTGTAATAATTATACTTATTACTTGTATTATTAGCAATATAACATGCATTATTACCCATATTATGCAGTTATTATCGATAGAACTGTAATAAAGGTACATATTACTTTTACTATTATCAATATAACATGCACTATTAGCCATATTTTACTATTATTATCGCTAGAACTATAATAATTATACTTATTACTCCCGATATTATCAATATAACATGCCTTATTACGCATATAATGCAGTTATTATCGCTAGAACTGTAATAATTATACTTATTACTTATATTATTAGCAATATAACGTGCATTATTACCCATATAATGCTGTTATTATCGCTAGAACTGTAATAATTATACTTATTACTTATATTATTATCAATATAACATGCATTATTACCCATATTATGCAGATATTATCGCTAGAACTATAATAAATATACGTATTACTTTTATTATCATCAATATAACATGCATTATTACCCATATTATGCAGTTATTATCGATACAACTATAATAAATATATGTATTACTTTTATTATCATCAATATAACATGCATGATTACCCATATAATGCAGTTATTATCGACAGAAGTATAATAAATATACATATTACTTTTACTATTATCAATATAACATGCACTATTAGCCATACTTTACTATTATTATCGCTAGAACTATAATAATTATACTTATTACTCCCGATATTATCAATATAACATACCTTATTACGCATATTATGCAGTTATTATCGCTAGAACTGTAATAATTATACTTATTACATATACTATTAGCAATATAACGTGCATTATTACCCATATAATGCAGTTATTATAGCCAGAACTGTAATAATTATACTTACTACTTATATTATTCTCAATATAACATGCATTATTACCCATATTATGCAGACATTATCGCTAGAACTATAATAAATATACGTATTACTTTTATTATCATCAATATAACATGCATTATTACCCATATTATGCAGTTATTATCGATAGAACTATAACAAATATATGTATTACTTTTATTATCATCAATATAACATGCATTATTACCCATATTATGCAGTTATTATCGATGGAACTATAATAAATATACGTATTACTTTTATTATCATCAATATAACATGCATTATGACCCATATTATGCAGTTATTATCGATAGAACTGTAATAAAGATACTTATTACTTTTACTATTATCAATATAACATACACTATTAGCCATATTTTACTATTATTATCGCTAGAACTATAATAAATATACTTATTACTCCCGATATTATCAATATAACATGCCTTATTACGCATATAATGCAGTTATTGTCGCTAGAACTGTAATAATTATACTTATTACTTATATTATTAGCAATATAACATGCATTATTACCCATATAATGCAGTTATTATCGCTAGAACTGTAATAATTATACTCATTACTTATATTATTAGCAATATAACGTGCATTATTACCCATATTATGCAGTTATTATCGCTAGAACTGTAATAATTATACTTATTACATATACTATTAGCAATATAACGTGCATTATTACCCATATAATGCAGTTATTATAGCCAGAACTGTAATAATTATACTTACTACTTATATTATTCTCAATATAACATGCATTATTACCCATATTATGCAGTTATTATCGCTAGGACTATAATAAATATACGTATTACTTTTATTATCATCAATATAACATGCATTATTACCCATATTATGCAGTTATTATCGATAGAACTGTAATAAATATACTTATAACTTTTATTATTATCAATATAACATGCACTATTAGCCATATTTTACTATTATTATCGCTAGAACTATAACAATTACACTTATTACTCCCAGTATTATCAATATAACATGCATTATTACCCATATAATACAGTTATTATCCCTAGAACTGTAATAATTTTACTTATTACTTATATTATTATCAATATAACATGCATTATTACCCATATTATGCAGTTATCATCGATAGAACTATAATAAATATACGTATTACTTTTATTATCATCAATATAACATGCATTATTGCCCATATAATGGAGTTATTATCGCTAGAACTGTAATAATTATACTTATTACATATACTATTAGCAATATAACGTGCATTATTACCCATATACTGCAGTTATTACCGCTAGAACAGTAATAATTATACTTATTACTTATATTATTATCAATAAAACATGCATTATTACCCATATTATGCAGATATTATCGCTAGAACTATAATAAATATACGTATTACTTTTATTATCATCAATATAACATGCATTATTACCCATATTATGCAGTTATTATCGATAGAACTATAATAAATATATGTATTACTTTTATTATCATCAATATAACATGCATTATTACCCATATTATGCAGTTATTATCGATAGAACTATAATAAATATACGTATTACTTTTATTATCATCAATATAACATGCATTATTACCCATATTATGCAGTTATTATCGATAGAACTGTAATAAAGATACTTATTACTTTTACTATTATCAATATAACATACACTATTAGCCATATTTTACTATTATTATCGCTCGAACTATAATAAATATACTTATTACTCCCGATATTATCAATATAACATGCCTTATTACGCATATAATGCAGTTATTATCCCTAGAACTGTAATAATTTTACTTATTACTTATATTACTATCAATATAACATGCATTATTACCCATATTATGCAGTTATCATCGATAGAACTATAATAAATATACGTATTACTTTTATTATCATCAATATAACATGCATTATTACCCATATTATGCAGTTATTATCGATAGAACTATAATAAATATATGTACTACTTTTATTATCATCAATATAACATGCATTATTACCCATATTATGCAGTTATTATCCCTAGAACTGTAATAATTTTACTTATTACTTATATTATTATCAATATAACATGCATTATTCCCCATATTATGCAGTTATCATCGATAGAACTATAATAAATATACGTATTACTTTTATTATCATCAATATAACATGCATTATTACCCATATAATGGAGTTATTATCGCTAGAACTGTAATAATTATACTTATTACATATACTATTAGCAATATAACGTGCATTATTACCCATATAATGCAGTTATTACCGCTAGAACAGTAATAATTATACTTATTACTTATATTATTATCAATAAAACATGCATTATTACCCATATTATGCAGATATTATCGCTAGAACTATAATAAATATACGTATTACTTTTATTATCATCAATATAACATGCATTATTACCCATATTATGCAGTTATTATCGATAGAACTATAATAAATATATGTATTACTTTTATTATCATCAATATAACATGCATTATTACCCATATTATGCAGTTATTATCGATAGAACTATAATAAATATACGTATTACTTTTATTATCATCAATATAACATGCATTATTACCCATATTATGCAGTTATTATCGATAGAACTGTAATAAAGATACTTATTACTTTTACTATTATCAATATAACATACACTATTAGCCATATTTTACTATTATTATCGCTCGAACTATAATAAATATACTTATTACTCCCGATATTATCAATATAACATGCCTTATTACGCATATAATGCAGTTATTGTCGCTAGAACTGTAATAATTATACTTATTACTTATATTATTAGCAATATAACATGCATTATTACCCATATTATGCAGTTATTATCGATAGAACTGTAATAAAGGTACATATTACTTTTACTATTATCAATATAACATGCACTATTAGCCATATTTTACTATTATTATCGCTAGAACTATAATAATTATACTTATTACTCCCGATATTATCTATATAACATGCCTTATTACGCATATAATGCAGTTATTATCGCTAGAACTGTAATAATTATACTTATTACTTATATTATTAGCAATATAACGTGCATTATTACCCATATAATGCTGTTATTATCGCTAGAACTGTAATAATTATACTTATTACTTAAATTATTATCAATATAACATGCATTATTACCCATATTATGCAGATATTATCGCTAGAACTATAATAAATATACGTATTACTTTTATTATCATCAATATAACATGCATTATTACCCATATAATGCAGTTATTACCGCTAGAACAGTAATAATTATACTTATTACTTATATTATTATCAATAAAACATGCATTATTACCCATATTATGCAGATATTATCGCTAGAACTATAATAAATATACGTATTACTTTTATTATCATCAATATAACATGCATTATTACCCATATTATGCAGTTATTATCGATAGAACTATAATAAATATATGTATTACTTTTATTATCATCAATATAACATGCATTATTACCCATATTATGCAGTTATTATCGATAGAACTATAATAAATATACGTATTACTTTTATTATCATCAATATAACATGCATTATTACCCATATTATGCAGTTATTATCGATAGAACTGTAATAAAGATACTTATTACTTTTACTATTATCAATATAACATACACTATTAGCCATATTTTACTATTATTATCGCTCGAACTATAATAAATATACTTATTACTCCCGATATTATCAATATAACATGCCTTATTACGCATATAATGCAGTTATTGTCGCTAGAACTGTAATAATTATACTTATTACTTATATTATTAGCAATATAACATGCATTATTACCCATATTATGCAGTTATTATCGATAGAACTGTAATAAAGGTACATATTACTTTTACTATTATCAATATAACATGCACTATTAGCCATATTTTACTATTATTATCGCTAGAACTATAATAATTATACTTATTACTCCCGATATTATCTATATAACATGCCTTATTACGCATATAATGCAGTTATTATCGCTAGAACTGTAATAATTATACTTATTACTTATATTATTAGCAATATAACGTGCATTATTACCCATATAATGCTGTTATTATCGCTAGAACTGTAATAATTATACTTATTACTTAAATTATTATCAATATAACATGCATTATTACCCATATTATGCAGATATTATCGCTAGAACTATAATAAATATACGTATTACTTTTATTATCATCAATATAACATGCATTATTACCCATATTATGCAGTTATTATCGATAGAACTATAATAAATATATGTATTACTTTTATTATCATCAATATAACATGCATTATTACCCATATTATGCAGTTATTATCCCTAGAACTGTAATAATTTTACTTATTACTTATATTACTATCAATATAACATGCATTATTACCCATATTATGCAGTTATCATCGATAGAACCATAATAAATATACGTATTACTTTTATTATCATCAATATAACATGCATTATTACCCATATAATGGAGTTATTATCGCTAGAACTATAATAAATATACTTATTACTCCCGATATTATCAATATAACATGCCTTATTACGCATATAATGCAGTTATTATCGCTAGAACTGTAATAATTATATTTATTACTTATATTATTAGCAATATAACATGCATTATTACCCATATTACGCAGTTATTATCGATAGAACTGTAATAAAGGTACATATTACTTTTACTATTATCAATATAGCATGCACTATTAGCCATATTTTACTATTATTATCGCTAGAACTATAATAATTATACTTATTACTCCCGATATTATCAATATAACATGCCTTATTACGCATATAATGCAGTTATTATCGCTAGAACTGTAATAATTATACTTATTATATATACTATTAGCAATATAACGTGCATTATTACCCATATAGTGCAGTTATTATAGCCAGAACTGTAATAATTATACTTACTACTTATATTATTCTCAATATAACATGCATTATTACCCATATTATGCAGTTATTATCGCTAGAACTATAATAAATATACGTATTACTTTTATTATCATCAATATAACATGCATTATTACCCATATTATGCAGTTATTATCGATAGAACTGTAATAAATATACTTATAACTTTTATTATTATCAATATAACATGCACTATTAGCCATATTTTACTATTATTATCGCTAGAACTATAACAATTACACTTATTACTCCCAATATTATCAATATAACATGCATTATTACCCATATAATGCAATTATTATCCCTAGAACTGTAATAATTTTACTTATTACTTATATTATTATCAATATAGCATGCATTATTACCCATATTATGCAGTTATCATCGATAGAACTATAATAAATATACGTATTACTTTTATTATCATCAATATAACATGCATTATTACCCATATAATGGAGTTATTATCGCTAGAACTGTAATAATTATACTTATTACATATACTATTAGCAATATAACGTGCATTATTACCCATATAATGCAGTTATTATCGCTAGAACAGTAATAATTATACTTATTACTTATATTATTAGCAATATAACGTGCATTATTACCCATATAATGCTGTTATTATCGCTAGAACTGTAATAATTATACTTATTACTTATATTATTATCAATATAACATGCATTATTACCCATATTATGCAGATATTATCGCTAGAACTATAATAAATATACGTATTACTTTTATTATCATCAATATAACATGCATTATTACCCATATTATGCAGTTATTATCGATAGAACTATAATAAATATATGTATTACTTTTATTATCATCAATATAACATGCATGATTACCCATATAATGCAGTTATTATCGACAGAAGTATAATAAATATACATATTACTTTTACTATTATCAATATAACATGCACTATTAGCCATACTTTACTATTATTATCGCTAGAACTATAATAATTATACTTATTACTCCCGATGTTATCAATATAACATACCTTATTACGCATATAATGCAGTTATTATCGCTAGAACTGTAATAATTATACTTATTACATATACTATTAGCAATATAACGTGCATTATTACCCATATAATGCAGTTATTATAGCCAGAACTGTAATAATTATACTTACTACTTACATTATTCTCAATATAACATGCATTATTACCCATATAATGCAGTTATTATCGCTAGAACTGTAATAATTATACTCATTACTTATATTATTAGCAATATAACATGCATTATTACCCATATTATGCAGTTATTATCGCTAGAACTGTAATAATTATACTTATTACATATACTATTAGCAATATAACGTGCATTATTACCCATATAATGCAGTTATTATAGCCAGAACTGTAATAATTATACTTACTACTTATATTATTCTCAATATAACATGCATTATTACCCATATTATGCAGTTATTATCGCTAGAACTATAATAAATATACGTATTACTTTTATTATCATCAATATAACATGCATTATTACCCATATTATGCAGTTATTATCGATAGAACTGTAATAAATATACTTATAACTTTTATTATTATCAATATAACATGCACTATTAGCCATATTTTACTATTATTATCGCTAGAACTATAACAATTACACTTATTACTCCCAGTATTATCAATATAACATGCATTATTACCCATATAATGCAGTTATTATCCCTAGAACTGTAATAATTTTACTTATTACTTATATTATTATCAATATAACATGCATTATTACCCATATTATGCAGTTATCATCGATAGAACTATAATAAATATACGTATTACTTTTATTATCATCAATATAACATGCATTATTACCCATATAATGGAGTTATTATCGCTAGAACTGTAATAATTATACTTATTACATATACTATTAGCAATATAACGTGCATTATTACCCATATAATGCAGTTATTATAGCCAGAACTGTAATAATTATACTTACTACTTATATTATTCTCAATATAACATGCATTATTACCCATATTATGCAGTTATTATCGCTAGAACTATAATAAATATACGTATTACTTTTATTATCATCAATATAACATGCATTATTACCCATATTATGCAGTTATTATCGATAGAACTGTAATAAATATACTTATAACTTTTATTATTATCAATATAACATGCACTATTAGCCATATTTTACTATTATTATCGCTAGAACTATAACAATTACACTTATTACTCCCAGTATTATCAATATAACATGCATTATTACCCATATAATGCAGTTATTATCCCTAGAACTGTAATAATTTTACTTATTACTTATATTATTATCAATATAACATGCATTATTACCCATATTATGCAGTTATCATCGATAGAACTATAATAAATATACGTATTACTTTTATTATCATCAATATAACATGCATTATTACCCATATAATGGAGTTATTATCGCTAGAACTGTAATAATTATACTTATTACATATACTATTAGCAATATAACGTGCATTATTACCCATATAATGCAGTTATTATCGCTAGAACAGTAATAATTATACTTATTACTTATATTATTATCAATAAAACTTGCATTATTACCCATATTATGCAGATATTATCGCTAGAACTATAATAAATATACGTATTACTTTTATTATCATCAATATAACATGCATTATTACCCATATTATGCAGTTATTATCGATAGAACTATAATAAATATATGTATTACTTTTATTATCATCAATATAACATGCATTATTACCCATATTATGCAGTTATTATCGATAGAACTATAATAAATATACGTATTACTTTTATTATCATCAATATAACATGCATTATTACCCATATTATGCAGTTATTATCGATAGAACTGTAATAAAGATACTTATTACTTTTACTATTATCAATATAACATACACTATTAGCCATATTTTACTATTATTATCGCTAGAACTATAATAAATATACTTATTACTCCCGATATTATCAATATAACATGCCTTATTACGCATATAATGCAGTTATTGTCGCTAGAACTGTAATAATTATACTTATAACTTATATTATTAGCAATATAACATGCATTATTACCCATATAATGCAGTTATTATCGCTAGAACTGTAATAATTATACTCATTACTTATATTATTAGCAATATAACGTGCATTATTACCCATATTATGCAGTTATTATCGCTAGAACTGTAATAATTATACTTATTACTTATATTATTATCAATATAACATGCATCATTACCCATATAATGGAGGTATTATCGCTAGAACTGTAATAATTATACTTATTACTTATACTATTAGCAATATAACTTGCATTATTACCCATATAATGCAGTTATTATCGCCAGAACTGTAATAATTTTACTTATTACTTATATTATTATCAATATAACATGCATTGTTACCCATATAATAGAGTTATTATCGCTAGAACTGTAATAATTATACTTATTACTTATATTATTATCAATATAACATGCATGATTACCCATATAATGCAGTTATTATCGACAGAAGTATAATAAATATACTTAGTACTTTTATTATTATCAATATAACATGCATTATTACCCATATTATGCAGTTATTATCGATAGAACTGTAATAAAGCTACATATTACTTTTACTATTATCAATATAACATGCACTATTAGCCATACTTTACTATTATTATCGCTAGAACTATAATAATTATACTTATTACTCCCGATATTATGAATATAACATACCTTATTACGCATATAATGCAGTTATTATCGCTAGAACTGTAATAATTATACTTATTACATATACTATTAGCAATATAACGAGCATTATTACCCATATAATGCAGTTATTATATCCAGAACTGTAATAATTATACTTACTACTTATATTATTCTCAATATAACATGCATTATTACCCATATTATGCAGTTATTATCCCTAGAACTGTAATAATTTTACTTATTACTTATATTATTATCAATATAACATGCATTATTACCCATATTATGCAGTCATTACCGCTAGAACAGTAATAATTATACTTATTACTTATATTATTAGCAATATAACATGCATTATTACCCATATTATGCAGATATTATCGCTAGAACTATAATAAATATACGTATTACTTTTATTATCATCAATATAACATGCATTATTACCCATATTATGCAGTTATTATCGATAGAACTATAATAAATATATGTATTACTTTTATTATCATCAATATAACATGCATTATTACCCATATTATGCAGTTATTATCGATAGAACTATAATAAATATACGTATTACTTTTATTATCATCAATATAACATGCATTATTACCCATATTATGCAGTTATTATCGATAGAACTATAATAAATATACGTATTACTTTTATTATCATCAATATAACATGCATTATTACCCATATTATGCAGTTATTATCGATAGAACTGTAATAAAGATACTTATTACTTTTACTATTATCAATATAACATACACTATTAGCCATATTTTACTATTATTATCGCTAGAACTATAATAAATATACTTATTACTCCCGATATTATCAATATAACATGCCTTATTCCGCATATAATGCAGTTATTGTCGCTAGAACTGTAATAATTATACTTATTACTTATATTATTAGCAATATAACATGCATTATTACCCATATTATGCAGTTATTATCGATAGAACTGTAATAAAGATACATATTACTTTTACTATTATCAATATAACACGCACTATTAGCCATATTTTACTATTATTATCGCTAGAACTATAATAATTATACTTATTACTCCCGATATTATCAATATAACATGCCTTATTACGCATGTAATGCAGTTATTATCGCTAGAACTGTAATAATTATACTTATTACTTATATTATTAGCAATATAACGTGCATTATTACCCATATAATGCTGTTATTATCGCTAGAACTGTAATAATTATACTTATTACGTATATTATTATCAATATAACATGCATTATTACCCATATTATGCAGATATTATCGCTAGAACTATAATAAGTATACGTATTACTTTTATTATCATCAATATAACATGCATTATTACCCATATTATGCAGTTATTATCGATAGAACTATAATAAATATATGTATTACTTTTATTATCATCAATATAACATGCATTATTACCCATATTATGCAGTTATTATCGATGGAACTATAATATATATACGTATTACTTTTATTATCATCAATATAACATGCATTATTACCCATATTATGCAGTTATTATCGATAGAACTGTAATAAAGATACTTATTACTTTTACTATTATCAATATAACATACACTATTAGCCATATTTTACTATTATTATCGCTAGAACTATAATAATTATACTTATTACTCCCGATATTATCAATATAACATGCCTTATTACGCATATAATGCAGTTATTATCGCTAGAACTGTAATAAATATACTTACTACTTTCATTATCATCAATATAAAATGCATTATTACCCATATTATGCAGTTATTATCGATAGAACTATAATGAATATACTTAGTACTTTTATTATTATCAATATAACATGCATTATTACCCATATTATGCAGTTATTATCGATAGAACTGTAATAAAGATACATATTACTTTTACTATTATCAATATAACATGCACTATTAGCCATATTTTACTATTATTATCGCTAGAACTATAATAAATATACTTATTACTCCCGATATTATCAATGTAACATGCCTTATTACGCATATAATGCAGTTATTATCGCTAGAACTGTAATAATTGTACTTATTACTTATATTATTAGCAATATAACGTGCATTATTACCCATATTATGCAGTTATTATCGCTAGAACTGTAATAATTATACTTATTACTTATATTATTATCAATATAACATGCATTATTACCCATATTATGCAGTTATTATCGATAGAACTGTAATAAAGATACATATTACTTTTACTATTATCAATATAACATGCACTATTAGCCATACTTTACTATTATTATCACTAGAACTATAATAATTATACTTATTACTCCCGATATTATCAATATGACATGCCTTATTACGCATATAATGCAATTATTATCGCTAGAACTGTAATAATTGTACTTATTACTTATATTATTAGCAATATAACGTGCATTATTACCCATATTATGCAGTTATTATCGCTAGAACTGTAATAATTATACTTATTACTTATATTATTATCAATATAACATGCATTATTACCCATATTATGCAGTTATTATCGATAGAACTGTAATAAAGATACATATTACTTTTACTATTATCAATATAACATGCACTATTAGCCATACTTTACTATTATTATCACTAGAACTATAATAATTATACTTATTACTCCCGATATTATCAATATGACATGCCTTATTACGCATATAATGCAATTATTATCGCTAGAACTGTAATAATTGTACTTATTACTTATATCATTAGCAATATAACGTGCATTATTACCCATATTATGCAGTTATTATCGCTAGAACTGTAATAATTATACTTATTACTTATATTATTATCAATATAACATGCATTATTACCCATATTATGCAGTTATTATCGATAGAACTATAATAAATATACTTAGTACTTTTATTATTATCAATATAACATGCATTATTACCCATATTATGCAGTTATTATCGATAGAACTGTAATAAAGATACATATTACTTTTACTATTATCAATATAACATGCACTATTAGCCATACTTTACTATTATTATCACTAGAACTATAATAATTATACTTATTACTCCCGATATTATCAATATGACATGCCTTATTACGCATATAATGCAGTTATTATCGCTAGAACTGTAATAATTATACTTATTACTTATATTATTAGCAATATAACGTGCATTATTACCCATATTATGCAGTTATTATCGCTAGAACTGTAATAATTATACTTATTACTTATATTATTATCAATATAACATGCATTATTACCCATATAATGGAGTTATTATCGCTAGAACTGTAATAATTATACTTATTACATATACTATTAGCAATATAACGTGCATTATTACCCATATAATGCAGTTATTATAGCCAGAACTGTAATAATTATACTTACTACTTATATTATTCTCAATATAACATGCATTATTACCCATATTATGCAGTTATTATCGCTAGAACTATAATAAATATACGTATTACTTTTATTATCATCAATATAACATGCATTATTACCCATATTATGCAGTTATTATCGATAGAACTATAATAAATATACGTATTACTTTTATTGTCATCAATATAACATGCATTATTACCCATATTATGCAGTTATTATCGATAGAACTGTAATAAAGATACATATTACTTTTACTATTATCAATATAACATGCACTATTAGCCATATTTTACTATTATTATCGCTAGAACTATAATAATTATACTTATTACTCCCGATATTATCTATATAACATGCCTTATTACGCATATAATGCAGTTATTATCGCTAGAACTGTAATAATTATACTTATTACTTATATTATTAGCAATATAACGTGCATTATTACCCATATAATGCTGTTATTATCGCTAGAACTGTAATAATTATACTTACTACTTATATTATTCTCAATATAACATGCATTATTACCCATATTATGCAGTTATTATCGCTAGAACTATAATAAATATACGTATTACTTTTATTATCATCAATATAACATGCATTATTACCCATATTATGCAGTTATTATCGATAGAACTATAATAAATATACGTATTACTTTTATTATCATCAATATAACATGCATTATTACCCATATTATGCAGTTATTATCGATAGAACTATAATAAATATATGTATTACTTTTATTATCATCAATATAACATGCATTATTACCCATATTATGCAGTTATTATCCCTAGAACTGTAATAATTTTACTTATTACTTATATTATTATCAATATAACATGCATTATTACCCATATTATGCAGTTATCATCGATAGAACTATAATAAATATACGTATTACTTTTATTATCATCAATATAACATGCATTATTACCCATATAATGGAGTTATTATCGCTAGAACTGTAATAATTATATTTATTACTTATATTATTAGCAATATAACATGCATTATTACCCATATTACGCAGTTATTATCGATAGAACTGTAATAAAGGTACATATTACTTTTACTATTATCAATATAGCATGCACTATTAGCCATATTTTACTATTATTATCGCTAGAACTATAATAATTATACTTATTACTCCCGATATTATCAATATAACATGCCTTATTACGCATATAATGCAGTTATTATCGCTAGAACTGTAATAATTATACTTATTACATATACTATTAGCAATATAACGTGCATTATTACCCATATAATGCAGTTATTATAGCCAGAACTGTAATAATTATACTTACTACTTATATTATTCTCAATATAACATGCATTATTACCCATATTATGCAGTTATTATCGCTAGAACTATAATAAATATACGTATTACTTTTATTATCATCAATATAACATGCATTATTACCCATATTATGCAGTTATTATCGATAGAACTGTAATAAATATACTTATAACTTTTATTATTATCAATATAACATGCACTATTAGCCATATTTTACTATTATTATCGCTAGAACTATAACAATTACACTTATTACTCCCAATATTATCAATATAACATGCATTATTACCCATATAATGCAATTATTATCCCTAGAACTGTAATAATTTTACTTATTACTTATATTATTATCAATATAGCATGCATTATTACCCATATTATGCAGTTATCATCGATAGAACTATAATAAATATACGTATTACTTTTATTATCATCAATATAACATGCATTATTACCCATATAATGCAGTTATTATCGCTAGAACTGTAATAATTATACTTATTACTTATATTACTAGCAATATAACGTGCATTATTAGCCATATAATGCAGTTATTATCTCTAGAACTGTAATAATTATACTTATTACTTATATTATTATCAATATAACATGCATTATTAAACATATAATGGAGGTATTATCGCTAGAACTATAATAATTATACTTATTACTCCCGATATTATCAATATAACATGCATTATTACCCATATAATGCAGTTATTATCGCTAGAACTGTAATATTTATACTTATTACTTATATTTTTAACAATATAACGTGCATTATTACCCATATAATGCAGTTATTATCGCTAGAACTGTAATAATTACACTCATTACTTATATTATTAGCAATATAACGTGCATTATTACCCATATTATGCAGTTATTATCGCTAGAACTGTAATAATTATACTTATTACTTATATTATTATCAATATAACATGCATTATTACCCATATAATGCAGTTATTATCGCTAGAACTGTAATAATTATACTTATTACTTATATTATTAGCAATATAACGTGCATTATTAGCCATATAATGCAGTTATTATCTCTAGAACTGTAATAATTATACTTATTACTTATATTATTATCAATATAACATGCATTATTAAACATATAATGGAGGTATTATCGCTAGAACTGTAATAATTATACTTACTACTTATACTATTAGCAATATAACGTGCATGATTACCCATATAATGCAGTTATTATCGACAGAAGTATAATAAATATACTTATTACTTTTATTATTATCAATATAACAGGCACTATTAGCCATATTTTTCTATTATTATCGCTAGAACTATAATAATTATACTTATTACTCCCGATATTATCAATATAACACGCATTATTACCCATATAATGCAGTTATTATCGCTAGAACTGTAATAATTATACTTATTACTTATATTATTAGCAATATAACGTGCATTATTACCCGTATAATGCAGTTATTATCGCTAGAACTGTAATAATTATACTCATTACTTATATTATTATCAATATAACATGCATTATTAAACATATAATGGAGGTATTATCGCTAGAACTGTAATAATTATACTTACTACTTATACTATTAGCAATATAACGTGCATGATTACCCAGATAATGCAGTTATTATCGACAGAAGTATAATAAATATACTTATTACTTTTATTATTATCAATATAACAGGCACTATTAGCCATATTTTTCTATTATTATCGCTAGAACTATAATAATTATACTTATTACTCCCGATATTATCAATATAACATGCATTATTACCCATATAATGCAGTTATTATCGCTAGAACTGTAATAATTATACTTATTACTTATATTATTAACAATATAACGTTCATTATTACCCATATAATGCAGTTATTATCGCTAGAACTGTAATAATTATACTCATTACTTATATTATTAGCAATATAACGTGCATTATTACCCATATTATGCAGTTATTATCGCTAGAACTGTAATAATTATACTTATTACTTATATTATTATCAATATAACGTGCATTATTACCCATATTATGCAGTTATTATCGCTAGAACTGTAATAATTATACTTATTACTTATATTATTAGCAATATAACGTGCATTATTAGCCATATAATGCAGTTATTATCTCTAGAACTGTAATAATTATACTTATTACTTATATTATTATCAATATAACATGCATTATTAAACATATAATGGAGGTATTATCGCTAGAACTATAATAATTATACTTATTACTCCCGATATTATCAATATAACATGCATTATTACCCATATAATGCAGTTATTATCGCTAGAACTGTAATAATTATACTTATTACTTATATTATTAGCAATGTAACGTGCATTATTACCCGTATAATGCAGTTATTATCGCTAGAACTGTAATAATTATACTCATTACTTATATTATTATCAATATAACATGCATTATTACCCATATAATGGAGTTATTATCGCTAGAACTGTAATAATTATACTTATTACTTATATTATTAGCAATATAACGTGCATTATTAGCCATATAATGCAGTTATTATCTCTAGAACTGTAATAATTATACTTATTACTTATATTATTATCAATATAACATGCATTATTAAACATATAATGGAGGTATTATCGCTAGAACTGTAATAATTATACTTACTACTTATACTATTAGCAATATAACGTGCATGATTACCCAGATAATGCAGTTATTATCGACAGAAGTATAATAAATATACTTATTACTTTTATTATTATCAATATAACAGGCACTATTAGCCATATTTTTCTATTATTATCGCTAGAACTATAATAATTATACTTATTACTCCCGATATTATCAATATAACATGCATTATTACCCATATAATGCAGTTATTATCGCTAGAACTGTAATAATTATACTTATTACTTATATTATTAACAATATAACGTTCATTATTACCCATATAATGCAGTTATTATCGCTAGAACTGTAATAATTATACTCATTACTTATATTATTAGCAATATAACGTGCATTATTACCCATATTATGCAGTTATTATCGCTAGAACTGTAATAATTATACTTATTACTTATATTATTATCAATATAACGTGCATTATTACCCATATAATGCAGTTATTATCGCTAGAACTGTAATAATTATACTCATTACTTATATTATTAGCAATATAACGTGCATTATTACCCATATTATGCAGTTATTATCGCTAGAACTGTAATAATTATACTTATTACTTATATTATTATCAATATAACATGCATTATTACCCATATAATGCAGTTATTATCGCTAGAACTGTAATAATTATACTTATTACTTATATTATTAGCAATATAACGTGCATCATTAGCCATATAATGCAGTTATTATATCTAGAACTGTAATAATTATACTTATTACTTATATTATTATCAATATAACATGCATTATTAAACATATAATGGAGGTATTATCGCTAGAACTGTAATAATTATACTTACTACTTATACTATTAGCAATATAACGTGCATGATTACCCATATAATGCAGTTATTATCGACAGAAGTATAATAAATATACTTATTACTTTTATTATTATCAATATAACAGGCACTATTAGCCATATTTTTCTATTATTATCGCTAGAACTATAATAATTATACTTATTACTCCCGATATTATCAATATAACATGCATTATTACCCATATAATGCAGTTATTATCGCTAGAACTGTAATAATTATACTTATTACTTATATTATTAGCAATATAACGTGCATTATTACCCATATAATACAGTTATTATCGCTAGAACTGTAATAATTATACTCATTACTTATATTATTAGTAATATAACGTGCATTATTACCCATATTATGCAGTTATTATCGCTAGAACTGTAATAATTATACTTATTACTTATATTGTTATCAATATAACATGCATTATTACCCATATAATGGAGGTATTATCGCTAGAACTGTAATAATTATACTTATTACTTATACTATTAGCAATATAACGTGCATTATTACCCATATAATGCAGTTATTATAGCCAGAACTGTAATAATTATACTTACTACTTATATTATTATCAATACAACATGCATTATTACCCATATTATGCAGATATTATCGCTAGCACTGTAATAAATATACGTATTACTTTTATTATCATCAATATAACATGCATTATTACCCATATTATGCAGTTATTATCGATAGAACTGTAATAAAGATACTTATTACTTATACTATTATCAATATAACATGCACTATTACCCATATTATGCAGTTATTATCGATAGAACTGTAATAAAGATACTTATTACTTATATTATTATCAATATAACATGCATTATTACCCATATAATGCAGTTATTATCAACAGAAGTATAATAAATATACTTATTACTTTTATTATTATCAATATAACAGGCACTATTAGCTATATTTTACTATTATTATCGCTAGAACTATAATAATTATACTTATTACTCCCGATATTATCAATATAACATGCCTTATTACGCATATAATGCAATTATTATCGCTAGAACTGTAATAATTATACTTATTACTTATATTATTAGCAACATAACGTGCATTATTACCCATATAATGCAGTCATTATCGCTAGAACTGTAATAATTACACTTATTACTTATATTATTTTCAATATAACATGCATTATTACCCATATAATGGAGTTATTATCGCTAGAACTGTAATAAATATACGTATTACTTTTATTATCATCAATATAACATGCATTATTACCCATATTATGCAGTTATTATCGATAGAACTGTAATAAAGATACTTATTACTTTTACTATTATCAATATAACATGCACTATTAGCCATATTTTACTATTACTATCGCTAGAACTATAATAATTATACTTATTACTCCCGATATTTTCAATATAACATGCATTATTACCCATATAATGCAGGTATTATCGACTGAAGTATAATAAATATACTTATTACTATTATTATTATCAATATAACAGGCACTCTTAGACATATTTTACTAGTATTATCGATAGAACTATAATAATAATACTTATTACTCCCGATATTATCAATATAACATGCCTTATTACGCATATAATGCAGTTATTATCGCTAGAACTGTAATAAATATACTTACTACTTTCATTATCATCAATATAACATGCATTATTACCCATATTATGCAGTTATTATCGATAGAACTATAATAAATATACTTAGTACTTTTATTATTATCAATATAACATGCATTATTATCCATATAATGCAGTTATTATCGCTAGAACTGTAATAATTATACTTATTACTTATATTGTTAGCAATATAACATGCATTATTACCCATATAATGCAGTTATTATAGCCAGAACTGTAATAATTATACTTACTACTTATATTATTCTCAATATAACATGCATTATTACCCATATTATGCAGTTATTATCGCTAGAACTATAATAAATATACGTATTACTTTTATTATCATCAATATACCATGCATTATTACCCATATTATGCAGTTATTATCGATAGAACTGTAATAAAGATACTTATTACTTTTACTATTATGAATATAACATGCACTATTACCCATATTATGCAGTTATTATCGATAGTACTGTAATAAAAATACTTATTACTTTTACTATTATCAATATAACATGCACTATTAGCCATATTTTACTATTATTATCGCTAGAACTATAATAATTATACTTATTACTCCCGATATTTTCAATATAACATGCATTATTACCCATATAATGCAGGTATTATCGACTGAAGTATAATAAATATACTTATTACTATTATTATTATCAATATAACAGGCACTCTTAGCCATATTTTACTAGTATTATCGATAGAACTATAATAATAATACTTATTACTCCCGATATTATCAATGTAACATGCCTTATTACGCATATAATGCAGTTATTATCGCTAGAACTGTAATAAATATACTTACTACTTTCATTATCATCAATATAACATGCATTATTACCCATATAATGGAGTTATTATCGCTAGAACTGTAATAATTATACTTATTACTTATATTATTATCAATATAACATGCATTATTACCCATATAATGGAGGTATTATCGCTAGAACTGTAATAATTATACTTATTACTTATACTATTAGCAATATAACTTGCATTATTACCCATATAATGCAGTTATTATCGCCAGAACTGTAATAATTATACTTATTACTAATATTATTAGCAATATAACGTGCATTATTACCCATATAATGCTGTTATTATCGCTAGAACTGTCATAAATATACTTATTACTTATATTGTTATCAATATAACATGCATTACTACCCATATTATGCAGTTATTATCGCTAGAACTATAATAAATATACTTATTACTCCCAATATTATCAATATAACATGCATTATTACCCATATAATGCAGTTATTATCGCTAGAACTGTAATAATTATACTTATTACTTATATTATTATCAATATAACATGCATTATTACCCTTATAATGCAGTTATTATCGACAGAAGTATAATAAATATACTTATTACTTTTATTATTATCAATATAACAGGCACTATTAGCCATAAATTACTATTATTATCGCTAGAACTATAATAATTATACTTATTACTCCCGATATTATCAATATAACATGCCTTATTACGCATATAATGCAATTATTATCGCTAGAACTGTAATAATTATACTTATTACTTATATTATTAGCAATATAACGTGCATTATTACCCATATAATGCAGTTATTATCGCTAGAACTGTAATAATTATACTTATTACTTATATTATTATCAATATAACATGCATTATTACCCATATAATGGAGTTATTATCGCTAGAACTGTAATAATTATACTTATTACTTATATTATTAGCAATGTAACGTGCATTATTAGCCATATAATGCAGTTATTATCTCTAGAACTGTAATAATTATACTTATTACTTATATTATTATCAATATAACATGCATTATTAAACATATAATGGAGGTATTATCGCTAGAACTGTAATAATTATACTTACTACTTATACTATTAGCAATATAACGTGCATGATTACCCATATAATGCAGTTATTATCGACAGAAGTATAATAAATATACTTATTACTTTTATTATTATCAATATAACAGGCACTATTAGCCATATTTTTCTATTATTATCGCCAGAACTATAATAATTATACTTATTACTCCCGATATTATCAATATAACATGCCTTATTACGCATATAATGCAATTATTATCGCTAGAACTGTAATAATTATACTTATTACTTATATTATTAGCAATATAACGTGCATTATTACCCATATAATGCAGTTATTATCGCTAGAACTGTAATAATTATACTTATTACTTATATTATTATCAATATAACATGCATTATTACCCATATAATGGAGTTATTATCGCTAGAACTGTAATAATTATACTTATTACTTATATTATTAGCAATGTAACGTGCATTATTAGCCATATAATGCAGTTATTATCTCTAGAACTGTAATAATTATACTTATTACTTATATTATTATCAATATAACATGCATTATTAAACATATAATGGAGGTATTATCGCTAGAACTGTAATAATTATACTTACTACTTATACTATTAGCAATATAACGTGCATTATTACCCATATAATGCAGTTATTATCCCTAGAACTGTAATAATTTTACTTATTACTTATATTATTATCAATATAACATGCATTATTACCCATATTATGCAGTTATCATCGATAGAACTATAATAAATATACGTATTACTTTTATTATCATCAATATAACATGCATTATTACCCATATAATGGAGTTATTATCGCTAGAACTGTAATAATTATACTTATTACTTATATTATTCTCAATATAACATGCATTATTACCCATATTATGCAGTTATTATCGCTAGAACTATAATAAATATACGTATTACTTTTATTATCATCAATATAACATGCATTATTACCCATATTATGCAGTTATTATCGATAGAACTGTAATAAATATACTTATAACTTTTATTATTATCAATATAACATGCACTATTAGCCATATTTTACTATTATTATCGCTAGAACTATAACAATTACACTTATTACTCCCAATATTATCAATATAACATGCATTATTACCCATATAATGCAGTTATTATCCCTAGAACTGTAATAATTTTACTTATTACTTATATTATTATCAATATAGCATGCATTATTACCCATATTATGCAGTTATCATCGATAGAACTATAATAAATATACGTATTACTTTTATTATCATCAATATAACATGCATTATTACCCATATAATGGAGTTATTATCGCTAGAACTGTAATAATTATACTTATTACTTATATTATTATCAATATAACATGCATTATTACCCATATTATGCAGATATTATCGCTAGAACTATAATAAATATACGTATTACTTTTATTATCATCAATATAACATGCATTATTACCCATATTATGCAGTTATTATCGATAGAACTATAATAAATATATGTATTACTTTTATTATCATCAATATAACATGCATTATTACCCATATTATGCAGTTATTATCGATGGAACTATAATAAATATACGTATTACTTTTATTATCATCAATATAACATGCATTATTACCCATATTATGCAGTTATTATCGATAGAACTGTAATAAAGATACTTATTACTTTTACTATTATCAATATAACATACACTATTAGCTATATTTTACTATTATTATCGCTAGAACTATAATAAATATACTTATTACTCCCGATATTATCAATATAACATGCCTTATTACGCATATAATGCAGTTATTATCGCTAGAACTGTAATAATTATACTTATTACTTATATTATTAGCAATATAACATGCATTATTACCCATATTACGCAGTTATTATCGATAGAACTGTAATAAAGGTACATATTACTTTTACTATTATCAATATAACATGCACTATTAGCCATATTTTACTATTATTATCGCTAGAACTATAATAATTATACTTATTACTCCCGATATTATCAATATAACATGCCTTATTACGCATATAATGCAGTTATTATCGCTAGAACTGTAATAATTATACTTATTACATATACTGTTAGCAATATAACGTCCATTATTACCCATATAATGCAATTATTATAGCCAGAACTGTAATAATTATACTTACTACTTATATTATTCTCAATATAACATGCATTATTACCCATATTATGCAGTTATTATCGCTAGAACTATAATAATTATACGTATTACTTTTATTATCATCAATATAACATGCATTATTACCCATATTATGCAGTTATTATCGATAGAACTGTAATAAATATACTTATAACTTTTATTATTATCAATATAACATGCACTATTAGCCATATTTTACTATTATTATCGCTAGAACTATAACAATTACACTTATTACTCCCAATATTATCAATATAACATGCATTATTACCCATATAATGCAGTTATTATCCCTAGAACTGTAATAATTTTACTTATTACTTATATTATTATCAATATAGCATGCATTATTACCCATATTATGCAGTTATCATCGATAGAACTATAATAAATATACGTATTACTTTTATTATCATCAATATAACATGCATTATTACCCATATAATGGAGTTATTATCGCTAGAACTGTAATAATTATACTTATTACATATACTATTAGCAATATAACGTGCATTATTACCCATATAATGCAGTTATTATCGCTAGAACAGTAATAATTATACTTATTACTTATATTATTATCAATACAACATGCATTATTACCCATATTATGCAGATATTATCGCTAGAACTATAATAAATATACGTATTACTTTTATTATCATCAATATAACATGCATTATTACCCATATTATGCAGTTATTATCGATAGAACTATAATAAATATACGTATTACTTTTATTATCATCAATATAACATGCATTATTACCCATATAATGGAGTTATTATCGCTAGAACTGTAATAATTATACTTATTACATATACTATTAGCAATATAACGTGCATTATTACCCATATAATGCAGTTATTATCGCTAGAACTGTAATAATTATACTTATTACTTATATTATTATCAATATAACATGCATTATTACCCTTATAATGCAGTTATTATCGACAGAAGTATAATAAATATACTTATTACTTTTACTATTATCAATATAACATACACTATTAGCCATATTTTACTATTATTATCGCTAGAACTATAATAATTATACTTATTACTCCCGATATTATCAATATAACATGCCTTATTACGCATATAATGCAGTTATTATCGCTAGAACTGTAATAATTATACTTATTACTAATATTATTAGCAATATAACGTGCATTATTACCCACATAATGCTGTTATTATCGCTAGAACTGTCATAAATATACTTATTACTTATATTGTTATCAATATAACATGCATTACTACCCATATTATGCAGTTATTATCGCTAGAACTATAATAAATATACTTATTACTCCCAATATTATCAATATAACATGCATTATTACCCATATAATGCAGTTATTATCGCTAGAACTGTAATAATTATACTTATTACTTATATTATTATCAATATAACATGCCTTATTACGCATATAATGCAATTATTATCGCTAGAACTGTAATAATTATACTTATTACTTATATTATTAGCAATATAATATGCATTATTACCCATATTATGCAGTTATTATCGATAGAACTGTAATAAAGATACTTATTACTTTTACTATTATCAATATAACATACACTATTAGCCATATTTTACTATTATTATCGCTAGAACTATAATAAATATACTTATTACTCCCGATATTATCAATATAACATGCCTTATTACGCATATAATGCAATTATTATCGCTAGAACTGTAATAATTGTACTTATTACTTATATTATTAGCAATATAACGTGCATTATTGCCCATATAATGGAGTTATTATCGCTAGAACGGTAATAATTATACTTATTACATATACTATTAGCAATATAACGTGCATTACTACCCATATAATGCAGTTATTATAGCCAGAACTGTAATAATTATACTTACTACTTATATTATTCTCAATATAACATGCATTATTACCCATATTATGCAGTTATTATCGCTAGAACTATAATAAATATACGTATTACTCTTATTATCATCAATATAACATGCATTATTACCCATATTATGCAGTTATTATCGATAAAACTGTGATAAATATACTTATAACTTTTATTATTATCAATATAACATGCACTAATAGCCATATTTTACTATTATTATCGCTAGAACTATAATAATTATACTTATTACTCCCGATATTATCAATATAACATGCATTATTACGCATATAATGCAGTTATTATCGCTAGAACTGTAATAAATATACTTACTACTTTCATTATCATCAATATAAAATGCATTATTACCCATATTATGCAGTTATCATCGATAGAACTATAATAAATATACGTATTACTTTTATTATCATCAATATAACATGCATTATTACCCATATAATGGAGTTATTATCGCTAGAACTGTAATAATTATACTTATTACATATACTATTAGCAATATAACGTGCATTATTACCCATATAATGCAGTTATTATCGCTAGAACAGTAATAATTATACTTATTACTTATATTATTATCAATACAACATGCATTATTACCCATATTATGCAGATATTATCGCTAGAACTATAATAAATATACGTATTACTTTTATTATCATCAATATAACATGCATTATTACCCATATTATGCAGTTATTATCGATAGAACTATAATAAATATACGTATTACTTTTATTATCATCAATATAACATGCATTATTACCCATATAATGGAGTTATTATCGCTAGAACTGTAATAATTATACTTATTACATATACTATTAGCAATATAACGTGCATTATTACCCATATAATGCAGTTATTATCGCTAGAACTGTAATAATTATACTTATTACTTATATTATTATCAATATAACATGCATTATTACCCTTATAATGCAGTTATTATCGACAGAAGTATAATAAATATACTTATTACTTTTACTATTATCAATATAACATACACTATTAGCCATATTTTACTATTATTATCGCTAGAACTATAATAATTATACTTATTACTCCCGATATTATCAATATAACATGCCTTATTACGCATATAATGCAGTTATTATCGCTAGAACTGTAATAATTATACTTATTACTAATATTATTAGCAATATAACGTGCATTATTACCCACATAATGCTGTTATTATCGCTAGAACTGTCATAAATATACTTATTACTTATATTGTTATCAATATAACATGCATTACTACCCATATTATGCAGTTATTATCGCTAGAACTATAATAAATATACTTATTACTCCCAATATTATCAATATAACATGCATTATTACCCATATAATGCAGTTATTATCGCTAGAACTGTAATAATTATACTTATTACTTATATTATTATCAATATAACATGCCTTATTACGCATATAATGCAATTATTATCGCTAGAACTGTAATAATTATACTTATTACTTATATTATTAGCAATATAATATGCATTATTACCCATATTATGCAGTTATTATCGATAGAACTGTAATAAAGATACTTATTACTTTTACTATTATCAATATAACATACACTATTAGCCATATTTTACTATTATTATCGCTAGAACTATAATAAATATACTTATTACTCCCGATATTATCAATATAACATGCCTTATTACGCATATAATGCAATTATTATCGCTAGAACTGTAATAATTGTACTTATTACTTATATTATTAGCAATATAACGTGCATTATTGCCCATATAATGGAGTTATTATCGCTAGAACGGTAATAATTATACTTATTACATATACTATTAGCAATATAACGTGCATTACTACCCATATAATGCAGTTATTATAGCCAGAACTGTAATAATTATACTTACTACTTATATTATTCTCAATATAACATGCATTATTACCCATATTATGCAGTTATTATCGCTAGAACTATAATAAATATACGTATTACTCTTATTATCATCAATATAACATGCATTATTACCCATATTATGCAGTTATTATCGATAAAACTGTGATAAATATACTTATAACTTTTATTATTATCAATATAACATGCACTAATAGCCATATTTTACTATTATTATCGCTAGAACTATAATAATTATACTTATTACTCCCGATATTATCAATATAACATGCATTATTACGCATATAATGCAGTTATTATCGCTAGAACTGTAATAAATATACTTACTACTTTCATTATCATCAATATAAAATGCATTATTACCCATATTATGCAGTTATTATCGATAGAACTATAATAAATATACTTAGTACTTTTATTATTATCAATATAACATGCATTATTACCCATATTATGCAGTTATTATCGATAGAACTGTAATAAAGATACATATTACTTTTACTATTATCAATATAACATGCACTATTAGCCATACTTTACTATTATTATCACTAGAACTATAATAATTATACTTATTACTCCCGATATTATCAATATGACATGCCTTATTACGCATATAATGCAGTTATTATCGCTAGAACTGTAATAATTATACTTATTACTTATATTATTAGCAATATAACGTGCATTATTACCCATATTATGCAGTTATTATCGCTAGAACTGTAATAATTATACTTATTACTTATATTATTATCAATATAACATGCATTATTACCCATATAATGGAGTTATTATCGCTGGAACTGTAATAATTATACTTATTACATATACTATTAGCAATATAACGTGCATTATTACCCATATAATGCAGTTATTATAGCCAGAACTGTAATAATTATACTTACTACTTATATTATTCTCAATATAACATGCATTATTACCCATATTATGCAGTTATTATCGCTAGAACTATAATAAATATACGTATTACTTTTATTATCATCAATATAACATGCATTATTACCCATATTATGCAGTTATTATCGATAGAACAGTAATAAATATACTTATAACTTTTATTATTATCAATATAACATGCACTATTAGCCATATTTTACTATTATTATCGCTAGAACTATAATAATTACACTTATTACTCCCAATATTGTCAATATAACATGCATTATTACCCATATAATGCAGTTATTATCCCTAGAACTGTAATAATTTTACTTATTACTTATATTATTATCAATATAACATGCATTATTACCCATATTATGCAGTTATCATCGATAGAACTATAATAAATATACGTATTACTTTTATTATCATCAATATAACATGCATTATTACCCATATAATGGAGTTATTATCGCTAGAACTGTAATAATTATACTTATTACTTATATTATTATCAATATAACATGCATTATTACCCATATAATGGAGTTATTAATGCTAGAACTGTAATAAATATACGTATTACTTTTATTATTATCAATATAACATGCATTATTACCCATATAATGCAGTTATTATCGCCAGAACTGTAATAATTATACTTATTACTTATATTATTAGCAATATAACGTGCATTATTAGCCATATAATGCAGTTATTATCGCTAGAACTGTAATAATTATACTTATTACTTATATTATTAGCAATATAACGTGCATTATTAGCCATATAATGCAGTTATTATCTCTAGAACTGTAATAATTATACTTATTACTTATATTATTATCAATATAACATGCATTATTAAACATATAATGGAGGTATTATCGCTAGAACTGTAATAATTATACTTACTACTTATACTATTAGCAATATAACGTGCATGATTACCCATATAATGCAGTTATTATCGACAGAAGTATAATAAATATACTTATTACTTTTATTATTATCAATATAACAGGCACTATTAGCCATATTTTTCTATTATTATCGCTAGAACTATAATAATTATACTTATTACTCCCGATATTATCAATATAACATGCATTATTACCCATATAATGCAGTTATTATCGCTAGAACTGTAATAATTATACTTATTACTTATATTATTAGCAATATAACGTGCATTATTACCCGTATAATGCAGTTATTATCGCTAGAACTGTAATAATTATACTCATTACTTATATTATTATCAATATAACATGCATTATTACCCATATAATGGAGTTATTATCGCTAGAACTGTAATAATTATACTTATTACTTATATTATTAGCAATATAACGTGCATTATTAGCCATATAATGCAGTTATTATCTCTAGAACTGTAATAATTATACTTATTACTTATATTATTATCAATATAACATGCATTATTAAACATATAATGGAGGTATTATCGCTAGAACTGTAATAATTATACTTACTACTTATACTATTAGCAATATAACGTGCATGATTACCCAGATATTGCAGTTATTATCGACAGAAGTATAATAAATATACTTATTACTTTTATTATTATCAATATAACAGGCACTATTAGCCATATTTTTCTATTATTATCGCTAGAACTATAATAATTATACTTATTACTCCCGATATTATCAATATAACATGCATTATTACCCATATAATGCAGTTATTATCGCTAGAACTGTAATAATTATACTTATTACTTATATTATTAACAATATAACGTTCATTATTACCCATATAATGCAGTTATTATCGCTAGAACTGTAATAATTATACTCATTACTTATATTATTAGCAATATAACGTGCATTATTACCCATATTATGCAGTTATTATCGCTAGAACTGTAATAATTATACTTATTACTTATATTATTATCAATATAACGTGCATTATTACCCATATAATGCAGTTATTATCGCTAGAACTGTAATAATTATACTTATTACTTATATTATTAGCAATATAACGTGCATTATTAGCCATATAATGCAGTTATTATCTCTAGAACTGTAATAATTATACTTATTACTTATATTATTATCAATATAACATGCATTATTAAACATATAATGGAGGTATTATCGCTAGAACTATAATAATTATACTTATTACTCCCGATATTATCAATATAACATGCATTATTACCCATATAATGCAGTTATTATCGCTAGAACTGTAATATTTATACTTATTACTTATATTTTTAACAATATAACGTGCATTATTACCCATATAATGCAGTTATTATCGCTAGAACTGTAATAATTACACTCATTACTTATATTATTAGCAATATAACGTGCATTATTACCCATATTATGCAGTTATTATCGCTAGAACTGTAATAATTATACTTATTACTTATATTATTATCAATATAACATGCATTATTACCCATATAATGCAGTTATTATCGCTAGAACTGTAATAATTATACTTATTACTTATATTATTAGCAATATAACGTGCATTATTACCCATATTATGCAGTTATCATCGATAGAACTATAATAAATATACGTATTACTTATATTATTATCAATATAACATGCATTATTAAACATATAATGGAGGTATTATCGCTAGAACTGTAATAATTATACTTACTACTTATACTCTTAGCAATATAACGTGCATGATTACCCATATAATGCAGTTATTATCGACAGAAGTATAATAAATATACTTATTACTTTTATTATTATCAATATAACAGGCACTATTAGCCATATTTTTCTATTATTATCGCTAGAACTATAATAATTATACTTATTACTCCCGATATTATCAATATAACATGCATTATTACCCATATAATGCAGTTATTATCTCTAGAACTGTAATAATTATACTTATTACTTATATTATTATCAATATAACATGCATTATTAAACATATAATGGAGGTATTATCGCTAGAACTGTAATAATTATACTTACTACTTATACTATTAGCAATATAACGTGCATGATTACCCATATAATGCAGTTATTATCGACAGAAGTATAATAAATATACTTATTACTTTTATTATTATCAATATAACAGGCACTATTAGCCATATTTTTCTATTATTATCGCTAGAACTATAATAATTACACTTATTACTCCCAATATTATCAATATAACATGCATTATTACCCATATAATGCAGTTATTATCCCTAGAACTGTAATAATTTTACTTATTACTTATATTGTTATCAATATAACATGCATTATTACCCATATTATGCAGTTATCATCCATAGAACTATAATAAATATACGTATTACTTATATTATTATCAATATAACATGCATTATTAAACATATAATGGAGGTATTATCGCTAGAACTGTAATAATTATACTTACTACTTATACTCTTAGCAATATAACGTGCATGATTACCCATATAATGCAGTTATTATCGACAGAAGTATAATAAATATACTTATTACTTTTATTATTATCAATATAACAGGCACTATTAGCCATATTTTTCTATTATTATCGCTAGAACTATAATAATTATACTTATTACTCCCGATATTATCAATATAACATGCATTATTACCCATATAATGCAGTTATTATCTCTAGAACTGTAATAATTATACTTATTACTTATATTATTATCAATATAACATGCATTATTAAACATATAATGGAGGTATTATCGCTAGAACTGTAATAATTATACTTACTACTTATACTATTAGCAATATAACGTGCATGATTACCCATATAATGCAGTTATTATCGACAGAAGTATAATAAATATACTTATTACTTTTATTATTATCAATATAACAGGCACTATTAGCCATATTTTTCTATTATTATCGCTAGAACTATAATAATTATACTTATTACTCCCGATATTATCAATATAACATGCATTATTACCCATATAATGCAGTTATTATCGCTAGAACTGTAATAATTATACTTATTACTTATATTATTAGCAATATAACGTGCATTATTACCCGTATAATGCAGTTATTATCGCTAGAACTGTAATAATTATACTCATTACTTATATTATTATCAATATAACATGCATTATTACCCATATAATGGAGTTATTATCGCTAGAACTGTAATAATTATACTTATTACTTATATTATTAGCAATATAACGTGCATTATTAGCCATATAATGCAGTTATTATCTCTAGAACTGTAATAATTATACTTATTACTTATATTATTATCAATATAACATGCATTACTAAACATATAATGGAGGTATTATCGCTAGAACTGTAATAATTATACTTACTACTTATACTATTAGCAATATAACGTGCATGATTACCCAGATAATGCAGTTATTATCGACAGAAGTATAATAAATATACTTATTACTTTTATTATTATCAATATAACAGGCACTATTAGCCATATTTTTCTATTATTATCGCTAGAACTATAATAATTATACTTATTACTCCCGATATTATCAATATAACATGCATTATTACCCATATAATGCAGTTATTATCGCTAGAACTGTAATAATTATACTTATTACTTATATTATTAACAATATAACGTTCATTATTACCCATATAATGCAGTTATTATCGCTAGATCTGTAATAATTATACTCATTACTTATATTATTAGCAATATAACGTGCATTATTACCCATATTATGCAGTTATTATCGCTAGAACTGTAATAATTATACTTATTACTTATATTATTATCAATATAACATGCATTACTAAACATATAATGGAGGTATTATCGCTAGAACTGTAATAATTATACTTACTACTTATACTATTAGCAATATAACGTGCATGATTACCCAGATAATGCAGTTATTATCGACAGAAGTATAATAAATATACTTATTACTTTTATTATTATCAATATAACAGGCACTATTAGCCATATTTTTCTATTATTATCGCTAGAACTATAATAATTATACTTATTACTCCCGATATTATCAATATAACATGCATTATTACCCATATAATGCAGTTATTATCGCTAGAACTGTAATAATTATACTTATTACTTATATTATTAACAATATAACGTTCATTATTACCCATATAATGCAGTTATTATCGCTAGATCTGTAATAATTATACTCATTACTTATATTATTAGCAATATAACGTGCATTATTACCCATATTATGCAGTTATTATCGCTAGAACTGTAATAATTATACTTATTACTTATATTATTATCAATATAACGTGCATTATTACCCATATAATGCAGTTATTATCGCTAGAACTGTAATAATTATACTTATTACTTATATTATTAGCAATATAACGTGCATTATTAGCCATATAATGCAGTTATTATCTCTAGAACTGTAATAATTATACTTATTACTTATATTATTATCAATATAACATGCATTATTAAACATATAATGGAGGTATTATCGCTAGAACTATAATAATTATACTTATTACTCCCGATATTATCAATATAACATGCATTATTACCCATATAATGCAGTTATTATCGCTAGAACTGTAATAATTATACTTATTACTTATATTATTAGCAATATAACCTGCATTATTAGCCATATAATGCAGTTATTATCTCTAGAACTGTAATAATTATACTTATTACTTATATTATTATCAATATAACATGCATTATTAAACATATAATGGAGGTATTATCGCTAGAACTGTAATAATTATACTTACTACTTATACTATTAGCAATATAACGTGCATGATTACCCATATAATGCAGTTATTATCGACAGAAGTATAATAAATATACTTATAACTTTTATTATTATCAATATAACATGCACTATTAGCCATATTTTACTATTATTATCGCTAGAACTATAACAATTACACTTATTACTCCCAATATTATCAATATAACATGCATTATTACCCATATAATGCAATTATTATCCCTAGAACTGTAATAATTTTACTTATTACTTATATTATTATCAATATAGCATGCATTATTACCCATATTATGCAGTTATCATCGATAGAACTATAATAAATATACGTATTACTTTTATTATCATCAATATAACATGCATTATTACCCATATAATGGAGTTATTATCGCTAGAACTGTAATAATTATACTTATTACATATACTATTAGCAATATAACGTGCATTATTACCCATATAATGCAGTTATTATCGCTAGAACAGTAATAATTATACTTATTACTTATATTATTAGCAATATAACGTGCATTATTACCCATATAATGCTGTTATTATCGCTAGAACTGTAATAATTATACTTATTACTTATATTATTATCAATATAACATGCATTATTACCCATATTATGCAGATATTATCGCTAGAACTATAATAAATATACGTATTACTTTTATTATCATCAATATAACATGCATTATTACCCATATTATGCAGTTATTATCGATAGAACTATAATAAATATATGTATTACTTTTATTATCATCAATATAACATGCATGATTACCCATATAATGCAGTTATTATCGACAGAAGTATAATAAATATACATATTACTTTTACTATTATCAATATAACATGCACTATTAGCCATACTTTACTATTATTATCGCTAGAACTATAATAATTATACTTATTACTCCCGATGTTATCAATATAACATACCTTATTACGCATATAATGCAGTTATTATCGCTAGAACTGTAATAATTATACTTATTACATATACTATTAGCAATATAACGTGCATTATTACCCATATAATGCAGTTATTATAGCCAGAACTGTAATAATTATACTTACTACTTATATTATTCTCAATATAACATGCATTATTACCCATATAATGCAGTTATTATCGCTAGAACTGTAATAATTATACTCATTACTTATATTATTAGCAATATAACGTGCATTATTACCCATATTATGCAGTTATTATCGCTAGAACTGTAATAATTATACTTATTACATATACTATTAGCAATATAACGTGCATTATTACCCATATAATGCAGTTATTATAGCCAGAACTGTAATAATTATACTTACTACTTATATTATTCTCAATATAACATGCATTATTACCCATATTATGCAGTTATTATCGCTAGAACTATAATAAATATACGTATTACTTTTATTATCATCAATATAACATGCATTATTACCCATATTATGCAGTTATTATCGATAGAACTGTAATAAATATACTTATAACTTTTATTATTATCAATATAACATGCACTATTAGCCATATTTTACTATTATTATCGCTAGAACTATAACAATTACACTTATTACTCCCAGTATTATCAATATAACATGCATTATTACCCATATAATGCAGTTATTATCCCTAGAACTGTAATAATTTTACTTATTACTTATATTATTATCAATATAACATGCATTATTACCCATATTATGCAGTTATCATCGATAGAACTATAATAAATATACGTATTACTTTTATTATCATCAATATAACATGCATTATTACCCATATAATGGAGTTATTATCGCTAGAACTGTAATAATTATACTTATTACATATACTATTAGCAATATAACGTGCATTATTACCCATATAATGCAGTTATTATAGCCAGAACTGTAATAATTATACTTACTACTTATATTATTCTCAATATAACATGCATTATTACCCATATTATGCAGTTATTATCGCTAGAACTATAATAAATATACGTATTACTTTTATTATCATCAATATAACATGCATTATTACCCATATTATGCAGTTATTATCGATAGAACTGTAATAAATATACTTATAACTTTTATTATTATCAATATAACATGCACTATTAGCCATATTTTACTATTATTATCGCTAGAACTATAACAATTACACTTATTACTCCCAGTATTATCAATATAACATGCATTATTACCCATATAATGCAGTTATTATCCCTAGAACTGTAATAATTTTACTTATTACTTATATTATTATCAATATAACATGCATTATTACCCATATTATGCAGTTATCATCGATAGAACTATAATAAATATACGTATTACTTTTATTATCATCAATATAACATGCATTATTACCCATATAATGGAGTTATTATCGCTAGAACTGTAATAATTATACTTATTACATATACTATTAGCAATATAACGTGCATTATTACCCATATAATGCAGTTATTATCGCTAGAACAGTAATAATTATACTTATTACTTATATTATTATCAATAAAACTTGCATTATTACCCATATTATGCAGATATTATCGCTAGAACTATAATAAATATACGTATTACTTTTATTATCATCAATATAACATGCATTATTACCCATATTATGCAGTTATTATCGATAGAACTATAATAAATATATGTATTACTTTTATTATCATCAATATAACATGCATTATTACCCATATTATGCAGTTATTATCGATAGAACTATAATAAATATACGTATTACTTTTATTATCATCAATATAACATGCATTATTACCCATATTATGCAGTTATTATCGATAGAACTGTAATAAAGATACTTATTACTTTTACTATTATCAATATAACATACACTATTAGCCATATTTTACTATTATTATCGCTAGAACTATAATAAATATACTTATTACTCCCGATATTATCAATATAACATGCCTTATTACGCATATAATGCAGTTATTGTCGCTAGAACTGTAATAATTATACTTATAACTTATATTATTAGCAATATAACATGCATTATTACCCATATAATGCAGTTATTATCGCTAGAACTGTAATAATTATACTCATTGCTTATATTATTAGCAATATAACGTGCATTATTACCCATATTATGCAGTTATTATCGCTAGAACTGTAATAATTATACTTATTACTTATATTATTATCAATATAACATGCATCATTACCCATATAATGGAGGTATTATCGCTAGAACTGTAATAATTATACTTATTACTTATACTATTAGCAATATAACTTGCATTATTACCCATATAATGCAGTTATTATCGCCAGAACTGTAATAATTTTACTTATTACTTATATTATTATCAATATAACATGCATTGTTACCCATATAATAGAGTTATTATCGCTAGAACTGTAATAATTATACTTATTACTTATATTATTATCAATATAACATGCATGATTACCCATATAATGCAGTTATTATCGACAGAAGTATAATAAATATACTTAGTACTTTTATTATTATCAATATAACATGCATTATTACCCATATTATGCAGTTATTATCGATAGAACTGTAATAAAGCTACATATTACTTTTACTATTATCAATATAACATGCACTATTAGCCATACTTTACTATTATTATCGCTAGAACTATAATAATTATACTTATTACTCCCGATATTATGAATATAACATACCTTATTACGCATATAATGCAGTTATTATCGCTAGAACTGTAATAATTATACTTATTACATATACTATTAGCAATATAACGTGCATTATTACCCATATAATGCAGTTATTATATCCAGAACTGTAATAATTATACTTACTACTTATATTATTCTCAATATAACATGCATTATTACCCATATTATGCAGTTATTATCGCTAGAACTATAATAAATATACGTATTACTTTTATTATCATCAATATAACATGCATTATTACCCATATTATGCAGTTATTATCGATAGAACTGTAATAAATATACTTATAACTTTTATTATTATCAATATAACATGCACTATTAGCCATATTTTACTATTATTATCGCTAGAACTATAACAATTACACTTATTACTCCCAGTATTATCAATATAACATGCATTATTACCCATATAATGCAGTTATTATCCCTAGAACTGTAATAATTTTACTTATTACTTATATTATTATCAATATAACATGCATTATTACCCATATTATGCAGTCATTACCGCTAGAACAGTAATAATTATACTTATTACTTATATTATTAGCAATATAACATGCATTATTACCCATATTATGCAGATATTATCGCTAGAACTATAATAAATATACGTATTACTTTTATTATCATCAATATAACATGCATTATTACCCATATTATGCAGTTATTATCGATAGAACTATAATAAATATATGTATTACTTTTATTATCATCAATATAACATGCATTATTACCCATATTATGCAGTTATTATCGATAGAACTATAATAAATATACGTATTACTTTTATTATCATCAATATAACATGCATTATTACCCATATTATGCAGTTATTATCGATAGAACTATAATAAATATACGTATTACTTTTATTATCATCAATATAACATGCATTATTACCCATATTATGCAGTTATTATCGATAGAACTGTAATAAAGATACTTATTACTTTTACTATTATCAATATAACATACACTATTAGCCATATTTTACTATTATTATCGCTAGAACTATAATAAATATACTTATTACTCCCGATATTATCAATATAACATGCCTTATTCCGCATATAATGCAGTTATTGTCGCTAGAACTGTAATAATTATACTTATTACTTATATTATTAGCAATATAACATGCATTATTACCCATATTATGCAGTTATTATCGATAGAACTGTAATAAAGATACATATTACTTTTACTATTATCAATATAACACGCACTATTAGCCATATTTTACTATTATTATCGCTAGAACTATAATAATTATACTTATTACTCCCGATATTATCAATATAACATGCCTTATTACGCATGTAATGCAGTTATTATCGCTAGAACTGTAATAATTATACTTATTACTTATATTATTAGCAATATAACGTGCATTATTACCCATATAATGCAGTTATTATAGCCAGAACTGTAATAATTATACTTACTACTTATATTATTCTCAATATAACATGCATTATTACCCATATTATGCAGTTATTATCGCTAGAACTATAATAAATATACGTATTACTTTTATTATCATCAATATAACATGCATTATTACCCATATTATGCAGTTATTATCGATAGAACTGTAATAAATATACTTATAACTTTTATTATTATCAATATAACATGCACTATTAGCCATATTTTACTATTATTATCGCTAGAACTATAACAATTACACTTATTACTCCCAGTATTATCAATATAACATGCATTATTACCCATATAATGCAGTTATTATCCCTAGAACTGTAATAATTTTACTTATTACTTATATTATTATCAATATAACATGCATTATTACCCATATTATGCAGTTATCATCGATAGAACTATAATAAATATACGTATTACTTTTATTATCATCAATATAACATGCATTATTACCCATATAATGGAGTTATTATCGCTAGAACTGTAATAATTATACTTATTACATATACTATTAGCAATATAACGTGCATTATTACCCATATAATGCAGTTATTATAGCCAGAACTGTAATAATTATACTTACTACTTATATTATTCTCAATATAACATGCATTATTACCCATATTATGCAGTTATTATCGCTAGAACTATAATAAATATACGTATTACTTTTATTATCATCAATATAACATGCATTATTACCCATATTATGCAGTTATTATCGATAGAACTGTAATAAATATACTTATAACTTTTATTATTATCAATATAACATGCACTATTAGCCATATTTTACTATTATTATCGCTAGAACTATAACAATTACACTTATTACTCCCAGTATTATCAATATAACATGCATTATTACCCATATAATGCAGTTATTATCCCTAGAACTGTAATAATTTTACTTATTACTTATATTATTATCAATATAACATGCATTATTACCCATATTATGCAGTTATCATCGATAGAACTATAATAAATATACGTATTACTTTTATTATCATCAATATAACATGCATTATTACCCATATAATGGAGTTATTATCGCTAGAACTGTAATAATTATACTTATTACATATACTATTAGCAATATAACGTGCATTATTACCCATATAATGCAGTTATTATCGCTAGAACAGTAATAATTATACTTATTACTTATATTATTATCAATAAAACTTGCATTATTACCCATATTATGCAGATATTATCGCTAGAACTATAATAAATATACGTATTACTTTTATTATCATCAATATAACATGCATTATTACCCATATTATGCAGTTATTATCGATAGAACTATAATAAATATATGTATTACTTTTATTATCATCAATATAACATGCATTATTACCCATATTATGCAGTTATTATCGATAGAACTATAATAAATATACGTATTACTTTTATTATCATCAATATAACATGCATTATTACCCATATTATGCAGTTATTATCGATAGAACTGTAATAAAGATACTTATTACTTTTACTATTATCAATATAACATACACTATTAGCCATATTTTACTATTATTATCGCTAGAACTATAATAAATATACTTATTACTCCCGATATTATCAATATAACATGCCTTATTACGCATATAATGCAGTTATTGTCGCTAGAACTGTAATAATTATACTTATAACTTATATTATTAGCAATATAACATGCATTATTACCCATATAATGCAGTTATTATCGCTAGAACTGTAATAATTATACTCATTGCTTATATTATTAGCAATATAACGTGCATTATTACCCATATTATGCAGTTATTATCGCTAGAACTGTAATAATTATACTTATTACTTATATTATTATCAATATAACATGCATCATTACCCATATAATGGAGGTATTATCGCTAGAACTGTAATAATTATACTTATTACTTATACTATTAGCAATATAACTTGCATTATTACCCATATAATGCAGTTATTATCGCCAGAACTGTAATAATTTTACTTATTACTTATATTATTATCAATATAACATGCATTGTTACCCATATAATAGAGTTATTATCGCTAGAACTGTAATAATTATACTTATTACTTATATTATTATCAATATAACATGCATGATTACCCATATAATGCAGTTATTATCGACAGAAGTATAATAAATATACTTAGTACTTTTATTATTATCAATATAACATGCATTATTACCCATATTATGCAGTTATTATCGATAGAACTGTAATAAAGCTACATATTACTTTTACTATTATCAATATAACATGCACTATTAGCCATACTTTACTATTATTATCGCTAGAACTATAATAATTATACTTATTACTCCCGATATTATGAATATAACATACCTTATTACGCATATAATGCAGTTATTATCGCTAGAACTGTAATAATTATACTTATTACATATACTATTAGCAATATAACGTGCATTATTACCCATATAATGCAGTTATTATATCCAGAACTGTAATAATTATACTTACTACTTATATTATTCTCAATATAACATGCATTATTACCCATATTATGCAGTTATTATCGCTAGAACTATAATAAATATACGTATTACTTTTATTATCATCAATATAACATGCATTATTACCCATATTATGCAGTTATTATCGATAGAACTGTAATAAATATACTTATAACTTTTATTATTATCAATATAACATGCACTATTAGCCATATTTTACTATTATTATCGCTAGAACTATAACAATTACACTTATTACTCCCAGTATTATCAATATAACATGCATTATTACCCATATAATGCAGTTATTATCCCTAGAACTGTAATAATTTTACTTATTACTTATATTATTATCAATATAACATGCATTATTACCCATATTATGCAGTCATTACCGCTAGAACAGTAATAATTATACTTATTACTTATATTATTAGCAATATAACATGCATTATTACCCATATTATGCAGATATTATCGCTAGAACTATAATAAATATACGTATTACTTTTATTATCATCAATATAACATGCATTATTACCCATATTATGCAGTTATTATCGATAGAACTATAATAAATATATGTATTACTTTTATTATCATCAATATAACATGCATTATTACCCATATTATGCAGTTATTATCGATAGAACTATAATAAATATACGTATTACTTTTATTATCATCAATATAACATGCATTATTACCCATATTATGCAGTTATTATCGATAGAACTATAATAAATATACGTATTACTTTTATTATCATCAATATAACATGCATTATTACCCATATTATGCAGTTATTATCGATAGAACTGTAATAAAGATACTTATTACTTTTACTATTATCAATATAACATACACTATTAGCCATATTTTACTATTATTATCGCTAGAACTATAATAAATATACTTATTACTCCCGATATTATCAATATAACATGCCTTATTCCGCATATAATGCAGTTATTGTCGCTAGAACTGTAATAATTATACTTATTACTTATATTATTAGCAATATAACATGCATTATTACCCATATTATGCAGTTATTATCGATAGAACTGTAATAAAGATACATATTACTTTTACTATTATCAATATAACACGCACTATTAGCCATATTTTACTATTATTATCGCTAGAACTATAATAATTATACTTATTACTCCCGATATTATCAATATAACATGCCTTATTACGCATGTAATGCAGTTATTATCGCTAGAACTGTAATAATTATACTTATTACTTATATTATTAGCAATATAACGTGCATTATTACCCATATAATGCTGTTATTATCGCTAGAACTGTAATAATTATACTTATTACGTATATTATTATCAATATAACATGCATTATTACCCATATTATGCAGATATTATCGCTAGAACTATAATAAATATACGTATTACTTTTATTATCATCAATATAACATGCATTATTACCCATATTATGCAGTTATTATCGATAGAACTATAATAAATATATGTATTACTTTTATTATCATCAATATAACATGCATTATTACCCATATTATGCAGTTATTATCGATGGAACTATAATATATATACGTATTACTTTTATTATCATCAATATAACATGCATTATTACCCATATTATGCAGTTATTATCGATAGAACTGTAATAAAGATACTTATTACTTTTACTATTATCAATATAACATACACTATTAGCCATATTTTACTATTATTATCGCTAGAACTATAATAATTATACTTATTACTCCCGATATTATCAATATAACATGCCTTATTACGCATATAATGCAGTTATTATCGCTAGAACTGTAATAAATATACTTACTACTTTCATTATCATCAATATAAAATGCATTATTACCCATATTATGCAGTTATTATCGATAGAACTATAATGAATATACTTAGTACTTTTATTATTATCAATATAACATGCATTATTACCCATATTATGCAGTTATTATCGATAGAACTATAATAAATATACGTATTACTTTTATTATCATCAATATAACATGCATTATTACCCATATTATGCAGTTATTATCGATAGAACTGTAATAAAGATACTTATTACTTTTACTATTATCAATATAACATACACTATTAGCCATATTTTACTATTATTATCGCTAGAACTATAATAAATATACTTATTACTCCCGATATTATCAATATAACATGCCTTATTACGCATATAATGCAGTTATTGTCGCTAGAACTGTAATAATTATACTTATAACTTATATTATTAGCAATATAACATGCATTATTACCCATATAATGCAGTTATTATCGCTAGAACTGTAATAATTATACTCATTACTTATATTATTAGCAATATAACGTGCATTATTACCCATATTATGCAGTTATTATCGCTAGAACTGTAATAATTATACTTATTACTTATATTATTATCAATATAACATGCATCATTACCCATATAATGGAGGTATTATCGCTAGAACTGTAATAATTATACTTATTACTTATACTATTAGCAATATAACTTGCATTATTACCCATATAATGCAGTTATTATCGCCAGAACTGTAATAATTTTACTTATTACTTATATTATTATCAATATAACATGCATTGTTACCCATATAATAGAGTTATTATCGCTAGAACTGTAATAATTATACTTATTACTTATATTATTATCAATATAACATGCATGATTACCCATATAATGCAGTTATTATCGACAGAAGTATAATAAATATACTTAGTACTTTTATTATTATCAATATAACATGCATTATTACCCATATTATGCAGTTATTATCGATAGAACTGTAATAAAGCTACATATTACTTTTACTATTATCAATATAACATGCACTATTAGCCATACTTTACTATTATTATCGCTAGAACTATAATAATTATACTTATTACTCCCGATATTATGAATATAACATACCTTATTACGCATATAATGCAGTTATTATCGCTAGAACTGTAATAATTATACTTATTACATATACTATTAGCAATATAACGTGCATTATTACCCATATAATGCAGTTATTATATCCAGAACTGTAATAATTATACTTACTACTTATATTATTCTCAATATAACATGCATTATTACCCATATTATGCAGTTATTATCGCTAGAACTATAATAAATATACGTATTACTTTTATTATCATCAATATAACATGCATTATTACCCATATTATGCAGTTATTATCGATAGAACTGTAATAAATATACTTATAACTTTTATTATTATCAATATAACATGCACTATTAGCCATATTTTACTATTATTATCGCTAGAACTATAACAATTACACTTATTACTCCCAGTATTATCAATATAACATGCATTATTACCCATATAATGCAGTTATTATCCCTAGAACTGTAATAATTTTACTTATTACTTATATTATTATCAATATAACATGCATTATTACCCATATTATGCAGTCATTACCGCTAGAACAGTAATAATTATACTTATTACTTATATTATTAGCAATATAACATGCATTATTACCCATATTATGCAGATATTATCGCTAGAACTATAATAAATATACGTATTACTTTTATTATCATCAATATAACATGCATTATTACCCATATTATGCAGTTATTATCGATAGAACTATAATAAATATATGTATTACTTTTATTATCATCAATATAACATGCATTATTACCCATATTATGCAGTTATTATCGATAGAACTATAATAAATATACGTATTACTTTTATTATCATCAATATAACATGCATTATTACCCATATTATGCAGTTATTATCGATAGAACTATAATAAATATACGTATTACTTTTATTATCATCAATATAACATGCATTATTACCCATATTATGCAGTTATTATCGATAGAACTGTAATAAAGATACTTATTACTTTTACTATTATCAATATAACATACACTATTAGCCATATTTTACTATTATTATCGCTAGAACTATAATAAATATACTTATTACTCCCGATATTATCAATATAACATGCCTTATTCCGCATATAATGCAGTTATTGTCGCTAGAACTGTAATAATTATACTTATTACTTATATTATTAGCAATATAACATGCATTATTACCCATATTATGCAGTTATTATCGATAGAACTGTAATAAAGATACATATTACTTTTACTATTATCAATATAACACGCACTATTAGCCATATTTTACTATTATTATCGCTAGAACTATAATAATTATACTTATTACTCCCGATATTATCAATATAACATGCCTTATTACGCATGTAATGCAGTTATTATCGCTAGAACTGTAATAATTATACTTATTACTTATATTATTAGCAATATAACGTGCATTATTACCCATATAATGCTGTTATTATCGCTAGAACTGTAATAATTATACTTATTACGTATATTATTATCAATATAACATGCATTATTACCCATATTATGCAGATATTATCGCTAGAACTATAATAAATATACGTATTACTTTTATTATCATCAATATAACATGCATTATTACCCATATTATGCAGTTATTATCGATAGAACTATAATAAATATATGTATTACTTTTATTATCATCAATATAACATGCATTATTACCCATATTATGCAGTTATTATCGATGGAACTATAATATATATACGTATTACTTTTATTATCATCAATATAACATGCATTATTACCCATATTATGCAGTTATTATCGATAGAACTGTAATAAATATACTTACTACTTTCATTATCATCAATATAAAATGCATTATTACCCATATTATGCAGTTATTATCGATAGAACTATAATGAATATACTTAGTACTTTTATTATTATCAATATAACATGCATTATTACCCATATTATGCAGTTATTATCGATAGAACTGTAATAAAGATACATATTACTTTTACTATTATCAATATAACATGCACTATTAGCCATATTTTACTATTATTATCGCTAGAACTATAATAAATATACTTATTACTCCCGATATTATCAATGTAACATGCCTTATTACGCATATAATGCAATTATTATCGCTAGAACTGTAATAATTGTACTTATTACTTATATTATTAGCAATATAACGTGCATTATTACCCATATTATGCAGTTATTATCGCTAGAACTGTAATAATTATACTTATTACTTATATTATTATCAATATAACATGCATTATTACCCATATTATGCAGTTATTATCGATAGAACTGTAATAAAGATACATATTACTTTTACTATTATCAATATAACATGCACTATTAGCCATACTTTACTATTATTATCACTAGAACTATAATAATTATACTTATTACTCCCGATATTATCAATATGACATGCCTTATTACGCATATAATGCAATTATTATCGCTAGAACTGTAATAATTGTACTTATTACTTATATTATTAGCAATATAACGTGCATTATTACCCATATTATGCAGTTATTATCGCTAGAACTGTAATAATTATACTTATTACTTATATTATTATCAATATAACATGCATTATTACCCATATTATGCAGTTATTATCGATAGAACTGTAATAAAGATACATATTACTTTTACTATTATCAATATAACATGCACTATTAGCCATACTTTACTATTATTATCACTAGAACTATAATAATTATACTTATTACTCCCGATATTATCAATATGACATGCCTTATTACGCATATAATGCAATTATTATCGCTAGAACTGTAATAATTGTACTTATTACTTATATCATTAGCAATATAACGTGCATTATTACCCATATTATGCAGTTATTATCGCTAGAACTGTAATAATTATACTTATTACTTATATTATTATCAATATAACATGCATTATTACCCATATTATGCAGTTATTATCGATAGAACTATAATAAATATACTTAGTACTTTTATTATTATCAATATAACATGCATTATTACCCATATTATGCAGTTATTATCGATAGAACTGTAATAAAGATACATATTACTTTTACTATTATCAATATAACATGCACTATTAGCCATACTTTACTATTATTATCACTAGAACTATAATAATTATACTTATTACTCCCGATATTATCAATATGACATGCCTTATTACGCATATAATGCAGTTATTATCGCTAGAACTGTAATAATTATACTTATTACTTATATTATTAGCAATATAACGTGCATTATTACCCATATTATGCAGTTATTATCGCTAGAACTGTAATAATTATACTTATTACTTATATTATTATCAATATAACATGCATTATTACCCATATAATGGAGTTATTATCGCTAGAACTGTAATAATTATACTTATTACATATACTATTAGCAATATAACGTGCATTATTACCCATATAATGCAGTTATTATAGCCAGAACTGTAATAATTATACTTACTACTTATATTATTCTCAATATAACATGCATTATTACCCATATTATGCAGTTATTATCGCTAGAACTATAATAAATATACGTATTACTTTTATTATCATCAATATAACATGCATTATTACCCATATTATGCAGTTATTATCGATAGAACTATAATAAATATACGTATTACTTTTATTGTCATCAATATAACATGCATTATTACCCATATTATGCAGTTATTATCGATAGAACTGTAATAAAGATACATATTACTTTTACTATTATCAATATAACATGCACTATTAGCCATACTTTACTATTATTATCGCTCGAACTATAATAAATATACTTATTACTCCCGATATTATCAATATAACATGCCTTATTACGCATATAATGCAGTTATTGTCGCTAGAACTGTAATAATTATACTTATTACTTATATTATTAGCAATATAACATGCATTATTACCCATATTATGCAGTTATTATCGATAGAACTGTAATAAAGGTACATATTACTTTTACTATTATCAATATAACATGCACTATTAGCCATATTTTACTATTATTATCGCTAGAACTATAATAATTATACTTATTACTCCCGATATTATCTATATAACATGCCTTATTACGCATATAATGCAGTTATTATCGCTAGAACTGTAATAATTATACTTATTACTTATATTATTAGCAATATAACGTGCATTATTACCCATATAATGCTGTTATTATCGCTAGAACTGTAATAATTATACTTATTACTTATATTATTATCAATATAACATGCATTATTACCCATATTATGCAGATATTATCGCTAGAACTATAATAAATATACGTATTACTTTTATTATCATCAATATAACATGCATTATTACCCATATTATGCAGTTATTATCGATAGAACTATAATAAATATATGTATTACTTTTATTATCATCAATATAACATGCATTATTACCCATATTATGCAGTTATTATCCCTAGAACTGTAATAATTTTACTTATTACTTATATTATTATCAATATAACATGCATTATTACCCATATTATGCAGTTATCATCGATAGAACTATAATAAATATACGTATTACTTTTATTATCATCAATATAACATGCATTATTACCCATATAATGGAGTTATTATCGCTAGAACTGTAATAATTATATTTATTACTTATATTATTAGCAATATAACATGCATTATTACCCATATTACGCAGTTATTATCGATAGAACTGTAATAAAGGTACATATTACTTTTACTATTATCAATATAGCATGCACTATTAGCCATATTTTACTATTATTATCGCTAGAACTATAATAATTATACTTATTACTCCCGATATTATCAATATAACATGCCTTATTACGCATATAATGCAGTTATTATCGCTAGAACTGTAATAATTATACTTATTACATATACTATTAGCAATATAACGTGCATTATTACCCATATAATGCAGTTATTATAGCCAGAACTGTAATAATTATACTTACTACTTATATTATTCTCAATATAACATGCATTATTACCCATATTATGCAGTTATTATCGCTAGAACTATAATAAATATACGTATTACTTTTATTATCATCAATATAACATGCATTATTACCCATATTATGCAGTTATTATCGATAGAACTGTAATAAATATACTTATAACTTTTATTATTATCAATATAACATGCACTATTAGCCATATTTTACTATTATTATCGCTAGAACTATAACAATTACACTTATTACTCCCAATATTATCAATATAACATGCATTATTACCCATATAATGCAATTATTATCCCTAGAACTGTAATAATTTTACTTATTACTTATATTATTATCAATATAGCATGCATTATTACCCATATTATGCAGTTATCATCGATAGAACTATAATAAATATACGTATTACTTTTATTATCATCAATATAACATGCATTATTACCCATATAATGCAGTTATTATCGCTAGAACTGTAATAATTATACTTATTACTTATATTATTAGCAATATAACGTGCATTATTAGCCATATAATGCAGTTATTATCTCTAGAACTGTAATAATTATACTTATTACTTATATTATTATCAATATAACATGCATTATTAAACATATAATGGAGGTATTATCGCTAGAACTATAATAATTATACTTATTACTCCCGATATTATCAATATAACATGCATTATTACCCATATAATGCAGTTATTATCGCTAGAACTGTAATATTTATACTTATTACTTATATTTTTAACAATATAACGTGCATTATTACCCATATAATGCAGTTATTATCGCTAGAACTGTAATAATTACACTCATTACTTATATTATTAGCAATATAACGTGCATTATTACCCATATTATGCAGTTATTATCGCTAGAACTGTAATAATTATACTTATTACTTATATTATTATCAATATAACATGCATTATTACCCATATAATGCAGTTATTATCGCTAGAACTGTAATAATTATACTTATTACTTATATTATTAGCAATATAACGTGCATTATTAGCCATATAATGCAGTTATTATCTCTAGAACTGTAATAATTATACTTATTACTTATATTATTATCAATATAACATGCATTATTAAACATATAATGGAGGTATTATCGCTAGAACTGTAATAATTATACTTACTACTTATACTATTAGCAATATAACGTGCATGATTACCCATATAATGCAGTTATTATCGACAGAAGTATAATAAATATACTTATTACTTTTATTATTATCAATATAACAGGCACTATTAGCCATATTTTTCTATTATTATCGCTAGAACTATAATAATTATACTTATTACTCCCGATATTATCAATATAACACGCATTATTACCCATATAATGCAGTTATTATCGCTAGAACTGTAATAATTATACTTATTACTTATATTATTAGCAATATAACGTGCATTATTACCCGTATAATGCAGTTATTATCGCTAGAACTGTAATAATTATACTCATTACTTATATTATTATCAATATAACATGCATTATTAAACATATAATGGAGGTATTATCGCTAGAACTGTAATAATTATACTTACTACTTATACTATTAGCAATATAACGTGCATGATTACCCAGATAATGCAGTTATTATCGACAGAAGTATAATAAATATACTTATTACTTTTATTATTATCAATATAACAGGCACTATTAGCCATATTTTTCTATTATTATCGCTAGAACTATAATAATTATACTTATTACTCCCGATATTATCAATATAACATGCATTATTACCCATATAATGCAGTTATTATCGCTAGAACTGTAATAATTATACTTATTACTTATATTATTAGCAATGTAACGTGCATTATTACCCGTATAATGCAGTTATTATCGCTAGAACTGTAATAATTATACTCATTACTTATATTATTATCAATATAACATGCATTATTACCCATATAATGGAGTTATTATCGCTAGAACTGTAATAATTATACTTATTACTTATATTATTAGCAATATAACGTGCATTATTAGCCATATAATGCAGTTATTATCTCTAGAACTGTAATAATTATACTTATTACTTATATTATTATCAATATAACATGCATTATTAAACATATAATGGAGGTATTATCGCTAGAACTGTAATAATTATACTTACTACTTATACTATTAGCAATATAACGTGCATGATTACCCAGATAATGCAGTTATTATCGACAGAAGTATAATAAATATACTTATTACTTTTATTATTATCAATATAACAGGCACTATTAGCCATATTTTTCTATTATTATCGCTAGAACTATAATAATTATACTTATTACTCCCGATATTATCAATATAACATGCATTATTACCCATATAATGCAGTTATTATCGCTAGAACTGTAATAATTATACTTATTACTTATATTATTAACAATATAACGTTCATTATTACCCATATAATGCAGTTATTATCGCTAGAACTGTAATAATTATACTCATTACTTTTATTATTAGCAATATAACGTGCATTATTACCCATATTATGCAGTTATTATCGCTAGAACTGTAATAATTATACTTATTACTTATATTATTATCAATATAACGTGCATTATTACCCATATAATGCAGTTATTATCGCTAGAACTGTAATAATTATACTCATTACTTATATTATTAGCAATATAACGTGCATTATTACCCATATTATGCAGTTATTATCGCTAGAACTGTAATAATTATACTTATTACTTATATTATTATCAATATAACATGCATTATTACCCATATAATGCAGTTATTATCGCTAGAACTGTAATAATTATACTTATTACTTATATTATTAGCAATATAACGTGCATCATTAGCCATATAATGCAGTTATTATATCTAGAACTGTAATAATTATACTTATTACTTATATTATTATCAATATAACATGCATTATTAAACATATAATGGAGGTATTATCGCTAGAACTGTAATAATTATACTTACTACTTATACTATTAGCAATATAACGTGCATGATTACCCATATAATGCAGTTATTATCGACAGAAGTATAATAAATATACTTATTACTTTTATTATTATCAATATAACAGGCACTATTAGCCATATTTTTCTATTATTATCGCTAGAACTATAATAATTATACTTATTACTCCCGATATTATCAATATAACATGCATTATTACCCATATAATGCAGTTATTATCGCTAGAACTGTAATAATTATACTTATTACTTATATTATTAGCAATATAACGTGCATTATTACCCATATAATACAGTTATTATCGCTAGAACTGTAATAATTATACTCATTACTTATATTATTAGTAATATAACGTGCATTATTACCCATATTATGCAGTTATTATCGCTAGAACTGTAATAATTATACTTATTACTTATATTGTTATCAATATAACATGCATTATTACCCATATAATGGAGGTATTATCGCTAGAACTGTAATAATTATACTTATTACTTATACTATTAGCAATATAACGTGCATTATTACCCATATAATGCAGTTATTATAGCCAGAACTGTAATAATTATACTTACTACTTATATGCAATACAACATGCATTATTACCCATATTATGCAGATATTATCGCTAGCACTGTAATAAATATACGTATTACTTTTATTATCATCAATATAACATGCATTATTACCCATATTATGCAGTTATTATCGATAGAACTGTAATAAAGATACTTATTACTTATACTATTATCAATATAACATGCACTATTACCCATATTATGCAGTTATTATCGATAGAACTGTAATAAAGATACTTATTACTTATATTATTATCAATATAACATGCATTATTACCCATATAATGCAGTTATTATCAACAGAAGTATAATAAATATACTTATTACTTTTATTATTATCAATATAACAGGCACTATTAGCTATATTTTACTATTATTATCGCTAGAACTATAATAATTATACTTATTACTCCCGATATTATCAATATAACATGCCTTATTACGCATATAATGCAATTATTATCGCTAGAACTGTAATAATTATACTTATTACTTATATTATTAGCAACATAACGTGCATTATTACCCATATAATGCAGTCATTATCGCTAGAACTGTAATAATTACACTTATTACTTATATTATTTTCAATATAACATGCATTATTACCCATATAATGGAGTTATTATCGCTAGAACTGTAATAATTATACTTATTACTTATATTATTAGCAATGTAACGTGCATTATTAGCCATATAATGCAGTTATTATCTCTAGAACTGTAATAATTATACTTATTACTTATATTATTATCAATATAACATGCATTATTAAACATATAATGGAGGTATTATCGCTAGAACTGTAATAATTATACTTACTACTTATACTATTAGCAATATAACGTGCATGATTACCCATATAATGCAGTTATTATCGACAGAAGTATAATAAATATACTTATTACTTTTATTATTATCAATATAACAGGCACTATTAGCCATATTTTTCTATTATTATCGCCAGAACTATAATAATTATACTTATTACTCCCGATATTATCAATATAACATGCCTTATTACGCATATAATGCAATTATTATCGCTAGAACTGTAATAATTATACTTATTACTTATATTATTAGCAATATAACGTGCATTATTACCCATATAATGCAGTTATTATCGCTAGAACTGTAATAATTATACTTATTACTTATATTATTATCAATATAACATGCATTATTACCCATATAATGGAGTTATTATCGCTAGAACTGTAATAATTATACTTATTACTTATATTATTAGCAATGTAACGTGCATTATTAGCCATATAATGCAGTTATTATCTCTAGAACTGTAATAATTATACTTATTACTTATATTATTATCAATATAACATGCATTATTAAACATATAATGGAGGTATTATCGCTAGAACTGTAATAATTATACTTACTACCTATACTATTAGCAATATAACGTGCATTATTACCCATATAATGCAGTTATTATCCCTAGAACTGTAATAATTTTACTTATTACTTATATTATTATCAATATAACATGCATTATTACCCATATTATGCAGTTATCATCGATAGAACTATAATAAATATACGTATTACTTTTATTATCATCAATATAACATGCATTATTACCCATATAATGGAGTTATTATCGCTAGAACTGTAATAATTATACTTATTACTTATATTATTCTCAATATAACATGCATTATTACCCATATTATGCAGTTATTATCGCTAGAACTATAATAAATATACGTATTACTTTTATTATCATCAATATAACATGCATTATTACCCATATTATGCAGTTATTATCGATAGAACTGTAATAAATATACTTATAACTTTTATTATTATCAATATAACATGCACTATTAGCCATATTTTACTATTATTATCGCTAGAACTATAACAATTACACTTATTACTCCCAATATTATCAATATAACATGCATTATTACCCATATAATGCAGTTATTATCCCTAGAACTGTAATAATTTTACTTATTACTTATATTATTATCAATATAGCATGCATTATTACCCATATTATGCAGTTATCATCGATAGAACTATAATAAATATACGTATTACTTTTATTATCATCAATATAACATGCATTATTACCCATATAATGGAGTTATTATCGCTAGAACTGTAATAATTATACTTATTACTTATATTATTATCAATATAACATGCATTATTACCCATATTATGCAGATATTATCGCTAGAACTATAATAAATATACGTATTACTTTTATTATCATCAATATAACATGCATTATTACCCATATTATGCAGTTATTATCGATAGAACTATAATAAATATATGTATTACTTTTATTATCATCAATATAACATGCATTATTACCCATATTATGCAGTTATTATCGATGGAACTATAATAAATATACGTATTACTTTTATTATCATCAATATAACATGCATTATTACCCATATTATGCAGTTATTATCGATAGAACTGTAATAAAGATACTTATTACTTTTACTATTATCAATATAACATACACTATTAGCTATATTTTACTATTATTATCGCTAGAACTATAATAAATATACTTATTACTCCCGATATTATCAATATAACATGCCTTATTACGCATATAATGCAGTTATTATCGCTAGAACTGTAATAATTATACTTATTACTTATATTATTAGCAATATAACATGCATTATTACCCATATTACGCAGTTATTATCGATAGAACTGTAATAAAGGTACATATTACTTTTACTATTATCAATATAACATGCACTATTAGCCATATTTTACTATTATTATCGCTAGAACTATAATAATTATACTTATTACTCCCGATATTATCAATATAACATGCCTTATTACGCATATAATGCAGTTATTATCGCTAGAACTGTAATAATTATACTTATTACATATACTGTTAGCAATATAACGTCCATTATTACCCATATAATGCAATTATTATAGCCAGAACTGTAATAATTATACTTACTACTTATATTATTCTCAATATAACATGCATTATTACCCATATTATGCAGTTATTATCGCTAGAACTATAATAAATATACGTATTACTTTTATTATCATCAATATAACATGCATTATTACCCATATTATGCAGTTATTATCGATAGAACTGTAATAAATATACTTATAACTTTTATTATTATCAATATAACATGCACTATTAGCCATATTTTACTATTATTATCGCTAGAACTATAACAATTACACTTATTACTCCCAATATTATCAATATAACATGCATTATTACCCATATAATGCAGTTATTATCCCTAGAACTGTAATAATTTTACTTATTACTTATATTATTATCAATATAGCATGCATTATTACCCATATTATGCAGTTATCATCGATAGAACTATAATAAATATACGTATTACTTTTATTATCATCAATATAACATGCACTATTACCCATATAATGGAGTTATTATCGCTAGAACTGTAATAATTATACTTATTACATATACTATTAGCAATATAACGTGCATTATTACCCATATAATGCAGTTATTATCGCTAGAACAGTAATAATTATACTTATTACTTATATTATTATCAATACAACATGCATTATTACCCATATTATGCAGATATTATCGCTAGAACTATAATAAATATACGTATTACTTTTATTATCATCAATATAACATGCATTATTACCCATATTATGCAGTTATTATCGATAGAACTATAATAAATATACGTATTACTTTTATTATCATCAATATAACATGCATTATTACCCATATAATGGAGTTATTATCGCTAGAACTGTAATAATTATACTTATTACATATACTATTAGCAATATAACGTGCATTATTACCCATATAATGCAGTTATTATCGCTAGAACTGTAATAATTATACTTATTACTTATATTATTATCAATATAACATGCATTATTACCCTTATAATGCAGTTATTATCGACAGAAGTATAATAAATATACTTATTACTTTTACTATTATCAATATAACATACACTATTAGCCATATTTTACTATTATTATCGCTAGAACTATAATAATTATACTTATTACTCCCGATATTATCAATATAACATGCCTTATTACGCATATAATGCAGTTATTATCGCTAGAACTGTAATAATTATACTTATTACTAATATTATTAGCAATATAACGTGCATTATTACCCACATAATGCTGTTATTATCGCTAGAACTGTCATAAATATACTTATTACTTATATTGTTATCAATATAACATGCATTACTACCCATATTATGCAGTTATTATCGCTAGAACTATAATAAATATACTTATTACTCCCAATATTATCAATATAACATGCATTATTACCCATATAATGCAGTTATTATCGCTAGAACTGTAATAATTATACTTATTACTTATATTATTATCAATATAACATGCCTTATTACGCATATAATGCAATTATTATCGCTAGAACTGTAATAATTATACTTATTACTTATATTATTAGCAATATAATATGCATTATTACCCATATTATGCAGTTATTATCGATAGAACTGTAATAAAGATACTTATTACTTTTACTATTATCAATATAACATACACTATTAGCCATATTTTACTATTATTATCGCTAGAACTATAATAAATATACTTATTACTCCCGATATTATCAATATAACATGCCTTATTACGCATATAATGCAATTATTATCGCTAGAACTGTAATAATTGTACTTATTACTTATATTATTAGCAATATAACGTGCATTATTGCCCATATAATGGAGTTATTATCGCTAGAACGGTAATAATTATACTTATTACATATACTATTAGCAATATAACGTGCATTACTACCCATATAATGCAGTTATTATAGCCAGAACTGTAATAATTATACTTACTACTTATATTATTCTCAATATAACATGCATTATTACCCATATTATGCAGTTATTATCGCTAGAACTATAATAAATATACGTATTACTCTTATTATCATCAATATAACATGCATTATTACCCATATTATGCAGTTATTATCGATAAAACTGTGATAAATATACTTATAACTTTTATTATTATCAATATAACATGCACTAATAGCCATATTTTACTATTATTATCGCTAGAACTATAATAATTATACTTATTACTCCCGATATTATCAATATAACATGCATTATTACGCATATAATGCAGTTATTATCGCTAGAACTGTAATAAATATACTTACTACTTTCATTATCATCAATATAAAATGCATTATTACCCATATTATGCAGTTATTATCGATAGAACTATAATAAATATACTTAGTACTTTTATTATTATCAATATAACATGCATTATTACCCATATTATGCAGTTATTATCGATAGAACTGTAATAAAGATACATATTACTTTTACTATTATCAATATAACATGCACTATTAGCCATACTTTACTATTATTATCACTAGAACTATAATAATTATACTTATTACTCCCGATATTATCAATATGACATGCCTTATTACGCATATAATGCAGTTATTATCGCTAGAACTGTAATAATTATACTTATTACTTATATTATTAGCAATATAACGTGCATTATTACCCATATTATGCAGTTATTATCGCTAGAACTGTAATAATTATACTTATTACTTATATTATTATCAATATAACATGCATTATTACCCATATAATGGAGTTATTATCGCTGGAACTGTAATAATTATACTTATTACATATACTATTAGCAATATAACGTGCATTATTACCCATATAATGCAGTTATTATAGCCAGAACTGTAATAATTATACTTACTACTTATATTATTCTCAATATAACATGCATTATTACCCATATTATGCAGTTATTATCGCTAGAACTATAATAAATATACGTATTACTTTTATTATCATCAATATAACATGCATTATTACCCATATTATGCAGTTATTATCGATAGAACAGTAATAAATATACTTATAACTTTTATTATTATCAATATAACATGCACTATTAGCCATATTTTACTATTATTATCGCTAGAACTATAATAATTACACTTATTACTCCCAATATTGTCAATATAACATGCATTATTACCCATATAATGCAGTTATTATCCCTAGAACTGTAATAATTTTACTTATTACTTATATTATTATCAATATAACATGCATTATTACCCATATTATGCAGTTATCATCGATAGAACTATAATAAATATACGTATTACTTTTATTATCATCAATATAACATGCATTATTACCCATATAATGGAGTTATTATCGCTAGAACTGTAATAATTATACTTATTACTTATATTATTATCAATATAACATGCATTATTACCCATATAATGGAGTTATTAATGCTAGAACTGTAATAAATATACGTATTACTTTTATTATTATCAATATAACATGCATTATTACCCATATAATGCAGTTATTATCGCCAGAACTGTAATAATTATACTTATTACTTATATTATTAGCAATATAACGTGCATTATTAGCCATATAATGCAGTTATTATCGCTAGAACTGTAATAATTATACTTATTACTTATATTATTAGCAATATAACGTGCATTATTAGCCATATAATGCAGTTATTATCTCTAGAACTGTAATAATTATACTTATTACTTATATTATTATCAATATAACATGCATTATTAAACATATAATGGAGGTATTATCGCTAGAACTGTAATAATTATACTTACTACTTATACTATTAGCAATATAACGTGCATGATTACCCATATAATGCAGTTATTATCGACAGAAGTATAATAAATATACTTATTACTTTTATTATTATCAATATAACAGGCACTATTAGCCATATTTTTCTATTATTATCGCTAGAACTATAATAATTATACTTATTACTCCCGATATTATCAATATAACATGCATTATTACCCATATAATGCAGTTATTATCGCTAGAACTGTAATAATTATACTTATTACTTATATTATTAGCAATATAACGTGCATTATTACCCGTATAATGCAGTTATTATCGCTAGAACTGTAATAATTATACTCATTACTTATATTATTATCAATATAACATGCATTATTACCCATATAATGGAGTTATTATCGCTAGAACTGTAATAATTATACTTATTACTTATATTATTAGCAATATAACGTGCATTATTAGCCATATAATGCAGTTATTATCTCTAGAACTGTAATAATTATACTTATTACTTATATTATTATCAATATAACATGCATTATTAAACATATAATGGAGGTATTATCGCTAGAACTGTAATAATTATACTTACTACTTATACTATTAGCAATATAACGTGCATGATTACCCAGATAATGCAGTTATTATCGACAGAAGTATAATAAATATACTTATTACTTTTATTATTATCAATATAACAGGCACTATTAGCCATATTTTTCTATTATTATCGCTAGAACTATAATAATTATACTTATTACTCCCGATATTATCAATATAACATGCATTATTACCCATATAATGCAGTTATTATCGCTAGAACTGTAATAATTATACTTATTACTTATATTATTAACAATATAACGTTCATTATTACCCATATAATGCAGTTATTATCGCTAGAACTGTAATAATTATACTCATTACTTATATTATTAGCAATATAACGTGCATTATTACCCATATTATGCAGTTATTATCGCTAGAACTGTAATAATTATACTTATTACTTATATTATTATCAATATAACGTGCATTATTACCCATATAATGCAGTTATTATCGCTAGAACTGTAATAATTATACTTATTACTTATATTATTAGCAATATAACGTGCATTATTAGCCATATAATGCAGTTATTATCTCTAGAACTGTAATAATTATACTTATTACTTATATTATTATCAATATAACATGCATTATTAAACATATAATGGAGGTATTATCGCTAGAACTATAATAATTATACTTATTACTCCCGATATTATCAATATAACATGCATTATTACCCATATAATGCAGTTATTATCGCTAGAACTGTAATATTTATACTTATTACTTATATTTTTAACAATATAACGTGCATTATTACCCATATAATGCAGTTATTATCGCTAGAACTGTAATAATTACACTCATTACTTATATTATTAGCAATATAACGTGCATTATTACCCATATTATGCAGTTATTATCGCTAGAACTGTAATAATTATACTTATTACTTATATTATTATCAATATAACATGCATTATTACCCATATAATGCAGTTATTATCGCTAGAACTGTAATAATTATACTTATTACTTATATTATTAGCAATATAACGTGCATTATTACCCATATTATGCAGTTATCATCGATAGAACTATAATAAATATACGTATTACTTATATTATTATCAATATAACATGCATTATTAAACATATAATGGAGGTATTATCGCTAGAACTGTAATAATTATACTTACTACTTATACTCTTAGCAATATAACGTGCATGATTACCCATATAATGCAGTTATTATCGACAGAAGTATAATAAATATACTTATTACTTTTATTATTATCAATATAACAGGCACTATTAGCCATATTTTTCTATTATTATCGCTAGAACTATAATAATTATACTTATTACTACCGATATTATCAATATAACATGCATTATTACCCATATAATGCAGTTATTATCTCTAGAACTGTAATAATTATACTTATTACTTATATTATTATCAATATAACATGCATTATTAAACATATAATGGAGGTATTATCGCTAGAACTGTAATAATTATACTTACTACTTATACTATTAGCAATATAACGTGCATGATTACCCATATAATGCAGTTATTATCGACAGAAGTATAATAAATATACTTATTACTTTTATTATTATCAATATAACAGGCTCTATTAGCCATATTTTTCTATTATTATCGCTAGAACTATAATAATTACACTTATTACTCCCAATATTATCAATATAACATGCATTATTACCCATATAATGCAGTTATTATCCCTAGAACTGTAATAATTTTACTTATTACTTATATTGTTATCAATATAACATGCATTATTACCCATATTATGCAGTTATCATCGATAGAACTATAATAAATATACGTATTACTTATATTATTATCAATATAACATGCATTATTAAACATATAATGGAGGTATTATCGCTAGAACTGTAATAATTATACTTACTACTTATACTCTTAGCAATATAACGTGCATGATTACCCATATAATGCAGTTATTATCGACAGAAGTATAATAAATATACTTATTACTTTTATTATTATCAATATAACAGGCACTATTAGCCATATTTTTCTATTATTATCGCTAGAACTATAATAATTATACTTATTACTCCCGATATTATCAATATAACATGCATTATTACCCATATAATGCAGTTATTATCTCTAGAACTGTAATAATTATACTTATTACTTATATTATTATAAATATAACATGCATTATTAAACATATAATGGAGGTATTATCGCTAGAACTGTAATAATTATACTTACTACTTATACTATTAGCAATATAACGTGCATGATTACCCATATAATGCAGTTATTATCGACAGAAGTATAATAAATATACTTATTACTTTTATTATTATCAATATAACAGGCACTATTAGCCATATTTTTCTATTATTATCGCTAGAACTATAATAATTATACTTATTACTCCCGATATTATCAATATAACATGCATTATTACCCATATAATGCAGTTATTATCGCTAGAACTGTAATAATTATACTTATTACTTATATTATTATCAATATAACATGCATTATTACCCATATAATGGAGGTATTATCGCTAGAACTGTAATAATTATACTTATTACTTATACTATTAGCAATATAACTTGCATTATTACCCATATAATGCAGTTATTATCGCCAGAACTGTAATAATTATACTTATTACTAATATTATTAGCAATATAACGTGCATTATTACCCATATAATGCTGTTATTATCGCTAGAACTGTCATAAATATACTTATTACTTATATTGTTATCAATATAACATGCATTACTACCCATATTATGCAGTTATTATCGCTAGAACTATAATAAATATACTTATTACTCCCAATATAATCAATATAACATGCATTATTACCCATATAATGCAGTTATTATCGCTAGAACTGTAATAATTATACTTATTACTTATATTATTATCAATATAACATGCATTATTACCCTTATAATGCAGTTATTATCGACAGAAGTATAATAAATATACTTATTACTTTTATTATTATCAATATAACAGGCACTATTAGCCATAAATTACTATTATTATCGCTAGAACTATAATAATTATACTTATTACTCCCGATATTATCAATATAACATGCCTTATTACGCATATAATGCAATTATTATCGCTAGAACTGTAATAATTATACTTATTACTTATATTATTAGCAATATAACGTGCATTATTACCCATATAATGCAGTTATTATCGCTAGAACTGTAATAATTATACTTATTACTTATATTATTATCAATATAACATGCATTATTACCCATATAATGGAGTTATTATCGCTAGAACTGTAATAATTATACTTATTACTTATATTATTAGCAATGTAACGTGCATTATTAGCCATATAATGCAGTTATTATCTCTAGAACTGTAATAATTATACTTATTACTTATATTATTATCAATATAACATGCATTATTAAACATATAATGGAGGTATTATCGCTAGAACTGTAATAATTATACTTACTACTTATACTATTAGCAATATAACGTGCATGATTACCCATATAATGCAGTTATTATCGACAGAAGTATAATAAATATACTTATTACTTTTATTATTATCAATATAACAGGCACTATTAGCCATATTTTTCTATTATTATCGCCAGAACTATAATAATTATACTTATTACTCCCGATATTATCAATATAACATGCCTTATTACGCATATAATGCAATTATTATCGCTAGAACTGTAATAATTATACTTATTACTTATATTATTAGCAATATAACGTGCATTATTACCCATATAATGCAGTTATTATCGCTAGAACTGTAATAATTATACTTATTACTTATATTATTATCAATATAACATGCATTATTACCCATATAATGGAGTTATTATCGCTAGAACTGTAATAATTATACTTATTACTTATATTATTAGCAATGTAACGTGCATTATTAGCCATATAATGCAGTTATTATCTCTAGAACTGTAATAATTATACTTATTACTTATATTATTATCAATATAACATGCATTATTAAACATATAATGGAGGTATTATCGCTAGAACTGTAATAATTATACTTACTACCTATACTATTAGCAATATAACGTGCATTATTACCCATATAATGCAGTTATTATCCCTAGAACTGTAATAATTTTACTTATTACTTATATTATTATCAATATAACATGCATTATTACCCATATTATGCAGTTATCATCGATAGAACTATAATAAATATACGTATTACTTTTATTATCATCAATATAACATGCATTATTACCCATATAATGGAGTTATTATCGCTAGAACTGTAATAATTATACTTATTACTTATATTATTCTCAATATAACATGCATTATTACCCATATTATGCAGTTATTATCGCTAGAACTATAATAAATATACGTATTACTTTTATTATCATCAATATAACATGCATTATTACCCATATTATGCAGTTATTATCGATAGAACTGTAATAAATATACTTATAACTTTTATTATTATCAATATAACATGCACTATTAGCCATATTTTACTATTATTATCGCTAGAACTATAACAATTACACTTATTACTCCCAATATTATCAATATAACATGCATTATTACCCATATAATGCAGTTATTATCCCTAGAACTGTAATAATTTTACTTATTACTTATATTATTATCAATATAGCATGCATTATTACCCATATTATGCAGTTATCATCGATAGAACTATAATAAATATACGTATTACTTTTATTATCATCAATATAACATGCATTATTACCCATATAATGGAGTTATTATCGCTAGAACTGTAATAATTATACTTATTACTTATATTATTATCAATATAACATGCATTATTACCCATATTATGCAGATATTATCGCTAGAACTATAATAAATATACGTATTACTTTTATTATCATCAATATAACATGCATTATTACCCATATTATGCAGTTATTATCGATAGAACTATAATAAATATATGTATTACTTTTATTATCATCAATATAACATGCATTATTACCCATATTATGCAGTTATTATCGATGGAACTATAATAAATATACGTATTACTTTTATTATCATCAATATAACATGCATTATTACCCATATTATGCAGTTATTATCGATAGAACTGTAATAAAGATACTTATTACTTTTACTATTATCAATATAACATACACTATTAGCTATATTTTACTATTATTATCGCTAGAACTATAATAAATATACTTATTACTCCCGATATTATCAATATAACATGCCTTATTACGCATATAATGCAGTTATTATCGCTAGAACTGTAATAATTATACTTATTACTTATATTATTAGCAATATAACATGCATTATTACCCATATTACGCAGTTATTATCGATAGAACTGTAATAAAGGTACATATTACTTTTACTATTATCAATATAACATGCACTATTAGCCATATTTTACTATTATTATCGCTAGAACTATAATAATTATACTTATTACTCCCGATATTATCAATATAACATGCCTTATTACGCATATAATGCAGTTATTATCGCTAGAACTGTAATAATTATACTTATTACATATACTGTTAGCAATATAACGTCCATTATTACCCATATAATGCAATTATTATAGCCAGAACTGTAATAATTATACTTACTACTTATATTATTCTCAATATAACATGCATTATTACCCATATTATGCAGTTATTATCGCTAGAACTATAATAAATATACGTATTACTTTTATTATCATCAATATAACATGCATTATTACCCATATTATGCAGTTATTATCGATAGAACTGTAATAAATATACTTATAACTTTTATTATTATCAATATAACATGCACTATTAGCCATATTTTACTATTATTATCGCTAGAACTATAACAATTACACTTATTACTCCCAATATTATCAATATAACATGCATTATTACCCATATAATGCAGTTATTATCCCTAGAACTGTAATAATTTTACTTATTACTTATATTATTATCAATATAGCATGCATTATTACCCATATTATGCAGTTATCATCGATAGAACTATAATAAATATACGTATTACTTTTATTATCATCAATATAACATGCACTATTACCCATATAATGGAGTTATTATCGCTAGAACTGTAATAATTATACTTATTACATATACTATTAGCAATATAACGTGCATTATTACCCATATAATGCAGTTATTATCGCTAGAACAGTAATAATTATACTTATTACTTATATTATTATCAATACAACATGCATTATTACCCATATTATGCAGATATTATCGCTAGAACTATAATAAATATACGTATTACTTTTATTATCATCAATATAACATGCATTATTACCCATATTATGCAGTTATTATCGATAGAACTATAATAAATATACGTATTACTTTTATTATCATCAATATAACATGCATTATTACCCATATAATGGAGTTATTATCGCTAGAACTGTAATAATTATACTTATTACATATACTATTAGCAATATAACGTGCATTATTACCCATATAATGCAGTTATTATCGCTAGAACTGTAATAATTATACTTATTACTTATATTATTATCAATATAACATGCATTATTACCCTTATAATGCAGTTATTATCGACAGAAGTATAATAAATATACTTATTACTTTTACTATTATCAATATAACATACACTATTAGCCATATTTTACTATTATTATCGCTAGAACTATAATAATTATACTTATTACTCCCGATATTATCAATATAACATGCCTTATTACGCATATAATGCAGTTATTATCGCTAGAACTGTAATAATTATACTTATTACTAATATTATTAGCAATATAACGTGCATTATTACCCACATAATGCTGTTATTATCGCTAGAACTGTCATAAATATACTTATTACTTATATTGTTATCAATATAACATGCATTACTACCCATATTATGCAGTTATTATCGCTAGAACTATAATAAATATACTTATTACTCCCAATATTATCAATATAACATGCATTATTACCCATATAATGCAGTTATTATCGCTAGAACTGTAATAATTATACTTATTACTTATATTATTATCAATATAACATGCCTTATTACGCATATAATGCAATTATTATCGCTAGAACTGTAATAATTATACTTATTACTTATATTATTAGCAATATAATATGCATTATTACCCATATTATGCAGTTATTATCGATAGAACTGTAATAAAGATACTTATTACTTTTACTATTATCAATATAACATACACTATTAGCCATATTTTACTATTATTATCGCTAGAACTATAATAAATATACTTATTACTCCCGATATTATCAATATAACATGCCTTATTACGCATATAATGCAATTATTATCGCTAGAACTGTAATAATTGTACTTATTACTTATATTATTAGCAATATAACGTGCATTATTGCCCATATAATGGAGTTATTATCGCTAGAACGGTAATAATTATACTTATTACATATACTATTAGCAATATAACGTGCATTACTACCCATATAATGCAGTTATTATAGCCAGAACTGTAATAATTATACTTACTACTTATATTATTCTCAATATAACATGCATTATTACCCATATTATGCAGTTATTATCGCTAGAACTATAATAAATATACGTATTACTCTTATTATCATCAATATAACATGCATTATTACCCATATTATGCAGTTATTATCGATAAAACTGTGATAAATATACTTATAACTTTTATTATTATCAATATAACATGCACTAATAGCCATATTTTACTATTATTATCGCTAGAACTATAATAATTATACTTATTACTCCCGATATTATCAATATAACATGCATTATTACGCATATAATGCAGTTATTATCGCTAGAACTGTAATAAATATACTTACTACTTTCATTATCATCAATATAAAATGCATTATTACCCATATTATGCAGTTATTATCGATAGAACTATAATAAATATACTTAGTACTTTTATTATTATCAATATAACATGCATTATTACCCATATTATGCAGTTATTATCGATAGAACTGTAATAAAGATACATATTACTTTTACTATTATCAATATAACATGCACTATTAGCCATACTTTACTATTATTATCACTAGAACTATAATAATTATACTTATTACTCCCGATATTATCAATATGACATGCCTTATTACGCATATAATGCAGTTATTATCGCTAGAACTGTAATAATTATACTTATTACTTATATTATTAGCAATATAACGTGCATTATTACCCATATTATGCAGTTATTATCGCTAGAACTGTAATAATTATACTTATTACTTATATTATTATCAATATAACATGCATTATTACCCATATAATGGAGTTATTATCGCTGGAACTGTAATAATTATACTTATTACATATACTATTAGCAATATAACGTGCATTATTACCCATATAATGCAGTTATTATAGCCAGAACTGTAATAATTATACTTACTACTTATATTATTCTCAATATAACATGCATTATTACCCATATTATGCAGTTATTATCGCTAGAACTATAATAAATATACGTATTACTTTTATTATCATCAATATAACATGCATTATTACCCATATTATGCAGTTATTATCGATAGAACAGTAATAAATATACTTATAACTTTTATTATTATCAATATAACATGCACTATTAGCCATATTTTACTATTATTATCGCTAGAACTATAATAATTACACTTATTACTCCCAATATTGTCAATATAACATGCATTATTACCCATATAATGCAGTTATTATCCCTAGAACTGTAATAATTTTACTTATTACTTATATTATTATCAATATAACATGCATTATTACCCATATTATGCAGTTATCATCGATAGAACTATAATAAATATACGTATTACTTTTATTATCATCAATATAACATGCATTATTACCCATATAATGGAGTTATTATCGCTAGAACTGTAATAATTATACTTATTACTTATATTATTATCAATATAACATGCATTATTACCCATATAATGGAGTTATTAATGCTAGAACTGTAATAAATATACGTATTACTTTTATTATTATCAATATAACATGCATTATTACCCATATAATGCAGTTATTATCGCCAGAACTGTAATAATTATACTTATTACTTATATTATTAGCAATATAACGTGCATTATTAGCCATATAATGCAGTTATTATCGCTAGAACTGTAATAATTATACTTATTACTTATATTATTAGCAATATAACGTGCATTATTAGCCATATAATGCAGTTATTATCTCTAGAACTGTAATAATTATACTTATTACTTATATTATTATCAATATAACATGCATTATTAAACATATAATGGAGGTATTATCGCTAGAACTGTAATAATTATACTTACTACTTATACTATTAGCAATATAACGTGCATGATTACCCATATAATGCAGTTATTATCGACAGAAGTATAATAAATATACTTATTACTTTTATTATTATCAATATAACAGGCACTATTAGCCATATTTTTCTATTATTATCGCTAGAACTATAATAATTATACTTATTACTCCCGATATTATCAATATAACATGCATTATTACCCATATAATGCAGTTATTATCGCTAGAACTGTAATAATTATACTTATTACTTATATTATTAGCAATATAACGTGCATTATTACCCGTATAATGCAGTTATTATCGCTAGAACTGTAATAATTATACTCATTACTTATATTATTATCAATATAACATGCATTATTACCCATATAATGGAGTTATTATCGCTAGAACTGTAATAATTATACTTATTACTTATATTATTAGCAATATAACGTGCATTATTAGCCATATAATGCAGTTATTATCTCTAGAACTGTAATAATTATACTTATTACTTATATTATTATCAATATAACATGCATTATTAAACATATAATGGAGGTATTATCGCTAGAACTGTAATAATTATACTTACTACTTATACTATTAGCAATATAACGTGCATGATTACCCAGATAATGCAGTTATTATCGACAGAAGTATAATAAATATACTTATTACTTTTATTATTATCAATATAACAGGCACTATTAGCCATATTTTTCTATTATTATCGCTAGAACTATAATAATTATACTTATTACTCCCGATATTATCAATATAACATGCATTATTACCCATATAATGCAGTTATTATCGCTAGAACTGTAATAATTATACTTATTACTTATATTATTAACAATATAACGTTCATTATTACCCATATAATGCAGTTATTATCGCTAGAACTGTAATAATTATACTCATTACTTATATTATTAGCAATATAACGTGCATTATTACCCATATTATGCAGTTATTATCGCTAGAACTGTAATAATTATACTTATTACTTATATTATTATCAATATAACGTGCATTATTACCCATATAATGCAGTTATTATCGCTAGAACTGTAATAATTATACTTATTACTTATATTATTAGCAATATAACGTGCATTATTAGCCATATAATGCAGTTATTATCTCTAGAACTGTAATAATTATACTTATTACTTATATTATTATCAATATAACATGCATTATTAAACATATAATGGAGGTATTATCGCTAGAACTATAATAATTATACTTATTACTCCCGATATTATCAATATAACATGCATTATTACCCATATAATGCAGTTATTATCGCTAGAACTGTAATATTTATACTTATTACTTATATTTTTAACAATATAACGTGCATTATTACCCATATAATGCAGTTATTATCGCTAGAACTGTAATAATTACACTCATTACTTATATTATTAGCAATATAACGTGCATTATTACCCATATTATGCAGTTATTATCGCTAGAACTGTAATAATTATACTTATTACTTATATTATTATCAATATAACATGCATTATTACCCATATAATGCAGTTATTATCGCTAGAACTGTAATAATTATACTTATTACTTATATTATTAGCAATATAACGTGCATTATTACCCATATTATGCAGTTATCATCGATAGAACTATAATAAATATACGTATTACTTATATTATTATCAATATAACATGCATTATTAAACATATAATGGAGGTATTATCGCTAGAACTGTAATAATTATACTTACTACTTATACTCTTAGCAATATAACGTGCATGATTACCCATATAATGCAGTTATTATCGACAGAAGTATAATAAATATACTTATTACTTTTATTATTATCAATATAACAGGCACTATTAGCCATATTTTTCTATTATTATCGCTAGAACTATAATAATTATACTTATTACTACCGATATTATCAATATAACATGCATTATTACCCATATAATGCAGTTATTATCTCTAGAACTGTAATAATTATACTTATTACTTATATTATTATCAATATAACATGCATTATTAAACATATAATGGAGGTATTATCGCTAGAACTGTAATAATTATACTTACTACTTATACTATTAGCAATATAACGTGCATGATTACCCATATAATGCAGTTATTATCGACAGAAGTATAATAAATATACTTATTACTTTTATTATTATCAATATAACAGGCACTATTAGCCATATTTTTCTATTATTATCGCTAGAACTATAATAATTACACTTATTACTCCCAATATTATCAATATAACATGCATTATTACCCATATAATGCAGTTATTATCCCTAGAACTGTAATAATTTTACTTATTACTTATATTGTTATCAATATAACATGCATTATTACCCATATTATGCAGTTATCATCGATAGAACTATAATAAATATACGTATTACTTATATTATTATCAATATAACATGCATTATTAAACATATAATGGAGGTATTATCGCTAGAACTGTAATAATTATACTTACTACTTATACTCTTAGCAATATAACGTGCATGATTACCCATATAATGCAGTTATTATCGACAGAAGTATAATAAATATACTTATTACTTTTATTATTATCAATATAACAGGCACTATTAGCCATATTTTTCTATTATTATCGCTAGAACTATAATAATTATACTTATTACTCCCGATATTATCAATATAACATGCATTATTACCCATATAATGCAGTTATTATCTCTAGAACTGTAATAATTATACTTATTACTTATATTATTATAAATATAACATGCATTATTAAACATATAATGGAGGTATTATCGCTAGAACTGTAATAATTATACTTACTACTTATACTATTAGCAATATAACGTGCATGATTACCCATATAATGCAGTTATTATCGACAGAAGTATAATAAATATACTTATTACTTTTATTATTATCAATATAACAGGCACTATTAGCCATATTTTTCTATTATTATCGCTAGAACTATAATAATTATACTTATTACTCCCGATATTATCAATATAACATGCATTATTACCCATATAATGCAGTTATTATCGCTAGAACTGTAATAATTATACTTATTACTTATATTATTAGCAATATAACGTGCATTATTACCCGTATAATGCAGTTATTATCGCTAGAACTGTAATAATTATACTCATTACTTATATTATTATCAATATAACATGCATTATTACCCATATAATGGAGTTATTATCGCTAGAACTGTAATAATTATACTTATTACTTATATTATTAGCAATATAACGTGCATTATTAGCCATATAATGCAGTTATTATCTCTAGAACTGTAATAATTATACTTATTACTTATATTATTATCAATATAACATGCATTATTAAACATATAATGGAGGTATTATCGCTAGAACTGTAATAATTATACTTACTACTTATACTATTAGCAATATAACGTGCATGATTACCCAGATAATGCAGTTATTATCGACAGAAGTATAATAAATATACTTATTACTTTTATTATTATCAATATAACAGGCACTATTAGCCATATTTTTCTATTATTATCGCTAGAACTATAATAATTATACTTATTACTCCCGATATTATCAATATAACATGCATTATTACCCATATAATGCAGTTATTATCGCTAGAACTGTAATAATTATACTTATTACTTATATTGTTATCAATATAACATGCATTATTACCCATATTATGCAGTTATCATCGATAGAACTATAATAAATATACGTATTACTTATATTATTATCAATATAACATGCATTATTAAACATATAATGGAGGTATTATCGCTAGAACTGTAATAATTATACTTACTACTTATACTCTTAGCAATATAACGTGCATGATTACCCATATAATGCAGTTATTATCGACAGAAGTATAATAAATATACTTATTACTTTTATTATTATCAATATAACAGGCACTATTAGCCATATTTTTCTATTATTATCGCTAGAACTATAATAATTATACTTATTACTCCCGATATTATCAATATAACATGCATTATTACCCATATAATGCAGTTATTATCTCTAGAACTGTAATAATTATACTTATTACTTATATTATTATAAATATAACATGCATTATTAAACATATAATGGAGGTATTATCGCTAGAACTGTAATAATTATACTTACTACTTATACTATTAGCAATATAACGTGCATGATTACCCATATAATGCAGTTATTATCGACAGAAGTATAATAAATATACTTATTACTTTTATTATTATCAATATAACAGGCACTATTAGCCATATTTTTCTATTATTATCGCTAGAACTATAATAATTATACTTATTACTCCCGATATTATCAATATAACATGCATTATTACCCATATAATGCAGTTATTATCGCTAGAACTGTAATAATTATACTTATTACTTATATTATTAGCAATATAACGTGCATTATTACCCGTATAATGCAGTTATTATCGCTAGAACTGTAATAATTATACTCATTACTTATATTATTATCAATATAACATGCATTATTACCCATATAATGGAGTTATTATCGCTAGAACTGTAATAATTATACTTATTACTTATATTATTAGCAATATAACGTGCATTATTAGCCATATAATGCAGTTATTATCTCTAGAACTGTAATAATTATACTTATTACTTATATTATTATCAATATAACATGCATTATTAAACATATAATGGAGGTATTATCGCTAGAACTGTAATAATTATACTTACTACTTATACTATTAGCAATATAACGTGCATGATTACCCAGATAATGCAGTTATTATCGACAGAAGTATAATAAATATACTTATTACTTTTATTATTATCAATATAACAGGCACTATTAGCCATATTTTTCTATTATTATCGCTAGAACTGTAATAATTATACTCATTACTTATATTATTATCAATATAACATGCATTATTACCCATATAATGGAGTTATTATCGCTAGAACTGTAATAATTATACTTATTACTTATATTATTAGCAATATAACGTGCATTATTAGCCATATAATGCAGTTATTATCTCTAGAACTGTAATAATTATACTTATTACTTATATTATTATCAATATAACATGCATTATTAAACATATAATGGAGGTATTATCGCTAGAACTGTAATAATTATACTTACTACTTATACTATTAGCAATATAACGTGCATGATTACCCAGATAATGCAGTTATTATCGACAGAAGTATAATAAATATACTTATTACTTTTATTATTATCAATATAACAGGCACTATTAGCCATATTTTTCTATTATTATCGCTAGAACTATAACAATTATACTTATTACTCCCGATATTATCAATATAACATGCATTATTACCCATATAATGCAGTTATTATCGCTAGAACTGTAATAATTATACTTATTACTTATATTATTAACAATATAACGTTCATTATTACCCATATAATGCAGTTATTATCGCTAGAACTGTAATAATTATACTCATTACTTATATTATTAGCAATATAACGTGCATTATTACCCATATTATGCAGTTATTATCGCTAGAACTGTAATAATTATACTTATTACTTATATTATTATCAATATAACGTGCATTATTACCCATATAATGCAGTTATTATCGCTAGAACTGTAATAATTATACTTATTACTTATATTATTAGCAATATAACGTGCATTATTAGCCATATAATGCAGTTATTATCTCTAGAACTGTAATAATTATACTTATTACTTATATTATTATCAATATAACATGCATTATTAAACATATAATGGAGGTATTATCGCTAGAACTATAATAATTATACTTATTACTCCCGATATTATCAATATAACATGCATTATTACCCATATAATGCAGTTATTATCGCTAGAACTGTAATATTTATACTTATTACTTATATTTTTAACAATATAACGTGCATTATTACCCATATAATGCAGTTATTATCGCTAGAACTGTAATAATTACACTCATTACTTATATTATTAGCAATATAACGTGCATTATTACCCATATTATGCAGTTATTATCGCTAGAACTGTAATAATTATACTTATTACTTATATTATTATCAATATAACATGCATTATTACCCATATAATGCAGTTATTATCGCTAGAACTGTAATAATTATACTTATTACTTATATTATTAGCAATATAACGTGCATTATTACCCATATTATGCAGTTATCATCGATAGAACTATAATAAATATACTTATTACTTTTATTATTATCAATATAACAGGCACTATTAGCCATATTTTTCTATTATTATCGCTAGAACTATAATAATTATACTTATTACTCCCGATATTATCAATATAACATGCATTATTACCCATATAATGCAGTTATTATCGCTAGAACTGTAATAATTATACTTATTACTTATATTATTAACAATATAACGTTCATTATTACCCATATAATGCAGTTATTATCGCTAGAACTGTAATAATTATACTCATTACTTATATTATTAGCAATATAACGTGCATTATTACCCATATTATGCAGTTATTATCGCTAGAACTGTAATAATTATACTTATTACTTATATTATTATCAATATAACGTGCATTATTACCCATATAATGCAGTTATTATCGCTAGAACTGTAATAATTATACTTATTACTTATATTATTAGCAATATAACGTGCATTATTAGCCATATAATGCAGTTATTATCTCTAGAACTGTAATAATTATACTTATTACTTATATTATTATCAATATAACATGCATTATTAAACATATAATGGAGGTATTATCGCTAGAACTATAATAATTATACTTATTACTCCCGATATTATCAATATAACATGCATTATTACCCATATAATGCAGTTATTATCGCTAGAACTGTAATATTTATACTTATTACTTATATTTTTAACAATATAACGTGCATTATTACCCATATAATGCAGTTATTATCGCTAGAACTGTAATAATTACACTCATTACTTATATTATTAGCAATATAACGTGCATTATTACCCATATTATGCAGTTATTATCGCTAGAACTGTAATAATTATACTTATTACTTATATTATTATCAATATAACATGCATTATTACCCATATAATGCAGTTATTATCGCTAGAACTGTAATAATTATACTTATTACTTATATTATTAGCAATATAACGTGCATTATTACCCATATTATGCAGTTATCATCGATAGAACTATAATAAATATACGTATTACTTATATTATTATCAATATAACATGCATTATTAAACATATAATGGAGGTATTATCGCTAGAACTGTAATAATTATACTTACTACTTATACTCTTAGCAATATAACGTGCATGATTACCCATATAATGCAGTTATTATCGACAGAAGTATAATAAATATACTTATTACTTTTATTATTATCAATATAACAGGCACTATTAGCCATATTTTTCTATTATTATCGCTAGAACTATAATAATTATACTTATTACTACCGATATTATCAATATAACATGCATTATTACCCATATAATGCAGTTATTATCTCTAGAACTGTAATAATTATACTTATTACTTATATTATTATCAATATAACATGCATTATTAAACATATAATGGAGGTATTATCGCTAGAACTGTAATAATTATACTTACTACTTATACTATTAGCAATATAACGTGCATGATTACCCATATAATGCAGTTATTATCGACAGAAGTATAATAAATATACTTATTACTTTTATTATTATCAATATAACAGGCACTATTAGCCATATTTTTCTATTATTATCGCTAGAACTATAATAATTACACTTATTACTCCCAATATTATCAATATAACATGCATTATTACCCATATAATGCAGTTATTATCCCTAGAACTGTAATAATTTTACTTATTACTTATATTGTTATCAATATAACATGCATTATTACCCATATTATGCAGTTATCATCGATAGAACTATAATAAATATACGTATTACTTATATTATTATCAATATAACATGCATTATTAAACATATAATGGAGGTATTATCGCTAGAACTGTAATAATTATACTTACTACTTATACTCTTAGCAATATAACGTGCATGATTACCCATATAATGCAGTTATTATCGACAGAAGTATAATAAATATACTTATTACTTTTATTATTATCAATATAACAGGCACTATTAGCCATATTTTTCTATTATTATCGCTAGAACTATAATAATTATACTTATTACTCCCGATATTATCAATATAACATGCATTATTACCCATATAATGCAGTTATTATCTCTAGAACTGTAATAATTATACTTATTACTTATATTATTATAAATATAACATGCATTATTAAACATATAATGGAGGTATTATCGCTAGAACTGTAATAATTATACTTACTACTTATACTATTAGCAATATAACGTGCATGATTACCCATATAATGCAGTTATTATCGACAGAAGTATAATAAATATACTTATTACTTTTATTATTATCAATATAACAGGCACTATTAGCCATATTTTTCTATTATTATCGCTAGAACTATAATAATTATACTTATTACTCCCGATATTATCAATATAACATGCATTATTACCCATATAATGCAGTTATTATCGCTAGAACTGTAATAATTATACTTATTACTTATATTATTAGCAATATAACGTGCATTATTACCCGTATAATGCAGTTATTATCGCTAGAACTGTAATAATTATACTCATTACTTATATTATTATCAATATAACATGCATTATTACCCATATAATGGAGTTATTATCGCTAGAACTGTAATAATTATACTTATTACTTATATTATTAGCAATATAACGTGCATTATTAGCCATATAATGCAGTTATTATCTCTAGAACTGTAATAATTATACTTATTACTTATATTATTATCAATATAACATGCATTATTAAACATATAATGGAGGTATTATCGCTAGAACTGTAATAATTATACTTACTACTTATACTATTAGCAATATAACGTGCATGATTACCCAGATAATGCAGTTATTATCGACAGAAGTATAATAAATATACTTATTACTTTTATTATTATCAATATAACAGGCACTATTAGCCATATTTTTCTATTATTATCGCTAGAACTATAATAATTATACTTATTACTCCCGATATTATCAATATAACATGCATTATTACCCATATAATGCAGTTATTATCGCTAGAACTGTAATAATTATACTTATTACTTATATTATTAACAATATAACGTTCATTATTACCCATATAATGCAGTTATTATCGCTAGATCTGTAATAATTATACTCATTACTTATATTATTAGCAATATAACGTGCATTATTACCCATATTATGCAGTTATTATCGCTAGAACTGTAATAATTATACTTATTACTTATATTATTATCAATATAACGTGCATTATTACCCATATAATGCAGTTATTATCGCTAGAACTGTAATAATTATACTTATTACTTATATTATTAGCAATATAACGTGCATTATTAGCCATATAATGCAGTTATTATCTCTAGAACTGTAATAATTATACTTATTACTTATATTATTATCAATATAACATGCATTATTAAACATATAATGGAGGTATTATCGCTAGAACTATAATAATTATACTTATTACTCCCGATATTATCAATATAACATGCATTATTACCCATACAATGCAGTTATTATCGCTAGAACTGTAATAATTATACTTATTACTTATATTATTAGCAATATAACGTGCATTATTAGCCATATAATGCAGTTATTATCTGTAGAACTGTAATAATTATACTTATTACTTATATTATTATCAATATAACATGCATTATTAAACATATAATGGAGGTATTATCGCTAGAACTGTAATAATTATACTTATTACTCCCGATATTATCAATATAACATGCATTATTACCCATATAATGCAGTTATTATCGCTAGAACTGTAATAATTATACTTATTACTTATATTATTAACAATATAACGTGCATTATTACCCATATAATGCAGTTATTATCGCTAGAACTGTAATAATTATACTCATTACTTATATTATTAGCAATATAACGTGCATTATTACCCATATTATGCAGTTATTATCGCTAGAACTGTAATAATTATACTTATTACTTATATTATTATCAATATAACATGCATTATTACCCATATAATGCAGTTATTATCGCTAGAACTGTAATAATTATACTTATTACTTATATTATTAGCAATATAACCTGCATTATTAGCCATATAATGCAGTTATTATCTCTAGAACTGTAATAATTATACTTATTACTTATATTATTATCAATATAACATGCATTATTAAACATATAATGGAGGTATTATCGCTAGAACTGTAATAATTATACTTACTACTTATACTATTAGCAATATAACGTGCATGATTACCCATATAATGCAGTTATTATCGACAGAAGTATAATAAATATACTTGTTACTTTTATTATTATCAATATAACAGGCACTATTAGCCATATTTTTCTATTATTATCGCTAGAACTATAATAATTATACTTATTACTCCCGATATTATCAATATAACATGCATTATTACCCATATAATGCAGTTATTATCGCTAGAACTGTAATAATTATACTTATTACTTATATTATTAGCAATGTAACGTGCATTATTACCCGTATAATGCAGTTATTATCGCTAGAACTGTAATAATTATACTCATTACTTATATTATTATCAATATAACATGCATTATTACCCATATAATGGAGTTATTATCGCTAGAACTGTAATAATTATACTTATTACTTATATTATTAGCAATATAACGTGCATTATTAGCCATATAATGCAGTTATTATCTCTAGAACTGTAATAATTATACTTATTACTTATATTATTATCAATATAACATGCATTATTAAACATATAATGGACGTATTATCGCTAGAACTGTAATAATTATACTTACTACTTATACTATTAGCAATATAACGTGCATGATTACCCATATAATGCAGTTATTATCGACAGAAGTATAATAAATATACTTGTTACTTTTATTATTATCAATATAACAGGCACTATTAGCCATATTTTTCTATTATTATCGCTAGAACTATAATAATTATACTTATTACTCCCGATATTATCAATATAACATGCATTATTACCCATATAATGCAGTTATTATCTCTAGAACTGTAATAATTATACTTATTACTTATATTATTATCAATATAACATGCATTATTAAACATATAATGGAGGTATTATCGCTAGAACTGTAATAATTATACTTACTACTTATACTATTAGCAATATAACGTGCATGATTACCCATATAATGCAGTTATTATCGACAGAAGTATAATAAATATACTTATTACTTTTATTATTATCAATATAACAGGCACTATTAGCCATATTTTTCTATTATTATCGCTAGAACTATAATAATTACACTTATTACTCCCAATATTATCAATATAACATGCATTATTACCCATATAATGCAGTTATTATCCCTAGAACTGTAATAATTTTACTTATTACTTATATTGTTATCAATATAACATGCATTATTACCCATATTATGCAGTTATCATCGATAGAACTATAATAAATATACGTATTACTTATATTATTATCAATATAACATGCATTATTAAACATATAATGGAGGTATTATCGCTAGAACTGTAATAATTATACTTACTACTTATACTCTTAGCAATATAACGTGCATGATTACCCATATAATGCAGTTATTATCGACAGAAGTATAATAAATATACTTATTACTTTTATTATTATCAATATAACAGGCACTATTAGCCATATTTTTCTATTATTATCGCTAGAACTATAATAATTATACTTATTACTCCCGATATTATCAATATAACATGCATTATTACCCATATAATGCAGTTATTATCTCTAGAACTGTAATAATTATACTTATTACTTATATTATTATCAATATAACATGCATTATTAAACATATAATGGAGGTATTATCGCTAGAACTGTAATAATTATACTTACTACTTATACTATTAGCAATATAACGTGCATGATTACCCATATAATGCAGTTATTATCGACAGAAGTATAATAAATATACTTATTACTTTTATTATTATCAATATAACAGGCACTATTAGCCATATTTTTCTATTATTATCGCTAGAACTATAATAATTATACTTATTACTCCCGATATTATCAATATAACATGCATTATTACCCATATAATGCAGTTATTATCGCTAGAACTGTAATAATTATACTTATTACTTATATTATTAGCAATATAACGTGCATTATTACCCGTATAATGCAGTTATTATCGCTAGAACTGTAATAATTATACTCATTACTTATATTATTATCAATATAACATGCATTATTACCCATATAATGGAGTTATTATCGCTAGAACTGTAATAATTATACTTATTACTTATATTATTAGCAATATAACGTGCATTATTAGCCATATAATGCAGTTATTATCTCTAGAACTGTAATAATTATACTTATTACTTATATTATTATCAATATAACATGCATTATTAAACATATAATGGAGGTATTATCGCTAGAACTGTAATAATTATACTTACTACTTATACTATTAGCAATATAACGTGCATGATTACCCAGATAATGCAGTTATTATCGACAGAAGTATAATAAATATACTTATTACTTTTATTATTATCAATATAACAGGCACTATTAGCCATATTTTTCTATTATTATCGCTAGAACTATAATAATTATACTTATTACTCCCGATATTATCAATATAACATGCATTATTACCCATATAATGCAGTTATTATCGCTAGAACTGTAATAATTATACTTATTACTTATATTATTAACAATATAACGTTCATTATTACCCATATAATGCAGTTATTATCGCTAGAACTGTAATAATTATACTCATTACTTATATTATTAGCAATATAACGTGCATTATTACCCATATTATGCAGTTATTATCGCTAGAACTGTAATAATTATACTTATTACTTATATTATTATCAATATAACGTGCATTATTACCCATATAATGCAGTTATTATCGCTAGAACTGTAGTAATTATACTTATTACTTATATTATTAGCAATATAACGTGCATTATTAGCCATATAATGCAGTTATTATCTCTAGAACTGTAATAATTATACTTATTACTTATATTATTATCAATATAACATGCATTATTAAACATATAATGGAGGTATTATCGCTAGAACTATAATAATTATACTTATTACTCCCGATATTATCAATATAACATGCATTATTACCCATACAATGCAGTTATTATCGCTAGAACTGTAATAATTATACTTATTACTTATATTATTAGCAATATAACGTGCATTATTAGCCATATAATGCAGTTATTATCTGTAGAACTGTAATAATTATACTTATTACTTATATTATTATCAATATAACATGCATTATTAAACATATAATGGAGGTATTATCGCTAGAACTGTAATAATTATACTTATTACTCCCGATATTATCAATATAACATGCATTATTACCCATATAATGCAGTTATTATCGCTAGAACTGTAATAATTATACTTATTACTTATATTATTAACAATATAACGTGCATTATTACCCATATAATGCAGTTATTATCGCTAGAACTGTAATAATTATACTCATTACTTATATTATTAGCAATATAACGTGCATTATTACCCATATTATGCAGTTATTATCGCTAGAACTGTAATAATTATACTTATTACTTATATTATTATCAATATAACATGCATTATTACCCATATAATGCAGTTATTATCGCTAGAACTGTAATAATTATACTTATTACTTATATTATTAGCAATATAACCTGCATTATTAGCCATATAATGCAGTTATTATCTCTAGAACTGTAATAATTATACTTATTACTTATATTATTATCAATATAACATGCATTATTAAACATATAATGGAGGTATTATCGCTAGAACTGTAATAATTATACTTACTACTTATACTATTAGCAATATAACGTGCATGATTACCCATATAATGCAGTTATTATCGACAGAAGTATAATAAATATACTTGTTACTTTTATTATTATCAATATAACAGGCACTATTAGCCATATTTTTCTATTATTATCGCTAGAACTATAATAATTATACTTATTACTCCCGATATTATCAATATAACATGCATTATTACCCATATAATGCAGTTATTATCGCTAGAACTGTAATAATTATACTTATTACTTATATTATTAGCAATGTAACGTGCATTATTACCCGTATAATGCAGTTATTATCGCTAGAACTGTAATAATTATACTCATTACTTATATTATTATCAATATAACATGCATTATTACCCATATAATGGAGTTATTATCGCTAGAACTGTAATAATTATACTTATTACTTATATTATTAGCAATATAGCGTGCATTATTAGCCATATAATGCAGTTATTATCTCTAGAACTGTAATAATTATACTTATTACTTATATTATTATCAATATAACATGCATTATTAAACATATAATGGACGTATTATCGCTAGAACTGTAATAATTATACTTACTACTTATACTATTAGCAATATAACGTGCATGATTACCCAGATAATGCAGTTATTATCGACAGAAGTATAATAAATATACTTATTACTTTTATTATTATCAATATAACAGGCACTATTAGCCATATTTTTCTATTATTATCGCTAGAACTATAATAATTATACTTATTACTCCCGATATTATCAATATAACATGCATTATTACCCATATAATGCAGTTATTATCGCTAGAACTGTAATAATTATACTTATTACTTATATTATTAACAATATAACGTTCATTATTACCCATATAATGCAGTTATTATCGCTAGAACTGTAATAATTATACTCATTACTTATATTATTAGCAATATAACGTGCATTATTACCCATATTATGCAGTTATTATCGCTAGAACTGTAATAATTATACTTATTACTTATATTATTATCAATATAACGTGCATTATTACCCATATAATGCAGTTATTATCGCTAGAACTGTAATAATTATACTCATTACTTATATTATTAGCAATATAACGTGCATTATTACCCATATTATGCAGTTATTATCGCTAGAACTGTAATAATTATACTTATTACTTATATTATTATCAATATAACATGCATTATTACCCATATAATGCAGTTATTATCGCTAGAACTGTAATAATTATACTTATTACTTATATTATTAGCAATATAACGTGCATTATTAGCCATATAATGCAGTTATTATATCTAGAACTGTAATAATTATACTTATTACTTATATTATTATCAATATAACATGCATTATTAAACATATAATGGAGGTATTATCGCTAGAACTGTAATAATTATACTTACTACTTATACTATTAGCAATATAACGTGCATGATTACCCATATAATGCAGTTATTATCGACAGAAGTATAATAAATATACTTATTACTTTTATTATTATCAATATAACAGGCACTATTAGCCATATTTTTCTATTATTATCGCTAGAACTATAATAATTATACTTATTACTCCCGATATTATCAATATAACATGCATTATTACCCATATAATGCAGTTATTATCGCTAGAACTGTAATAATTATACTTATTACTTATATTATTAGCAATATAACGTGCATTATTACCCATATAATGCAGTTATTATCGCTAGAACTGTAATAATTATACTCATTACTTATATTATTAGCAATATAACGTGCATTATTACCCATATTATGCAGTTATTATCGCTAGAACTGTAATAATTATACTTATTACTTATATTATTATCAATATAACATGCATTATTACCCATATAATGGAGGTATTATCGCTAGAACTGTAATAATTATACTTATTACTCCCGATATTATCAATATAACATGCCTTATTACGCATATAATGCAGTTATTATCGCTAGAACTGTAATAATTATACTTATTACATATACTATTAGCAATATAACGTGCATTATTACCCATATAATGCAGTTATTATAGCCAGAACTGTAATAATTATACTTACTACTTATATTATTCTCAATATAACATGCATTATTACCCATATTATGCAGTTATTATCGCTAGAACTATAATAAATATACGTATTACTTTTATTATCATCAATATAACATGCATTATTACCCATATTATGCAGTTATTATCGATAGAACTGTAATAAAGATACTTATTACTTTCACTATTATCAATATAACATGCACTATTAGCCATATTTTACTATTATTATCGCTAGAACTATAATAATTACACTTATTACTCCCAATATTATCAATATAACATGCATTATTACCCATATAATGCGGTTATTATCCCTAGAACTGTAATAATTTTACTTATTACTTATATTATTATCAATATAACATGCATTGTTACCCATATTATGCAGTTATCATCGATAGAACTATAATAAATATACGTATTACTTTTATTATCATCAATATAACATGCATTATTACCCATATAATGGAGTTATTATCGCTAGAACTGTAATAATTATACTTATTACATATACTATTAGCAATGTAACGTGCATTATTACCCATATAATGCAGTTATTATAGCCAGAACTGTAATAATTATACTTACTACTTATATTATTATCAATACAACATGCATTATTACCCATATTATGCAGATATTATCGCTAGCACTGTAATAAATATACGTATTACTTTTATTATCATCAATATAACATGCATTATTACCCATATTATGCAGTTATTATCGATAGAACTGTAATAAAGATACTTATTACTTTTACTATTATCAATATAACATGCACTATTACCCATATTATGCAGTTATTATCGATAGAACTGTAATAAAGATACTTATTACTTATATTATTATCAATATAACATGCATTATTACCCATATAATGCAGTTATTATCAACAGAAGTATAATAAATATACTTATTACTTTTATTATTATCAATATAACAGGCACTATTAGCTATATTTTACTATTATTATCGCTAGAACTATAATAATTATACTTATTACTCCCGATATTATCAATATAACATGCCTTATTACGCATATAATGCAATTATTATCGCTAGAACTGTAATAATTATACTTATTACTTATATTATTAGCAACATAACGTGCATTATTACCCATATAATGCAGTCATTATCGCTAGAACTGTAATAATTACACTTATTACTTATATTATTTTCAATATAACATGCATTATTACCCATATAATGGAGTTATTATCGCTAGAACTGTAATAAATATACGTATTACTTTTATTATCATCAATATAACATGCATTATTACCCATATTATGCAGTTATTATCGATAGAACTGTAATAAAGATACTTATTACTTTTACTATTATCAATATAACATGCACTATTAGCCATATTTTACTATTACTATCGCTAGAAATATAATAATTATACTTATTACTCCCGATATTTTCAATATAACATGCATTATTACCCATATAATGCAGGTATTATCGACTGAAGTATAATAAATATACTTATTACTATTATTATTATCAATATAACAGGCACTCTTAGCCATATTTTACTAGTATTATCGATAGAACTATAATAATAATACTTATTACTCCCGATATTATCAATATAACATGCCTTATTACGCATATAATGCAGTTATTATCGCTAGAACTGTAATAAATATACTTACTACTTTCATTATCATCAATATAACATGCATTATTACCCATATTATGCAGTTATTATCGATAGAACTATAATAAATATACTTAGTACTTTTATTATTATCAATATAACATGCATTATTATCCATATAATGCAGTTATTATCGCTAGAACTGTAATAATTATACTTATTACTTATATTGTTAGCAATATAACATGCATTATTACCCATATAATGCAGTTATTATAGCCAGAACTGTAATAATTATACTTACTACTTATATTATTCTCAATATAACATGCATTATTACCCATATTATGCAGTTATTATCGCTAGAACTATAATAAATATACGTATTACTTTTATTATCATCAATATAACATGCATTATTACCCATATTATGCAGTTATTATCGATAGAACTGTAATAAAGATACTTATTACTTTTACTATTATGAATATAACATGCACTATTACCCATATTATGCAGTTATTATCGATAGTACTGTAATAAAAATACTTATTACTTTTACTATTATCAATATAACATGCACTATTAGCCATATTTTACTATTATTATCGCTAGAACTATAATAATTATACTTATTACTCCCGATATTTTCAATATAACATGCATTATTACCCATATAATGCAGGTATTATCGACTGAAGTATAATAAATATACTTATTACTATTATTATTATCAATATAACAGGCACTCTTAGCCACATTTTACTAGTATTATCGATAGAACTATAATAATAATACTTATTACTCCCGATATTATCAATGTAACATGCCTTATTACGCATATAATGCAGTTATTATCGCTAGAACTGTAATAAATATACTTACTACTTTCATTATCATCAATATAACATGCATTATTACCCATATAATGGAGTTATTATCGCTAGAACTGTAATAATTATACTTATTACTTATATTATTATCAATATAACATGCATTATTACCCATATAATGGAGGTATTATCGCTAGAACTGTAATAATTATACTTATTACTTATACTATTAGCAATATAACTTGCATTATTACCCATATAATGCAGTTATTATCGCCAGAACTGTAATAATTATACTTATTACTAATATTATTAGCAATATAACGTGCATTATTACCAATATAATGTTGTTATTATCGCTAGAACTGTCATAAATATACTTATTACTTATATTGTTATCAATATAACATGCATTACTACCCATATTATGCAGTTATTATCGCTAGAACTATAATAAATATACTTATTACTCCCAATATTATCAATATAACATGCATTATTACCCATATAATGCAGTTATTATCGCTAGAACTGTAATAATTATACTTATTACTTATATTATTATCAATATAACATGCATTATTACCCTTATAATGCAGTTATTATCGACAGAAGTATAATAAATATACTTATTACTTTTATTATTATCAATATAACAGGCACTATTAGCCATAAATTACTATTATTATCGCTAGAACTATAATAATTATACTTATTACTCCCGATATTATCAATATAACATGCCTTATTACGCATATAATGCAATTATTATCGCTAGAACTGTAATAATTATACTTATTACTTATATTATTAGCAATATAACGTGCATTATTACCCATATAATGCAGTTATTATCGCTAGAACTGTAATAATTATACTCATTACTTATATTATTAGCAATATAACGTGCATTATTACCCATATTATGCAGTTATTATCGCTAGAACTGTAATAATTATACTTATTACTTATATTATTATCAATATAACGTGCATTATTACCCATATAATGCAGTTATTATCGCTAGAACTGTAATAATTATACTTATTACTTATATTATTAGCAATATAACGTGCATTATTAGCCATATAATGCAGTTATTATCTCTAGAACTGTAATAATTATACTTATTACTTATATTATTATCAATATAACATGCATTATTAAACATATAATGGAGGTATTATCGCTAGAACTATAATAATTATACTTATTACTCCCGATATTATCAATATAACATGCATTATTACCCATATAATGCAGTTATTATCGCTAGAACTGTAATAATTATACTTATTACTTATATTATTAACAATATAACGTGCATTATTACCCATATAATGCAGTTATTATCGCTAGAACTGTAATAATTATACTCATTACTTATATTATTAGCAATATAACGTGCATTATTACCCATATTATGCAGTTATTATCGCTAGAACTGTAATAATTATACTTATTACTTATATTATTATCAATATAACATGCATTATTACCCATATAATGCAGTTATTATCGCTAGAACTGTAATAATTATACTTATTACTTATATTATTAGCAATATAACGTGCATTATTAGCCATATAATGCAGTTATTATCTCTAGAACTGTAATAATTATACTTATTACTTATATTATTATCAATATAACATGCATTATTAAACATATAATGGAGGTATTATCGCTAGAACTGTAATAATTATACTTACTACTTATACTATTAGCAATATAACGTGCATGATTACCCATATAATGCAGTTATTATCGACAGAAGTATAATAAATATACTTATTACTTTTATTATTATCAATATAACAGGCACTATTAGCCATATTTTTCTATTATTATCGCTAGAACTATAATAATTATACTTATTACTCCCGATATTATCAATATAACATGCATTATTACCCATATAATGCAGTTATTATCGCTAGAACTGTAATAATTATACTTATTACTTATATTATTAGCAATATAACGTGCATTATTAGCCATATAATGCAGTTATTATCTCTAGAACTGTAATAATTATACTTATTACTTATATTATTATCAATATAACATGCATTGTTACCCATATAATAGAGTTATTATCGCTAGAACTGTAGTAATTATACTTATTACTTATATTATTATCAATATAACATGCATGATTACCCATATAATGCAGTTATTATCGACAGAAGTATAATAAATATACTTAGTACTTTTATTATTATCAATATAACCTGCATTATTACCCATATTATGCAGTTATTATCGATAGAACTGTAATAAAGATACATATCACTTCTACTATTATCAATATAACATGCACTATTAGCCATACTTTACTTGTATTATCGATAGAACTATAATAATAATACTTATTACTCCCGATATTATCAATATAACATGCCTTATTACGCATATAATGCAGTTATTATCGCTAGAACTGTAATAAATATACTTACTACTTTCATTATCATCAATATAACATGCATTATTACCCATATTATGCAGTTATTATCGATAGAACTATAATAAATATACTTAGTACTTTTATTATTATCAATATAACATGCATTATTATCCATATAATGCAGTTATTATCGCTAGAACTGTAATAATTATACTTATTACTTATATTGTTAGCAATATAACATGCATTATTACCCATATAATGCAGTTATTATAGCCAGAACTGTAATAATTATACTTACTACTTATATTATTCTCAATATAACATGCATTATTACCCATATTATGCAGTTATTATCGCTAGAACTATAATAAATATACGTATTACTTTTATTATCATCAATATAACATGCATTATTACCCATATTATGCAGTTATTATCGATAGAACTGTAATAAAGATACTTATTACTTTTACTATTATGAATATAACATGCACTATTACCCATATTATGCAGTTATTATCGATAGTACTGTAATAAAAATACTTATTACTTTTACTATTATCAATATAACATGCACTATTAGCCATATTTTACTATTATTATCGCTAGAACTATAATAATTATACTTATTACTCCCGATATTTTCAATATAACATGCATTATTACCCATATAATGCAGGTATTATCGACTGAAGTATAATAAATATACTTATTACTATTATTATTATCAATATAACAGGCACTCTTAGCCATATTTTACTAGTATTATCGATAGAACTATAATAATAATACTTATTAGTCCCGATATTATCAATGTAACATGCCTTATTACGCATATAATGCAGTTATTATCGCTAGAACTGTAATAAATATACTTACTACTTTCATTATCATCAATATAACATGCATTATTACCCATATAATGGAGTTATTATCGCTAGAACTGTAATAATTATACTTATTACTTATATTATTATCAATATAACATGCATTATTACCCATATAATGGAGGTATTATCGCTAGAACTGTAATAATTATACTTATTACTTATACTATTAGCAATATAACTTGCATTATTACCCATATAATGCAGTTATTATCGCCAGAACTGTAATAATTATACTTATTACTAATATTATTAGCAATATAACGTGCATTATTACCCATATAATGCTGTTATTATCGCTAGAACTGTCATAAATATACTTATTACTTATATTGTTATCAATATAACATGCATTACTACCCATATTATGCAGTTATTATCGCTAGAACTATAATAAATATACTTATTACTCCCAATATTATCAATATAACATGCATTATTACCCATATAATGCAGTTATTATCGCTAGAACTGTAATAATTATACTTATTACTTATATTATTATCAATATAACATGCATTATTACCCTTATAATGCAGTTATTATCGACAGAAGTATAATAAATATACTTATTACTTTTATTATTATCAATATAACAGGCACTATTAGCCATAAATTACTATTATTATCGCTAGAACTATAATAATTATACTTATTACTCCCGATATTATCAATATAACATGCATTATTACCCATATAATGCAGTTATTATCGCTAGAACTGTAATAATTATACTTATTACTTATATTATTAACAATATAACGTTCATTATTACCCATATAATGCAGTTATTATCGCTAGAACTGTAATAATTATACTCATTACTTATATTATTAGCAATATAACGTGCATTATTACCCATATTATGCAGTTATTATCGCTAGAACTGTAATAATTATACTTATTACTTATATTATTATCAATATAACGTGCATTATTACCCATATAATGCAGTTATTATCGCTAGAACTGTAATAATTATACTTATTACTTATATTATTAGCAATATAACGTGCATTATTAGCCATATAATGCAGTTATTATCTCTAGAACTGTAATAATTATACTTATTACTTATATTATTATCAATATAACATGCATTATTAAACATATAATGGAGGTATTATCGCTAGAACTATAATAATTATACTTATTACTCCCGATATTATCAATATAACATGCATTATTACCCATATAATGCAGTTATTATCGCTAGAACTGTAATAATTATACTTATTACTTATATTATTAACAATATAACGTGCATTATTACCCATATAATGCAGTTATTATCGCTAGAACTGTAATAATTATACTCATTACTTATATTATTAGCAATATAACGTGCATTATTACCCATATTATGCAGTTATTATCGCTAGAACTGTAATAATTATACTTATTACTTATATTATTATCAATATAACATGCATTATTACCCATATAATGCAGTTATTATCGCTAGAACTGTAATAATTATACTTATTACTTATATTATTAGCAATATAACGTGCATTATTAGCCATATAATGCAGTTATTATCTCTAGAACTGTAATAATTATACTTATTACTTATATTATTATCAATATAACATGCATTATTAAACATATAATGGAGGTATTATCGCTAGAACTGTAATAATTATACTTACTACTTATACTATTAGCAATATAACGTGCATGATTACCCATATAATGCAGTTATTATCGACAGAAGTATAATAAATATACTTATTACTTTTATTATTATCAATATAACAGGCACTATTAGCCATATTTTTCTATTATTATCGCTAGAACTATAATAATTATACTTATTACTCCCGATATTATCAATATAACATGCATTATTACCCATATAATGCAGTTATTATCGCTAGAACTGTAATAATTATACTTATTACTTATATTATTAGCAATATAACGTGCATTGTTAGCCATATAATGCAGTTATTATCTCTAGAACTGTAATAATTATACTTATTACTTATATTATTATCAATATAACATGCATTGTTACCCATATAATAGAGTTATTATCGCTAGAACTGTAGTAATTATACTTATTACTTATATTATTATCAATATAACATGCATGATTACCCATATAATGCAGTTATTATCGACAGAAGTATAATAAATATACTTAGTACTTTTATTATTATCAATATAACCTGCATTATTACCCATATTATGCAGTTATTATCGATAGAACTGTAATAAAGATACATATCACTTCTACTATTATCAAAATAACATGCACTATTAGCCATACTTTACTTGTATTATCGATAGAACTATAATAATAATACTTATTACTCCCGATATTATCAATATAACATGCCTTATTACGCATATAATGCAGTTATTATCGCTAGAACTGTAATAAATATACTTACTACTTTCATTATCATCAATATAACATGCATTATTACCCATATTATGCAGTTATTATCGATAGAACTATAATAAATATACTTAGTACTTTTATTATTATCAATATAACATGCATTATTATCCATATAATGCAGTTATTATCGCTAGAACTGTAATAATTATACTTATTACTTATATTGTTAGCAATATAACATGCATTATTACCCATATAATGCAGTTATTATAGCCAGAACTGTAATAATTATACTTACTACTTATATTATTCTCAATATAACATGCATTATTACCCATATTATGCAGTTATTATCGCTAGAACTATAATAAATATACGTATTACTTTTATTATCATCAATATAACATGCATTATTACCCATATTATGCAGTTATTATCGATAGAACTGTAATAAAGATACTTATTACTTTTACTATTATGAATATAACATGCACTATTACCCATATTATGCAGTTATTATCGATAGTACTGTAATAAAAATACTTATTACTTTTACTATTATCAATATAACATGCACTATTAGCCATATTTTACTATTATTATCGCTAGAACTATAATAATTATACTTATTACTCCCGATATTTTCAATATAACATGCATTATTACCCATATAATGCAGGTATTATCGACTGAAGTATAATAAATATACTTATTACTATTATTATTATCAATATAACAGGCACTCTTAGCCATATTTTACTAGTATTATCGATAGAACTATAATAATAATACTTATTACTCCCGATATTATCAATGTAACATGCCTTATTACGCATATAATGCAGTTATTATCGCTAGAACTGTAATAAATATACTTACTACTTTCATTATCATCAATATAACATGCATTATTACCCATATAATGGAGTTATTATCGCTAGAACTGTAATAATTATACTTATTACTTATATTATTATCAATATAACATGCATTATTACCCATATAATGGAGGTATTATCGCTAGAACTGTAATAATTATACTTATTACTTATACTATTAGCAATATAACTTGCATTATTACCCATATAATGCAGTTATTATCGCCAGAACTGTAATAATTATACTTATTACTAATATTATTAGCAATATAACGTGCATTATTACCCATATAATGCTGTTATTATCGCTAGAACTGTCATAAATATACTTATTACTTATATTGTTATCAATATAACATGCATTACTACCCATATTATGCAGTTATTATCGCTAGAACTATAATAAATATACTTATTACTCCCAATATTATCAATATAACATGCATTATTACCCATATAATGCAGTTATTATCGCTAGAACTGTAATAATTATACTTATTACTTATATTATTATCAATATAACATGCATTATTACCCTTATAATGCAGTTATTATCGACAGAAGTATAATAAATATACTTATTACTTTTATTATTATCAATATAACAGGCACTATTAGCCATAAATTACTATTATTATCGCTAGAACTATAATAATTATACTTATTACTCCCGATATTATCAATATAACATGCCTTATTACGCATATAATGCAATTATTATCGCTAGAACTGTAATAATTATACTTATTACTTATATTATTAGCAATATAACGTGCATTATTACCCATATAATGCAGTTATTATCGCTAGAACTGTAATAATTATACTTATTACTTATATTATTATCAATATAACATGCATTATTACCCATATAATGGAGTTATTATCGCTAGAACTGTAATAATTATACTTATTACTTATATTATTAGCAATGTAACGTGCATTATTAGCCATATAATGCAGTTATTATCTCTAGAACTGTAATAATTATACTTATTACTTATATTATTATCAATATAACATGCATTATTAAACATATAATGGAGGTATTATCGCTAGAACTGTAATAATTATACTTATTACTTATATTATTAGCAATATAACGTGCATTATTAGCCATATAATGCAGTTATTATCTCTAGAACTGTAATAATTATACTTATTACTTATATTATTATCAATATAACATGCATTATTAAACATATAATGGAGGTATTATCGCTAGAACTGTAATAATTATACTTACTACTTATACTATTAGCAATATAACGTGCATGATTACCCATATAATGCAGTTATTATCGACAGAAGTATAATAAATATACTTATTACTTTTATTATTATCAATATAACAGGCACTATTAGCCATATTTTTCTATTATTATCGCTAGAACTATAATAATTATACTTATTACTCCCGATATTATCAATATAACATGCATTATTACCCATATAATGCAGTTATTATCGCTAGAACTGTAATAATTATACTTATTACTTATATTATTAGCAATATAACGTGCATTATTAGCCATATAATGCAGTTATTATCTCTAGAACTGTAATAATTATACTTATTACTTATATTATTATCAATATAACATGCATTATTAAACATATAATGGAGGTATTATCGCTAGAACTGTAATAATTATACTTACTACTTATACTATTAGCAATATAACGTGCATGATTACCCAGATAATGCAGTTATTATCGACAGAAGTATAATAAATATACTTATTACTTTTATTATTATCAATATAACAGGCACTATTAGCCATATTTTTCTATTATTATCGCTAGAACTATAATAATTATACTTATTACTCCCGATATTATCAATATAACATGCATTATTACCCATATAATGCAGTTATTATCGCTAGAACTGTAATAATTATACTTATTACTTATATTATTAACAATATAACGTTCATTATTACCCATATAATGCAGTTATTATCGCTAGAACTGTAATAATTATACTCATTACTTATATTATTAGCAATATAACGTGCATTATTACCCATATTATGCAGTTATTATCGCTAGAACTGTAATAATTATACTTATTACTTATATTATTATCAATATAACGTGCATTATTACCCATATAATGCAGTTATTATCGCTAGAACTGTAATAATTATACTTATTACTTATATTATTAGCAATATAACGTGCATTATTAGCCATATAATGCAGTTATTATCTCTAGAACTGTAATAATTATACTTATTACTTATATTATTATCAATATAACATGCATTATTAAACATATAATGGAGGTATTATCGCTAGAACTATAATAATTATACTTATTACTCCCGATATTATCAATATAACATGCATTATTACCCATATAATGCAGTTATTATCGCTAGAACTGTAATAATTATACTCATTACTTATATTATTAGCAATATAACGTGCATTATTACCCATATTATGCAGTTATTATCGCTAGAACTGTAATAATTATACTTATTACTTATATTATTATCAATATAACGTGCATTATTACCCATATAATGCAGTTATTATCGCTAGAACTGTAATAATTATACTTATTACTTATATTATTAGCAATATAACGTGCATTATTAGCCATATAATGCAGTTATTATCTCTAGAACTGTAATAATTATACTTATTACTTATATTATTATCAATATAACATGCATTATTAAACATATAATGGAGGTATTATCGCTAGAACTATAATAATTATACTTATTACTCCTTATATTATCAATATAACATGCATTATCACCCATATAATGCAGTTATTATCGCTAGAACTGTAATAATTATACTTATTACTTATATTATTAACAATAGAACGTGCATTATTACCCATATAATGCAGTTATTATCGCTAGAACTGTAATAATTATACTCATTACTTATATTATTAGCAATATAACGTGCATTATTACCCATATTATGCAGTTATTATCGCTAGAACTGTAATAATTATACTTATTACTTATATTATTATCAATATAACATGCATTTTTACCCATATAATGCAGTTATTATCGCTAGAACTGTAATAATTATACTTATTACTTATATTATTAGCAATATAACGTGCATTATTAGCCATATAATGCAGTTATTATATCTAGAACTGTAATAATTATACTTATTACTTATATTATTATCAATATAACATGCATTATTAAACATATAATGGAGGTATTATCGCTAGAACTGTAATAATTATACTTACTACTTATACTATTAGCAATATAACAGGCACTATTAGCCATATTTTTCTATTATTATCGCTAGAACTATAATAATTATACTTATTACTCCCGATATTATCAGTATAACATGCATTATTACCCATATAATGGAGGTATTATCGCTAGAACTGTAATAATTATACTTATTACTTATACTATTAGCAATATAACTTGCATTATTACCCATATAATGCAGTTATTATCGCCAGAACTGTAATTATTATACTTATTACTTATATTATTATCAATATAACATGCATTGTTACCCATATAATAGAGTTATTATCGCTAGAACTGTAATAATTATACTTATTACTTATATTATTATCAATATAACATGCATTATTACCCATATTATGCAGTTATTATCGCTAGAACTATAATAAATATACGTATTACTTTTATTATCATCAATATAACATGCATTATTACCCATATTATGCAGTTATTATCGATAGAACTGTAATAAAGATACTTATTACTTTTACTATTATCAATATAACATGCACTATTAGCCATATTTTACTATTATTATCGCTAGAACTATAATAATTACACTTATTACTCCCAATATTATCAATATAACATGCATTATTACCCATATAATGCGGTTATTATCCCTAGAACTGTAATAATTTTACTTATTACTTATATTATTATCAATATAACATGCATTGTTACCCATATTATGCAGTTATCATCGATAGAACTATAATAAATATACGTATTACTTTTATTATCATCAATATAACATGCATTATTACCCATATAATGGAGTTATTATCGCTAGAACTGTAATAATTATACTTATTACATATACTATTAGCAATATAACGTGCATTATTACCCATATAATGCAGTTATTATAGCCAGAACTGTAATAATTATACTTACTACTTATATTATTATCAATACAACATGCATTATTACCCATATTATGCAGATATTATCGCTAGCACTGTAATAAATATACGAATTACTTTTATTATCATCAATATAACATGCATTATTACCCATATTATGCAGTTATTATCGATAGAACTGTAATAAAGATACTTATTACTTTTACTATTATCAATATAACATGCACTATTACCCATATTATGCAGTTATTATCGATAGAACTGTAATAAAGATACTTATTACTTATATTATTATCAATATAACATGCATTATTACCCATATAATGCAGTTATTATCAACAGAAGTATAATAAATATACTTATTACTTTTATTATTATCAATATAACAGGCACTATTAGCTATATTTTACTATTATTATCGCTAGAACTATAATAATTATACTTATTACTCCCGATATTATCAATATAACATGCCTTATTACGCATATAATGCAATTATTATCGCTAGAACTGTAATAATTATACTTATTACTTATATTATTAGCAACATAACGTGCATTATTACCCATATAATGCAGTCATTATCGCTAGAACTGTAATAATTACACATATTACTTATATTATTTTCAATATAACATGCATTATTACCCATATAATGGAGTTATTATCGCTAGAACTGTAATAAATATACGTATTACTTTTATTATCATCAATATAACATGCATTATTACCCATATTATGCAGTTATTATCGATAGAACTGTAATAAAGATACTTATTACTTTTACTATTATGAATATAACATGCACTATTACCCATATTATGCAGTTATTATCGATAGTACTGTAATAAAAATACTTATTACTTTTACTATTATCAATATAACATGCACTATTAGCCATATTTTACTATTATTATCGCTAGAACTATAATAATTATACTTATTACTCCCGATATTATCAATATAACATGCCTTATTACGCATATAATGCAGTTATTATCGCTAGAACTGTAATAATTTTACTTATTACTTATATTATTATCAATATAACATGCATTATTACCCATATTATGCAGTTATCATCGATAGAACTATAATAAATATACGTATTACTTTTATTATCATCAATATAACATGCATTATTACCCATATAATGGAGTTATTATCGCTAGAACTGTAATAATTATACTTATTACATATACTATTAGCAATATAACGTGCATTATTACCCATATAATGCAGTTATTATAGCCAGAACTGTAATAACTATACTTACTACTTATATTATTCTCAATATAACATGCATTATTACCCATATTATGCAGTTATTATCGCTAGAACTATAATAAATATACGTATTACTTTTATTATCATCAATATAACATGCATTATTACCCATATTATGCAGTTATTATCGATAGAACTATAATAAATATACTTGGTACTTTTATTATTATCAATATAACATGCATTATTACCCATATAATGCAGTTATTATCGCTAGAACTGTAATAATTATACTTATTACTTATATTGTTAGCAATATAACATGCATTATTACCCATATAATGCAGTTATTACCGCTAGAACTGTAATAATTATACTCATTACTTATATTATTAGCAATATAACTTGCATTATTACCCATATTATGCAGTTATTATCGCTAGAACTGTAATAATTATACTTATTACTTATATTATTATCAATATAACGTGCATTATTACCCATATAATGCAGTTATTATCGCTAGAACTGTAATAATTATACTCATTACTTATATTATTAGCAATATAACGTGCATTATTACCCATATTATGCAGTTATTATCGCTAGAACTGTAATAATTATACTTATTACTTATATTATTATCAATATAACATGCATTTTTACCCATATAATGCAGTTATTATCGCTAGAACTGTAATAATTATACTTATTACTTATATTATTAGCAATATAACGTGCATTATTAGCCATATAATGCAGTTATTATATCTAGAACTGTAATAATTATACTTATTACTTATATTATTATCAATATAACATGCATTATTAAACATATAATGGAGGTATTATCGCTAGAACTGTAATAATTATACTTACTACTTATACTATTAGCAATATAACAGGCACTATTAGCCATATTTTTCTATTATTATCGCTAGAACTATAATAATTATACTTATTACTCCCGATATTATCAGTATAACATGCATTATTACCCATATAATGGAGGTATTATCGCTAGAACTGTAATAATTATACTTATTACTTATACTATTAGCAATATAACTTGCATTATTACCCATATAATGCAGTTATTATCGCCAGAACTGTAATTATTATACTTATTACTTATATTATTATCAATATAACATGCATTGTTACCCATATAATAGAGTTATTATCGCTAGAACTGTAATAATTATACTTATTACTTATATTATTATCAATATAACATGCATTATTACCCATATTATGCAGTTATTATCGCTAGAACTATAATAAATATACGTATTACTTTTATTATCATCAATATAACATGCATTATTACCCATATTATGCAGTTATTATCGATAGAACTGTAATAAAGATACTTATTACTTTTACTATTATCAATATAACATGCACTATTAGCCATATTTTACTATTATTATCGCTAGAACTATAATAATTACACTTATTACTCCCAATATTATCAATATAACATGCATTATTACCCATATAATGCGGTTATTATCCCTAGAACTGTAATAATTTTACTTATTACTTATATTATTATCAATATAACATGCATTGTTACCCATATTATGCAGTTATCATCGATAGAACTATAATAAATATACGTATTACTTTTATTATCATCAATATAACATGCATTATTACCCATATAATGGAGTTATTATCGCTAGAACTGTAATAATTATACTTATTACATATACTATTAGCAATATAACGTGCATTATTACCCATATAATGCAGTTATTATAGCCAGAACTGTAATAATTATACTTACTACTTATATTATTATCAATACAACATGCATTATTACCCATATTATGCAGATATTATCGCTAGCACTGTAATAAATATACGAATTACTTTTATTATCATCAATATAACATGCATTATTACCCATATTATGCAGTTATTATCGATAGAACTGTAATAAAGATACTTATTACTTTTACTATTATCAATATAACATGCACTATTACCCATATTATGCAGTTATTATCGATAGAACTGTAATAAAGATACTTATTACTTATATTATTATCAATATAACATGCATTATTACCCATATAATGCAGTTATTATCAACAGAAGTATAATAAATATACTTATTACTTTTATTATTATCAATATAACAGGCACTATTAGCTATATTTTACTATTATTATCGCTAGAACTATAATAATTATACTTATTACTCCCGATATTATCAATATAACATGCCTTATTACGCATATAATGCAATTATTATCGCTAGAACTGTAATAATTATACTTATTACTTATATTATTAGCAACATAACGTGCATTATTACCCATATAATGCAGTCATTATCGCTAGAACTGTAATAATTACACATATTACTTATATTATTTTCAATATAACATGCATTATTACCCATATAATGGAGTTATTATCGCTAGAACTGTAATAAATATACGTATTACTTTTATTATCATCAATATAACATGCATTATTACCCATATTATGCAGTTATTATCGATAGAACTGTAATAAAGATACTTATTACTTTTACTATTATGAATATAACATGCACTATTACCCATATTATGCAGTTATTATCGATAGTACTGTAATAAAAATACTTATTACTTTTACTATTATCAATATAACATGCACTATTAGCCATATTTTACTATTATTATCGCTAGAACTATAATAATTATACTTATTACTCCCGATATTATCAATATAACATGCCTTATTACGCATATAATGCAGTTATTATCGCTAGAACTGTAATAATTTTACTTATTACTTATATTATTATCAATATAACATGCATTATTACCCATATTATGCAGTTATCATCGATAGAACTATAATAAATATACGTATTACTTTTATTATCATCAATATAACATGCATTATTACCCATATAATGGAGTTATTATCGCTAGAACTGTAATAATTATACTTATTACATATACTATTAGCAATATAACGTGCATTATTACCCATATAATGCAGTTATTATAGCCAGAACTGTAATAACTATACTTACTACTTATATTATTCTCAATATAACATGCATTATTACCCATATTATGCAGTTATTATCGCTAGAACTATAATAAATATACGTATTACTTTTATTATCATCAATATAACATGCATTATTACCCATATTATGCAGTTATTATCGATAGAACTATAATAAATATACTTGGTACTTTTATTATTATCAATATAACATGCATTATTACCCATATAATGCAGTTATTATCGCTAGAACTGTAATAATTATACTTATTACTTATATTGTTAGCAATATAACATGCATTATTACCCATATAATGCAGTTATTACCGCTAGAACTGTAATAATTATACTCATTACTTATATTATTAGCAATATAACTTGCATTATTACCCATATTATGCAGTTATTATCGCTAGAACTGTAATAATTATACTTATTACTTATACTATTATCAATATAACATGCATTATTACCCATATAATGGAGTTATTATCGCTAGAACTGTAATAATTATACTTATTACATATACTATTAGCAATATAACGTGCATTATTACCCATATAATGCAGTTATTATAGCCAGAACTGTAATAATTATACTTACTACTTATATTATTCTCAATGTAACATGCATTATTACCCATATTATGCAGTTATTATCGCTAGAACTATAATAAATATACGTATTACTTTTATTATCATCAATATAACATGCATTATTACCCATATTATGCAGTTATTATCGATAGAACTGTAATAAATATACTTATAACTTTTATTATTACCAATATAACATGCACTATTAGCCATATTTTACTATTATTATCGCTAGAACTATAATAATTACACTTATTACTCCCAATATTATCAATATAACATGCATTATTACCCATATAATGCGGTTATTATCCCTAGAACTGTAATAATTTTACTTATTACTTATATTATTATCAATATAACATGCATTGTTACCCATATAATGCAGTTATCATCGATAGAACTATAATAAATATACGTATTACTTTTATTATCATCAATATAACATGCATTATTACCCATATAATGGAGTTATTATCGCTAGAACTGTAATAATTATACTTATTACATATACTATTAGCAATATAACGTGCATTATTACCCATATAATGCAGTTATTATAGCCAGAACTGTAATAATTATACTTACTACTTATATTATTATCAATACAACATGCATTATTACCCATATTATGCAGATATTATCGCTAGAACTATAATAAATATACGTATTACTTTTATTATCATCAATATAACATGCATTATTACCCATATTATGCAGTCATTATCGATAGAACTGTAATAAAGATACTTATTACTTTTACTATTATCAATATAACATGCACTATTAGCCATATTTTACTACTATTATCGCTAGAACTATAATAATTATACTTATTACTCCCGATATTATCAATATAACATGCCTTATTACCCATATAATGCAGTTATTATCGCTAGAACTGTAATAATTATACTTATTACTTATATTATTAACAATAGAACGTGCATTATTACCCATATAATGCAGTTATTATCGCTAGAACTGTAATAATTATACTCATTACTTATATTATTAGCAATATAACGTGCATTATTACCCATATTATGCAGTTATTATCGCTAGAACTGTAATAATTATACTTATTACTTATATTATTATCAATATAACATGCATTATTACCCATATAATGCAGTTATTATCGCTAGAACTGTAATAATTATACTTATTACTTATATTATTAGCAATATAACGTGCATTATTAGCCATATAATGCAGTTATTATATCTAGAACTGTAATAATTATACTTATTACTTATATTATTATCAATATAACATGCATTATTAAACATATAATGGAGGTATTATCGCTAGAACTGTAATAATTATACTTACTACTTATACTATTAGCAATATAACGTGCATGATTACCCATATAATGCAGTTATTATCGACAGAAGTATAATAAATATACTTATTACTTTTATTATTATCAATATAACAGGCACTATTAGCCATATTTTTCTATTATTATCGCTAGAACTATAATAATTATACTTATTACTCCCGATATTATCAATATAACATGCATTATTACCCATATAATGCAGTTATTATCGCTAGAACTGTAATAATTATACTTATTACTTATATTATTAGCAATATAACGTGCATTATTACCCATATAATGGAGGTATTATCGCTAGAACTGTAATAATTATACTTATTACTTATACTATTAGCAATATAACTTGCATTATTACCCATATAATGCAGTTATTATCGCCAGAACTGTAATAATTATACTTATTACTTATATTATTATCAATATAACATGCATTGTTACCCATATAATGGAGTTATTATCGCTAGAACTGTAATAATTATACTTATTACCTATATTATTATCAATATAACATGCATTATTACCCATATAATGCAGTTATTATCGACAGAAGTATAATAAATATACTTATTACTTTTATTATTATCAATATAACAGGCACTATTAGCCATATTTTTCTATTATTATCACTAGAACTATAATAATTATACTTATTACTCCCGATATTATCAATATAACATGCATGATTACCCATATAATGCAGTTATTATCGCTAGAACTGTAATAATTATACTTATTACTTATATTATTAGCAATATAACGTGCATTATTACCCATATAATGCAGTTATTATCGCTAGAACTGTAATAATTATACTCATTACTTATATTATTAGCAATATAACGTGCATTATTACCCATATTATGCAGTTATTATCGCTAGAACTGTAATAATTATACTTATTACTTATATTATTATCAATATAACATGCATTATTACCCATATAATGGAGGTATTATCGCTAGAACTGTAATAATTATACTTATTACTTATACTATTAGCAATATAACTTGCATTATTACCCATATAATGCAGTTATTATCGCCAGAACTGTAATAATTATACTTATTACTTATATTATTATCAATATAACATGCATTGTTACCCATATAATAGAGTTATTATCGCTAGAACTGTAATAATTATACTTATTACTTATATTATTATCAATATAACATGCATTATTACCCATATTATGCAGTTATTATCGCTAGAACTATAATAAATATACGTATTACTTTTATTATCATCAATATAACATGCATTATTACCCATATTATGCAGTTATTATCGATAGAACTGTAATAAAGATACTTATTACTTTTACTATTATCAATATAACATGCACTATTAGCCATATTTTACTATTATTATCGCTAGAACTATAATAATTACACTTATTACTCCCAATATTATCAATATAACATGCATTATTACCCATATAATGCGGTTATTATCCCTAGAACTGTAATAATTTTACTTATTACTTATATTATTATCAATATAACATGCATTGTTACCCATAATATGCAGTTATCATCGATAGAACTATAATAAATATACGTATTACTTTTATTATCATCAATATAACATGCATTATTACCCATATAATGGAGTTATTATCGCTAGAACTGTAATAATTATACTTATTACATATACTATTAGCAATATAACGTGCATTATTACCCATATAATGCAGTTATTATAGCCAGAACTGTAATAATTATACTTACTACTTATATTATTATCAATACAACATGCATTATTACCCATATTATGCAGATATTATCGCTAGCACTGTAATAAATATACGTATTACTTTTATTATCATCAATATAACATGCATTATTACCCATATTATGCAGTTATTATCGATAGAACTGTAATAAAGATACTTATTACTTTTACTATTATCAATATAACATGCACTATTACCCATATTATGCAGTTATTATCGATAGAACTGTAATAAAGATACTTATTACTTATATTATTATCAATATAACATGCATTATTACCCATATAATGCAGTTATTATCAACAGAAGTATAATAAATATACTTATTACTTTTATTATTATCAATATAACAGGCACTATTAGCTATATTTTACTATTATTATCGCTAGAACTATAATAATTATACTTATTACTCCCGATATTATCAATATAACATGCCTTATTACGCATATAATGCAATTATTATCGCTAGAACTGTAATAATTATACTTATTACTTATATTATTAGCAACATAACGTGCATTATTACCCATATAATGCAGTCATTATCGCTAGAACTGTAATAATTACACTTATTACTTATATTATTTTCAATATAACATGCATTATTACCCATATAATGGAGTTATTATCGCTAGAACTGTAATAATTATACTTATTACTTATATTATTATCAATATAACATGCATTATTACCCATATAATGCAGTTATTATCGCTAGAACTGTAATAATTATACTTATTACTTATATTATTAGCAATATAACGTGCATTATTAGGCATATAATGCAGTTATTATATCTAGAACTGTAATAATTATACTTATTACTTATATTATTATCAATATAACATGCATTATTAAACATATAATGGAGGTATTATCGCTAGAACTGTAATAATTATACTTACTACTTATACTATTAGCAATATAACGTGCATGATTACCCATATAATGCAGTTATTATCGACAGAAGTATAATAAATATACTTATTACTTTTATTATTATCAATATAACAGGCACTATTAGCCATATTTTTCTATTATTATCGCTAGAACTATAATAATTATACTTATTACTCCCGATATTATCAATATAACATGCATTATTACCCATATAATGCAGTTATTATCGCTAGAACTGTAATAATTATACTTATTACTTATATTATTAGCAATATAACGTGCATTATTACCCATATAATGGAGGTATTATCGCTAGAACTGTAATAATTATACTTATTACTTATACTATTAGCAATATAACTTGCATTATTACCCATATAATGCAGTTATTATCGCCAGAACTGTAATAATTATACTTATTACTTATATTATTATCAATATAACATGCATTGTTACCCATATAATGGAGTTATTATCGCTAGAACTGTAATAATTATACTTATTACCTATATTATTATCAATATAACATGCATTATTACCCATATAATGCAGTTATTATCGACAGAAGTATAATAAATATACTTATTACTTTTATTATTATCAATATAACAGGCACTATTAGCCATATTTTTCTATTATTATCACTAGAACTATAATAATTATACTTATTACTCCCGATATTATCAATATAACATGCATGATTACCCATATAATGCAGTTATTATCGCTAGAACTGTAATAATTATACTTATTACTTATATTATTAGCAATATAACGTGCATTATTACCCATATAATGCAGTTATTATCGCTAGAACTGTAATAATTATACTCATTACTTATATTATTAGCAATATAACGTGCATTATTACCCATATTATGCAGTTATTATCGCTAGAACTGTAATAATTATACTTATTACTTATATTATTATCAATATAACATGCATTATTACCCATATAATGGAGGTATTATCGCTAGAACTGTAATAATTATACTTATTACTTATACTATTAGCAATATAACTTGCATTATTACCCATATAATGCAGTTATTATCGCCAGAACTGTAATAATTATACTTATTACTTATATTATTATCAATATAACATGCATTGTTACCCATATAATAGAGTTATTATCGCTAGAACTGTAATAATTATACTTATTACTTATATTATTATCAATATAACATGCATTATTACCCATATTATGCAGTTATTATCGCTAGAACTATAATAAATATACGTATTACTTTTATTATCATCAATATAACATGCATTATTACCCATATTATGCAGTTATTATCGATAGAACTGTAATAAAGATACTTATTACTTTTACTATTATCAATATAACATGCACTATTAGCCATATTTTACTATTATTATCGCTAGAACTATAATAATTACACTTATTACTCCCAATATTATCAATATAACATGCATTATTACCCATATAATGCGGTTATTATCCCTAGAACTGTAATAATTTTACTTATTACTTATATTATTATCAATATAACATGCATTGTTACCCATAATATGCAGTTATCATCGATAGAACTATAATAAATATACGTATTACTTTTATTATCATCAATATAACATGCATTATTACCCATATAATGGAGTTATTATCGCTAGAACTGTAATAATTATACTTATTACATATACTATTAGCAATATAACGTGCATTATTACCCATATAATGCAGTTATTATAGCCAGAACTGTAATAATTATACTTACTACTTATATTATTATCAATACAACATGCATTATTACCCATATTATGCAGATATTATCGCTAGCACTGTAATAAATATACGTATTACTTTTATTATCATCAATATAACATGCATTATTACCCATATTATGCAGTTATTATCGATAGAACTGTAATAAAGATACTTATTACTTTTACTATTATCAATATAACATGCACTATTACCCATATTATGCAGTTATTATCGATAGAACTGTAATAAAGATACTTATTACTTATATTATTATCAATATAACATGCATTATTACCCATATAATGCAGTTATTATCAACAGAAGTATAATAAATATACTTATTACTTTTATTATTATCAATATAACAGGCACTATTAGCTATATTTTACTATTATTATCGCTAGAACTATAATAATTATACTTATTACTCCCGATATTATCAATATAACATGCCTTATTACGCATATAATGCAATTATTATCGCTAGAACTGTAATAATTATACTTATTACTTATATTATTAGCAACATAACGTGCATTATTACCCATATAATGCAGTCATTATCGCTAGAACTGTAATAATTACACTTATTACTTATATTATTTTCAATATAACATGCATTATTACCCATATAATGGAGTTATTATCGCTAGAACTGTAATAAATATACGTATTACTTTTATTATCATCAATATAACATGCATTATTACCCATATTATGCAGTTATTATCGATAGAACTGTAATAAAGATACTTATTACTTTTACTATTATGAATATAACATGCACTATTACCCATATTATGCAGTTATTATCGATAGTACTGTAATAAAAATACTTATTACTTTTACTATTATCAATATAACATGCACTATTAGCCATATTTTACTATTATTATCGCTAGAACTATAATAATTATACTTATTACTCCCGATATTATCAATATAACATGCCTTATTACGCATATAATGCAGTTATTATCGCTAGAACTGTAATAATTTTACTTATTACTTATATTATTATCAATATAACATGCATTATTACCCATATTATGCAGTTATCATCGATAGAACTATAATAAATATACGTATTACTTTTATTATCATCAATATAACATGCATTATTACCCATATAATGGAGTTATTATCGCTAGAACTGTAATAATTATACTTATTACATATACTATTAGCAATATAACGTGCATTATTACCCATATAATGCAGTTATTATAGCCAGAACTGTAATAACTATACTTACTACTTATATTATTCTCAATATAACATGCATTATTACCCATATTATGCAGTTATTATCGCTAGAACTATAATAAATATACGTATTACTTTTATTATCATCAATATAACATGCATTATTACCCATATTATGCAGTTATTATCGCTAGAACTGTAATAATTATACTTATTACTTATATTGTAAGCAATATAACATGCATTATTACCCATATAATGCAGTTATTACCGCTAGAACTGTAATAATTATACTCATTACTTATATTATTAGCAATATAACTTGCATTATTACCCATATTATGCAGTTATTATCGCTAGAACTGTAATAATTATACTTATTACTTATATTATTATCAATATAACATGCATTATTACCCATATAATGGAGTTATTATCGCTAGAACTGTAATAATTATACTTATTACATATACTATTAGCAATATAACGTGCATTATTACCCATATAATGCAGTTATTATAGCCAGAACTGTAATAATTATACTTACTACTTATATTATTCTCAATATAACATGCATTATTACCCATATTATGCAGTTATTATCGCTAGAACTATAATAAATATACGTATTACTTTTATTATCATCAATATAACATGCATTATTACCCATATTATGCAGTTATTATCGATAGAACTGTAATAAATATACTTATAACTTTTATTATTACCAATATAACATGCACTATTAGCCATATTTTACTATTATTATCGCTAGAACTATAATAATTACACTTATTACTCCCAATATTATCAATATAACATGCATTATTACCCATATAATGCGGTTATTATCCCTAGAACTGTAATAATTTTACTTATTACTTATATTATTATCAATATAACATGCATTGTTACCCATATTATGCAGTTATCATCGATAGAACTATAATAAATATACGTATTACTTTTATTATCATCAATATAACATGCATTATTACCCATATAATGGAGTTATTATCGCTAGAACTGTAATAATTATACTTATTACATATACTATTAGCAATATAACGTGCATTATTACCCATATAATGCAGTTATTATAGCCAGAACTGTAATAATTATACTTACTACTTATATTATTATCAATACAACATGCATTATTACCCATATTATGCAGATATTATCGCTAGAACTATAATAAATATACGTATTACTTTTATTATCATCAATATAACATGCATTATTACCCATATTATGCAGTTATTATCGATAGAACTGTAATAAAGATACTTATTACTTTTACTATTATCAATATAACATGCACTATTAGCCATATTTTACTACTATTATCGCTAGAACTATAATAATTATACTTATTACTCCCGATATTATCAATATAACATGCCTTATTACCCATATAATGCAGTTATTATCGCTAGAACTGTAATAATTATACTCATTACTTATATTATTAACAATAGAACGTGCATTATTACCCATATAATGCAGTTATTATCGCTAGAACTGTAATAATTATACTCATTACTTATATTATTAGCAATATAACGTGCATTATTACCCATATTATGCAGTTATTATCGCTAGAACTGTAATAATTATACTTATTACTTATATTATTATCAATATAACATGCATTATTACCCATATAATGCAGTTATTATCGCTAGAACTGTAATAATTATACTTATTACTTATATTATTAGCAATATAACGTGCATTATTAGCCATATAATGCAGTTATTATATCTAGAACTGTAATAATTATACTTATTACTTATATTATTATCAATATAACATGCATTATTAAACATATAATGGAGGTATTATCGCTAGAACTGTAATAATTATACTTACTACTTATACTATTAGCAATATAACGTGCATGATTACCCATATAATGCAGTTATTATCGACAGAAGTATAATAAATATACTTATTACTTTTATTATTATCAATATAACAGGCACTATTAGCCATATTTTTCTATTATTATCGCTAGAACTATAATAATTATACTTATTACTCCCGATATTATCAATATAACATGCATTATTACCCATATAATGCAGTTATTATCGCTAGAACTGTAATAATTATACTTATTACTTATATTATTAGCAATATAACGTGCATTATTACCCATATAATGCAGTTATTATCGCTAGAACTGTAATAATTATACTCATTACTTATATTATTAGCAATATAACGTGCATTATTACCCATATTATGCAGTTATTATCGCTAGAACTGTAATAATTATACTTATTACTTATATTATTATCAATATAACATGCATTATTACCCATATAATGGAGGTATTATCGCTAGAACTGTAATAATTATACTTATTACTTATACTATTAGCAATATAACTTGCATTATTACCCATATAATGCAGTTATTATCGCCAGAACTGTAATAATTATACTTATTACTTATATTATTATCAATATAACATGCATTGTTACCCATATAATGGAGTTATTATCGCTAGAACTGTAATAATTATACTTATTACCTATATTATTATCAATATAACATGCATTATTACCCATATAATGCAGTTATTATCGACAGAAGTATAATAAATATACTTATTACTTTTATTATTATCAATATAACAGGCACTATTAGCCATATTTTTCTATTATTATCACTAGAACTATAATAATTATACTTATTACTCCCGATATTATCAATATAACATGCATGATTACCCATATAATGCAGTTATTATCGCTAGAACTGTAATAATTATACTTATTACTTATATTATTAGCAATATAACGTGCATTATTACCCATATAATGCAGTTATTATCGCTAGAACTGTAATAATTATACTCATTACTTATATTATTAGCAATATAACGTGCATTATTACCCATATTATGCAGTTATTATCGCTAGAACTGTAATAATTATACTTATTACTTATATTATTATCAATATAACATGCATTATTACCCATATAATGGAGGTATTATCGCTAGAACTGTAATAATTATACTTATTACTTATACTATTAGCAATATAACTTGCATTATTACCCATATAATGCAGTTATTATCGCCAGAACTGTAATAATTATACTTATTACTTATATTATTATCAATATAACATGCATTGTTACCCATATAATAGAGTTATTATCGCTAGAACTGTAATAATTATACTTATTACTTATATTATTATCAATATAACATGCATTATTACCCATATTATGCAGTTATTATCGCTAGAACTATAATAAATATACGTATTACTTTTATTATCATCAATATAACATGCATTATTACCCATATTATGCAGTTATTATCGATAGAACTGTAATAAAGATACTTATTACTTTTACTATTATCAATATAACATGCACTATTAGCCATATTTTACTATTATTATCGCTAGAACTATAATAATTACACTTATTACTCCCAATATTATCAATATAACATGCATTATTACCCATATAATGCGGTTATTATCCCTAGAACTGTAATAATTTTACTTATTACTTATATTATTATCAATATAACATGCATTGTTACCCATAATATGCAGTTATCATCGATAGAACTATAATAAATATACGTATTACTTTTATTATCATCAATATAACATGCATTATTACCCATATAATGGAGTTATTATCGCTAGAACTGTAATAATTATACTTATTACATATACTATTAGCAATATAACGTGCATTATTACCCATATAATGCAGTTATTATAGCCAGAACTGTAATAATTATACTTACTACTTATATTATTATCAATACAACATGCATTATTACCCATATTATGCAGATATTATCGCTAGCACTGTAATAAATATACGTATTACTTTTATTATCATCAATATAACATGCATTATTACCCATATTATGCAGTTATTATCGATAGAACTGTAATAAAGATACTTATTACTTTTACTATTATCAATATAACATGCACTATTACCCATATTATGCAGTTATTATCGATAGAACTGTAATAAAGATACTTATTACTTATATTATTATCAATATAACATGCATTGTTACCCATATAATGCAGTTATTATCAACAGAAGTATAATAAATATACTTATTACTTTTATTATTATCAATATAACAGGCACTATTAGCTATATTTTACTATTATTATCGCTAGAACTATAATAATTATACTTATTACTCCCGATATTATCAATATAACATGCCTTATTACGCATATAATGCAATTATTATCGCTAGAACTGTAATAATTATACTTATTACTTATATTATTAGCAACATAACGTGCATTATTACCCATATAATGCAGTCATTATCGCTAGAACTGTAATAATTACACTTATTACTTATATTATTTTCAATATAACATGCATTATTACCCATATTATGCAGTTATTATCGATAGAACTATAATAAATATACTTAGTACTTTTATTATTATCAATATAACATGCATTATTATCCATATAATGCAGTTATTATCGCTAGAACTGTAATAATTATACTTATTACTTATATTGTTAGCAATATAACATGCATTATTACCCATATAATGCAGTTATTATAGCCAGAACTGTAATAATTATACTTACTACTTATATTATTCTCAATATAACATGCATTATTACCCATATTATGCAGTTATTATCGCTAGAACTATAATAAATATACGTATTACTTTTATTATCATCAATATAACATGCATTATTACCCATATTATGCAGTTATTATCGATAGAACTATAATAAATATACTTAGTACTTATATTATTATCAATATAACATGCATTATTACCCATATAATGCAGTTATTATCGCTAGAACTGTAATAATTATACTTATTACTTATATTGTTAGCAATATAACATGCATTATTACCCATATAATGCAGTTATTACCGCTAGAACTGTAATAATTATACTCATTACTTATATTATTAGCAATATAACGTGCATTATTACCCATATTATGCAGTTATTATCGCTAGAACTGTAATAATTATACTTATTACTTATATTATTATCAATATAACATGCATTATTACCCATATAATGGAGTTATTATCGCTAGAACTGTAATAATTATACTTATTACATATACTATTAGCAATATAACGTGCATTATTACCCATATAATGCAGTTATTATAGCCAGAACTGTAATAATTATACTTACTACTTATATTATTCTCAATATAACATGCATTGTTACCCATATTATGCAGTTATTATCGCTAGAACTATAATAAATATACGTATTACTTTTATTATCATCAATATAACATGCATTATTACCCATATTATGCAGTTATTATCGATAGAACTGTAATAAATATACTTATAACTTTTATTATTACCAATATAACATGCACTATTAGCCATATTTTACTATTATTATCGCTAGAACTATAATAATTACACTTATTACTCCCAATATTATCAATATAACATGCATTATTACCCATATAATGCGGTTATTATCCCTAGAACTGTAATAATTTTACTTATTACTTATATTATTATCAATATAACATGCATTGTTACCCATATTATGCAGTTATCATCGATAGAACTATAATAAATATACGTATTACTTTTATTATCATCAATATAACATGCATTATTACCCATATAATGGAGTTATTATCGCTAGAACTGTAATAATTATACTTATTACATATACTATTAGCAATATAACGTGCATTATTACCCATATAATGCAGTTATTATAGCCAGAACTGTAATAATTATACTTACTACTTATATTATTATCAATACAACATGCATTATTACCCATATTATGCAGATATTATCGCTAGAACTATAATAAATATACGTATTACTTTTATTATCATCAATATAACATGCATTATTACCCATATTATGCAGTTATTATCGATAGAACTGTAATAAAGATACTTATTACTTTTACTATTATCAATATAACATGCACTATTAGCCATATTTTACTATTATTATCGCTAGAACTGTAATAATTATACTTATTACTCCCGATATTATCAATATAGCATGCCTTATTACGCATGTAATGCAGTTATTATCGATAGAACTATAATAAATATACTTAATACTCCCAATATTATCAATATAACACGCATTATTACCCATATAATGGAGTTACTATCGTTAGAGCTGTAATAATTATACTTATTACATATACTAATAGCAATATAACGTGCATTATTACCCATATAATGCAGTTATTATAGCCAGGACTGTAATAATTATACTTACTACTTATATTATTCTCAATACAACATGCATTATTACCCATATTATGCAGTTATTATCGCTAGAACTATAATATATATACGTATTACTTTTATTCTCATCAATATAACATGCATTATTACCCATATTATGCAGTTATTATCGATAGAACTGTAATAAAGGTACTTATTACTTTTACTATTACCAATATGACATGCACTATTAGCCATATTTTACTACTATTATCGCTAGAACTATAATAATTATACTTATTACTCCCGATATTATCAATATAACATGCCTTATTACGCATATAATGCAGTTATTATCGCTAGAACTGTAATAATTTTACTTATTACTTATATTATTATCAATATAACATGCATTATTACCCATATTACGCAGTTATCATCGATAGAACTATAATAAATATACGTATTACTTTTATTATCATCAATATAGCATGCATTATTACCCATATTATGCAGTTATTATCGATAGTACTGTAATAACGATACTTATTACTTTTACTATTATCAATATAACATGCACTATTAGCCATATTTTACTATTATTATCGATAGAACTATAATAATAATACTTATTACTCCCGATATTATCAATGTAACATGCCTTATTACGCATATAATGCAGTTATTATCGCTAGAACTGTAATAAATATACTTACTACTTTCATTATCATCAATATAACATGCATTATTACCCATATTATACAGTTATTATCGATAGAACTATAATAAATATACTTAGTACTTTTACTATTATCAATATAACATGCATTATTACCCATATAATGGAGTTATTATCGCTAGAACTGTAATAATTATACTTATTACATATACTATTAGCAATATAACGTGCATTATTACCCATATAATGCAGTTATTATAGCCAGAACTGTAATAATTATACTTACTACTTATATTATTCTCAATATAACATGCATTATTACCCATATTATGCAGTTATTATCGCTAGAACTATAATAAATATACGTATTACTTTTATTATCATCAATATAACATGCATTATTACCCATATTATGCAGTTATTATCGATAGAACTGTAATAAATATACTTATAACTTTTATTATTATCAATATAACATGCACTATTAGCCATATTTTACTATTATTATCGCTAGAACTATAATAATTACACTTATTACTCCCAATATTATCAATATAACATGCATTATTACCCATATAATGCGGTTATTATCCCTAGAATTGTAATAATTTTACTTATTACTTATATTATTATCAGTATAACATGCATTGTTACCCATATTATGCAGTTATCATCGATAGAACTATAATAAATATACGTATTACTTTTATTATCATCAATATAACATGCATTATTACCCATATAATGGAGTTATTATCGCTAGAACTGTAATAATTATACTTATTACATATACTATTAGCAATATAACGTGCATTATTACCCATATAATGCAGTTATTATAGCCAGAACTGTAATAATTATACTTATTACTTATATTATTAGCAATATAACGTGCATTATTACCCATATAATGCAGTTATTATCGCTAGAACTATAATAAATATACTTATTACTCAGAATATTATCAATATAACATGCATTATTACCCACATAATGCAGTTATTATCGCCAGAACTGTAATAATTGTACTTATTACTTATATTATTAGCAATATAACGTGCATTATTACCCATGTAGTGCAGTTATTATCTCTAGAACTGTAATAATTATACTTATTACTTATATTATTATCAATATAACATGCATTATTACCCATATAATGGAGTTATTATCGCTAGAACTGTAATAATTATACTTATTACTTATATTATTATCAATATAACATGCATTATTACCCATATAATGCAGTTATTATCGACAGAAGTATAATAAATATACTTATTACTTTTATTATTATCAATATAACAGGCACTATTTGCCATATTTTACTATTATTATCGCTAGAACTATAATAATTATACTTATTACTCCCGATATTATCAATATAACATGCCTTATTACGCATATAATGCAGTTATTATCGCTAGAACTGTAATAATTATACTTATTACTTATATTATTATCCATATAACATGCATTATTACCCATATAATGCAGTTATTATCGCTAGAACTATAATAAATATATTTATTACTCCCAATATTATCAATATAACATGCATTATTACCCATATAATGGAGTTATTATCACTAGAACTGTAATAATTATACTTATTACTTATATTATTATCAATATAACATGCAATATTACCCATATTATGCAGTTATTATCGATAGAACTGTAATAAATATACTTATTACTTTTATTATTATCAATATAACATGCACTATTTGCCATATTTTACTATTATTATCGCTAGAACTATAATAATTATACTTATTACTCCCGATATTATCAATATAACATGCCTTATTACGCATATAATGCAGTTATTATCGCTAGAACTGTAATAATTATACTTATTACTTATATTATTAGCAATATAACATGCCTTATTACGCATATAATGCAGTTATTATCGCTAGAACAGTAATAATTATACTTATTACTTATATTATTATCCATATAACATGCATTATTACCCATATAATGCAGTTATTATCGCTAGAACTATAATAAATATATTTATTACTCCCAATATTATCAATATAACATGCATTATTACCCATATAATGGAGTTATTATCACTAGAACTGTAATAATTATACTTATTACTTATATTATTATCAATATAACATGCAATATTACCCATATTATGCAGTTATTATCGATAGAACTGTAATAAATATACTTATTACTTTTATTATTATCAATATAACATGCACTATTTGCCATATTTTACTATTATTATCGCTAGAACTATAATAATTATACTTATTACTCCCGATATTATCAATATAACATGCCTTATTACGCATATAATGCAGTTATTATCGCTAGAACTGTAATAATTATACTTATTACTTATATCATTAGCAATATAACATGCATTATTACCCATATTACGCAGTTATTATCGATAGAACTGTAATAAAGGTACATATTACTTTTACTATTATCAATATAACATGCACTATTAGCCATATTTTATTATTATTATCGCTAGAACTATAATAATTATACTTATTACTCCCGATATTATCAATATAACATGCATTATTATGCATATAATGCAGTTATTATCGCTAGAACTGTAATCATTATAATTATTACTTATATTATTATCAATATAACATCCATTATTACCCATATAATGCAGTTATTATCGCTAGAACTGTAATAGTTATACTTATTACTTATATTATTAGCAATATAACGTGCATTATTACCTATATTATGCTGTTATTACCGATAGAACTGTAATAAATATACTTATTACTTATATTATTATCAATACAACATGCATTATTACCCATATTATGCAGATATTATCGCTAGAACTATAATAAATATACGTATTACTTTCATTATCATCAGTATAACATGCATTATTACCCATATTATGCAGTTATTATCGATAGAACTATAATAAATATATGTATTACTTTTATTATCATCAATATAACATGCATTATTACCCATATTATGCAGTTATTATCGATGGAACTATAATAAATATACGTATTACTTTTATTATCATCAATATAACATGCATTATTACCCATATTATGCAGTTATTATCGATAGAACTGTAATAAAGGTACTTATTACTTTTACTATTATCAATATAACATACACTATTAGCCATATTTTACTATTATTATCGCTAGAACTATAATAATTATACTTATTACTCCCGATATTATCAATATAACATGCCTTATTACGCATGTAATGCAGTTATTATCGCTAGAACTGTAATAATTATACTTATTACTTATATTATTAGCAATATAACGTGCATTATTACCCATATAATGCTGTTATTATCGCTAGAACTGTAATAATTATACTTATTACTTATATTATTATCAATATAACATGCATTATTACCCATATTATGCAGATATTATCGCTAGAACTATAATAAATATACGTATTACTTTTATTATCATCAATATAACATGCATTATTACCCATATTATGCAGTTATTATCGATAGAACTATAATAAATATATGTATTACTTTTATTATCATCAATATAACATGCATTATTACCCATATTATGCAGTTATTATCGATGGAACTATAATAAATATACGTATTACTTTTATTATCATCAATATAACATGCATTATTACCCATATTATGCAGTTATTATCGATAGAACTGTAATAAAGGTACTTATTACTTTTACTATTATCAATATAACATACACTATTAGCCATATTTTACTATTATTATCGCTAGAACTATAATAATTATACTTATTACTCCCGATATTATCAATATAACATGCCTTATTACGCATATAATGCAGTTATTATCGCTAGAACTGTAATAAATATACTTACTACTTTCATTATCATCAATATAAAATGCATTATTACCCATATTATGCAGTTATTATCGATAGAACTATAATGAATATACTTAGTACTTTTATTATTATCAATATAACATGCATTATTACCCATATTATGCAGTTATTATCGATAGAACTGTAATAAAGATACATATTACTTTTACTATTATCAATATAACATGCACTATTAGCCATACTTTACTATTATTATCACTAGAACTGTAATAATTATACTTATTACTTCCGATATTATCAATATAACATGCCTTATTACGCATATAATGCAGTTATTATCGCTAGAACTGTAATAATTATACTTATTACTTATATTATTAGCAATATAACGTGCATTATTACCCATATTATGCAGTTATTATCGCTAGAACTGTAATAATTATACTTACTACTTATATTATTATCAATATAACATGCATTATTACCCATATAATGGAGTTATTATCGCTAGAACTATAATAAATATACGTATTACTTTTATTATCATCAATATAACATGCATTATTACCCATATAATGGAGTTATTATCGCTAGAACTGTAATAATTATACTTATTACATATACTATTAGCAATATAACGTGCATTATTACCCATATAATGCAGTTATTATAGCCAGAACTGTAATAATTATACTTACTACTTATATTATTATCAATACAACATGCATTATTACCCATATTATGCAGATATTATCGCTAGAACGATAATAAATATACGTATTACTTTTATTATCATCAATATAACATGCATTATTACCCATATTATGCAGTTATTATCGATAGAACTGTAATAAAGATACTTATTACTTTTACTATTATCAATATAACATGCACTATTAGCCATATTTTACTACTATTATCGCTAGAACTATAATAATTATACTTATTACTCCCGATATTATCAATATAACATGCCTTATTACCCATATAATGCAGTTATTATCGCTAGAACTGTAATAATTATACTTATCACTTATATTATTAACAATAGAACGTGCATTATTACCCATATAATGCAGTTATTATCGCTAGAACTGTAATAATTATACTCATTACTTATATTATTAGCAATATAACGTGCATTATTAGCCATATAATGCAGTTATTATATCTAGAACTGTAATAATTATACTTATTACTTATATTATTAGCAATATAACGTGCATTATTAGCCATATAATGCAGTTATTATATCTAGAACTGTAATAATTATACTTATTACTTATATTATTATCAATATAACATGCATTATTAAACATATAATGGAGGTATTATCGCTAGAACTGTAATAATTATACTTACTACTTATACTATTAGCAATATAACGTGCATGATTACCCATATAATGCAGTTATTATCGACAGAAGTATAATAAATATACTTATTACTTTTATTATTATCAATATAACAGGCACTATTAGCCATATTTTTCTATTATTATCGCTAGAACTATAATAATTATACTTATTACTCCCGATATTATCAATATAACATGCATTATTACCCATATAATGCAGTTATTATCGCTAGAACTGTAATAATTATACTTATTACTTATACTATTAGCAATATAACGTGCATTATTACCCATATTATGCAGTTATTATCGCTAGAACTGTAATAATTATACTTATTACTTATATTATTATCAATATAACATGCATTATTACCCATATAATGGAGGTATTATCGCTAGAACTGTAATAATTATACTTATTACTTATACTATTAGCAATATAACTTGCATTATTACCCATATAATGCAGTTATTATCGCCAGAACTGTAATAATTATACTTATTACTTATATTATTATCAATATAACATGCATTGTTACCCATATAATAGAGTTATTATCGCTAGAACTGTAATAATTATACTTATTACTTATATTATTATCAATATAACATGCATTATTACCCATATAATGCAGTTATTATCAACAGAAGTATAATAAATATACTTATTACTTTTATTATTATCAATATAACAGGCACTATTAGCTATATTTTACTATTATTATCGCTAGAACTATAATAATTATACTTATTACTCCCGATATTATCAATATAACATGCCTTATTACGCATATAATGCAATTATTATCGCTAGAACTGTAATAATTATACTTATTACTTATATTATTAGCAACATAACGTGCATTATTACCCATATGATGCAGTCATTATCGCTAGAACTGTAATAATTACACTTATTACTTATATTATTTTCAATATAACATGCATTATTACCCATATTATGCAGTTATTATCGATAGAACTATAATAAATATACTTAGTACTTTTATTATTATCAATATAACATGCATTATTATCCATATAATGCAGTTATTATCGCTAGAACTGTAATAATTATACTTATTACTTATATTGTTAGCAATATAACATGCATTATTACCCATATAATGCAGTTATTATAGCCAGAACTGTAATAATTATACTTACTACTTATATTATTCTCAATATAACATGCATTATTACCCATATTATGCAGTTATTATCGCTAGAACTATAATAAATATACGTATTACTTTTATTATCATCAATATAACATGCATTATTACCCATATTATGCAGTTATTATCGATAGAACTATAATAAATATACTTAGTACTTTTATTATTATCAATATAACATGCATTATTACCCATATAATGCAGTTATTATCGCTAGAACTGTAATAATTATACTTATTACTTATATTGTTAGCAATATAACATGCATTATTACCCATATAATGCAGTTATTACCGCTAGAACTGTAATAATTATACTCATTACTTATATTATTAGCAATATAACGTGCATTATTACCCATATTATGCAGTTATTATCGCTAGAACTGTAATAATTATACTTATTACTTATATTATTATCAATATAACATGCATTATTACCCATATAATGGAGTTATTATCGCTAGAACTGTAATAATTATACTTATTACATATACTATTAGCAATATAACGTGCATTATTACCCATATAATGCAGTTATTATAGCCAGAACTGTAATAATTATACTTACTACTTATATTATTCTCAATATAACATGCATTATTACCCATATTATGCAGTTATTATCGCTAGAACTATAATAAATATACGTATTACTTTTATTATCATCAATATAACATGCATTATTACCCATATTATGCAGTTATTATCGATAGAACTGTAATAAATATACTTATAACTTTTATTATTACCAATATAACATGCACTATTAGCCATATTTTACTATTATTATCGCTAGAACTATAATAATTACACTTATTACTCCCAATATTATCAATATAACATGCATTATTACCCATATAATGCGGTTATTATCCCTAGAACTGTAATAATTTTACTTATTACTTATATTATTATCAATATAACATGCATTGTTACCCATATTATGCAGTTATCATCGATAGAACTATAATAAATATACGTATTACTTTTATTATCATCAATATAACATGCATTATTACCCATATAATGGAGTTATTATCGCTAGAACTGTAATAATTATACTTATTACATATACTATTAGCAATATAACGTGCATTATTACCCATATAATGCAGTTATTATAGCCAGAACTGTAATAATTATACTTACTACTTATATTATTATCAATACAACATGCATTATTACCCATATTATGCAGATATTATCGCTAGAACTATAATAAATATACGTATTACTTTTATTATCATCAATATAACATGCATTATTACCCATATTATGCAGTTATTATCGATAGAACTGTAATAAAGATACTTATTACTTTTACTATTATCAATATAACATGCACTATTAGCCATATTTTACTATTATTATCGCTAGAACTATAATAATTATACTTATTACTCCCGATATTATCAATATAGCATGCCTTATTACGCATGTAATGCAGTTATTATCGATAGAACTATAATAAATATACTTAATACTCCCAATATTATCAATATAACACGCATTATTACCCATATAATGGAGTTACTATCGTTAGAGCTGTAATAATTATACTTATTACATATACTAATAGCAATATAACGTGCATTATTACCCATATAATGCAGTTATTATAGCCAGGACTGTAATAATTATACTTACTACTTATATTATTCTCAATACAACATGCATTATTACCCATATTATGCAGTTATTATCGCTAGAACTATAATATATATACGTATTACTTTTATTCTCATCAATATAACATGCATTATTACCCATATTATGCAGTTATTATCGATAGAACTGTAATAAAGGTACTTATTACTTTTACTATTACCAATATGACATGCACTATTAGCCATATTTTACTACTATTATCGCTAGAACTATAATAATTATACTTATTACTCCCGATATTATCAATATAACATGCCTTATTACGCATATAATGCAGTTATTATCGCTAGAACTGTAATAATTTTACTTATTACTTATATTATTATCAATATAACATGCATTATTACCCATATTACGCAGTTATCATCGATAGAACTATAATAAATATACGTATTACTTTTATTATCATCAATATAACATGCATTATTACCCATATTATACAGTTATTATCGATAGAACTATAATAAATATACTTAGTACTTTTACTATTATCAATATAACATGCATTATTACCCATATAATGCAGTTATTATCGCTAGAACTGTAATAATTATACTTATTACTTACATTGTTAGCAATATAACATGCATTATTACCCATATAATGCAGTTATTACCGCTAGAACTGTAATAATTATACTCATTACTTATATTATTAGCAATATAACGTGCATTATTACCCATATTATGCAGTTATTATCGCTAGAACTGTAATAATTATACTTATTACTTATATTATTATCAATATAACATGCATTATTACCCATATAATGGAGTTATTATCGCTAGAACTGTAATAATTATACTTATTACATATACTATTAGCAATATAACGTGCATTATTACCCATATAATGCAGTTATTATAGCCAGAACTGTAATAATTATACTTACTACTTATATTATTCTCAATATAACATGCATTATTACCCATATTATGCAGTTATTATCGCTAGAACTATAATAAATATACGTATTACTTTTATTATCATCAATATAACATGCATTATTACCCATATTATGCAGTTATTATCGATAGAACTGTAATAAATATACTTATAACTTTTATTATTATCAATATAACATGCACTATTAGCCATATTTTACTATTATTATCGCTAGAACTATAATAATTACACTTATTACTCCCAATATTATCAATATAACATGCATTATTACCCATATAATGCGGTTATTATCCCTAGAATTGTAATAATTTTACTTATTACTTATATTATTATCAGTATAACATGCATTGTTACCCATATTATGCAGTTATCATCGATAGAACTATAATAAATATACGTATTACTTTTATTATCATCAATATAACATGCATTATTACCCATATAATGGAGTTATTATCGCTAGAACTGTAATAATTATACTTATTACATATACTATTAGCAATATAACGTGCATTATTACCCATATAATGCAGTTATTATAGCCAGAACTGTAATAATTATACTTATTACTTATATTATAAGCAATATAACGTGCATTATTACCCATATAATGCAGTTATTATCGCTAGAACTATAATAAATATACTTATTACTCAGTATATTATCAATATAACATGCATTATTACCCACATAATGCAGTTATTATCGCCAGAACTGTAATAATTGTACTTATTACTTATATTATTAGCAATATAACGTGCATTCTTACCCATGTAGTGCAGTTATTATCTCTAGAACTGTAATAATTATACTTATTACTTATATTATTATCAATATAACATGCATTATTACCCATATAATGGAGTTATTATCGCTAGAACTGTAATAATTATACTTATTACTTATATTATTATCAATATAACATGCATTATTACCCATATAATGCAGTTATTATCGACAGAACTGTAATAAATATACTTATTACTTTTATTATTATCAATATAACATGCACTATTTGCCATATTTTACTATTATTATCGCTAGAACTATAATAATTATACTTATTACTCCCGATATTATCAATATAACATGCCTTATTACGCATATAATGCAGTTATTATCGCTAGAACTGTAATAATTATACTTATTACTTATATTATTAGCAATATAACATGCATTATTACCCATATTACGCAGTTATTATCGATAGAACTGTAATAAAGGTACATATTACTTTTACTATTATCAATATAACATGCACTATTAGCCATATTTTACTATTATTATCGCTAGAACTATAATAATTATACTTATTACTCCCGATATTATCAATATAACATGCATTATTACCCATATAATGCAGTTATTATCCCTAGAACTGTAATAATTTTACTTATTACTTATATTATTATCAATATAGCATGCATTATTACCCATATTATGCAGTTATCATCGATAGAACTATAATAAATATACGTATTACTTTTATTATCATCAATATAACATGCATTATTACCCATATAATGGAGTTATTATCGCTAGAACTGTAATAATTATACTTATTACTTTTATTATTATCAATATAACATGCACTATTACCCATATTTTACTATTATTATCGCTAGAACTATAATAATTATACTTATTACTCCCGATATTATCAATCTAACATGCATTATTATGCATATAATGCAGTTATTATCGCTAGAACTGTAATAAATATACTTACAACTTTCATTATCATCAATACAACATGCATTATTACCCATATTATGCAGTTATTATCGATAGAACTATAATAAATATACTTATTACTATTATTATTATCAATATAACCTGCATTATTACCCATATAATGCAGTTATTACCGCTAGAACTGTAATAATTATACTTATTACTTATACTATTAGCAATATAACGTGCATTATTACCCATATTATGCAGTTATTATCGCTAGAACTGTAATAATTATACTAAATACTTATATTATTATCAATATAACATGCATTATTACCCATATAATGGAGTTATTATCGCTAGAACTGTAATCATTATAATTATTACTTATATTATTATCAATATAACATCCATTATTACCCATATAATGCAGTTATTATCGCTAGAACTGTAATAGTTATACTTATTACTTATATTATTAGCAATATAACGTGCATTATTACCTATATTATGCTGTTATTACCGATAGAACTGTAATAAATATACTTATTACTTATATTATTATCAATACAACATGCATTATTACCCATATTATGCAGATATTATCGCTAGAACTATAATAAATATACGTATTACTTTCATTATCATCAGTATAACATGCATTATTACCCATATTATGCAGTTATTATCGATAGAACTATAATAAATATATGTATTACTTTTATTATCATCAATATAACATGCATTATTACCCATATTATGCAGTTATTATCGATGGAACTATAATAAATATACGTATTACTTTTATTATCATCAATATAACATGCATTATTACCCATATTATGCAGTTATTATCGATAGAACTGTAATAAAGGTACTTATTACTTTTACTATTATCAATATAACATACACTATTAGCCATATTTTACTATTATTATCGCTAGAACTATAATAATTATACTTATTACTCCCGATATTATCAATATAACATGCCTTATTACGCATGTAATGCAGTTATTATCGCTAGAACTGTAATAATTATACTTATTACTTATATTATTAGCAATATAACGTGCATTATTACCCATATAATGCTGTTATTATCGCTAGAACTGTAATAATTATACTTATTACTTATATTATTATCAATATAACATGCATTATTACCCATATTATGCAGATATTATCGCTAGAACTATAATAAATATACGTATTACTTTTATTATCATCAATATAACATGCATTATTACCCATATTATGCAGTTATTATCGATAGAACTATAATAAATATATGTATTACTTTTATTATCATCAATATAACATGCATTATTACCCATATTATGCAGTTATTATCGATGGAACTATAATAAATATACGTATTACTTTTATTATCATCAATATAACATGCATTATTACCCATATTATGCAGTTATTATCGATAGAACTGTAATAAAGGTACTTATTACTTTTACTATTATCAATATAACATACACTATTAGCCATATTTTACTATTATTATCGCTAGAACTATAATAATTATACTTATTACTCCCGATATTATCAATATAACATGCCTTATTACGCATATAATGCAGTTATTATCGCTAGAACTGTAATAAATATACTTACTACTTTCATTATCATCAATATAAAATGCATTATTACCCATATTATGCAGTTATTATCGATAGAACTATAATGAATATACTTAGTACTTTTATTATTATCAATATAACATGCATTATTACCCATATTATGCAGTTATTATCGATAGAACTGTAATAAAGATACATATTACTTTTACTATTATCAATATAACATGCACTATTAGCCATACTTTACGATTATTATCACTAGAACTATAATAATTATACTTATTACTTCCGATATTATCAATATAACATGCCTTATTACGCATATAATGCAGTTATTATCGCTAGAACTGTAATAATTATACTTATTACTTATATTATTAGCAATATAACGTGCATTATTACCCATATTATGCAGTTATTATCGCTAGAACTGTAATAATTATACTTATTACTTATATTATTATCAATATAACATGCATTATTACCCATATAATGGAGTTATTATCGCTAGAACTATAATAAATATACGTATTACTTTTATTATCATCAATATAACATGCATTATTACCCATATTATGCAGTTATTATCGATAGAACAGTAATAAATATACTTATAACTTTTATTATTATCAATATAACATGCACTATTAGCCATATTTTACTATTATTATCGCTAGAACTATAATAATTACACTTATTACTCCCAATATTATCAATATAACATGCATTATTACCCATATAATGCAGTTATTATCCCTAGAACTGTAATAATTTTACTTATTACTTATATTATTATCAATATAACATCCATTATTACCCATATAATGCAGTTATTATCGCTAGAACTGTAATAGTTATACTTATTACTTATATTATTAGCAATATAACGTGCATTATTACCTATATTATGCTGTTATTACCGATAGAACTGTAATAAATATACTTATTACTTATATTATTATCAATACAACATGCATTATTACCCATATTATGCAGATATTATCGCTAGAACTATAATAAATATACGTATTACTTTCATTATCATCAGTATAACATGCATTATTACCCATATTATGCAGTTATTATCGATAGAACTATAATAAATATATGTATTACTTTTATTATCATCAATATAACATGCATTATTACCCATATTATGCAGTTATTATCGATGGAACTATAATAAATATACGTATTACTTTTATTATCATCAATATAACATGCATTATTACCCATATTATGCAGTTATTATCGATAGAACTGTAATAAAGGTACTTATTACTTTTACTATTATCAATATAACATACACTATTAGCCATATTTTACTATTATTATCGCTAGAACTATAATAATTATACTTATTACTCCCGATATTATCAATATAACATGCCTTATTACGCATGTAATGCAGTTATTATCGCTAGAACTGTAATAATTATACTTATTACTTATATTATTAGCAATATAACGTGCATTATTACCCATATAATGCTGTTATTATCGCTAGAACTGTAATAATTATACTTATTACTTATATTATTATCAATATAACATGCATTATTACCCATATTATGCAGATATTATCGCTAGAACTATAATAAATATACGTATTACTTTTATTATCATCAATATAACATGCATTATTACCCATATTATGCAGTTATTATCGATAGAACTATAATGAATATACTTAGTACTTTTATTATTATCAATATAACATGCATTATTACCCATATTATGCAGTTATTATCGATAGAACTGTAATAAAGATACATATTACTTTTACTATTATCAATATAACATGCACTATTAGCCATACTTTACTATTATTATCACTAGAACTATAATAATTATACTTATTACTTCCGATATTATCAATATAACATGCCTTATTACGCATATAATGCAGTTATTATCGCTAGAACTGTAATAATTATACTTATTACTTATATTATTAGCAATATAACGTGCATTATTACCCATATTATGCAGTTATTATCGCTAGAACTGTAATAATTATACTTATTACTTATATTATTATCAATATAACATGCATTATTACCCATATAATGGAGTTATTATCGCTAGAACTATAATAAATATACGTATTACTTTTATTATCATCAATATAACATGCATTATTACCCATATTATGCAGTTATTATCGATAGAACAGTAATAAATATACTTATAACTTTTATTATTATCAATATAACATGCACTATTAGCCATATTTTACTATTATTATGGCTAGAACTATAATAATTACACTTATTACTCCCAATATTATCAATATAACATGCATTATTACCCATATAATGCAGTTATTATCCCTAGAACTGTAATAATTTTACTTATTACTTATATTATTATCAATATAACATGCATTATTACCCATATTATGCAGTTATCATCGATAGAACTATAATAAATATACGTATTACTTTTATTATCATCAATATAACATGCATTATTACCCATATAATGGAGTTATTATCGCTAGAACTGTAATAATTATACTTATTACTTATATTATTATCAATATAACATGCATTATTACCCTTATAATGCAGTTATTATCGACAGAAGTATAATAAAGATACTTATTACTTTTACTATTATCAATATAACATACACTATTAGCCATATTTTACTATTATTATCGCTAGAACTATAATAATTATACTTATTACTCCCGATATTATCAATATAACATGCCTTATTACGCATATAATGCAGTTATTATCGCTAGAACTGTAATAATTATACTTATTACTAATATTATTAGCAATATAACGTGCATTATTACCCATATAATGCTGTTATTATCGCTAGAACTGTCATAAATATACTTATTACTTATATTGTTATCAATATAACATGCATTACTACCCATATTATGCAGTTATTATCGCTAGAACTATAATAAATATACTTATTACTCCCAATATTATCAATATAACATGCATTATTACCCATATAATGCAGTTATTATCGCTAGAACTGTAATAATTATACTTATTACTTATATTATTATAATATAACATGCATTATTACCCATATAATGCAGTTATTATCGACACAAGTATAATAAATATACTTATTACTTCTATTATTATCAATATAACAGGCACTATTAGCCATATTTTACTATTATTATCGCTAGAACTATAATAATTATACTTATTACTCCCGATATTATCAATATAACATGCCTTATTACGCATATAATGCAGTTATTATCGCTAGAACTGTAATAATTATACTTATTACTAATATTATTAGCAATATAACGTGCATTATTACCCATATAATGCTGTTATTATCGCTAGAACTGTCATAAATATACTTATTACTTATATTGTTATCAATATAACATGCATTACTACCCATATTATGCAGTTATTATCGCTAGAACTGTAATAATTATACTTATTACTTATATTATTATAATATAACATGCATTATTACCCATATAATGCAGTTATTATCCCTAGAACTGTAATAATTTTACTTATTACTTATATTATTATCAATATAGCATGCATTATTACCCATATTATGCAGTTATCATCGATAGAACTATAATAAATATACGTATTACTTTTATTATCATCAATATAACATGCATTATTACCCATATAATGGAGTTATTATCGCTAGAACTGTAATAATTATACTTATTACTTTTATTATTATCAATATAACATGCACTATTACCCATATTTTACTATTATTATCGCTAGAACTATAATAATTATACTTATTACTCCCGATATTATCAATCTAACATGCATTATTATGCATATAATGCAGTTATTATCGCTAGAACTGTAATAAATATACTTACAACTTTCATTATCATCAATACAACATGCATTATTACCCATATTATGCTGTTATTATCGATAGAACTATAATAAATATACTTATTACTATTATTATTATCAATATAACCTGCATTATTACCCATATAATGCAGTTATTATCGCTAGAACTGTAATAATTATACTTATTACTTATACTGTTAGCAATATAACGTGCATTATTACCCATATTATGCAGTTATTATCGCTAGAACTGTAATAATTATACTTATTACTTATATTATTATCAATATAACATGCATTATTACCCATATAATGGAGTTATTATCGCTAGAACTGTAATCATTATAATTATTACTTATATTATTATCAATATAACATCCATTATTACCCATATAATGCAGTTATTATCGCTAGAACTGTAATAGTTATACTTATTACTTATATTATTAGCAATATAACGTGCATTATTACCTATATTATGCTGTTATTACCGATAGAACTGTAATAAATATACTTATTACTTATATTATTATCAATACAACATGCATTATTACCCATATTATGCAGATATTATCGCTAGAACTATAATAAATATACGTATTACTTTCATTATCATCAGTATAACATGCATTATTACCCATATTATGCAGTTATTATCGATAGAACTATAATAAATATATGTATTACTTTTATTATCATCAATATAACATGCATTATTACCCATATTATGCAGTTATTATCGATGGAACTATAATAAATATACGTATTACTTTTATTATCATCAATATAACATGCATTATTACCCATATTATGCAGTTATTATCGATAGAACTGTAATAAAGGTACTTATTACTTTTACTATTATCAATATAACATACACTATTAGCCATATTTTACTATTATTATCGCTAGAACTATAATAATTATACTTATTACTCCCGATATTATCAATATAACATGCCTTATTACGCATGTAATGCAGTTATTATCGCTAGAACTGTAATAATTATACTTATTACTTATATTATTAGCAATATAACGTGCATTATTACCCATATAATGCTGTTATTATCGCTAGAACTGTAATAATTATACTTATTACTTATATTATTATCAATATAACATGCATTATTACCCATATTATGCAGATATTATCGCTAGAACTATAATAAATATACGTATTACTTTTATTATCATCAATATAACATGCATTATTACCCATATTATGCAGTTATTATCGATAGAACTATAATAAATATATGTATTACTTTTATTATCATCAATATAACATGCATTATTACCCATATTATGCAGTTATTATCGATGGAACTATAATAAATATACGTATTACTTTTATTATCATCAATATAACATGCATTATTACCCATATTATGCAGTTATTATCGATAGAACTGTAATAAAGGTACTTATTACTTTTACTATTATCAATATAACATACACTATTAGCCATATTTTACTATTATTATCGCTAGAACTATAATAATTATACTTATTACTCCCGATATTATCAATATAACATGCCTTATTACGCATATAATGCAGTTATTATCGCTAGAACTGTAATAAATATACTTACTACTTTCATTATCATCAATATAAAATGCATTATTACCCATATTATGCAGTTATTATCGATAGAACTATAATGAATATACTTAGTACTTTTATTATTATCAATATAACATGCATTATTACCCATATTATGCAGTTATTATCGATAGAACTGTAATAAAGATACATATTACTTTTACTATTATCAATATAACATGCACTATTAGCCATACTTTACTATTATTATCACTAGAACTATAATAATTATACTTATTTCTTCCGATATTATCAATATAACATGCCTTATTACGCATATAATGCAGTTATTATCGCTAGAACTGTAATAATTATACTTATTACTTATATTATTAGCAATATAACGTGCATTATTACCCATATTATGCAGTTATTATCGCTAGAACTGTAATAATTATACTTATTACTTATATTATTATCAATATAACATGCATTATTACCCATATAATGGAGTTATTATCGCTAGAACTATAATAAATATACGTATTACTTTTATTATCATCAATATAACATGCATTATTACCCATATTATGCAGTTATTATCGATAGAACAGTAATAAATATACTTATAACTTTTATTATTATCAATATAACATGCACTATTAGCCATATTTTACTATTATTATCGCTAGAACTATAATAATTACACTTATTACTCCCAATATTATCAATATAACATGCATTATTACCCATATAATGCAGTTATTATCCCTAGAACTGTAATAATTTTACTTATTACTTATATTATTATCAATATAACATCCATTATTACCCATATAATGCAGTTATTATCGCTAGAACTGTAATAGTTATACTTATTACTTATATTATTAGCAATATAACGTGCATTATTACCTATATTATGCTGTTATTACCGATAGAACTGTAATAAATATACTTATTACTTATATTATTATCAATACAACATGCATTATTACCCATATTATGCAGATATTATCGCTAGAACTATAATAAATATACGTATTACTTTCATTATCATCAGTATAACATGCATTATTACCCATATTATGCAGTTATTATCGATAGAACTATAATAAATATATGTATTACTTTTATTATCATCAATATAACATGCATTATTACCCATATTATGCAGTTATTATCGATGGAACTATAATAAATATACGTATTACTTTTATTATCATCAATATAACATGCATTATTACCCATATTATGCAGTTATTATCGATAGAACTGTAATAAAGGTACTTATTACTTTTACTATTATCAATATAACATACACTATTAGCCATATTTTACTATTATTATCGCTAGAACTATAATAATTATACTTATTACTCCCGATATTATCAATATAACATGCCTTATTACGCATGTAATGCAGTTATTATCGCTAGAACTGTAATAATTATACTTATTACTTATATTATTAGCAATATAACGTGCATTATTACCCATATAATGCTGTTATTATCGCTAGAACTGTAATAATTATACTTATTACTTATATTATTATCAATATAACATGCATTATTACCCATATTATGCAGATATTATCGCTAGAACTATAATAAATATACGTATTACTTTTATTATCATCAATATAACATGCATTATTACCCATATTATGCAGTTATTATCGATAGAACTATAATAAATATATGTATTACTTTTATTATCATCAATATAACATGCATTATTACCCATATTATGCAGTTATTATCGATGGAACTATAATAAATATACGTATTACTTTTATTATCATCAATATAACATGCATTATTACCCATATTATGCAGTTATTATCGATAGAACTGTAATAAAGGTACTTATTACTTTTACTATTATCAATATAACATACACTATTAGCCATATTTTACTATTATTATCGCTAGAACTATAATAATTATACTTATTACTCCCGATATTATCAATATAACATGCCTTATTACGCATATAATGCAGTTATTATCGCTAGAACTGTAATAAATATACTTACTACTTTCATTATCATCAATATAAAATGCATTATTACCCATATTATGCAGTTATTATCGATAGAACTATAATGAATATACTTAGTACTTTTATTATTATCAATATAACATGCATTATTACCCATATTATGCAGTTATTATCGATAGAACTGTAATAAAGATACATATTACTTTTACTATTATCAATATAACATGCACTATTAGCCATACTTTACTATTATTATCACTAGAACTATAATAATTATACTTATTACTTCCGATATTATCAATATAACATGCCTTATTACGCATATAATGCAGTTATTATCGCTAGAACTGTAGTAATTATACTTATTACTTATATTATTAGCAATATAACGTGCATTATTACCCATATTATGCAGTTATTATCGCTAGAACTGTAATAATTATACTTATTACTTATATTATTATCAATATAACATGCATTATTACCCATATAATGGAGTTATTATCGCTAGAACTATAATAAATATACGTATTACTTTTATTATCATCAATATAACATGCATTATTACCCATATTATGCAGTTATTATCGATAGAACAGTAATAAATATACTTATAACTTTTATTATTATCAATATAACATGCACTATTAGCCATATTTTACTATTATTATCGCTAGAACTATAATAATTACACTTATTACTCCCAATATTATCAATATAACATGCATTATTACCCATATAATGCAGTTATTATCCCTAGAACTGTAATAATTTTACTTATTACTTATATTATTATCAATATAACATGCATTATTACCCATATTATGCAGTTATCATCGATAGAACTATAATAAATATACGTATTACTTTTATTATCATCAATATAACATGCATTATTACCCATATAATGGAGTTATTATCGCTAGAACTGTAATAATTATACTTATTACTTATATTATTATCAATATAACATGCATTATTACCCTTATAATGCAGTTATTATCGACAGAAGTATAATAAAGATACTTATTACTTTTACTATTATCAATATAACATACACTATTAGCCATATTTTACTATTATTATCGCTAGAACTATAATAATTATACTTATTACTCCCGATATTATCAATATAACATGCCTTATTACGCATATAATGCAGTTATTATCGCTAGAACTGTAATAATTATACTTATTACTAATATTATTAGCAATATAACGTGCATTATTACCCATATAATGCTGTTATTATCGCTAGAACTGTCATAAATATACTTATTACTTATATTGTTATCAATATAACATGCATTACTACCCATATTATGCAGTTATTATCGCTAGAACTATAATAAATATACTTATTACTCCCAATATTATCAATATAACATGCATTATTACCCATATAATGCAGTTATTATCGCTAGAACTGTAATAATTATACTTATTACTTATATTATTATAATATAACATGCATTATTACCCATATAATGCAGTTATTATCGACACAAGTATAATAAATATACTTATTACTTCTATTATTACCAATATAACAGGCACTATTAGCCATATTTTACTATTATTATCGCTAGAACTATAATAATTATACTTATTACTCCCGATATTATCAATATAACATGCCTTATTACGCATATAATGCAATTATTATCGCTAGAACTGTAATAATTATACTTATTACTTATATTATTAGCAATATAACATGCATTATTACCCATATTATGCAGTTATTATCGATAGAACTGTAATAAAGATACTTATTACTTTTACTATTATCAATATAACATACACAAGTAGCCATATTTTACTATTATTATCGCTAGAACTATAATAAATATACTTATTACTCCCGATATTATCAATATAACATGCCTTATTACGCATATAATGCAATTATTATCGCTAGAACTGTAATAATTGTACTTATTACTTATATTATTGGCAATATAACGTGCATTATTACCCATATTATGCAGTTATTATCGCTAGAGCTGTAATAATTATACTTATTACTTATATTATTATCAATATAACATGCATTATTACCCATATAATGGAGTTATTATCGCTAGAACGGTAATAATTATACTTATTACATATACTATTAGCAATATAACGTGCATTATTACCCATATAATGCAGTTATTATAGCCAGAACTGTAATAATTATACTTACTACTTATATTATTCTCAATATAACATGCATTATTACCCATATTATGCAGTTATTATCGCTAGAACTATAATAAATATACGTATTACTCTTATTATCATCAATATAACATGCATTATTACCCATATTATGCAGTTATTATCGATAGAACTGTGATAAATATACTTATAACTTTTATTATTATCAATATAACATGCACTAATAGCCATATTTTACTATTATTATCGCTAGAACTATAATAATTATACTTATTACTCCCGATATTATCAATATAACATGCATTATTACGCATATAATGCAGTTATTATCGCTAGAACTGTAATAAATATACTTACTACTTTCATTATCATCAATATAAAATGCATTATTACCCATATTATGCAGTTATTATCGATAGAACTATAATAAATATACTTAGTACTTTTATTATTATCAATATAACATGCATTATTACCCATATTATGCAGTTATTATCGATAGAACTGTAATAAAGATACATATTACTTTTACTATTATCAATATAACATGCACTATTAGCCATACTTTACTATTATTATCACTAGAACTATAATAATTATACTTATTACTCCCGATATTATCAATATGACATGCCTTATTACGCATATAATGCAGTTATTATCGCTAGAACTGTAATAATTATACTTATTACTTATATTATTAGCAATATAACGTGCATTATTACCCATATTATGCAGTTATTATCGCTAGAACTGTAATAATTATACTTATTACTTATATTATTATCAATATAACATGCATTATTACCCATATAATGGAGTTATTATCGCTAGAACTGTAATAATTATACTTATTACATATACTATTAGCAATATAACGTGCATTATTACCCATATAATGCAGTTATTATAGCCAGAACTGTAATAATTATACTTACTACTTATATTATTCTCAATATAACATGCATTATTACCCATATTATGCAGTTATTATCGCTAGAACTATAATAAATATACGTATTACTTTTATTATCATCAATATAACATGCATTATTACCCATATTATGCAGTTATTATCGATAGAACAGTAATAAATATACTTATAACTTTTATTATTATCAATATAACATGCACTATTAGCCATATTCTACTATTATTATCGCTAGAACTATAATAATTACACTTATTACTCCCAATATTATCAATATAACATGCATTATTACCCATATAATGCAGTTATTATCCCTAGAACTGTAATGATTTTACTTATTACTTATATTATTATCAATATAGCATGCATTATTACCCATATTATGCAGTTATCATCGATAGAACTATAATAAATATACGTATTACTTTTATTATCATCAATATAACATGCATTATTACCCATATAATGGAGTTATTATCGCTAGAACTGTAATAATTATACTTATTACATATACTATTAGCAATATAACGTGCATTATTACCCATATAATGCAGTTATTATCGCTAGAACTGTAATAATTATACTTATTACTTATATTATTATCAATATAACATGCATTATTACCCATATTATGCAGATATTATCGCTAGAACTATAATAAATATACGTATTACTTTTATTATCATCAATATAACATGCATTATTACCCATATTATGCAGTTATTATCGATAGAACTATAATAAATATATGTATTACTTTTATTATCATCAATATAACATGCATTATTACCCATATTATGCAGTTATTATCGATGGAACTATAATAAATATACGTATTACTTTTATTATCATCAATATAACATGCATTATTACGCATATTATGCAGTTATTATCGATAGAACTGTAATAAAGGTACTTATTACTTTTACTATTATCAATATAACATACACTATTAGCCATATTTTACTATTATTATCGCTAGAACTATAATAATTATACTTATTACTCCCGATATTATCAATATAACATGCCTTATTACGCATATAATGCAGTTATTATCGCTAGAACTGTAATAAATATACTTACTACTTTCATTATCATCAATATAAAATGCATTATTACCCATATTATGCAGTTATTATCGATAGAACTATAATGAATATACTTAGTACTTTTATTATTATCAATATAACATGCATTATTACCCATATTATGCAGTTATTATCGATAGAACTGTAATAAAGATACATATTACTTTTACTATTATCAATATAACATGCACTATTAGCCATACTTTACTATTATTATCACTAGAACTATAATAATTATACTTATTACTTCCGATATTATCAATATAACATGCCTTATTACGCATATAATGCAGTTATTATCGCTAGAACTGTAGTAATTATACTTATTACTTATATTATTAGCAATATAACGTGCATTATTACCCATATTATGCAGTTATTATCGCTAGAACTGTAATAATTATACTTATTACTTATATTATTATCAATATAACATGCATTATTACCCATATAATGGAGTTATTATCGCTAGAACTATAATAAATATACGTATTACTTTTATTATCATCAATATAACATGCATTATTACCCATATTATGCAGTTATTATCGATAGAACAGTAATAAATATACTTATAACTTTTATTATTATCAATATAACATGCACTATTAGCCATATTTTACTATTATTATCGCTAGAACTATAATAATTACACTTATTACTCCCAATATTATCAATATAACATGCATTATTACCCATATAATGCAGTTATTATCCCTAGAACTGTAATAATTTTACTTATTACTTATATTATTATCAATATAACATGCATTATTACCCATATTATGCAGTTATCATCGATAGAACTATAATAAATATACGTATTACTTTTATTATCATCAATATAACATGCATTATTACCCATATAATGGAGTTATTATCGCTAGAACTGTAATAATTATACTTATTACTTATATTATTATCAATATAACATGCATTATTACCCTTATAATGCAGTTATTATCGACAGAAGTATAATAAAGATACTTATTACTTTTACTATTATCAATATAACATACACTATTAGCCATATTTTACTATTATTATCGCTAGAACTATAATAATTATACTTATTACTCCCGATATTATCAATATAACATGCCTTATTACGCATATAATGCAGTTATTATCGCTAGAACTGTAATAATTATACTTATTACTAATATTATTAGCAATATAACGTGCATTATTACCCATATAATGCTGTTATTATCGCTAGAACTGTCATAAATATACTTATTACTTATATTGTTATCAATATAACATGCATTACTACCCATATTATGCAGTTATTATCGCTAGAACTATAATAAATATACTTATTACTCCCAATATTATCAATATAACATGCATTATTACCCATATAATGCAGTTATTATCGCTAGAACTGTAATAATTATACTTATTACTTATATTATTATAATATAACATGCATTATTACCCATATAATGCAGTTATTATCGACACAAGTATAATAAATATACTTATTACTTCTATTATTATCAATATAACAGGCACTATTAGCCATATTTTACTATTATTATCGCTAGAACTATAATAATTATACTTATTACTCCCGATATTATCAATATAACATGCCTTATTACGCATATAATGCAATTATTATCGCTAGAACTGTAATAATTATACTTATTACTTATATTATTAGCAATATAACATGCATTATTACCCATATTATGCAGTTATTATCGATAGAACTGTAATAAAGATACTTATTACTTTTACTATTATCAATATAACATACACAAGTAGCCATATTTTACTATTATTATCGCTAGAACTATAATAAATATACTTATTACTCCCGATATTATCAATATAACATGCCTTATTACGCATATAATGCAATTATTATCGCTAGAACTGTAATAATTGTACTTATTACTTATATTATTGGCAATATAACGTGCATTATTACCCATATTATGCAGTTATTATCGCTAGAGCTGTAATAATTATACTTATTACTTATATTATTATCAATATAACATGCATTATTACCCATATAATGGAGTTATTATCGCTAGAACGGTAATAATTATACTTATTACATATACTATTAGCAATATAACGTGCATTATTACCCATATAATGCAGTTATTATAGCCAGAACTGTAATAATTATACTTACTACTTATATTATTCTCAATATAACATGCATTATTACCCATATTATGCAGTTATTATCGCTAGAACTATAATAAATATACGTATTACTCTTATTATCATCAATATAACATGCATTATTACCCATATTATGCAGTTATTATCGATAGAACTGTGATAAATATACTTATAACTTTTATTATTATCAATATAACATGCACTAATAGCCATATTTTACTATTATTATCGCTAGAACTATAATAATTATACTTATTACTCCCGATATTATCAATATAACATGCATTATTACGCATATAATGCAGTTATTATCGCTAGAACTGTAATAAATATACTTACTACTTTCATTATCATCAATATAAAATGCATTATTACCCATATTATGCAGTTATTATCGATAGAACTATAATAAATATACTTAGTACTTTTATTATTATCAATATAACATGCATTATTACCCATATTATGCAGTTATTATCGATAGAACTGTAATAAAGATACATATTACTTTTACTATTATCAATATAACATGCACTATTAGCCATACTTTACTATTATTATCACTAGAACTATAATAATTATACTTATTACTCCCGATATTATCAATATGACATGCCTTATTACGCATATAATGCAGTTATTATCGCTAGAACTGTAATAATTATACTTATTACTTATATTATTAGCAATATAACGTGCATTATTACCCATATTATGCAGTTATTATCGCTAGAACTGTAATAATTATACTTATTACTTATATTATTATCAATATAACATGCATTATTACCCATATAATGGAGTTATTATCGCTAGAACTGTAATAATTATACTTATTACATATACTATTAGCAATATAACGTGCATTATTACCCATATAATGCAGTTATTATAGCCAGAACTGTAATAATTATACTTACTACTTATATTATTCTCAATATAACATGCATTATTACCCATATTATGCAGTTATTATCGCTAGAACTATAATAAATATACGTATTACTTTTATTATCATCAATATAACATGCATTATTACCCATATTATGCAGTTATTATCGATAGAACAGTAATAAATATACTTATAACTTTTATTATTATCAATATAACATGCACTATTAGCCATATTTTACTATTATTATCGCTAGAACTATAATAATTACACTTATTACTCCCAATATTATCAATATAACATGCATTATTACCCATATAATGCAGTTATTATCCCTAGAACTGTAATGATTTTACTTATTACTTATATTATTATCAATATAGCATGCATTATTACCCATATTATGCAGTTATCATCGATAGAACTATAATAAATATACGTATTACTTTTATTATCATCAATATAACATGCATTATTACCCATATAATGGAGTTATTATCGCTAGAACTGTAATAATTATACTTATTACATATACTATTAGCAATATAACGTGCATTATTACCCATATAATGCAGTTATTATAGCTAGAACAGTAATAATTATACTTATTACTTATATTATTATCAATACAACATGCATTATTACCCATATTATGCAGATATTATCGCTAGAACTATAATAAATATACGTATTACTTTTATTATCATCAATATAACATGCATTATTACCCATATTATGCAGTTATTATCGATAGAACTATAATAAATATATGTATTACTTTTATTATCATCAATATAACATGCATTATTACCCATATTATGCAGTTATTATCGATAGAACTATAATAAATATACGTATTACTTTTATTATCATCAATATAACATGCATTATTACCCATATTATGCAGTTATTATCGATAGAACTGTAATAAAGATACTTATTACTTTTACTATTATCAATATAACATACACTATTAGCCATATTTTACTATTATTATCGCTAGAACTATAATAAATATACTTATTACTCCCGATATTATCAATATAACATGCCTTATTACGCATATAATGCAGTTATTGTCGCTAGAACTGTAATAATTATACTTATTACTTATATTATTAGCAATATAACATGCATTATTACCCATATAATGCTGTTATTATCGCTAGAACTGTAATAATTATACTTATTACTTATATTATTATCAATATATCATGCATTATTACCCATATTATGCAGATATTATCGCTAGAACTATAATAAATATACGTATTACTTTTATTATCATCAATATAACATGCATTATTACCCATATTATGCAGTTATTATCGATAGAACTATAATAAATATATGTATTACTTTTATTATCATCAATATAACATGCATTATTACCCATATTATGCAGTTATTATCGATGGAACTATAATAAATATACGTATTACTTTTATTATCATCAATATAACATGCATTATTACCCATATTATGCAGTTATTATCGATAGAACTGTAATAAAGATACTTATTACTTTTACTATTATCAATATAACATACACTATTAGCCATATTTTACTATTATTATCGCTAGAACTATAATAATTATACTTATTACTCCCGATATTATCAATATAACATGCCTTATTACGCATATAATGCAGTTATTATCGCTAGAACTGTAATAAATATACTTACTACTTTCATTATCATCAATATGAAATGCATTATTACCCATATTATGCAGTTATTATCGATAGAACTATAATGAATATACTTAGTACTTTTATTATTATCAATATAACATGCATTATTACCCATATTATGCAGTTATTATCGATAGAACTGTAATAAAGATACATATTACTTTTACTATTATCAATATAACATGCACTATTAGCCATACTTTACTATTATTATCACTAGAAATATAATAATTATACTTATTACTTCCGATATTATCAATATAACATGCCTTATTACGCATATAATGCAGTTATTATCGCTTGAACTGTAATAATTATACTTATTACTTCTATTATTAGCAATATAACGTGCATTATTACCCATATTATGCAGTTATTATCGCTAGAACTGTAATAATTATACTTATTACTTATATTATTATCAATATAACATGCATTATTACCCATATAATGGAGTTATTATCGCTAGAACTATAATAAATATACGTATTACTTTTATTATCATCAATATAACATGCATTATTACCCACATTATGCAGTTATTATCGATAGAACAGTAATAAATATACTTATAACTTTTATTATTATCAATATAACATGCACTATTAGCCATATTTTACTATTATTATCGCTAGAACTATAATAATTACACTTATTACTCCCAATATTATCAATATAACATGCATTATTACCCATATAATGCAGTTATTATCCCTAGAACTGTAATAATTTTACTTATTACTTATATTATTATCAATATAACATGCATTATTACCCATATTATGCAGTTATCATCGATAGAACTGTAATAATTATACTTATTACTAATATTATTAGCAATATAACGTGCATTATTACCCATATAATGCTGTTATTATCGCTAGAACTGTCATAAATATACTTATTACTTATATTGTTATCAATATAACATGCATTACTACCCATATTATGCAGTTATTATCGCTAGAACTATAATAAATATACTTATTACTCCCAATGTTATCAATATAACATGCATTATTACCCATATAATGCAGTTATTATCGCTAGAACTGTAATAATTATACTTATTACTCCCAATGTTATCAATATAACATGCATTATTACCCATATAATGCAGTTATTATCGCTAGAACTGTAATAATTATACTTATTACTTATATTATTATCAATATAACATGCATTATTACCCATATAATGCAGTTATTATCGACACAAGTATAATAAATATACTTATTACTTTTATTATTATCAATATAACAGGCACTATTAGCCATATTTTACTATTATTATCGCTAGAACTATAATAATTATACTTATTACTCCCGATATTATCAATATAACATGCCTTATTACGCATATAATGCAATTATTATCGCTAGAACTGTAATAATTATACTTATTACTTATATTATTAGCAATATAACATGCATTATTACCCATATTATGCAGTTATTATCGATAGAACTGTAATAAAGATACATATTACTTTTACTATTATCAATATAACATGCACTATTAGCCATACTTTACTATTATTATCACTAGAACTATAATAATTATACTTATTACTCCCGATATTATCAATATAACATGCATTATTACGCATATAATGCAGTTATTATCGCTAGAACTGTAATAAATATACTTACTACTTTCATTATCATCAATATAAAATGCATTATTACCCATATTATGCAGTTATTATCGATAGAACTATAATAAATATACTTAGTACTTTTATTATTATCAATATAACATGCATTATTACCCATATTATGCAGTTATTATCGATAGAACTGTAATAAAGATACATATTACTTTTACTATTATCAATATAACATGCACTATTAGCCATACTTTACTATTATTATCACTAGAACTATAATAATTATACTTATTACTCCCGATATTATCAATATGACATGCCTTATTACGCATATAATGCAGTTATTATCGCTAGAACTGTAATAATTATACTTATTACTTATATTATTAGCAATATAACGTGCATTATTACCCATATTATGCAGTTATTATCGCTAGAACTGTAATAATTATACTTATTACTTATATTATTATCAATATAACATGCATTATTACCCATATAATGGAGTTATTATCGCTAGAACTGTAATAATTATACTTATTACATATACTATTAGCAATATAACGTGCATTATTACCCATATAATGCAGTTATTATAGCCAGAACTGTAATAATTATACTTACTACTTATATTATTCTCAATATAACATGCATTATTACCCATATTATGCAGTTATTATCGCTAGAACTATAATAAATATACGTATTACTTTTATTATCATCAATATAACATGCATTATTACCCATATTATGCAGTTATTATCGATAGAACAGTAATAAATATACTTATAACTTTTATTATTATCAATATAACATGCACTATTAGCCATATTTTACGATTATTATCGCTAGAACTATAATAATTACACTTATTACTCCCAATATTATCAATATAACATGCATTATTACCCATATAATGCAGTTATTATCCCTAGAACTGTAATAATTTTACTTATTACTTATATTATTATCAATATAGCATGCATTATTACCCATATTATGCAGTTATCATCGATAGAACTATAATAAATATACGTATTACTTTTATTATCATCAATATAACATGCATTATTACCCATATAATGGAGTTATTATCGCTAGAACTGTAATAATTATACTTATTACATATACTATTAGCAATATAACGTGCATTATTACCCATATAATGCAGTTATTATCGCTAGAACAGTAATAATTATACTTATTACTTATATTATTATCAATACAACATGCATTATTACCCATATTATGCAGATATTATCGCTAGAACTATAATAAATATACGTATTACTTTTATTATCATCAATATAACATGCATTATTACCCATATTATGCAGTTATTATCGATAGAACTATAATAAATATATGTATTACTTTTATTATCATCAATATAACATGCATTATTACCCATATTATGCAGTTATTATCGATAGAACTATAATAAATATACGTATTACTTTTATTATCATCAATATAACATGCATTATTACCCATATAATGGAGTTATTATCGCTAGAACGGTAATAATTATACTTATTACATATACTATTATCAATATAACATGCATTATTACCCATATAATGCAGTTATTATCCCTAGAACTGTAATAAATATACGTATTACTTTTATTATCATCAATATAACATGCATTATTACCCATATTATGCAGTTATTATCGATAGAACAGTAATAAATATACTTATTACTTATATTCTTATCAATATAACATGCATTATTACCCTTATAATGCAGTTATTATCGACAGAAGTATAATAAAGATACTTATTACTTTTACTATTATCAATATAACATACACTATTAGCCATATTTTACTATTATTATCGCTAGAACTATAATAATTATACTTATTACTCCCGATATTATCAATATAACATGCTTTATTACGCATATAATGCAGTTATTATCGCTAGAACTGTAATAATTATACTTATTACTAATATTATTAGCAATATAACGTGCATTATTACCCATATAATGATGTTATTATCGCTAGAACTGTCATAAATATACTTATTACTTATATTGTTATCAATATAACATGCATTACTACCCATATTATGCAGTTATTATCGCTAGAACTATAATAAATATACTTATTACTCCCAATATTATCAATATAACATGCATTATTACCCATATAATGCAGTTATTATCGCTAGAACTGTAATAATTATACTTATTACTTATATTATTATCAATATAACATGCATTATTACCCATATAATGCAGTTATTATCGACACAAGTATAATAAATATACTTATTACTTTTACTATTATCAATATAACATACACTATTAGCCATATTTTACTATTATTATCGCTAGAACTATAATAAATATACTTATTACTCCCGATATTATCAATATAACATGCCTTATTACGCATATAATGCAATTATTATCGCTAGAACTGTAATATTTGTACTTATTACTTATATTATTGGCAATATAACGTGCATTATTACGCATATAATGCAGTTATTATCGCTAGAACTGTAATAAATATACTTACTACTTTCATTATCATCAATATAAAATGCATTATTACCCATATTATGCAGTTATTATCGATAGAACTATAATAAATATACTTAGTACTTTTATTATTATCAATATAACATGCATTATTACCCATATTATGCAGTTATTATCGATAGAACTGTAATAAAGATACATATTACTTTTACTATTATCAATATAACATGCACTATTAGCCATACTTTACTATTATTATCACTAGAACTATAATAATTATACTTATTACTCCCGATATTATCAATATAACATGCATTATTACGCATATAATGCAGTTATTATCGCTAGAACTGTAATAAATATACTTACTACTTTCATTATCATCAATATAAAATGCATTATTACCCATATTATGCAGTTATTATCGATAGAACTATAATAAATATACTTAGTACTTTTATTATTATCAATATAACATGCATTATTACCCATATTATGCAGTTATTATCGATAGAACTGTAATAAAGATACATATTACTTTTACTATTATCAATATAACATGCACTATTAGCCATACTTTACTATTATTATCACTAGAACTATAATAATTATACTTATTACTCCCGATATTATCAATATGACATGCCTTATTACGCATATAATGCAGTTATTATCGCTAGAACTGTAATAATTATACTTATTACTTATATTATTAGCAATATAACGTGCATTATTACCCATATTATGCAGTTATTATCGCTAGAACTGTAATAATTATACTTATTACTTATATTATTATCAATATAACATGCATTATTACCCATATAATGGAGTTATTATCGCTAGAACTGTAATAATTATACTTATTACATATACTATTAGCAATATAACGTGCATTATTACCCATATAATGCAGTTATTATAGCCAGAACTGTAATAATTATACTTACTACTTATATTATTCTCAATATAACATGCATTATTACCCATATTATGCAGTTATTATCGCTAGAACTATAATAAATATACGTATTACTTTTATTATCATCAATATAACATGCATTATTACCCATATTATGCAGTTATTATCGATAGAACAGTAATAAATATACTTATAACTTTTATTATTATCAATATAACATGCACTATTAGCCATATTTTACGATTATTATCGCTAGAACTATAATAATTACACTTATTACTCCCAATATTATCAATATAACATGCATTATTACCCATATAATGCAGTTATTATCCCTAGAACTGTAATAATTTTACTTATTACTTATATTATTATCAATATAGCATGCATTATTACCCATATTATGCAGTTATCATCGATAGAACTATAATAAATATACGTATTACTTTTATTATCATCAATATAACATGCATTATTACCCATATAATGGAGTTATTATCGCTAGAACTGTAATAATTATACTTATTACATATACTATTAGCAATATAACGTGCATTATTACCCATATAATGCAGTTATTATCGCTAGAACAGTAATAATTATACTTATTACTTATATTATTATCAATACAACATGCATTATTACCCATATTATGCAGATATTATCGCTAGAACTATAATAAATATACGTATTACTTTTATTATCATCAATATAACATGCATTATTACCCATATTATGCAGTTATTATCGATAGAACTATAATAAATATATGTATTACTTTTATTATCATCAATATAACATGCATTATTACCCATATTATGCAGTTATTATCGATAGAACTATAATAAATATACGTATTACTTTTATTATCATCAATATAACATGCATTATTACCCATATTATGCAGTTATTATCGATAGAACTGTAATAAAGATACTTATTACTTTTACTATTATCAATATAACATACACTGTTAGCCATATTTTACTATTATTATCGCTAGAACTATAATAAATATACTTATTACTCCCGATATTATCAATATAACATGCCTTATTACGCATATAATGCAGTTATTGTCGCTAGAACTGTAATAATTATACTTATTACTTATATTATTAGCAATATAACATGCATTATTACCCATATTATGCAGTTATTATCGATAGAACTGTAGTAAAGATACATATTACTTTTACTATTATCAATATAACATGCACTATTAGCCATATTTTACTATTATTATCGCTAGAACTATAATAATTATACTTATTACTCCCGATATTATCAATATAACATGCCTTATTACGCATGTAATGCAGTTATTATCGCTAGAACTGTAATAATTATACTTATTACTTATATTATTAGCAATATAACGTGCATTATTACCCATATAATGCTGTTATTATCGCTAGAACTGTAATAATTATACTTATTACTTATATTATTATCAATATAACATGCATTATTACCCATATTATGCAGATATTATCGCTAGAACTATAATAAATATACGTATTACTTTTATTATCATCAATATAACATGCATTATTACCCATATTATGCAGTTATTATCGATAGAACTATAATAAATATATGTATTACTTTTATTATCATCAATATAACATGCATTATTACCCATATTATGCAGTTATTATCGATGGAACTATAATAAATATACGTATTACTTTTATTATCATCAATATAACATGCATTATTACCCATATTATGCAGTTATTATCGATAGAACTGTAATAAAGATACTAATTACTTTTACTATTATCAATATAACATACACTATTAGCCATATTTTACTATTATTATCGCTAGAACTATAATAATTATACTTATTACTCCCGATATTATCAATATAACATGCCTTATTACGCATATAATGCAGTTATTATCGCTAGAACTGTAATAAATATACTTACTACTTTCATTATCATCAATATAAAATGCATTATTACCCATATTATGCAGTTATTATCGATAGAACTATAATGAATATACTTAGTACTTTTATTATTATCAATATAACATGCATTATTACCCATATTATGCAGTTATTATCGATAGAACTGTAATAAAGATACATATTACTTTTACTATTATCAATATAACATGCACTATTAGCCATACTTTACTATTATTATCACTAGAACTATAATAATTATACTTATTACTTCCGATATTATCAATATAACATGCCTTATTACGCATATAATGCAGTTATTATCGCTTGAACTGTAATAATTATACTTATTACTAATATTATTAGCAATATAACGTGCATTATTACCCATGTTATGCAGTTATTATCGCTAGAACTGTAATAATTATACTTATTTCTAATATTATTAGCAATATAACGTGCATTATTACCCATATAATGCTGTTATTATCGCTAGAACTGTCATAAATATACTTATTACTTATATTGTTATCAATATAACATGCATTACTACCCATATTATGCAGTTATTATCGCTAGAACTATAATAAATATACTTATTACTCCCAATATTATCAATATAACATGCATTATTACCCATATAATGCAGTTATTATCGACACAAGTATAATAAATATACATATTACTTTTATTATTATCAATATAACAGGCACTATTAGCCATATTTTACTATTATTATCGCTAGAACTATAATAATTATACTTATTACTCCCGATATTATCAATATAACATGCCTTATTACGCATATAATGCAATTATTATCGCTAGAACTGTAATAATTATACTTATTACTTATATTATTAGCAATATAACATGCATTATTACCCATATTATGCAGTTATTATCGATAGAACTGTAATAAAGATACTTATTACTTTTACTATTATCAATATAACATACACTATTAGCCATATTTTACTATTATTATCGCTAGAACTATAATAAATATACTTATTACTCCCGATATTATCAATATAACATGCCTTATTACGCATATAATGCAATTATTATCGCTAGAACTGTAATAATTGTACTTATTACTTATATTATTAGCAATATAACGTGCATTATTACCCATATTATGCAGTTATTATCGCTAGAGCTGTAATAATTATACTTATTACTTATATTATTATCAATATAACATGCATTATTACCCATATAATGGAGTTATTATCGCTAGAACTGTAATAATTATACTTATTACTTATATTATTATCAATATAACATGCATTATTAAACATATAATGGAGGTATTATCGCTAGAACTATAATAATTATACTTATTACTTATATTATTATCAATATAACATGCATTATTACCCATATAATGCAGTTATTATCGCTAGAACTGTAATAATTATACTTATTACTTATATTATTATCAATATAACATGCATTATTACCCATATAATGCAGTTATTATCGCTAGAACTGTAATAATTATACTTATTACCTATATTATTATCAATATAACATGCATTATTACCCATATAATGCAGTTATTATCGACAGAAGTATAATAAATATACTTATTACCTTTATTATTATCAATATAACAGGCACTATTAGCCATATTTTTCTATTATTATCACTAGAACTATAATAATTATACTTATTACTCCCGATATTATCAATATAACATGCATGATTACCCATATAATGCAGTTATTATCGCTAGAACTGTAATAATTATACTTATTACTTATATTATTAGCAATATAACGTGCATTATTACCCATATAATGCAGTTATTATCGCTAGAACTGTAATAATTATACTCATTACTTATATTATTAGCAATATAACGTGCATTATTAGCCATATTATGCAGTTATTATCGCTAGAACTGTAATAATTATACTTATTACTTATATTATTATCAATATAACATGCATTATTACCCATATAATGGAGGTATTATCGCTAGAACTGTAATAATTATACTTATTACTTATACTATTAGCAATATAACTTGCATTATTACCCATATAATGCAGTTATTATCGCCAGAACTGTAATAATTATACTTATTACTTATATTATTATCAATATAACATGCATTGTTACCCATATAATAGAGTTATTATCGCTAGAACTGTAATAATTATACTTATTACTTATATTATTATCAATATAACATGCATGATTACCCATATAATGCAGTTATTATCGACAGAAGTATAATAAATATACTTAGTACTTTTATTATTATCAATATAACATGCATTATTACCCATATTATGCAGTTATTATCGATAGAACTGTAATAAAGATACATATCACTTCTACTATTATCAATATAACATGCACTATTAGCCATACTTTACTATTATTATCGCTAGAACTATAATAATTATACCTATTACTCCCGATATTATCAATATAACATGCATGATTACCCATATAATGCAGTTATTATCGCTAGAACTGTAATAAATATACTTACTACTTTCATTATCATCAATATAAAATGCATTATTACCCATATTATGCAGTTATTATCGATAGAACTATAATAAATATACTTAGTACTTTTATTATTATCAATATAACATGCATTATTACCCATATTATGCAGTTATTATCGATAGAACTGTAATAAAGATACATATTACTTTTACTATTATCAATATAACATGCACTATTAGCCATACTTTACTATTATTATCACTAGAACTATAATAATTATACTTATTACTCCCGATATTATCAATATAACATGCATTATTACGCATATAATGCAGTTATTATCGCTAGAACTGTAATAAATATACTTACTAC